>OV788319.1:6348221-7566628 GCA_928718305.1 Tetramorium bicarinatum | reverse complement strand
CTCTCTCTCTCTCTCTCTCTCTCTCTCTCTCTCTCTCTCTCTCTCTCTCTCTCTCTCGGCCTCGATCGACAAAGAGACGGACAGGATTGGAAATTTCGCGAATTGGAACAACGTTCGTGACCGTGGTCAGCCAACAACAGCGGCACCCTGGGTCCTCGGACCGTCACGTTTCAACGGGCTACATCCGCGACGAACGGTTCGCGACAGGTCAATATTTTCATCAGTGCACAGTCGCCCGGAGCACGACTATTTATTTGTAACTGTCGTTACATAACAATTTCCGTGTATACCGTTCATTCGGATGTCTCTGTATGCTCTGCGTACGAATAATTTATGGCCGTACATATAATTTTATTTCTTCATAATAATCATTACTTTCCATTCTCTTGATAATCGAAATTTTATACGGACCGATGTGTACATAGAAAATTCTATCCGTTGGGTAAATAACATTGGAAAAATATAGCGCGATCTAGTTACATTGAATATTGTATCCTTTGGGGATGCGGTTTCTGTTTGTTTTTCTGATCATGGACGAAAGAAATGCTGAACAAAGTTTTGCACTTCTAATAACTTTTAAATAAAACATTTTTTAGCTGTACACTTCACGAAGCTCCAGGGGATCTGTAAACGAGCTTTATTAACTACGCAAAAAAGTGTAGCTTAAGATGAGTTTATAAACTTGGAATACATTCATAAACTAAATATCTAGATTTTTGAAAATTACTTTTTATTTCGAAGAATGCTTCAAATATCTGATAGTTGTTATTTTAGATAGGTATATATTATCAAAATCGCATCGCGCGCCTATAATATATCATTTTCAAAAAGCCGACAATATTCTAGATCAAAATCAAACATAATTATCGGAGATCGTAAGCGCATTGTTCTCGGATCGCGCGCGATCATCTCGCGTTTACAGTCAGCGCATGATGATGGACATACTCGATTTGGAAATTTCCGAAATTGGAATAACGGCCCTCTGGATGCGGTCGGCCGATGCGTACAATATACAGTTGCATAACTGCCAGTTTCAGCCGGGACACGACGCGCCATGAATAAGTCTCTAACCGCTCTTGTTGGCCCGACATTGTCAGCCGAGCAGCTTTCGACAGCTCATCCCCCTTCCCTGCTTTCCAATCCCCCCGCGCTGCTGTTGAATCTTCCACGAGCTCTCGTTATGACGCCCGTAATGAGAACGTCGAAATTCAGTCTAACCCCTTTTACCGGCCCGGTCCGCGTTTGTCATCAGTAACGCGATTCAATGTATCTTCACGAGAGAGATATTGACTGCGCGCGTTCACATAACAATTTCAGGGATAAATTAACGAAACTGTACACGACTGCGAAAACGAAAGACGTCAGTGTTTCCCGGACGCCGCGCGTGACTGCTTTAGTAAATACATAAATGTAGACGAGCGATATTCTCTCGAAGAGATATAATCTCGCCTTTGCTAAAAATGAAATTTAAATAGATGGCTCCCTGCAATTGTAATTCAGACAATTCGCAAAATAATCTCTCGACAATCTTTAATGCTTTTCAGACACGTACAAAGATAGGAAATGATAAAGATAGGAAAACGCTGCTGCCCCTCTGAACTTGGAGATGAATTGTTCTTTGTTAAAATAAAAACCCCTAATATCATTTTCTGTGATTTTAAAAGATATTTTTCCGCAGAGTATATTACTCTCTGCGATAGCGTTAAATCGGGTCGAGTGAATTTTGGTTTCGTAGCGCATTTTCACCCTCAGCTTATAAGTGAGGATCGCACAAGGTAGGAAGGCGGAGTCGCTTTCCCGGCGTGCCTCTCTCAGCAGTAAAGTAAGTTCGCCGCAGTCACCCGGCGTACTGGTAATTAAAGTAATGAAGGATAAACCGCCCCAAGTAACTCGTGTAATTTATCCGTGACTGCTTCCCGACTACCTCATTATTGTACTTTGACCTTCTTCCGCGCGAATTCGCTTCTGTCGTTCCCTCCTCCCAATGCGCGGAACGTACGTCTAATTTTTTGCAGTCGCGATAGTCTGCAAATAGTTGTTTTAAACGAAACGACCGGAGGACAGCATAACGCAACGGTTGAAAAGCAGAGATAATTCTCATATCGAGAAACGCGGAGAGAGAGACCGCGGCCGCGTTTCGCAAAATAATTCAAACTAAACATTTGTTCACGGGAGAAGTGTGTCCGAAATAATAATACGGGGAAGAATTTGAATAAATGATATTTAATCAATAATAAACACGAGTGGTTTAATATAATTGGTTTAGCATGATTATTTCCGACGTCTTTTATGAAAGAGCTCACTGGTGAACGCCTTCTCTGTTATCTCGACAAAGAGACGCTACCCCCCAATCTCGCACACGCACGTATTAATTAACTTTTTCAATTCGCGCCGCTTGCATGCATAATAGATGAGAGCTTTTTTTAATACGATCGCGTCAAAGTTGTACACCTGTACACCTTGAATAATTCAACCGGGCGAAAATATAATTTACCAAGCCACGGTGCGAATAGATAGAAGAATCGCACGCGTCGTAAAATTACCGCGATAATACGGGGATATGCCGAAGTTCCGGGGATGGACCCATAAAAGTTGCAAGCAGTTTTCTAATTTAACCTCCCGATGCTTTCTGCTTCATTAAAGCCCTATCTTATCGAGCGGAAATATTCATGTAAATTGTGGCCTTGGTGCGCACCGTACGTTCACAAGCTGGCGGAATACCACGGGACGGACATTATTTCCATATCGACTTTTATGGCGCGCGCATGGCACGGCGACGAAAATTTATCGCGGCACGAGAGCGCAGTATTTTAAAACAATATTTTCGGAGATGGAGGGAGACGAAATCATTTTCGCCCCTGTTCGCGGCTCTATCGGACGCGACTCCGTCACCGCGTTGACAAGTTGCCAAGCTGTCATTTTACCACATCAACAAAATTTCGCTTTCCATGACTTCTTCACATTCTTTTTCAAGAAAAGGAATGAATTCTTTTAATAAATTAATAGTGATTAATCTATTGAAAAGAGTGTAACGCCATTTTCAATCATTTTATTAGACGTGTCAAAAGTTTGTCTGTAAAACTCATACGCTCAATAAAAATGGTATTTCTTCCAACTTAATGTTAGAAAAGTAAAGTTAGAAATCCCGATAAAATGTTACAATTACACATTTTGTTTTATAATTACACTACTCTAAATATCTGACAGCCTGAGTTTTCCGAATTTTCACCTTAAAAAAAGACATAATTCAACCTCTATGACATTTCTATTCTAATCGATCATTTCGCGGTCTCATCTACGAATTTCAATAAAGTCTCATCATAAATTCTTTGCCGCAGGACACCAACGGGTCTGGAGGACGTCAGCAAGTACCCGGAGCTCTTCGCGGAATTGCTAGCGCGTGGATGGTCGGAGGAAGACATTCAGAAGTTGGCTGGTCTGAATCTTATACGGGTGTTCAAGGAGGTGGAACAGGTAAATTATTCTCTAGTCAAAGATGGAAAAGGAGAAGAGGATCATCTCTTCTCACGTTCACTTCTCGCATCGCTTGATGAAAAGAGCGGATGCGTGTCGAAAGTGGAAAAGTCGCATCGATGAAAGGAGGAGAAAGAGAAAGAGAGAGAGAGAGAGAGAGAGAGAGAGAGAGAGAGAGATAACGGAGAAGAGCGCTTTCTGCCACGAAATAACCGATGGCCTGGTTCAGGTTAGCCGAGTCGACCAATATCGGATTTAATAAAGCACACAAATCATGCATCCGGCCTGCGCGCTGCATCATCGGACGAGAGAGAGAAGCCGCTCGGGCGAACCGTGATTTTTGTTCCCTTGGAGTGCTGCCAGTCGTAGAACCAGCTGGCACCATCCACTAACTCGTCCGATGGATCCCTTTCTCTCTTTCTCTCTCTATCTTATTCATGCTTATGACGTACAGCCACGAGTAGGTATGACGTGTGTATTAAACGGCTCTGAAGTATCGTTCAGCATCACTCAACACTGACGTTTCATAACATAAGTACACTTGGCAAAAGATAAGCTCGGAGGGTTTGAGGGAGAGCTCTGCATCTGGAACTCTCTTTCGCTCGTCAATGTTAATTAAAACTCAACGCTCGAAGCATACTTGCATATAAAGTTACGAGAACCGCAATTGTTCTCTACTTAACAAAAAGGAAAAGTAATTAGTAATAACTTTTTACACTGTCCCTATTGAAATAATAATAAGAGAATATATCCATGCAAGCGTTGCTGAGGATTAAAGTTGCGATGCTTGAACGATTAAAAACGATCAAATCTTGGTTCGTTTATCTAATTATTATCATATATCGTTGAATCGATATTTGTTAATGGGAAGCGAACCGTTAAAAATTCAACTCATTATTCTTCAATGCTTAACTGAAATTGAATTAAACTTGCTCTAATTTAATTCGGCTTCTACACTTCGGCCACTCAATTAATGTCTCGTATATTTCAATGCTAAACGCCCAGTTTCGCGAAGTGCAGTCGAATGCAGATTGTCCTACTAGAATTCCGGCGCGCCTGAAAATGTTTCAGTCCTGATATTACCCGGTGGTACACGCCCCGACAGGAATGATGTGAGAAATTATGTGCGCCGGATGTTCCGGATGTTTGAGGACGCTCAGGATGGCCGTTGTTGAAATTACTGTGATAATTTAATTGCGGTGCAGTGTGGTCAACGGAACCGCGGGTTATTCGTCCGAAGCAGGAGTCGTTTATTATATTTAGAGAAGAATGTATGTTATACATATACTTGTACATATACATGTACACATATATATATATATATATATATATATGTGTATATATATATATTTGAATTGTAATGTAATAAACGCGCCGCGGTAAATTACGCGTAAAAGCGTAAATTTTGCATTTGCCTGACAATTCTCGAGCGTTGGTTTCCGTAAGAACAAAGACATAGTGATCGCGCGCTGGTTAACGGATAGCCGGAGAATTAAAAATCGCCCACTCTGAATTCTTCGATGATTTATCATCGTGTCGCGAAAAAATGCGTCGCGCTTTGAGAGATGCGCGAGAAAGCCGCCAGGACGTTAACCCGCGCGGCACAATGGAAGCCTAATGGACGCGTATTACACGCGAAAGCGCGTCCCCACCGCCCGTCCGCGCCGTTTTAAATTATTCCAATCTAACTCAGCGAGCGCAATTTTCCAGATCCGGTCGCGGAGAATATTATTTGATTATTGGAATATGAAAGTGTAACTTCTTACATCAAGAATAATTTGTAGTGCGAGTCACGTGGAATTTCCGCGCTTATGAATCCAGTTTCTTCCGACTGGAAGACAATGGCAACTTGCCATTAATTCTCAATGTGCAAATTCGCGGAGAAGTCGTGTCTTCTTACCTGAGACACGCGCACGCACACATACATATATACACTTATGCACGCGCATTTGCGCTCCGCTTTTCTCATCGCGATGAGGCTGACGAGGTTGGGCAAATCCTTTGAGCAATTCCAACCTATCTCGTCGCCGTTTTCCACCGGCGGTGGACTGGGTTAAATGGCAGGCGAGAAACGTCGTAATTGCTGAAATAATGGTCATGCCTACGGTACGGCGCGGCGAACAAAACGGTGGCGGTTACATTACCTTGAAATTCAATTCCGCTATTGTTCCTCGCACGAGAGGGACGAGAGGGACGGAATCCGAAGGAACTTTGATGCTGTTTCGTAAGACCCCAGCTCCCCCGACAAACGCTCGCCATAAGGAGTCGTCCAGAAACAGTCGTGCAAATGCCTGGGGCGTAATGTAATCAGTGTCGTGCGCACTCGCATTATGTAAATCACCGTGCCACTTTGAAATACGCTAATGTAGGGCTTTTTTCTTTCATTTATTTTCTTCAATTTATTTATTTTTTTAAGTAAATTGTAATCATTGTGATTTCTTTTTGAGAGGGATTTATTTTAAAATGTTACGAAAGAGGTTCATACCGCATGTATGCTGTTTTCTTTTCCTTTATAAATATGTACATTTGCGTACAGTGAAGACTCTACCTCTGCTGTTACTTAAAAGCAGAAATAGAAACAGAAACAGTGTAATAACAGAGATAACATAATGTTTTAATTATACTAATAATAAATTTAGAATAATGCTCTTTTTAAAACAATTAATAATTCAATTTAAAAGTAATAACATTTCTCAGAAATTACGAAAATCGTTGTTGTTAAATTAGCGGAAAGTGGAATTGAATTTCGGTTCCTTTTTCTTAAGATTTTTCCTTTCAAATTCCTTTCATTAGCGAAACCACTGATGAACAGTCATCAACGTGCCACACGCAATAACACAATTAGCATTGCGCATACCATGCCGTTGGTTTGCTACGTATCGATGTTTGCTACTACAAAACTTTGCTGAAAATGTTCAACCCAAATTCTGTCTTTATTTCATTCGCATTTTATCTTGTCGAAACAATTTTACATCACGTAAATATCGGGACACGTAAAATATGTCTCGGCAAATATGGTGTACTATCATCCGCTAAATATATGTATCTATTTTCAAGAAATACGAAACTACGATCAATATAGTATAACTGTAACATACATATGTATGTATCACATGTATCACAAATTTAATTTTTCACAGGTATCAAATTGAAGTATTAAAAGTTACAAGTATTAAACGCAAATGTCACAATTCAAAAATAATTTCTATTTCGCGATATTTAATTTTTAGAATAAAAATTTACAGCTTTCAGTTTTATGCAATTCTCTCTCCAATTGAGGAAAATATGAACAGTAACAAGACTGTCTGTGCATTTATGAAGAAAACTCTTCAACATTCATTAACTTTTAATCTCTCAGTCACTAGTTTCTTCGAGCGTCTGATATTTTGAACAAAAAGAGATTTTCAAGCAGAGAATATGGAGAAATTGGCAAATAGAAAGCTATTACACCTGTGAGATGTCTGTATTGCTGGCATTTATACCGCAAGTACCGTAACGTTACGCGCCCGAGGCATGAAAGCGACAATAAAGGCGGATTTGATTAGACTGTCGACGTTCTCCTATATCGCCCCCTCATTTCCTTTTCTGCGTTGTTTCGTAGTCGGAGATGCGCGCCGCCATCGCTCTCTGTATTCGTTTAATTGGAAATTCAGCGGAGCGGCAAAATGAAGTTCTACATATACAGGCTTAGCAAAAATGATGTGTGTAAATGTCTAACGTAATACGTGATACTGTCCACTTTTCTAAATCATTTCTCAGTTGTTGTATTAAAATATACCAAAATACGTAAGAGAGAAAGAGAGAGAGAGAGAGAGAGAGAGAGAGAAAGAGAAATAAAACAGTGAGCCAATTACAATTTTCATTTCACGTTGAATGGAATAAAAAACTTATCTTTGATTTTTTATTTCTATTGCTAAGAGAAAAAGTTCAAAGCTTCGTAATGGTCTTTTATCTACAAAAGTTATTGTAGGAACATTTTTCTTACTTTTTTAACAATAGTTATATATGCCTCTTTTATATCCCCTTTGCACAATATTAGTTTCTCGCTGCGAAGAAGTAATGACCGAAAAATTGCAGTTGCGTTTACGCGGCGTAAATATTTGTGATAGGACGCCGTCTTCCTGTGACGCTCGTTTAATTGAAAAACTGCCAGGTAGATTTTGGGCGAGAGTGAAATTTATGCCACGCTATTCTAATATGTATTCCGCCGGGATCGACCCGGAAAGAGAAACGTCATTTTCTTACTTTATGAAAGCGAAATAAATTTTACAAAGCATGAAAAAAAAAATGTGGCTAGCATTTCCAAGTCAATAAAAGCTTTTTACATCCCGATGCCGTATCGATAAATTATTTCTGTACAAATCAGAAAGACTCTTTTCCTTTCTACACTATGAAAAAAATTTTCCTCCAAGCGCCGCGGGAAAAGCACATGAAGGATTTCAAATCTAATGACATTTTTTATATCTCTCCTCTATATGAAACATTCAGTTCTCTCATTTCTCTTCAGATATTACAGATGCGATGTACCTTCAATCTGTTTAATTAATGAAGGTACATCTGTTCAAGCTTATTAACCACCAGAGTGTAATGGAACTCTCTATATAATTAATCGAGAAGAAAGTAAAAATGAACGGTATCACAATAAATAACGAAAACTTGCTGAAAGCATAAAGTTTCTTTTTTAACTCTCGTATCATCGATCTCATTTTGTTGTTGGTATCCGTAAATTGCTGCCAATGTATCAGACTGCGCGTTAATCTAATCTCTTCTCGAGATAGTGGCTTTCGATTCACGTGTACATTGCGGCGATTTTTCGTCATCACGCGGAAAAGAGCGGCGGCGTGTCGCTTGCATCGCTGACGCGTTCGTCAGCCGTCGAAAGCTTCGTTTTCGGGTAAAGCCCGTTGGAGGTTAATGGGCTTCACCGAAAATTGATGGGAGCCGTGCATGCCCGTGTGAATACGTACGCCGCGCTGATCTTTTTTCCCTGCGCGCGCGCGCGCGCGCGCTCGCCTTTGCCTTTCATGGACGCTCGTTCCCGGGGAGGCGTGCGGCGCCTCGATCTTTTTATTTCATCCCCTACAACGGTAATCGCCAGGCAATCGCGATTTTTCCTGAAAACATTCGCGAGGCGCGCGCGCGCGTGGTCTTCCATCTTCGCCGCGTCCCTCGTCTCCGCGGGTTTCAGAAGCTCGACGCGGCGTCAAAATTCATCGGCTTTTTTCACGAGCCACGGAATGCGCTGAAGAAAAATGGCAAGAACCCGGGCTTTCAAACGTGCGACGAGCGCGCTTTGTAAACGTATCGATCTGCTCGCTGATACAAGCAATTTAATCTTCTTATGCGCGTCTAACCGTTTCGAGAGCCTTTGTATTTTCGAATGTAGGAGTATTGCCATCGTGAATCGCTCGTCCACTTGCGATTCACGGACGTATAGGTATGCGGATTACGATGAGTGATCGACGGCTATAGACTATGATTGGTAGTATTGTTCCACGAGCGCCAGACGCTTCGATGCAGGTTGATGACTATGGTAACGCGTATCAAAGGGCTGAACGTATAAATCAGCGTAAGCCACGCTTTAGCAGTCAATGAATCACATTTACTACATTGTAGCGTTCTCTATGTGTGTGCAGATTCGCGACAACCTGGCCGCGGAGGGTATGGAGCCGTTGGAGGAGGAGATCCCGCAGGAGGATATAATCGGTCGCGATTACTGCCGTTACAACATAAAGCGTCTGATGGCGCCTTAAGCCGTCGGAATCCTTTCGACGAACGCCGCGAAACATAACTCGCAAATAGTCGAGTGATCGAAACGGAGAAAGAGAGAGAGAGAGAGAGAGAGAGAGAGAGAGGGAGAAAGAGAAATAGAAGGACAGAGAGAAGCGAGAACGGAAGGCAAAAGTTCACTGCCCCAGCGGGAGTAAAACTCGCCCTTTACAACTTTACCCCTAAGTTCGCGACCCCTGGCATCTCTCAGAGACGACACGGGTTCGCTGCACATACAGATATGCACATGTTCTCCCTCTCTCTCTCTTATCTTTTTCGATCCCTCTCGACAGTACCCACCCATTCTCATCTTTGTACGTAAGTAGGTAGATAAACTCGATTTCCGCCAAGGATCTCGGAGCCATGAGATGCGAATGTTCGCGAAAGATATCGAGACGGTCAGTGAAATATCAGTACCGCGACTAAAGGCACGACGATGTGAATAAAAATTGCAGTTAGATTGACTAGGAACATCGCTAAGTTGTTCCTCTAGAGATAAAGTAATATGTTCAACTTGCAAGTTTTATTTTCGTCTTTTAGCTTCTGATGCTCGATCAGCTTCACGCGTGTAAACTTTCTGCATTATGATTATGCCTGTACCTGTTGTAATATGTATGTAATAATCTATGTTATACATTATACATGATCATCTCTTGTTATATTATTGCTATCGTTGAAGCAACATTCAGCACAATAATTCTCATTAATATAAATAACATTTGAACAACACTAAATCGACGTCTCTCAAAGAAAAATTACAATGGGATGGATTAAGTGTGCCTAATTGTTTTTGTATTTATATAGAAATTAAAAAAATAATTTTAATTCGACTTGCTTCATATTTGAAAAGACCGTCATATTTATTACTGTGTCCCAATCTAATCGATAATGAGCAATAATAATGTTACACCGTGTATTAATGAAGCGATGGCCCATTAATTTGAAACTACCACGAATAGTGCTATTGTAGTGCTATTGATTACTCGAACGAGCTATTGGCGAGCCATTGTACAATTTAATTACTTACCCTAGAAGCAAAATCAAATGTATGCTGTATGATGAAATGTATGCAGAATTACGCTAAGTGCGCTCGATAACGACACCAGCGTGCAAGCTTTATAGAGTAACACAAATTAGCGTTCTTGTTTTGAGTTATTTAATTTATTGCCTATTTACTTAAAGAACAATATTCCATACAATCAGAATCAAATTTTGGATAAATTTTAACACATAATAGAA
Source organism: Tetramorium bicarinatum (assembly GCA_928718305.1). Taxonomy (NCBI): domain Eukaryota; kingdom Metazoa; phylum Arthropoda; class Insecta; order Hymenoptera; family Formicidae; genus Tetramorium; species Tetramorium bicarinatum. The sequence continues at coordinate 7,556,146 of OV788319.1, read as the reverse complement.
TATTTAGTAACATGATTGAAAACCACTACGATATCCAATTACAGTGTTGCGGTACTGATATGTACACTTGTCATGCGATAGTTAAATGGGAAAGCGTGCCTCGCGTGCTTGATAAAAGAGCCAATTGGCTGTTAGTCAAGCTGTTAATGCGGCTGAGAAATGACTAAAAGCGACGGGCGAAATTATCCAAAATTAGCACGACAACGAGGCGGAAACATGCACCTTATCACTGCGATACGAAGACCAACGCGTTTGTATAAACGTTTAACAATTTAGCCACGGGCATACTCGATGTTAAAAAATTTGTACTCAGCGATTTCCTCGTCGAAGCTGGAACCAAAAACTGTCCTAGTCAATAATTATGCTATGTATACATCACGATCGATTACTTACGACGAAACTGTCGATTATTCGAGTACGAGTGGGACGATCGTTGAGAATGTGTAAAATCGTGAACGAGAGAAAGACGCGTGCTTTGCGTGCATGTATGTGTGCGTGCATAGTCTGTGCGTGTGTAAACTTGTACATATGGTACCTGAAGTCGAAAAACATATTCCTCCAGCACGTCAAGCCGGCCATGTTGGATCGGAGAACCAGGTCACCGAGTGTCCTCGATCCTTTTTAATCTAGATACAAAAGCGCACACGAAGTCGCGTCGATGGGTAGCTAAAAATTTACGTGTCTCTGATTGTAACACTGTCGCGATATTTTTTTTTTTTTCCAAACCTGACCTCTCAACCTCGCCGACCGCGATTCCAGATGGTAGGCTTGACCAATCGTGATCATCGGGGAGCTACGAATGAGGCTAATCGCGAAGCAACTCTCTAGCGACGTCGACCAAGTCGGCAGATACGTTGCTCGATAAAATATAAGCCTTTCCTACGATTTTGCACGATCGAAGTTGACGTCGTATACATACATATACGTCGGCGCATACGTCGCGAATTGACCGATAAATTTTTTTAATTCTATACCGTAATTATATCGCACCGTCGTATGCGATTCCGATGAGTCGCAAGATATTTTTATCTCGCGCGGCTCTGCTCTCGCATAAACTGTTTTGCACCAAAATTTCATCATAGTGGAGAGCTCGGTGATTACATCGGAGCCTCGAATGAACGCATCGATTTCCCTTGTGCCACGACGATATGGTCGTTAATTCTCCATTGCGTGGCAAATTCTATTTCAACGCGAATCGTTTAAAAAATAGACAAAAAATGTGCCGGAAACGTATTTTCAAGTTACGTTTTTATCCGGAATAAAGAATAAAAATTTAATTATGTTTTTACCAGGCAATATTACGCTTTACGAGAGGTATACATAAAAATGTGTAAAATTTCAGATTTCGTTTATTTCTATTGTTAAAGGCAACGATACAACCGAGAGTTAATCATTAATCACGTCGATTCCTTGCGCAGAACCTCGTTCAGCCGATTTAACGATCATTCTCATGCGAACAGAATGGGATCGACGAAACGCGAGTCTCGTAACTAGTATCTTATAAGGTTTCGAAAGTTACTGGTATCTAAAATAAATCCACGGCAAATCGGACGCCGTCGTTGCAAAAGCGACCGAGTCCTCATTTATTTCGGTCCTTCCCCTACATCTCGGTAAGTAGCACTAATAATTTTCAATCTAACTTATTGATGATCTTTTGCTATAAACTTTTGTGTGAGAATTATGAACTCCAATCAAGAGTACAAGAATATCAAAATTAATCAGATCGAAATGATTGAGATGAGATTAATTCTGCAAACATCAAATTTGTGATAAAGTTCAAATGAAATAGTACTCAGTAAAAAACATGTGTTCTTAAATTTCATATTCAGTTCACAAAGATATAAAATCGGTAATATTAATAATCATTATCAATAATTTATCATTTGTGGTTATGTGATTCTAATCTTAAATGAATTTAATTTTACAAAGAGCAATAATTATATATAATTTACAATTAACAAATAATTAATTTTTTTATATTCTTCTGTAGGAAAATAAAAAAGGAATCGACGATTAGTGATCACCAAGCGAATTCACGTATGAATGTGCGGTCATCGAGAACGAGAACGATGAGAAAGTTGGAAAAAGAATGCGGGAGCATCGTATGTCCATAGATGAGCGGACGGCCTTTCAAGGATAATTAATTTCCCGGTCATTCCCAGAATCCTAACGAGCTCGTTAAAAAGTTTCGACACGTTTAGCTCCGGATTCGGCCATGGAAAAACATTTAAGCTTCTTTCTCACCGTCGGACTGCGGAGCTGAATGGACGACCGGTTTCTTCGCGCATCCCACAGCCACATCTCGGAGGCAACTACTTTTTTCCCCGTTTTCCAATGTCTATCTCGCGCACCGTTACGACCCATCCCATTTCAACCCCTCGTCTCGCCACCCGCTTCTTCGTCGTTCACCGCGGCAGCAGTTTTCACCTTTTTCTTGCCGTCGTTTGGCTGACATTCCGCCGCAGAAACATGGAGAAGACACGAGCGGGGACAGAGGGAAAAATAAAAAGGAAAGGGAAACTAGCCGTAAGTAAAGGAGCGTCGCGGAAGGTGACGGAAACGAGGAGGCCACCACCGGAGAGGGTCTCCGGAGGTGGCGGGTGCCAACCACTCTTTGTTTCGCCTCCCGGCGAGATATCGGCTAAGTTTACTCCGTGGAAACTCGACCTATAAATTTCATCCCTTAATACGGACCCGGGAACGTATAATATGAAACCGTCGAGTTATACCTCGCGGCCGTTTTAAGAAACGCCCGACGGCGTTACTCGGCCCGCTCGCGTTTCCCGGACGGAATTTGTTGGATTTGCAAAAAGTTCGCGAACGATATTCCTGAGTGCTCCGCAAAGTGCGCGCGAGGCGCGGAGTAAAAACAGGTCTTGAAGTTAAGAAAATTCTCTAGCCACATCCCCTATATACAGAAAGAGCAAGACAAAGGAGGAAGGGAAAAGAAAACACACGTGATGCATTATTTTACTTACACACTCGAGCCATTATTCTCAACAGAAATAAGCTTACGACTTACTACATTCGCACTGAAGATTTTTTCTCTATGTACAATATAATGAATAATTTAGTAAGTATTATTTTGCTTTTAACGGACGGGAAAAAATAATTGTATTAAAAGACCGTTATTCAAAAATTCGTGTAATTGCACGTGATTTATAATAAATCGAATAAGGTAAATATGAATTTCTATTATTCAGGTAAAACATCATTTTCGACAAGGTAATGAATAATTATTATCTTTAAATATAACTAATTCAGGTAGAAACAAAATTAATTAAATAATTGTTCAGATAAACAACAGCGCTAGGTTATTATTATTAAAATTATTTTTATCCTGCTTTATACGAAAATGTCTCTGAAAATATTTGGTTAAAAAAATTTGCGAATTATATTCTTCATACGTGTAATTCTGATTTGTTAAAAATGTAAACTTATTAACGAAATTATATAGATTCGTTACACAATAGTTTCACTGGTTAACCAATACGCTCTGTTTGAAACAGTTAAACGCACAGAAGTGCCTAAGGTGAACTAAGATCAGCTAGTTTCTCTCCTTAGGTGGATCAAGTACATCTCTCGAAATTTCGGACTTTGAGAGATACAAATATGAGTCTTGAATCTCTACAGTGCCTCGAGGTGGCATCGTGAGATACCGGCGAACCTGTTCGCTCTGCAGAGTGCGGCGATGGAATTAATGCCGCATTTGTATGGAATTTGGCCAACACTGGCTCGGAATTCGGCTTATACGATCAAGGAATCGTACCTCGTCGCGGTGGAAGCAGGTTTACGATTTGGTCAATCGTAAACCTTGATTGCTCGGTCCTGCCGAGAACCTTCGTCTCGCAATATACATAACTGTCGTTGGTTATCGCGCAGCAATAAGATGTAGAGACCAACTCGTTGGTCGTCAAAGCTGAGTGATCCTCGTGAATATTATATCGTAAAGCGATCAGTACGAGTACCTTCGACTTTATTCTCGACTATATTCTCGCTCGGCCTATTATGTTCATCCTACGAAAGAAAGCACGCATTCCATCCATCAAGAACTAAAAATGAAAGATAGATCGATGTATAACTCAACTCCGCTCATGCTAGCTAGAGACTTTTTACCGGGATAAATATATCTAAATTAAATCATAAAGAAAGAAAGGTCAGTATTTTGAAGAATTATGAAACGAAATGAAATGAATAGCTTTAGATAATTTAATTTTCCAACATGACAAATTTCTAATATTAAATAAGAGCAATCAAATTAAATTTTCGTATATTAAAATCGATTCGAAGTGTGAAGATGTTTGAGAGAAAATAAGCTCGTGAGACTCGATATTTTATAAAATATGTTGTATATAATCTATTTAATTATTCAACGCAATTTTTGTTATTCAAAAGAGGAGACATCGCGTATAATCGCATATTCGTAGATCGCTACTTTATTTCCTCGATAACTTCGAAAGAATCCACCCTCATATAGCTTCATACATAAAAGAAAAACAGCAACTTCTCTCTATAAACCTGTATAATTTCATACATAATTTATGCCATGTATTACATAAATAACCACGCGTATATTTCCGTTGTAGACATTTATATGCGTAGACGATATTTGCGTTTTTTTTTAACAGCAGCAAAACGTTATGAGAAACATTTTTAACGGACAATAGAACGCCGAACGCAAACAATCCCGTTTATTTACCACTGAAAAGAGTTTATCTTCAGCAACATTTGGAAAAAAATAAATTCAGTCTAGAGATATATCTTCCACGACACGATTGACACTTTGATATATATGTGGGAAGCGTCAATTTTTCACGGTATACGAAGATAGATGCATGCGGAACACATCTCGATCCCTTTGACATCGAGAAATGGCCTATCCAAAATTTTTGGATAAAATTTTCTTACGGTGTAGTAAGTACTCTGCACAATATTTATAATCTTATATCACTAATCATAGTGTATATAAAGATATGTTATTTAAATATAAGCTGTAACAATTATTTTGATATTTTTCGAAAAAGCTCTTCTATATCTTCTAAAATATCTTCTAAATTTTCTTAACATTTCTCTAATAAAAATCATTTTTATTTTTCAATATAAATTCAGTATCTCGCACGTGCGAATAATATGTATCCTATACGTTGTAATTACGTCCCATTACGTTTTATTTTCGCGAAAGAATGGATCATTGTAAGAACTGTAGATTGGATATCGTGATCTGGTTACGCGTAATATTATTTATAATAACTGCAGCGACGCGATAATACCCACCCGTATCATCCCTTCGAAGACACATTTCTTTGAGGAAATAAAGATAAAAAAAAGAAGAAGAAAGGGAGGGTAAGAGAGATACGGAGATGGAGCTTCTTCTCGTTTCTCAGCTCACGTTCTCGGGCTTTGCGCGTCGCTCACCTCGGAAAATAGCTTCCGTTTACTTATTCTTCTCTTTTCCGCTTTATCGACTATACGTCTACCGCGATCTCCTTAATAAGACAAACCTATCGATGGATTGATGAATTGACAATATGATCGTTTCAAAATTTAAGGATTCATCGCGAATTTGGTTTCTTTTTGCAGTGAAAATATTAAAGGAATTTATTATTTAATATTTAGCATTACATATTGTAATAATTCAAATAAAATTTTGTTAAAATATAAATATTACTCGAAATTAATGGAAGAATTTTTGAAGAAATAAACTTTAACTAGATAGCAAATCTATTTATTATCTGTTTTTAGTTCTCCAAAAATTCTTTTTCCCAATCGCGGTAAGTTATTTAAAATATGTTGTAAATGCAAAGTGCAAACTATCTCACGACTTATTATTATACCACGTTACATCCGCCAAATAAAACACACTGACCGAAAATATTTTCAAGCTATCGAAATAAATTCGGCGAGAGAATCCCGGAGATCGAGAGAGCGCGAACCACAAGTATTTCCTCGCTCGGCCGGATAGCCATATTTTTTCTCCTTATTTCCGCGTCCCCAAACGTGACCGCTATTTTTTCACGCCGCAACGCTACACTTTATGAACTCTGCGCCCGACACGTCCGTCCGTCCATCCGTTCATCTGTCCGTTCGTCCATCCAGCAAGAGCACGCGTTTTTCGCGGCAACGAAATTGAATGTCCGCGGTTTATGACTCACGGAATTGCGTATCGTTAACTACCGGCGCGAAAAATGTGCATATGTACATGGGCACATCGCTAGCTTTTTACGATCCCATGCTAATGCCCCTTGCAGAACATCTACGAAAGCCCGAATGAGCTTCGAGAACAACGCAGAAAATGCTGAGCAATTATGCGTCCGACGCGAGAAAAAACTTTATGTCGGTTTCATTCGACAAATGTAACGCAGATTAGCTATAAAATATACAAATGTGTCTAATTATTTAACAATTACAATTTAATTCGGAGGAAACAAATGAAAAATCTTTAAATTGTCCATCTCACTGAAATGTTAATTTAATAAGACTGCTAGCATTATATAATTTATCAGACAAAATCGACTCATGTAACGTCTCTTATCCATAGAAGATAGTTATTTTGTACTCAGGCACACAACGTGTAAAATATATCATCTCCGGACACTGTCACAACTAAGGCCATCGTGCCAGGAAGTACATTATGTACCTACTATGCTGCAAGCTTAATAACAATGCGAAGCACTCGGTTCTTTGCCCGGTACTTTAGTACAATTTGATATTTACGGAGCAATATTTCAACTTTACACTCCGCCTAACGCGCTGATTTATTGCGACCATAGCGAGAAAAACGATGAGTTTTCTTCTCGCTTTTTTTCCCCACTTCCGCTTTATATCCCAGCAAGATTTTCCTACATTTCGCGTGTGTGGTAAAATCGATATTTCTTTCTTAATAGGAAGATAAAGTCTGATTCCACGTGCATTGTGGTGAGACGGGTGTGATTTATGGGCGACGTGATATTTGGCAAAAATTTTATCCGAGCTGCGTATACGAAAATTTAATCCTCGCATTTTCGCGTTATCTGCCAGTTCGTTCGTATTAATGGCAGCTTTCGAAAAACAGAACATCTCGTGCAAAAATCACTACGGAACATTTCCAGTAATAGCAAAATGTCACAAAGCTAAATATCTGAATAAATCGATCCGACACACTTACCCTCCATAAGCTACCAAATGAGTGCAAAAAAAAAAAACAGAATTCGTCTCTCAGGGATCAAAAATAGAAAATATCGTTAAATCAGTACTCCGTACAGGGATTACGCTTTCCGTAGCGTTCGGTTCAATCGATGCCCACGTTTATAACGTCGTTATCGTCGCAATTATTACTACACGGGCGACATTAAACTCGCTCGTTATTGCTCGAGTTGATTAAAAACTTCGAGCCAAATTGCGTAACAAAATTCGTTTCAAATGTCCAAATGTAATCGCGATAACGGCGATATCGGATTCATAAATTTTTCCTTCTTTTCAACGAACCGTCGAACGCAAGAGATGATATCATCTATGGACGTATCCACAATCTACGTAAACGGGAGCGGGAGATTTCATGGCCCGATGTACTCCACGTCAAAATATGCAAATTCCTGTTGCGCAAAACCGCGACATCGCAGTGTCCAAAATACGATTTCGAAATACGTTGATATACATTCCTTGCGCACGAGCCAGAAAAAAGATTTCACGTTTCGCTACCTGTGCAATTCTTATGTGGATGCAATGTTTTTAAATAATTCAAAAGACCTTTCAAAAAAATATTTCTTTACTTAATTCTCATATAGGAAACTCAGGAAAGGACGGTGAACGTCATCAGTAAACTTATTTTTTTTCATCGAAAAATATTGGTTTTATTTGACTATCAGACTCTTCCGTACACATATATGAATCAACTTTTGTAATGGCATTAATTTGTACAAAACAATGATTTCTCTGCGGTACGAAAATACCGCGCGTATTGATAAACTTCAACCAAATCGGTAAACGGTCAACGAGGAGATCCCGCAACGACGCCCTTCAAACAGACAATACTGAATAGACTTTGATATACAACGACCGTTTCTCTCTTCGAGGCGTAACAGCAATATATCTTATAGTTACTTTTTTACATCGCAACAGTCATGCAAGGGAGGTACATTCCAAGCGTGAGGCCGTAGACAACCGACCGATGTCCTTAATCAATAAGAATAAAAAATATGTGTCAACGTAACGAGAGTCGCGATAACAAAATGTACGTACAAAAAAGGTAACACGTGAGGTAACAAAGTAATCGGGGAGATAACAATCCCGCCGTTCGGGAGAGAAATCGGGAAGAAAAACAGGAGGGGGCCAATTTCACTATTCGCATAAGAAATGTATTCTCGAAAAGGCCGGAAGATCCACTTCATGTGGTTGGTTCAATAGATCAATATAGAAACGACAGACGTAAAGAGAAAATTTCAAATTCACCAGCCAATTATTCCCTATTGCCTCGAAGAACAGTAAAAGAGAAAGGGAGATAAGAGAAGGCGGAAAGAAAGCTCGACTACGAGGGGGGTTTCGATCGGAGGAACAAGATAAATGGAACGGCTCGATCCACGTGACTTCCTTATTCCTCGCCTCCTTAGCCGCTTAGTTGCTGCTGGGTTGTTCCCGCTTCAGCGAGCCGAGTTCCTCCAACATCGCCTGAAGTTCATCGGGGACTCGACCGGCGTCCAATTCCTGAGCCAACTGACGGTACTGTAGAAAAATAACAAACGTGGTGTGTAAAGTACGTGAGTTCCGTCTCTCGGTCTGGTCTTGTTCGTACTAAACCGTCGTACGCTGGAGATCTTCGGTGGAATCGGAAGGATTTGAAAACAGGCTCAGCCGTGGATACGCAGGAACGCCGGACTGGTCGGGAGATTTTTTTTCACAATTGCTCCTCTTACTCGCAATACTCGGCGGTTTAATCGATATAACGACTTTGAAACATCGATATCAAATATTCTCAGGACATCTCGTTAACGAATATTTCGTATGGCAAAAAAGACAAGATAAACGAAAGCCAATTAGTACTCAATAAGCTCAATAAGCAAGTAATTTTTTATTTGAAGCTTTTTAGCAAGACCTATTCTCCTTTATCATTCTATCGTTCTGTTAAATTTCATTCAGATTCATTTCTGTAGAGCGTAATCGAACAAAGAGAATGCTGATTTTGATATAAAATCAGGAAAATTATTTATGCGAAAAATATTTTCTATTACAGAAACCCATAAGAATGAAAATTCATTGCCAAACGACCGTGTGAAGTACTCAAATAATTCTAACAAATACGAGTGCTTTTCTGTAAAAACAAAGCAATGAAGATGCAAATAATACTCCTAGTCGCATTGCTAAAGAGCGAACCTTTGTATTCCGCCAGAACTTTACACTTTTGCGAGTAACTTAGTTTGCACTTCGAGAGAAGGTTTAAGGAAGACGATAAGGAAGACGATGAGAAAGGCGATGGAAAAGAAAAAGTTACGAGTTCTCCAGCTTCCGAAGAATTTGCTTTGCTTTACATTCAAGATACAACTAATTCAGAGAACTTTAAGGCATATATTTTTCCGCAATAAAAAAAAGTAATATTCTTTCAGTTATAAGCTCTTTCTTTCTATTTTATTAATATTAAACGGAATATAATCACATCAAAATTAAGATGTGAATAAATTTTTAGATATATTTGATTTCTTAAAACAATTTGAATAAATATATAGAGCACTTTAAAAAGTGTAACAGTGCCATCTTTTGTAAAATGTGAAGATTGCTGTTGCAAATAAAAATTGTATGGTAATAACTTTTAAATTTTAAGCTATTGAAAATTTTTGCGAATTAAATGTCAGTTAAAGGAAACATTATCCATCATTTAATTTAAAGTGCGTTTTAATTCAATAAAATATCAACATTTATATTTAAGAGAAAAAGACAATTATTAAGCGAGAAATATTAAAATATAAAAGTAAAAATTTTCCTTCTATGTTTTCATTAAGACATTCAATTTTTTCAAGGGGAACAGCATATCTTCACTTTCCGCTAATTATAATATTATAGTACTTGGAATATTCAAACAAATTTATTAATGTAAGCCGCAATTCATTCGCAAGCATTTATCTTTTCATTCGGTATGCAACTTATTCGTCATAAATGACGAATTCGTCTATTTCTAAAGGAGAAAATCCTGGATTCTTTCCTAGGAACTCTCCACCATTTTCGTTGGTTCATTTATGGAAGGGTTAAAAATATAACTCACCATCTCGAGCTCCTTCCGCAGAGCAAGCACCGCCTTTTCTCGGTCGGCCACGAGCTCCTCCAGGTACTGATACCTCAGCTTCTTGCGAGCACGGCACTCCCTCGCACTCTGCCGGCTTCGTTCTATAACAGAATAGTAAACGAATGGGGGTGAGAAAACGCGGATCCATATTAATACGAAGGAATCGATGCATGCAAAGCGTGGCCCGATCCTCGGAGACGAAAGTTTCAGCCTCCGAATTCGCGCCGAGCATAAATTTCTCTGGTTTTCGGCGTCAGGTTGTGACGTAACGGCAAGCCAAGTGGGAGATATATGTATATATCACGGGCTCTACAAGAATTCACGATTTAATAATGTCGCCGAACGCGCAAGACGCATGGTAATGCCGCGGCATATGCGACCGAAAAGCGGAAACTTTTACGAAGACGGACGGTGTGTTACGGTAAGCTATGATTTTGTTCGAACGTAAGAGGAAAATAAACGTGTCGCATGTCGGAACGGAATCGAAGCTCGATGAAATGCGAAACCGATTTAAATAACGACGTCGTTGCAATCTGAAATCTCTAATATTCAAATCCTCAAATCCTACGGTTCTAGAATTTTATCAAATCGCTGGTTTCTATGTGTGCACTTTATATTCCAAAATTCTCTGCGAACATCGCGATTCTTGAATTCCGAAAGTCTTTCTGAGAATCTTACACTCTAAAACCCCTATTTTATTTCTTTATACCCACGTTTTTGCTGAAGAAGTCAGCCAAAGGTAGTCTTCGAGCGACGCGATACGATTTAATAAACTGATATCGAGAATCACTTGATTCACTCGTTATATTTATATTCAATAACATAGCATAAATCACATAATGTATAATAATAAAATTTTACATGAATACTTTACTTGAAATTACTTTCGATTTAATAAGATCGATTTTATTCTTCAAAGAAATATTACATTTAATGCGCTACAATAGTTCGGCGTCGAAATTCATTCAAGAGACAGAAAGAGTAATCGATACGCGTTTATTCATTTATTGTTTGGACGAAAGGTCGCGCACGCTACCGCGGGTGTAGGACTCATTGTCAGTCATTCACGCAGCGGCGCGAGCATTATCTCTCGAAACGCGAGCGCGGCAAGTAGCCCGAACGCGATTGCTTCCTACGAACTAATTATCTAGCGATTATCGGACCAAGTAATTACATTGAATCTTGCATTTACCGACTCGTATACTACGTATCAAAGCGATTCGCTCGTTCGAAGCAGGATTTGATAGGAATGTAATTTGACTAATGCTCATCCGATGGATTGAAAACTTGAAACAATACACGAATGAGCCGGATCTACTGATTCTCGGGTAATGAAAGAGCACGATGTATTGATTGATTAATTGATTCTTAACTTTACGTTATGCGTTTTATGAGATTTACGCGTTTGAAACAAACGGCGGATGCCATTATTAAATCTTGATCGCGAATACGGAATGGAGGAGATAGTTTTATCTCCTTTTGCGTTATTCTTTCATCGGAATGTAATAAATTTTGCACATCGCGCGCAATTAATGTCGGGAGTCCTGTATAAAGAATCGCGCGACCATTGTATTCTAGTTACTGCACGATCGTAATTAATCGTGTTTTCGCAAGTGTTGTGTTGTGTCGTGTTGTACAAATGCAATGAAAAGGATCTGAGAGGAGGACGCGAGGTAGGCCTCCTAGGGGAGAGGCATGACGGGCGATGGCGGATTGACCACAAGGTAATTTGTTATTTATTATTTAATATTTGTAGACTTATTATTAGATTCATTACTTACGTAATTAAAATATAAATTAGAGAGAAAGAAGAGAAATATTTTCAGTCGTGAATATTTGTACTTAAAAAAAATTTCTTTCAAAAAAATATATAATTATATCGAAATCTATTTTTTAAAAACAAAAAATTTAATATGCACAATAATTTTTCAAAGTAATTATTTTAAACGCTGCTATAATTTGGATTTTATATTTATATTTTGCAAATCACAATGCAGGCACAACATAATTACGATAAATCTGCCATTATCGGTGAGTAATAATTAAATTTTTTTTAATTTGAAGTAATGGATCTATGAAAATTGTATTGTAAAATGTTTTTATATGTATATAAAAGCACGAGAATGTAGTTTAATTTGAATAATAATAGAATAAACTTGATAAGATTTAGACACAAGTATAAGAACCTGTAAATTCAATGCTTTGAGATGGATAGACCAAATTAAGATTAATAAATATTAAAAATTCTAGAATATATATAATTACTCGATTTATTTTGCACAAGAAAATGCACATATACGAACTCATAAAAGAGAATTCGATATATTAAAACGTTATTTATTGACACATTTTAATCTCTTACATGAATATTGATTACAAGATATACTAATTGTTTAATTTTATACAACAAATTCATAAATATTTGCCAAACATTTTATACAGAGGTAAATTTTCGAAAATTATAACTGAAAATATTATGACGATATAATGTATTAACGTTCATTTAGGTATCGAAACCAATATTGAATCAATTTTTGAATTTATTGCTTATATAGATTAATAATAAAAAATAAGAGGAAAATGAGAGAACAGAGAGAGAAAATAAAATTATTACTAATAAAATACCGAGTTTAGAATATAAAATACTCATCAGAATTTTTTCATAGTATTTGTATATATGATGAACAATATGTGCATGTCTTGTAAAAATTCATATTTTAATGATATTGATATTCATATTTAATGATATGTTTAAATAAAAGCACCTCAGTTAAATATACAGTCTCAATTAATTTCTAATCGAAAACATGATCTAAAACTACAAATATGAAAAGCTAAAATCCTCGCATCCAAGCATGAGATTCTGAGATTTATAGCTTCGACTTGTAGATTCGAAGACGATCTTCAATTGTGACTCAGACTTACAGATTTAAAATTTTCCAAATTATTAAACTGTTAAATAATTTCACAAATGGCAAATTTCTTTCGTAAAAATCATTGCGCGTTTAACTATAATAAACGTCTTTTACGATCAAGATTCGCGAACGCGCTATCGTTCATAGCTCGCCAGTCCAGCCTTTTACGCGGCAATAAACGTCACTCGTCTCATTGCGGACCTTTAAGGGTGGCCAACCCATCGGCGAATTTTCGCAATCCGTAGAGCGTCGATCGGCTCAGCATCGTAAATTTTATCGGAAAGAGATTCGTCGATGTCGATTGGAGCTGACGCGCGATCGGCGTCGCGCCCCGCAGATCGATACCGGCGCACCGCGGAAATTAAAGCGTTCTCGCACAGTCAATTTGTGGCTCCATTTAGGATCTCATTGCGACGGTCGACATCTGGACCGAATCGAGGCGAATCTCAACCGGATTTAAATAAAAACCTGTTCCGTTAGCCGTACGGAATAAAATGGAGAATTCATTCGTTCGTTCGTCCGCGTAAACCAAAAACGATGCCGAAAAAGACTTACGCGTAATTTCCGTCGATGTACAGCTCGTCAATCCACAGGACATTTTTTTCAACGTCAGGATAGGAGACAAACTGAAGAAAATATTTAGTCCTTTAATAAAATGCAATTGCTAAATCGATCGTTGCACGAGAGATCCAATAAAGATACTAAAGAGACGGCGATTGAAAATTCAATTTTTCAAAATGATAATTTCTTGATTAATAATTTTTTAACAGAAAGATAAATTTATATAAACTTCCAAATATTAATCTGTTTTATAAGGAATTAATAACGCGTTAATATTTGTAAAATTAGACAAAATTAAAAATTTTCATTTTAAATAATCAAAGACAGAATGTTTTGCAATACATTGCTATTCAGTAAATTTCAAATGTAATTTAATCTTCAATACGTACATTAAAACTTAATCCAAATAATAATTAGCTACAAAGTTTTCGCTACCGACTAAGAATTGTCTGGGAAAACATCCGATAAGATAGTGCTTGGATTGAACGGAGTACGTTTCAGAATACGTTTCGGAAAGAAGACCGCATCGCGGTTGGAAAGAACTGGGGGCGAAATGGAACAGAAGGGAGAATGAAATAGCGCACGCTAGGCGATTATAAAGTTTCCCCGTTCTCGAATGAGAGGACCATGCGCGTTCCAGAAATAACCCCGCGAAATTACTCGGCTTGGTCCATGCAACAGCGTAGCATCAACACGGCAGGTTAGCTCTTCCCAACATCTCTCCTTCTATCTTATGCCTTTCTCTTTCTACTTTTGTTACCCCGGGAAGCTCCGCGGCGGCGAAACAGCGGAATTGCAAAATAGCCGAACGATAACCGTATGGTAAAAGCGCGGTTGGTAATCCTCGTTCGCCAGAGTATCGAGAAACCGCAGCGAAAGGATGTAGATATTCATAAATATTCATTCGCGAAAGAGATAAACGTTCCTATGGCGATTCGCACCATTTCGTACAACCTCTTACGGCGTGAACGAACGAATGCGAAGCGGAAGTCGCGCAATACAGCGGATACGCGATTCTAATAATTATCCCTTCTCGCGGGAAAGACGAGCTGCCGTTTCTACTATCGAACGTTTTAATCAAGAGACGCGATGGACGCATCAACACGAGTATGCCACAGCGTAAAGTCAGGACATAAAGCCGGAGCACAGCGAATACCCGATACCTGCCACAACCGTTTCATTGTCTCGTAGAATGCGCTATCTTTCTATTTTACGCGAGCTTTCTCACCTTGGATTAAAGAGACGTTGACGAGTTGAGAAGCCGGATAGATAAAGTCAAGCCAGTGGCCGATAATCCACTCGCGTTCACGTTATTATTCCCTTGAATATCGTTCTTACTTTTAACGCATAGCTTTCCCCCCTTTTCGATTTGCGGAAAGTATTTTTTCTGACGAACTAGCAATTCTACCGAAAATCTATACTAGCGCATTCTTATGAATAATAATTTCCAAGTTACAATCAGTCAACAAATAAGTTCGCCATATAATTTATTGTATCGTCTACACAGCTAATTAAAGTCTCGGACAACAGAAGTGGGCAAAATATGATCAAATTGATAATTGATTGTTGTATTTCAAGTAATCAATGATCATACAATTTACAATAAAATATTCGATTAATTATAAAAATTATAAAAATAATCGATTGCAATTAAATTATCAGTCATTTATCATTTTGCTTCGCCATATGCAAGCCTTTAGGTAACGAAATAATTACATTTTTGATTGAATAAATTAACATATGTTACACTGCCAGTGTGATTCTAATAAAGACAATAACTTCGTTTTATTTAATAATTATTAGATAGTGATTAATGAGTAATGATGACACATCGTCGATGCAATTCATATTTATGCATTAGTTAATACATTTTACTGATAATTACTTAATTATTGATTCCAAATTATTTCACTAATCCAATTGCAAAAACAATCAATTGAATCGCACAATTTCATCGTAGAAGTGTGAATAATAACGAAACAATTTTAATTCTAATCGCAACGAGTAAACGATGTATTACCGATAAAATTATTACAAGCATATGGGAAAGCAAAATGTTGAAGCAGATTGTCTAAGCTATCAACAAGTATCCTTCGCGTACTTACCGAGCTTAGCTTTCATGTCCGCCTTGTCCGCCGCCTTCCTTCCAGGCTTGCGTCCCCTCTTGCCCCCCTCTTTCCGATCACCGCGAGATCCCTCCTGCAAATTAAAGGACGTGATGGTTAATTGCGAGAAAATTCGTCACTTATAAATATAATATTAATGAGCTATGACCAAATCGCACGCTCTCCTCTCTGGCGCGATCAAAATATTGCGCGTCGAAATAGAGAAATCAGCTATTAAAGCCAATCCATTTTACACCCGCGGCTTTACCGCCGATCGGCTTTTACCGGCTGCATGGAGAGACTAGTGAATAATTCTACCAGGAGTTGTTCATGATTAATGATCGCACCACGTGGGTATATTTGCGCGGGGGTGACAGATCTTGCGCGAGAAGCTGAGACGGCATTAAAAATTAACGCGTTACAAAACGCGCGGCTGGGGATTATTACGCGGCCTACTGAAACGAAAGCGCGCGCGTCATGAATAATTCGCCGCAGAGTAATTTACGATTCAATCGGGCCGTGGTCTCACGTACGCGCGCACACGGGACCACCATAATACCGCTTGATCCGCGCCAGAGTTTCGCTCCGATTAATATCTTGAGCGAGACACGGCGGTGTCGTTTTCAATGGAAACAAAAGCTCATTGTGTCGCCGAGAAGAAGGACGCCGAGCGCGGAAGGGGAATCCGCTCCCCGGTGAAAAGCTCGGGAATGAAATCGTCTGCTCCGCCACTAAGATCTCCTTCCTCCCTCTGATCGTAAAGGCGAAATGAGCAATCGCTGTCCCTCCCGCCGAGTATACGATATCCCTTTTTCCTCGCGGCCACAAAAGTGCAATGAGCGTTATTCAATACTCGCGGACACGCGACCGAATGATGCCTAATAAACGTGCGCTTTCGCCGGCGACACAGTTACTTAGCTTTGAGCTTTATGATTCTCGTAACCCAGTTTGCCAGATGAAATCGAGCGAGATGTGAACAAAACAGCCGCGTTAACTCCTTTGCATTCTTTCCTTCCCTAAAATACTAGTAGAGTTTAGTTTTATCTTTAGCAAGATTTAGATACGAGAAAAATCGAGATACTTTAAAAACCTTTTATTTTATTATTGCCTATATATTTTAATGTTTCATTTATTCTTTTCATTACCATATTATTATCAAATATATCGTAATATATTTTTTTAGACACGAAAAAATCGATACTTTAAATACTTTAAAACCTCTTATTTTATTATTACCTATATATTAATATTTGAGCGTATTTTTTTTGCATAAATTGGGAAATTGGTTAAGAAATAATACATCTTTAATTGCAAAATGTTAGAATAAATTGCAAGCCGCGTTCTTTGATGTCATATGTATTCTGCTGTATGTAAACTTGACGCTTCATATACATTATTACGAGACGAGTCACTGTATCGCGCGCGGTCGTCTACCTCACGATTCTGTTGTTCCAAGAATATTATTTATGCAAAGTATACGTTTGTCGCGCATACAAACTGCCCCAAGTCAAACGAACGAGCGGTGCGTATACCATTTTCGCGCGGTTCTCATTTCGTCTCACAACGAAAAATGGACGACTACACGCGAAAATGATTTCAACGCGGAATAATTACTTGGAGGAACAATTTCGCAATCTTGGAGGACGACACGCGGACGCGACACGTGCCAAATAGAATGCGCCCACTATCTTTGCCGAGCCATTAAAATTCACACGCCCTTTGGGCGCGGTTGTTGCACCGCGAGCTTTTAGATATGCATACGTGTTCACAAGTGACAAAATACAAACTTCGCCTTCTTTTAAGACCGCTGTTTACCGCTATGACCTGTTTGTGCCTCTCAATCTTATCTGGTATTAAATCTCTCTGAATCCTCCGTTTATTTCTTCCCCAAGCACCTTTTTTGTAACCAGCTCTAACCATTCTCTTGTCGGCCACCGAGCTCTCCCTCACTCTGACCCACAACCCCTTTCTTCCCCTACGTTATTGTGCGAGATAATTGGAATTGATTTTCGCGTACAAAAAAAAAATACAGGAACGTCATAACTTCAAAATCTCGTGCAGAGAATTACGTAACAGTCAGTAAATCGAGAACATAGCGTATGCAAATAGAGGATTGTTTGCGGCCGTATTTTATGTATCGTAGTGTATTGTATTTACACTGACGAGATAGAAACAGACGATATGAATGTAAACATCTCGTTAACAAATGTAATATCTTTCATAATAATCAGGAATATTGAGTTACACATCTGTCAGCCATATATTTGTTTCGAAACAGCTTTTTTACAGTAGGAATCTGTATGCTAATTAAACAATGAAACTAACTGACAATGAGATTTCCTCAGAATTTCAAGCTGAAAAATTTTGATGGTGTAACTTTTGAAAATATAAGCAGATTACTTTTCAATTTAAACAAAAACATAATAAATTGAATCGTAAGTGAATGTTGGAAGAAATTAGGAATCTCGGCTTTTAAAAAATTTTTAACTTTTAAGCAGAATAAAAGACAGTGGTCTATTCCAAAACATTTTATATCTGATTCAAAGTTATAAGCTCAAATTACTTTTTTTATAATCACTTCAAAGAACAGAACTTTTAAAAGTTATAAGAGAAAGCACGAGAGGACATACGTTACATTAATTACAAACTGCGGCTAGACAGAAATAAAAAATGTCTTGCACGTAGTCTACCATGATGAAACTTTTTTCACACTTTTTTCAAAGAATCGCGAATAAAGGAAGACTTAAAGTATCCGACAAAGAACCATTTCTTGCATTAAATAAAATTGCATAAGTGTTTTACTTTCGTTATTAATTATCGATATTCGAAGAAAAATATTCAATAGTGTTGAAATAGCAATTCTTTAAATATACATTATCTATAATATAATAATCTTATAAATGATTATCGCATTCAAAGTTCTAACATCATTACGAAACACCACATGTCACTGAGAGTACATGTATAACGTCTTTAACGCGAGCAAGTTCAGAATTAGTATGATAAACCGATGAATGTCTCTACAATCACTGCTAGCAATCGTATCTCCGTCACAGATGATCCGCGGCTATAAACCCTTTCGAAATCTGCCAGGCATTTACTGACACTGACATTTCCGTCTACTTCTCCTTGTCTTCAGCTTGTTGCACATTCGCACATTCCAGCCACAAACGTGCCTACGATCGCACAGACTCTAATTTTGATTCCTTCTGCATATGACAATCCATTAACGATAACTTGATCAATCTATATCCAATCAACGAAGAAACAATCCGTTAATGTTCAGAATTCAGTAATCGCCATTTACTACTCCCGACTGTCACAGAGAATAAGTACGAGCGTATGCATAATAAATGCAACAGCGAACAGGACGTTAGAGTACTGTATCAAAAAATTTCCATAAAGTATATCCAACATTATTAACATGCCTTTAATTACGTCTCTTTGCATAATTATATAATTACACTACGTATAGAATGTCTTTCCACGTTATGAAGAGTTTGAATACGAAAAATGGGTGAAATATTAAATATAAATTAATATTAAAGCCTCAACTTAATTCACATCCTCATCAAAGCGGAGTGTAGGTATCATTTCCTGTTTTAAAGTAGCAAATGCAAGCCAGAATTATTTTATTAAAGATAAAGCAATTTTATAGAATTATCGGAATTAGATTCCTTTGTAATATATATGCATTCTTCAATTAACAGTCTGTGCGAAACAGTCTACAATAATCAATGAACGTCATGTTTTATTGATAGTGTCATATAATAAAAATATGTAATAAAAAAATCACATATTTCTTTTTCCATTCATGTGCGAACTTAGTATCAAACTAATATCATGTTCATGAGTTTAACGATCGTCATAACTATTGGAGATGAAATGTAAGGTCCCGTCATCATACGAATGTAAAATTTTACGATATTTTTCTCTGACATTTTTCGTCGTTATCAGTAAAAACATCCGAGGCAATGTTTCTCGTTTAAAAAGTAATTTCAGTTATCTGAAACTCGATTACTAGATGTCGTTACATAAAATTGAACCTATCTCCTACTATCAGAATGCGAGTTTCCATAAAGGCAATACTTGTTTTAATTTTTCGAATTTGTATTTTCACGAGGAAAAAAATCTGTTAGCGCATTATCGACATTCTCTGATATTTTGCGGTCCAAGAATATTAAAAAGCTGGAATTTCCTGAATTTCTACATGCTCACAAAATTTCTTTCACGTCTCAGAAGTATTATGCAAAACTAGTCACTTAATAGATAATCTCAAAATTATATACCGAAATAGGAAATTTTTAAGGAAATACTCTTGGCATAATGGCAGGAAAGAGAGAGATGATCATCTACTTAATATTTTTATACTGGTAAGCCCTTCTGCATACAACGCTTTCACGCCACTTCCAGACGTAGCGTACGCTTTTTTCTGCGGAAGCTAACCCGTCTAGAAAAAACGTATTTGCCCTAAAAGCAGCGATGTAAAATGTTATTATCTTTTATGGATACATTTTCTGCACTCGTATCGGTCACATGCTACAACGTGTATAAAAAATAGACTCTTTTTTTTTATTACTTAAAAGGACTAAAAGGAATTACTAAAAGCAAGCACCGTAAAAAACGGCGTTGTCCAACGGTTGGACTTAAGGCTCCCTGCGTATACCATTTTAACATTAATCAAGCCGAGGCACGCTTCAATGGGAACCCTTAACACGTCGTCTCGCCACGGCGAACCGGATGCCCGATACTGCGCCGCTGCACCGGGAACCGGATGCCCGTAAAGCATATTGCACACACAATATGCAGCGGAGATGCAGCGATATGGTTCACGCCGCTGCCATCACCTTTACGCCTTCGAGCCGAATGCACTGACGTCCGTCGTTAATGATAATTTGAGATATTCAACGCCGATATTCTCGGGGATATTAAATTTCTGCTGTACATTTACATGGAGTCTCGCATGCTTTTCACCGCATGCATTCTTTGGCGCTAGATTCCTTAAAATGCATTTTGCAGTGTGAACGAAATTATCGAGAGGTATATAATTTTTGTGAAATTAACGACCTACCGCTCTCTTTTAATTAGCCAAGCTTCAGAGTAGAAAACAGATGATAAAATCGTATTTCCTACTGTTCATTTCTATTTTTATGAATTTCATTTTATAATGAAATTTTAAACTGGGGAGATCCGTCTCATAGAGATATGTATAATGTTAAATGTCATGGAATTAAAACATAATGAGATAAAACTGGATGTTATGCAGAAAAACCCAATTTGCACAAAACTACTGCGAGTAAATAAAAAAACCTTTTTATACCATGTTTATCGCCATTTGGAAATTCGAATTTCGCAAAGTGAAACTTCAATCAAAGCAATCTCTGACGCTTTATGAGTGTATATAGAGACATGTTACATGCGCTGGACCGTTCTATCATTATAAATTAAAACAAGGCAAATGTTCTCGCTGTAAACTAGTTTGCTGGAAGACCCAAATCCATTTAACTTTATTAAAATTTCACTCGGTTTTGTAAGTAAATGCGGAATACTGGAAAAATTCACTTTGCCCGAAATCTGCTCAAGGATTACTGTGAAATATAAATAAGTCTCGAGTCGCTTCTGCAAAGAAGTATTACCATCTTCATCATTCAAATCTTAATATGTTATTCCTTGAAAAATTTACCGCACATCTTTCTCTCTCTGTCTCTCTTTTCTCCAAATTATTACGTTATTCTATTAAAACTCAAGCTGATTGCGAATCGAAAAAAAAAATCGAACCTACAGCTTTTCTTAATCCAACGCGAATAATCATCGTAAAATCAGAAGAAACGTTCCTCGTCGATCAACGGGATAATTAATAACGAAAAGTGTGGATAGATTATATTACGCTGCAAAATCGAGTTAACGACGCGAGCTCTCCTTTACGGTTACCAGTCATTTAAAACCCCGAGCAAAAGCCATTCATTAGATCGCATTCCTTTCCTACATCGCGTTCCATCGAACGAGTCTCAGGTGATCGCTTTTCGAGAGAAAACTCTTTAATTACGACCGCGCCACCGCCGTTCTCTACCGCCGCCGTCTTTTACGCCAGCTTTTTCGAATTGCACGGTTGCCCTCGAATTTCGAAGCGGGATAACGCGGGATAACACGTGCTCGCAATTAATTTCTATTATTAGCCAAATTATTCCCGCGGCCTCTCTCATCGCAACCGTCTCAAATGCACTGGGATACATCGCAACTCTTTGCGCCGTTTCCCATTTCTTATTATCCTCTTAATCACGCCGTTTCTTCTCATATACTCGTGATTCGAATCACCCACACTGGACCCACTCATCTTCTCCGCTCTGCTTCCGGCATTATCTGTTTTTCGCACTCGACTAACTTCTCGAATTTCAAAGTCGTTTGATACGGTTTTATTAGCATGATTAATTTTAATTATAATTGAGTAACTGGATTTGTGTTGGCCGAGTGCAATTTCCTTCGCCTTTCCATCTTCTTTACTTTTTCCTCCTTTTTCTATTTTTACTCCTCCGTCAGACCAACCTCGAGAAGAATATTACGGTGAAACCGGATGTCCGCGAAAGATGCGCACGCAAGAGGCACTTCTAGTTGGCTTTACTATTTTTTTCCTACCTTGTTTAAGGCGCTCGGTGGAAAATGGA
Source organism: Tetramorium bicarinatum (assembly GCA_928718305.1). NCBI lineage: Eukaryota > Metazoa > Arthropoda > Insecta > Hymenoptera > Formicidae > Tetramorium > Tetramorium bicarinatum. Next base: position 7,533,654 of record OV788319.1, on the reverse strand, counting down.
CGTTAGACAAATTGGACTAAAGTGGACCAAAATGGAACAAAGTAGACGTAAGTGAGGGATAGAAACGTTTTACCATGGTGGTCGCGACGTAAAAGGCTGCTTTAACTCTTTCGTCTTGAATTTTCATTTTGCGAAATGATTTACGGAGGAAATTTCGCGCGCGTGTCCAAACTTTTATAATCATCCTGCGGCGATTAACGCTAATTTATTGTCGCGGCAAGATCCTTTGACACCGAAAACTTGAAACGTACGTGGCCGCGATATTATATTTCGGACCGTGTAAAAAAAAAACGCAAGTGTCGGTAAAGAAAACGGATTTTAAAAAAATTGTCGACAATTATTCGATTTAAATTCATACGAAAATAAAATCCCTGAACGTAAAGATTATAGGTTGGACGTGAATTTGCCATAGAATCTTAATTTTCGTCATGCCCTGAATTTACCGTAGACACAATTTACGTAAGGTCTCATCAAAATTTCACAATGCATCGCGCTGAATACACGCACTCTCTCGCGCGTCACTCACGATAATAAAGGCAGGCGACGAATGCACGGTGCAAGAGTTACCGGATTTACCGTGCCCACGACCTTATTACCTCCATTCGATGGTTGCACAATCCTCCGGTCCGCTCACGCTAACGGATTGCACACATTTTCCCCGGGTGCGCTTATCTGTCTCGAAGAGGATTATTTTCGTCGGTCGTCGCGCGAAGGCCATATTTAGCTCACTACGTTACGTTTCGTTTCGTTTCGTTCGTATGTAAGACTTTTTAACGGGCGAGCTTTTGCGGAAATTATAATGGCCCACCGGCGGCAAGTTTAGAAAGCAGTAAAGCGGATTTCGGCTTTGAGGGAGTTGAATTTTAGTGACGTTCTAAATATTTTTCTCGATTTTTAAATCCTGTCTGATGCGATCGCGTGGTTAATGACAGTTGTAAATCGGACTTTCAAGTTTACATATGATTATTTCACCTTATAAAAATGATATTTGATTTTATGATATTATCGCGATAGTTCTATGCACGATATTTTTGTGATGCTGTTTTTTTTTTCTTCCTCCTTGCCTTTTTGAATCGCGACGACAAAGCTGCAGAGAGAGCTGGTCTCGCAGAGTACAGTCGCGGCTTAAAGCTTTCTTGAGCTTTTCCAGGTCATTGTTCGTCCCCACTAGCGTAACCGGAAGAGAGTAGGAGGCACGGAAAGAGAGGCGGAGAAAGCTCCCTCGTAATTTTCCAGCCGCGCCGCTGCTCCAGCGACGTTATGTACAACAATGGACGGGGATGTTTCACGAGCACAATGGGCTAGTGCGAGTGAAATCATTGCGTGAGCACCAAAATCGCGTAAATTTCGCCGTCCCCGCTACGCGTACTTTTACGCGTATCACAGCGAAAATATGTTCGTATCCCGATATAAAATTAGAATGAAGAGCACAATCTTCGTTTCCGCGATATCCTGTAGTCGTGGCGAAAAGTTTACCGCAAAAATAGAATTTTTAAAGTCAGCAAATTAATATTCGCAAGAATTGGTAAGATATATAATCCAAAGTCCTTGGCGATAGTCTTGATAACACAGCAAGTTTTATTACCCCGATTTGATTAGACTCGGAGCTATGTACTCTACTCCGTCTAAAATTTCTTCGAGATATCAAGATAAAATTGCACACGACTTCAGTATGTAGGATATATAAAGTGGCGTACAGTGAAGAAAGTATATAGAGTCGAACATATAGAGTATAGTATAACATTTTCCTGCTCGCATATACATGGCTGATAAAGAGACAAAGAGAGCGCGATTGGATTTATGCGATCGCATTCGTCCACGTCGCAGACAATAATTTATGAAAGTCAAACGACATAAAGAGCGTACGCATGTGCATGTGCGAAGGAGGACGTAGATCCTGACGACAGAGAGGAATAATATCGCGGAATATCTCGAGGCGGATATAAATTTTCTCCGTGTAGACGTCGATGAGAGATACCACAATCGCCGAGGCCAATACGCATGTAAACGGAAATAAAAACGATTCAATATGCCGCGGCGAAAGACAATGAACCGCGTACGATAGGCGCGCACTTTGCACACCGTGCAGCGATTCGATGACGCGCGTTCCGTGAGCTTCGAAATTTTTTATCGAAGCTGCGAAAAAATAAAACAAGTACAACGCGTAAAAGTCAGATAAGTTTCATACCAAGTTTCGCTGAAAACAAAAACGGCACATGTCGAGATACGTACGAGGCAAATTTGAGAAGAGCAAGTAGAAAGTGTCATAAATCCTTTAAAGAATTTAATATTATACTTTGTCTGCTACTTTTTAGAAAACGCGGTTTTTAATGTTCTATGCTTGCAAGAGGTACATAACTTTGAAAGTATGAGAAATAGACACGAGCTGAGGAAATCGTATAACTTAAATTTACTTCGTCGTGAATTTTCTTCTTCAAAAAGATTCATTTTGAATAAAATAAATGTGAATTTATTACAAGAATCTTCTCATTCATTTTATTTCAAGACTCTATATAAAAATTCTAATCTGAACGTAGCTTTGAATGCGTAAACATTCATAATGATAAGCATCAGTATAAGACAGACACTCTGCATTCCCTCTCGGGGTTCTAAAAGACGAGAACTCAAGCTTTAGAATTAGTTCTCGCAAATTCCATTGATAGGTTCGACGTATTGCAAGTCTAAAGAAGCAAAACATAACATAATGTTTATTATATTATAATAATATATAATACTTAGAGCCGGTAATGACGCCACATATTGCGCTAAAGATATTGCGCCCGGCAAGAGGTTCTTTTGCACAATGCTGTGCAACATCTGGAGAGTTTCTCGTGATAACCTGGCTCGTCGAGATACGAGCACGGAACGAGTGACGGCGTTGAGAACGCGAGGATCCTCCGTTACATTACTGCCGGAGTGATGATACTCGCTGCAGCAGCAACAACACCCTAAAGCTATATCCACCGGTGATGGTAATGATAACGAGAACGATAACGCCGGCAATACTGACAATCATACCGGGACAATCGTCAGGACTGTCGACCGCGACGAGGGATGTTAAAGTTCTACTGAAATTCAGCGATAGAGAGTTGACGACGATGCCAGATAACTCTATGAATATACCTCGAAATATTTCATATATAAGATGTTCCTCCAAGTCACCGAATGTGAATGTATCTATCATTATGGATTTTATGGACAATACGAAATCGAGATTTAAAAAATCGATACAATATCAAAACTGTCTCTGTATTCCACGCAACTGTTGGGTTTAAGGAATATTTAAATCGACAGCTTGCGAAAATCACAAGATACGCTGCGCTCCGACAATGATAGAATTACGCGAAGCATGCGGTTGCGTCTCGCGAAGGGTCATCCGTTTCCCTTCTTCCCGTAGACTTTCCCGTACGTTCCGTTAATTATCGCGACTCCGATTAAATGTTTTTACCGCGTGCATCGAAGCGTTTCGCGTAGCGCGCGCGCGCGCTTGCATCGCCGGCGATGCTCGAAGAAGTGCACGAAGGACAACGAGCGATCACGTACAATCGTAATTCCCCGCTCGGACACGAGATTGCGAACCTTGTTTCCAAGGACGTGATACGAAGGAAATATCGCGGATTCGTTAAAAGACGCCACTCTGCGTCGACGCCTTCGTCTACGAACCTCAATTACTTCTCAACTAACCGAGATAGTACTCAGTGGATTTCCTCGCAACGCAATGTAATACGAACTGTTTTCAGAACTGGTACCTGGGTTTTCCAACTCGCGGATTCTTCTCAAATTGAAATCTTTTCCTTGGAAACTTTCGTAAAAGCCTCTATTTGACAACTTTTGAACTCCTCATGATATGCCAATTAGAAATGCTAATATAAATCGTAATAATTATACATCAAACGAAATGTTTCTCCAAAAAAAAAAAAGTACAGCCGTCTGAATTCTTTTATGCACAATAAATACAATGAATTCTGTATTGTAAGTACTGGAATAAATTCTTTACAGTGATATCTTAATAATGCTTACCAGCATCAAAAGTTAAGTTAATTATGTGGATTTACTCTTCCAATAAGAACGTGTTTTAAGCTGATAAATAATCGGCGCGCAATTTGCCAATTTGGAAAAAGTATAGAAACTTCACACAGAAATATAGGCTATCGAGTTCTAATTCGGATCGAAAATAACACTTCTCTCTATTTAATTGTATAATCATCCTATTTACCCACTTACCATTGTTTCTTTTATATCAATTCTTATTATTGTATACTGTATATAAATTAAAATCAATGTATATTCTTGATTATGAGGATGCAAGAGTCCGAACGGATGGCATTGGTAAAGACAAAAAGATACGAGAGAATATAAATTAATCAATGCTGCGGTGCGCAATAGATAAGACCACTACATTCATTATCATATTAAATCCAGATATTTTATATCAGATATAATACCAGATGCGGAACACATTAACATATTTAAAAATAAACGACAAAAGATTACTTAGCGATAGAATTATAATAGCTCTGAAAAGATTAAGATTGAATTTGCATGCATTTAGGTTACACTTGAATTTAAATAATCGTTGAACTTTGAAAAATAGGAATTTCATAGTCAATTAGATTTCCGAATATTTGCTCCTCCATGATCCCTCAATAATTCAATCAACAGGTCTGATATATTAAATTACAATACATATTCCTAATAAGCACAAATATACATACATGTATATATAATGTATCGAAATTATAAATAATTTTTAGACAAGTATAATTATTTCGTGTTTGTAGCTTCTCTCAATAATTTAATCAACAGGTATTATATCTGATATTATATTACATATAATATATACAAATATAATACATATAACATATCGAAATTCTAAACGATATAAGTGAGTTTTAGATAAATATAATTATTTCGCAGTTGTATACTCTCTCGATGTGTAACCACAATACGACCTTTCTAAATATAACTTAATCGCGCCGCCGCAACTCGATCAAGCGCCTTCTCGCGCACTTTTTTTTATTCGGTTTCCCAATCCAAAATCGACAAAGCAGCGACGACGAGAAACCCTTCGCGAGACAAGTCGCACGCACGAATGCAACACGCGGCGGTATCGCGAAACACACCTTGCTCCAAGAATAGCTCGCGATTACTTCGCGGCGTGCCAGGTATATGCGCGTCTCGCGCGGCGTATTTTTTTTTTTCCTTTCGCGCGAAAAAGCGGCCCGCTCAAAAATCGGTGGGCCACCCGTGCACGCTCTACGACGGTGTCGCGCGTCGCGCCGCTGAATTGCGCAGTAGCGTCGCGGGTGGGCGACGCGGACGCCCGCGGCGCGGCGGGCTCCGAAATCGACCGGTTTTCTCGCGCGGCGCGTCGGCGTCGCGACGGAGGAAACGTCGCGACACTTTATGAATTACGATCGTCTCGGACGGGACCGAGCGGGCGTCCCAATTTCGCTGCGCGCTCACCAGCGAAGCGAACATGGGAGAGAGAGAGAGAGAGAGAGAAAGAGAAATACGGAGATAGAGAGAGAGAGGCGTACGGGCGCGCGTACGCATACACCGATACGACGAACGGGGACGGCACGAAAGACGCCGCGAAATGTTACATACGCGTGTGCATATAAGGCGTTTCTCGGCGTGACGCGGGACGTACGGCGCGCGGCGCGGCGCGGAAACGGAAACGCGGCATCGCGGTCGAGGCGCCGCGGCGTTCGCGCGACGGCGTCGCGACGCCGGCGGGCCGCACGCCGGGCAACGCGCGAAAAATATCTGGAGGGAAAACTCACCGGTGCTACGCGTCGTGCGGGCTCTGTCAACTGCGCAGTTCACGGGCCAAAAGACTCTCAGGCGGCAGGGACGTGACACGCGCGGCTCGCGCCCGCGGCCGCGGCGTAACGGTGACGCTGGCGTCACCGCGCGGCGCCTCGCGGAGGCCAGGCGCGCCAAGCCGCCATTTTAATTGCGCCGCCTCCGCGGCGATCGAGGCTAACCCTTCCGCCCGACGGCTATGACCTCGAAGCCGAGCTCGGAAGCGATGCGGTGCGCCGCGACGAGCGACGGGGCAGCTCCGTGTCTTCGCGCAACACTCGCGATCGATATTCGCGTGTGGGGTTCGCTTTCGGAGCGGAATTCTCGCGAGACATACGGAGCACGATTCGCAGGCGAACCCCCTTTCCGCGACGCGTACCATAACTGACCGAGATTCGAAATCAATCGAACCAATACCTGAGTATCGAAGTATCGAAGTCTCGAAGAGATGGCGGACCAATCGCGTCGCGAGTTGGCGAGATCCGTTCGTCTCGCTCGTCGCCAACTTGGCGCCAATTCAGCGCGCGCTCAATTTTTGGAGGGAAAAAGAAAATGAGTTGTCAAGTCCGAGGTGTGAATAAATTGGAATGATCAGTAGGCCTATTCTGCGATTGTTAATTACTGTGTCGTTTTCATTATAGACACAGTTTCTACCTACACAAATTAATCCCCTGATTTAACTTATTTGTCTTTTTTTAATGTTTTTAGGATTGGAAGATAAAAAACAGATTTAAGTTAATCCGCATGAAACGGATATGACAAAATAAGTCAGGTTACATAATTGTTAATGCATAAGAGCCAAAGACTCAAGACAGATTTTCACAATCAGATAAATACAATCGAAATATATCATTAAAAAGACGCAATCAGAGCAGTTAACAGTATTTTTGTACATACCTGACGACAATCGTGTATCCATCGTCCAAGTGCTTTCGCCGCACTTCGATAAAAGATAATAAGAGATTTATGCGTCGATTTCGGATCGCGTACTTGTGAAACTACAAGACATTCGCGAAACGGTTATCCGCGCGCGGAACTCGCTCTCGAATGAGCGAGAAATGCGACGCAACTTGTACACGATCGTACCGGATTCGCAATCGACGCGATTTCGGACGACACTACGAAACTTCGCCAAGTACCGAAATGAGATGCTCGCGTGCGCTCCTTGCTCGGCGCTCTACTTACTCGCGATGCTTGTCGAGAGAGCGCAAATCTACGCGAAATCGACCATCCGTAGAGCACCGCAAAGAACCGTACCGTAATCGCGATGGCTCGCGGTAGCCGACAAACGGACGATTTGAATCGCGATCGCGATTCTACTCCGACCACCGACTGACGAGCGCGCTGCCGCAGCGCCATCGGACGGCGAGGAGCCGCGGCTGGGAGCGAGCGACATCTGTCGGTCGGAATGCCAAGCCGAGTCAGGCGCCAGCCTGACCGCATGAACGAAATATCGGCCAGCTAAATGGCAACCCCCTCGCGTCCACCCGCCCTCCTTCCCCGCGCGATCGCGATCGATGCGAGCTGGGGTGTCGGGACAATTGCGATTCGCGCGTGCCGTCACGATCGACGAACACGCGCGAGACGCGAGTCCCGTGCCGTCCCGAGCGGGCGCCCTCTTTGCACAATGTGGTGTAATCCCGCCGTGCGCGCACGCAAAGGCCCGTCTCGCGTTTTTCCCATGGCAGGTTTGCGTCACGCGCGAGCACATTGTCGGGCCCGTGCGTATCGCCGAAAAATTGGGCGCACTCACCGTCTCGTTCTCCACGATGCACATCGGCTCCACTTCCATGGCGATGGACGCGCGGAAACGACAGGCGCTCTCGGGGTGGCTCGCTCTCTCGCGATGGCGATCGTCCGTAACAGTTCGCAAGACGGCAACGTGTGTCTGTTTACAAACACTGCAAGGTCACACCGTGGACCGCCGTCTCTCCTCCCCACCTTCCCGCCCACCCCCGCTCACTTCAGACCGCTGAGTCGCGTTACGTCACAAGACTCGGCGATCGTGGCGGCGTGGCGCGGCGAAACGCCCAACTTGCATTTTGCGCGCGCGAGAATGGGCGCGAAGCGGCAATAGGAGCAAGGTCGGTCGGAAGCTGATAAAACGAATCTTCGATCTTCAGAGGACCAGCGCGCGTTTTTTCTCTAAATTTTTCCAGAAATCTTGCCATTTCGAAAGAACAAAACGAGTCTCTCTCTCTCTCTGGGTCTCTGCTCCGCGTTCTGAACGTGCCTCGTTCGGAGTCGACAGGAATGACGTCATTGCGATTCGCGATGTTGAAATTATGGCACGTAAAATTGTAGCTTTCTCCCGCGACAACCGAAAAAATTGACAAAATGACCGAGAAAAGATTGCTAGATTTTGAGTACGAGTGGCTCATTCGAACCTGTACAAATGCCTTCAACATATATCTAACAATGATGCATTTTACATTTTATGACAATACTCTGAGCTTGCAACCGGAAAACTCGGGTAAGTCGGGCAACTGAACGCGATCGTGAGTAAAGTAAAACTCGGTAGTAAGACGAATAATTTTGATAAAAATTTCAGATATCTCGTTTCTGTCGTACACGCTGTTCATGTTGGCATTGGATCTATTCGCGTATTGCATTTATCAGTAGTAAATCGGCACGGAACTTAAGCGAGGGAGGAAATGTTGAAGCAGAGACGCGGCACGATCGCACGATGCGGAAAAAGAAGGTAAAAATTATATAGCTTTTGTAAAAAATATTCAAAACTTATATTTTAAATCGTCTTAGTGAAAATTCTCAATTCGAAATTATACAAGACGTTCTTTTTTTTAACCATATTCTAAGTATCATAGGGGTAAAATGGGGGTGGAGTGGGTAAGGTATATATGGTATATAATACAACTAGTCATCTTTATGCGTTCCAAAAATATTCTAGTCGTTTCTCTCGCTTTCGCTCCCTCACGCACTCTTGTCGTCTCTCCCCGGACATCTTTTTCACGCAGTCCTTTCGCATTCGCTTCCGCTCCGCGCTATCTAACATGTCTATTATTCAGTCAAGCCACATACAAAGCCACACAAATTTGCAAGTCGATAAAGCAACGGATGCTCGCACGTACCTTCTTGAGCTAATGATAATCTCTAGTGATAATCGCACTCCCTCCTCCAACACTGTAAAAGCGTTGAAGTGACATTTTATTGTGTGATGATACGACAAAAGAAAAGATATCTGGCGCGAAGATAATGTACAGTGGAAGTATTGTGACTCTTTGCTCCTATAAAATAACTCACGTATCAATCCTATAAAATAACTCACACTAAATCGCAATTTTCTATGCAATCCGTTTATAATTAGCTATGGCGAATCGCCAATCTGTTATAATTATCTGTGACAAATTGTAATCATGGAAGGCAGTAATGCAATTTCGAGAAGTAATATATATATATATCAAATTAATTTTCTTTTTATCATTTGCGTACATACATTATGCGATAATGACAACTAAAACGCAAGGAGGAACAGTACACAAGACATCTTTTCCTCGCTCTGTGACGTGGGATGGTCGAAAAACATAAGAAAATATAAAGATTTTACTGACACTAAAATAATACATCCGTCAGCGTTATTTATAAAAAAGAGCGCATTTAATGCTTACGTTTATAATTAAAACAAAATGTCATATGCGTATAGTCGAAAATATTAAATAATGAGTAATCGATAAAATCACAATAAAAAATCACAGACGACTCGTCGAATAAATGCAAATAAAATTCTTGTAGACCACCCAATTCACGGAGCGATTGGACGCTGCTCACTTATTTACAATACTTATTAAGACATGCGTATACCGAACAAATGACGAACGGACAGCGAATGTAAATTTTCATTATTAAGGCTCCTGGATACCGACCATGGCCAACTTGAAACGTGACGTCAGAAGCAAGAAATTTTACGGCGACAATGCAAACTACTGTAAAATAAAGAAATATTTCAATAAAAACACAAACAGATCGTTTTTACAAGTGTGCAACAGCGACCTACAGTGTGTTTTCATATCAAAATATCTTTTTATTTGACAGTACGTTGCAATGTAATTTTCATGTAATTTCTCGCTTCTGACGTCACAATCAAGATGATCGCGGTCGGTATCCAGAAGTCTTAAAGCTATTATTAAATACAAATGTATATGCATAGCAAATATGAACAAAATTTTATTCACATTCATTTCGATTATAAAGTTGGAAGTTCAAATTCAATTTTGCATTCACTATTCGCTCGTTGTTCGTTCAAGTGTATCCACATTTTTTGAGATACTCTAGAATTTTATAATTTATATACTTATACTGTACACATACAACCGAAACTACCGCTACAAATTTATAATGTATGTACATAATTTGGCGGTTTTTGTTTGAAAATATTTAAAAATCCTTACACGACATACACAGTATGATCGCTATAAATCTATATTCGATAGCTGCTTGCGTTTTATCTCGCCAATAATGACGTCATATAAGTGGAAGAAGTTTCCATCAGCCTTCGTTCAATCGTTCATACAAAACAAAACGTTAATAATATAAATATCGAGAGTTCCGCCTATTTTCTCTCGTAAAACCAATAGCTGATCGTCACTGCCGTTTCCAAGAAAAAGAAAGCTTCAAAATGGGTGATAGCATATATCGTTTCTACCATTGTGCTTCTTCTTTAGATCTTATTTTATCCTCTTTCTTGAGATATAATCCTCGTTGATAATCCTCCTGATAAGTAACGTACTGCACATTCGATTTACCAGGCTTTTGTATAGTACCACCGACCGGCGAATTATTAGGGGAGAACTTCATCTCTTGTAACTCTTGCAACTCCTTCAACGATCTCATTACCATCTGGACATCCTTTTCCTGTTCTGTTGGTTGTACTGCGTTTCCTAAGGTATCATCCGTAATGAAGCCGTCTTTCCGTTTATCAGTTAATCCTCGCGGCGAGGGATCATCGTTGATGATTTGACTGAGGTAATTAGTCGCAGCAATTGTTTCCTCGTTTTGTCTTTGTTCCTGTTCCTCCTTCGAAAGGGTCGTTTGCTGTGGCATAGGCACTACGTCTTGGTTAGGCCCTATCTGTTGTTCAATTATCTTGTGATCCTTCTTTCTCTTTTTTTGATCGTGCGACGATTTATGCTTAACTTCCACACATCGCTCTCGTTTTTTCTCCTTCTTGTCAATTTTGTTGACCATTGCATCGACCTCTTTGTCATCCAATCTTTTATCACATTTAACGTCTGCAGTCTCCTGCAAAAACTTGTATTTCAAGGTCTGTGCTGACGAATAGGAAGCATCTTGTCTATATACGGAATGATGTGGTTGAGAAATTTCGTTCGTTTTAGTATGACTCACAGGTTCCGGACATGCTGTGATAGAAACTCGATCTTCTATTATTGCTTCGTTTAGCTTTGTCGTTAACTTGTCATAATCAACACGTGTTATAGATAGAGAACTGTTCGCTAAATCCATGAAATTAAATTTTTCAACGTGACTCTTGACTGACTTTTGACTTGGCATTAGTTGTGCTGTAGGTACCACAGAAATTTTACCAACTGTAAAATTATTAATGGAGACCGCAGCGCACTCCTGCTGCTGGCCCGCACTATTCTCCGTATGCTTGTCTTTATATTTATTACTATGTTGCTTCTTGTCAGTATTGACGTCATTAGACTTCGCTGTCACTTGACTTGCAAAATTCGTCGAATTTTCGCCAATGATCTGAACTTTAGTTACATTCGTGTTTATTTTCTCATTTTCTTGAGGCGAAAGATTATTCGTAGCACTTGTCGCATCGTTCTTCGCCACAATATTACAAACTTGAGTATTCGCAGAAGTAGTTTGTATTAGCATTTCTTTTAGTTTCTTCAACTTCTTTTTAATGCTAAAATCATAACAGTTCCATTAATGTAAAGCAACGCATAAATAATAACATCAAAGAAATATGTAAATATGTAAGATAGGAAGAAGGAAAGCCATACATATATATATATATATATATATATATATATATATGTAATAAGAAGAAAAGTGTAAGGTTATCTGTGTGAATTTAATAATAACAAAAAATATATACTAATTAAAATAATTGAAGCAACTTTTGCATGTACAAAAAATAAAAAAGCATTCGGGAGAAAAATCAACATTGACATTAAACATTTGCGTACAAATTAATATTATAATCTTATAATCTTGTTTTATCTATAAATGCTTTAAATTGAGTATCACTTTCGTAGAATATGACTTTTTTCTAGGAATCCGTTAAATGTTTCAAGCGAAGAAGTAGAAATCAGTATTAATCCATTACACCTTCCTAAAACATACAATAATCAAACAATGAAGCGATCAATTAACTTCCTGATATAGTCATGTGACAACAATGCGCCAGATTTCTTGATCGCGATTCGCAAAGAAATTAAATCAATCTTCAAAGATCTTGATCCTAATTTTCAAACACGCACTCCTTTCACTTTGATGAAAATAGGATGAAATCATAGTAGGGAACTTTCATGCACGGAACAAAGTACAAACGAAAATTTTCTTGTAACGCTTGGAGACAGAGTGTATCAACAATTGAATATGTGTTAACAGAGCATAATATGATATGATACTTACGCGGGTTCAACGGGACTAGCATATTTTAGCAAGGTTTGCAATCGTACGTATCCGGGCGGCCACAATGGTAAAACATTCGCGTCCATGAAAGTAGCAACAAACGATTCCATACTGTCCTTTCTTGTTCTGAGAATTTTGAAATAATGTCTCCTGGCGTTTGCAATTTCAAGAACGAGTTTCCTAAAATTAAGATTTACATATACATGCGTGAATGTAAATTCAAGTTGCATATAAATGACATAAACTTTGATTAATAACACACTTTGCTTCGTCAGTCCATGGAAATCGTTTTCGTGGTATTTTCGACTTTTCCGTGTTTTTAGACGAACCATCATCTTCGTCGCTACTCTCTGCGTCTACGGGAGATCCCTCGAAACCCCTGAAATCGATCAGTCACAATTACACATTCTGATAAAAATAATATTATAGTCATGATGTCGCGATGACAAAGAATGATGATTGGCATTTGTTGTGACAGAATTCCGCGATCTTAATATCTTTTTTAATAATATAGTACATAATCAAATCGCCTAATCATCGAATTGTGTCCCAGATCAAATGCGTAGGTTTCTTGTTTGACACAAAAGATGATTCTAGTGATAAACTAAACATTGATACTGATGATAAAAAGCCCCGCATCTTCCTCTGCTTTTTCAACAATAGTGATAGATGAAGAATAATGACCACGCTAATAATGTCTTTTCTTCTATATGCAAAAATAATTGATTGTATGAATGTTGATAGTAATTGAAAGAGCAAAAGCATGTAAGCATGAATAGATTAGAAGGAAAAGATTAAAGATAGTAGAAACAAAGAGGAAAGAGAAAGAGCAGTCGAAGAGGCGAGAATAGAAAGGGGTTCCTCTTACGAGGGGCGCCTTACCAACAGTACCGATATATCTCCCAGTATAATTGAGGACTGAGAAATAAAAAATTACAATAAGTTTATATTCAAGAAATTATAAATTGTAATTTTATATGTACTATCGCGCTCTCTGGCAAACTGGATTCTTTTTTATTCAACTGTTTCTTATTATAAAAAATTAACAATTTATTATTAAATAAGATTAAGACATAATTTATTATTAAAGAGCAAAAATCAAGAATAAAAACTGCGACATATCAAACTATTAATATATAACAAAGTTACTTACTTTTCATCGGCAACTTTCTGACATTCCTTCATATATTTGTCCATAACTGATGGCATAACATTATCGATGAGCGTCTTCAATCTGCAAAGTGTCAATAAACTTTGTCAAACGTAAAACTTTTAAAGAACAAAAAACTAATCTATATTTTATTAATGAATATATAAGTTTCTTATATAATATTGATTGATAAAAGCTTCTTACATACTGTACATATATATATATATATATATATATATATATATATATATATATATATATACATATAAACAATTGCTAAAGCCACTATCTTACTTTTGCATCGGTTCGTTCACTCTGTGTTCGGCGTCTTTCAAATAAAGTTTCTTAGCCCTGCTGAGAAGAGTAATTTTACTACAAGGTAAAAACCGTACTAGATGTCCATAGGTTTGTAATCTTATACTAGGCGAATTCAACATTCGCAATTTCTTCTCTAAACTGTAATAAAAATGGATTTTAGAAAATAATTTTGGATTTTAGAAAATAATTTGTATAATTCATAATTTAAGGAATTTATGATGCAAAACTTACGTAAAGAGCACTTCGTTAACTGCGCTATTGAAGAACTTGCTTTTACCATCTTTGCTAGTTTCAGCTTGAACCTTTAATTTATTAACTATCTCTCTTATATCCTCGGGTAGATTCTCAGGCAAAGACGCTTCTTTATTCTCCATTTCCTCCCCGTCAGATTCAACATAAAGGCAAATACGAGATTTCGCCGAATCTGTTGTATCGCGACTCGAATCATCTTCAATTCCTCGAGCTGCATTGACAACGCTTTCTATCGCATCGTCGATGTTGCTGTCCTTAGCTTCTAATCTCTTTAGATCAATCTTTTTCGCATCGTATCCATTACTATTGGACGATTTCTTTTCGAACTTTTTGATATCGAACTTTTTCTCACTTATTTTATTTTTCTCTGGTTTATCAGACTTCTTCTTCTCCTCTTGATCTTCTGAGGCTTAAATTGCAAGATTCCAGGAATAACGCGTAAATCGAATATTTTTTTACAACTTAATAATATAGACAGAGAGAAATATTACCTGTACCTCCCTCAGCATCTGTCGTTTCATTCTTTTCCTTCCGTCTCAAAAGATCCAAATCCTGTTGAGAATTTTGTTGTTGCGCATCCTGCGTATGATGATTTTGCGGCTTTTTCCTTTTTTTGTTATTCTCGTGATTAACTTTCTTCTCGTTACTTTCCTCAATTTTCCGTCTCTGTCAATAGGCATCACATTATATAGAGTAACATACGAGGACGAAGCAAAACAACATCATATATTTAAAAATCAATTACTTTTCGTGGATTATCACCAGTAATATCCTCTGTCTCATCGTCATCCGATGAGCTAATGATACGTTTATCTACTCTTTTAGGACTATCTACATCTTCGGTATCTTCCTCGCTACTCTCACTACTCTCCTCGTCGTCGCTATTATTATTATTGTTGTTATTATTATTATTATTGTTATTATGGACTAACGAACGTCTATCAGCTGCTCTGAACTCGAGAGCTCCGCAATTAATATAGAAACCCCCGTGCGCCGTGGTCATCTCTTCGGGTACAATTTCATCATACTGTTAACAAAATATTAGAATTGCATTAAGAATCTGCGAGAATATTCTTCCTCTTAAAAAAAAAAAAAAAAGAGGAATTTACATACAGCATCAGTATTGTCGATGAAGGAGTCATTTTCATCATATCCTGCGCCTAAATCCACGTAATCATCATACTTGTGCCTTTTCTTTCCCATAGTAGATGTTCCCTAAGGTAATGAAAAATGATTGAGCGTTTATTCAATATCACACCAAAGATCAGTTTTATCATCAACATACATATTTTGCTTCGAACCGTTTTGCCATGTCTCTAAGCTTATCCTCGTCATCGTCGTCGTCGAACGGATCCAATCCATTGGTCGTATTCTCATCTCCCCTTTTTTCTTTCCTTCGCTTTTTCTGCAAAGTAATCAGATAATTTGCAATCACTCAGTCGAATACGCATCAAAACTTGTCTCGTTCGCGAATCGACCCAGTAATCCACAATTAAATCGCTCTTTATCTCGCTTCGCTCTCCGTACCACTTTCACTAATTTATAAAAAATTCAGATCGATCAGAGAGAATAGACCATACTCAATCATGCTCCATACATACACTCGAATCCGGTTAAAGTACCGATAATGATCAAAGGTGTTTAACATTTTTTTATAATCAATGTTTATCAAATTATCAATGACATTCTAGTCCAAGGTACTATCTTTTTTCATATGTAAAATACAGAACGCATAATTTTATCGATTTATATCAACAGAATCACATTTAATGTGCATTCCGTGAAATTATTACTTTAAATGAATAAACGTTACATAGGGTACCTTTTGACATGGAAAGAATAGGGTATTAAAATGCAGAAACGTGAATTTAGAATTAAAAATCTGTAAATTCAATTCCCATTACTTAAGACGAAATCAATTACGTTACGTAAGAATAATGTAAAGTGGGGTATGACTGTGTAGCTACATTATTTTTCCTAAACGTATAGTTAGGAAATTGTTAAAATCTATTTAATGACTCAACCAGAAAGTTTCCACATATAGCGAACGCTGTAAAAACATATCAATTATGCTTCGTGGCAATTCTTCGAGATAAAGAACTAGCAAAAAATTCGTAATTTAATTCGAATTGTTTATTCATCGAAAATTGCGATTTCAGTCTTGTTTTGTTTTCTGAGATTGCTTTGTGCACGATTATCATCACGTTCTAAGAGAATTAAATGAGGTAAAAATCGAAGGAAAGAATAGAAATGACGTGTGAGGTCTGTGAAGATGACATTCCAAAATGCGAATTTTTACAAAATTGATATAACACTGATATTGATTTGACTGTCTACAATTTATCCACATTTACCCATAAATAATCGTTTTTGTCTAGCTTGTAAAAAATTAAAGATAAAAAAAAATTTCATTATTAATCTAATGCGTTTTTTAAATTTCATCAATCAATCAATATGAGTTTTTTAAAATTAATAAACAAAAAACGATTTTCTATTTATATATTTGTCGACAAATGTCGACAAATTGTAGACACAGGAATCCCTGTGTCAATTTTTGTAAAAATGTGCCTTTCGAGGTGCCAACTTCACACACCTCGACGTGTGGGTTGGATGAATCGATTCTGAAAGGGATGCTGGACGTGTCCACGGATACTAGGAGCACATAAAGCGGTGTGAGCGTTGTCCTCGCGATTTCGCGCTCTTTCCCTCGCGTCGCGTCGCGAACCACCTCCTCCGGTCTCCTGTTCCCCTATCGAAGGGACGCCGAATCGCCGCTCGATTGATCCCTGCCTGCGTGTATTATTGACGATCGAAGGTTGGCCGTACTCGTTTTTTTTTCCTACACAAACGCGCCTTGATCGAATCAGCCTTGTTAATCGTCCAATTAGTTACTCAATTAATCAATGAGACATAACGCGCGAATTTGCACGCTATCGCTTTTTCTCACGTCGCTTCGCCGCGCTCGCAGTTATTATTGGAATTCTTAACAAAAAAAATATGCGGGGTTAAGCCAGTAACGCGAAACGAGATTTCATCGCTCGCTGAATTAAAACATTCAGGAAAATTGAATGGAAGAGAGGAACGCGGGCGCCACATGGTCGAAATAGTGAAATAATACGAGGGTAGTTAAAAATAAAGCAAGCTCATTGAACACAGCTGCGCATTAGACAAGGCGAAAATAATAGTGGATTTTCATGAACATCGGTTCCGAATTTAAATCGCGCGAGAAACCACGTTGAATAATCCCCGTAGACGGTCGGTCGGTTTTACATTGCGAATTTTCAAAGTGTGCACCCCCTCCCCCGCCAGCTCTCGAAATTTGATTCGCTGGCGAATTCGTACCACGTTTTCGAAACACGTGCGCGATCAAAACAAAGCTGCAAATTGCACGCAGTAGCATTGGCCATCGATGGAAATAAAGCGGCGTGGACTGAAAAAAAGAACAGTCTAGACGAGGAGAGAAAAAGCGAGCACATTTCGTGGACCGACGTTTTCGCGAAACACGTCGCGCAATCAAAACAAAGCTGCAAATTGCACGCAGTAGCATTGGCCATCGATGGAAATAAAGCGGCGTGGACTGAAAAAAAGAACAGTCTAGACGAGGAGAGAAAAAGCGAGCACATTTCGTGGACATTTCGAAGGCGATTTCTCGCTTCTGGCCTTCTGTGTGCCGATTCGCGAATTGCGAAGCACGATTGCAAGTGGCGCAATAACGAAAGGCATAATTCGCGTGTACGAGTAATCGCCTGAGAATAAAACATTTTATGTAACAATATCGGGCTCTTTTCAAAACCGTCTCGATTTATTTACAAAGGATAAAATTAATCCTTTTTCAAGATCGTACAAGATCGATTTTAATAAAAACGTATTTTTTCGTAATAAAATACAAATTTTGCTCCGTTTGAATTTTGAAAGTTTGGATAAATATTATTTAAATGAAAAAATATAAATTAATCTTTTATATTGGAATATTATTAAGACCCCATCGATTTCGAAAAATAAAGTCTAAAAGGTTCAACTCTGAAACTATCAAAAAGGAATGAAAATGACTTTTTATTATTCATTTTTAAAACGTATTAAAAATGAGTAATAATTATAACAAATCTGGAAAATTAATAATCTATTTTAATAAAAATCTTAATTTCTGAAATCTTTTCAGACATTTATGAACATATATATATGATTAATTTGCAGATTTGTTTTTCCCTCTTTTTCTAAGATTTTCAAGTAGTATATCTAGATATATCTAGATATATCTACATAATTTTCGATAGTTCTAGTTAAGAGACAACTTCAGACTAGTCTCGCGTTTTTGCTATCGGAAATCGGAATCCTGCTTGTCGCGCATTTCCCCATTGGAAAACAAGCCGTAA
Source organism: Tetramorium bicarinatum (assembly GCA_928718305.1). Lineage (NCBI taxonomy): Eukaryota > Metazoa > Arthropoda > Insecta > Hymenoptera > Formicidae > Tetramorium > Tetramorium bicarinatum. The sequence goes on along the minus strand of OV788319.1, from coordinate 7,515,132 downwards.
GTAATTCACTAATTATCGAGGAAAGAAGACGGCGCACAGATTAGATCGAGTTGATTTATTTAATTCATTATATTCACTTGTATCGCGCGCGGAGGAGGCGAGGGGAAAGAGGGTGGGAGGCGCGAAAGCGCGTGACACGCGTCTCGTGCGGTGTATTCGATACGTGTCGGCGGTCACGAGTCTCTCCTGCGGTGCATCGATCTACAATTCAGAAAGGAGAGCCCGCAGCACACGCTCTCTCGCGCGCGCGTGAAATAAGAGACCTCCGTGCGCGACACACACGTATCGCGCCGTGTCTCTCTCTCTCTCTCTCTTTCTCCTCCCTGCCTCCCCGTCCCCCTTTGCCTCGGCGCGTTTTCCGCGTATCCTTCTCCCCCATGCACCGAGAGCCACCGGACGTAGTACGTGGCTTGCGAAATAGACCGGCGTAGACAACGCACACACGACGAAGGCATCGCCGCCGCCGCCGCCGCCGTATGCGTCTCTCTCCCTTCTTCGAGGAGGCGAACGGAGAAAAAACGAGTAAGAGCGAGAGAGATAGAAAGGAGGGAAGACGAAGACGGACGGTCGCGTAATGGCAACTCTCGTACGGACGTTTTACGAGCAGAAGGGACGCGCACGAAGGACGCCCCGTCTCTCTCTCTCTCTCTTTCTCTCCGGGGGAGAAAGAGAGAACGACGCGTACCTAGAGAGCGGCGACTCTCTCTCTCAGCAGCGTCCACCTCGTGACAGCGCGCGTATGTCGGACAGCACGATGACGTTGACAACGCGCGCGGGATCCGGCACGTAGGACCGCGAATCGATCAAGGAACCGCTCTCGCCCGTCTCGCTTCTCCGCCGCCGACGCCGTCGTCTGTTCTTACACGCCGCGCGCTCTGACGTGACAACCGCGCCAAGGATCCCCGCGCGGGGGATCGTCTTCCTGGCGACGACGTCCACGTTCCGTCTTGCCTCTCTTCTGCTCTCTTCTCTCTCTCTCGGGCCCCCTCCTACCTCGCGCTCGCATACACTCGCAGGTCGCACGCATATGCGCGCACATACACACACCGACGCACGCTCTCTTTCTCATTTCTCCGTATGTTTCACATATATGACACGAGCCTGACATACGGTCTTTTGTTTTTCCCCTCCCAGGGACGAGCCGGGGAACGAGCGGGGACTCGGTGATCTCACCTCCGCCGACTTGAGGAGCTGCGAGTAGTTGAACTCTGGGCATGTCTTCTCGTTGGACTCGGGCAGGGTGAGCGTGAAGCGGAAGGAGGGCGCGAGCTGCTTGCCCATGTTCCCCTTTTTCTCCTTCTTCGTCGCGTGGCCCAGGGGCTCCGGGAACTCCAGGGTCTGCAGGGGCACCCGTTTCGTCTCTGACATTCCTTTTACATTTGCACTCGGCCCTAGCGCGGATCACGGAAACACTGCGGGCCCCTGCGACCGCGGCAACATGATACACCTTCCTCGCGCACTCTCTCTCTCTCCTCCGATTAAACACCGCGCGGACGCCGCCGCTCACACGTCGCCATCTTCGGCACGACTGTTTTTAGAGTGCGCCACGGACGCGCCGCGACGCCGGCGACGCCTGCGCCCAGCGTGGCAGTCCGTGCCTTCGCAAGCCGCATCTCCAACGTCCCGTCACGCCACCGCGCCGCCACCGCTCTCGCGCGCGCTGTCAACCTGCGCCCCGCGCCAACGCGTGGATCCTGCCGTGGGCGGATCTGGATATTTGTGATTCATGCACGATAACGTCATCGACCAGCTGATCCGACGGACCGTGATATTTTGGCGGGCTCGACAATCAAATTGAACAGCAAATCATGCAATTAATAGGAAACCACCGTGATTCACCGTGAGATCAGGATGCACAAAGGGTAAGAGTTCATTCAATATCATGGAAAACATCTCGAAGGTTTAGAGTAAAGTGATGCGACATGTAAGAATTTCTTATAAAATTTTTATTAAGATTATTGATCCTTGTTTAACAAAGCAACACTCTCAAATGTTAGACTTTGTCGTCGCTGTTTAAATACTGCTACAAATCTTAGTTGCTATTTCATATCAAAAAGTATTTGTACACGTCCCTAAATATGATCTATGTTATAAAATATCTCACACGTTATATATAAATATTTCACATAATATCTTATAGATGTGACATGTGAAATATACAAGATATCTCACCGTCCAGTGCCTGTAATAGTAAAAAATCAGTCTTCTAAAGTACAGTATTTTCTAACATTTACACTATAATTGTATGTATGAGCTCCATAATAAGTTGGGTAGAATTACTGAAATCTAAATACATGCAATTATTAGTTTTAAAATCTACTCTAAAATCAGGACCGAATTAAAATCGTAAATTACACGGGATTTTTAAACGTGCTTGTAAAATAGTAAAATTATACATATTTGATATTTAGGCAAGTGTTTCGGAATCACTTAATTACTAGCCATGTCAGTTTTCTTTGTTATTTTAATTGCCGAAAATTGCTGACCTAAGAGCCTCATTACGTCCGCATGTTTCATATTATTTTTCTCCTTTTTCACCGAGTTATAATTCTGCTTCACGTAAAGTGCGAAACCGGTAGGTTCTCTCTTTGGTGTCTGGACTTGTTGCACAGTGCCAGACTTTGTCGTCCTGTTAATCAACAATTCGAATTTTCCAAAGCAATAGCCACATCGTTTTTTCTCGATATCTATGGATTTCGAATGCCTTCCGATACTGCGACAAATAATACAAGTTTTAGATGTACAACAGATTCGATTTTAGAATTGATTTTCATCGTAATCAATATTCGGTACCTGTATCCACAATTTGTACATCTGTATGTGAATTTAGTTTTAATTTCATAATTATGGCATCGACGAATCGGCGGCAGTTCAGGGAATGTCTTCATTGCTTTGTTAGCCCTATAATATGAAATATAAATTATAATTTATATAAAATTCTGTACAATGATCACTAAACAATTTCATTAGTCATTATATAGAATTTTATAGTAAAATTTGAACATATATATTATTCAAACTATTTCATTTTAAAATTTATTATTTAATAATTAAACTGATAATTACAAAATATTACGTCATAACGTACCATTTTGTCCAATAAACTCCATGACCATCTGAGATATTATCTACTATCCATGATGCAGCATGACACATTTCATGAATCAAAGTATCTCTTAATCTATCTGGCGTATCTAAAATCTACAAAAAGTAATTTCAATTATGATTGATTATATTTATATACATATAAGAAAAGAAAAAAAAACCATACTTTTGTTGCTAACACAAGCCTTGAAGATTTAACGACACTACCACTAAGACTTTTTACAGACTTTTTGTTGTAACAATATCCGGCAGTCCCTCTCATACGAACGTTCCATTCAATCGACATATCTTGAGGCAACTTATTGTCAAATACTTTCTCATTGTATAGTTTATATAATTTTTTACATAACTCCTCCTTATTATTTTTATAATCCAACCTATATTTCTTTGCATTTGGATGAGCCTGATTCATTGGAACTGTATTTGACAAAGATGTTAGAAAGGATTTGTATTCCATTGTCTTGGTCATAGTTGATGCAAATTTCGGTGGTATTTTGGATATTGGTCTTGAGTCTTTGATTTCTAAAAATTAAACATTATCTTATTGAATGTAAACTTTGTTGATCATGTTTTATACTGTTTTCACTTTCAATTTAAACATTTTAGCATGCATCTCTTACCTTTATTATATATGTATTTCGGTGGCACATAATCTCCAGGGTCAAATTCGCTCGTACTGGAACTTTCGTCGTCGCTAAATGATAATTTTCTTGCAGGCAAAGTCTTAAAATCATTGCTGAATTTATCATCTTCGTCAGTATCAGTATCACATAATGCCTGAAGTCTATGTCCAATAACATTTAATTATAAAATCAGTATCTCTATTGAGGTAAATAACAATTTTATAATACCGTTTAATTGATGCTGGCAGTGGTACGGATTTAGTTGAGTTACTTGTAATAGTTGTAGGATTTGTTAATGCACTGTGATATATACTTTCACCATCATCACTTGATAATGATTCATCATTGATAAAATCGTCTATTTCTTTCTTTTTTCGTTGGATATTCCTTCTACCATTTGATTTAATATTATTTCCAACTAAAACAAAAGTTGTGATTTTGAAGGAAATTATATTAGTAAATAGACTTCACACAATAAAATATCACAAAATTTCTTACCAAAGCCAGATTCACCAGAATATGAATCTTCTACACAATGTTGATTCTTTGATACAGGATTCCTGTAATAACCATATAATTTATTAGATGTTTTTATTAAAGTTTAAAACAAAATAGTAATACAATAAAAATAGTGATTACCGTTTCGTTTGGACTGTCCTATTTATTGTTTGAACAGATATCTTTCGCGGTTCAGATGTTGAAAATAATGTGTCAGCTTTATTTCTCCATGATGTACCATACAGTTCGTCTAAAATATTCGCACAATCCTTAGTTTTCAATGTATTTACCAGAGAAGCTTTTTTGTCAGTTTGTGCTTTGGATAAACGCTTTGATTTATTATCTGGTGTACAGAATTCAGAATTATTCTTGGATTTTTTAAAGTATTCCTCCATTGTTCTTTGACGAGATAATAATGAATTAACTACTTTGTCAGAATTCATAATTATTCTTTGCTTCTCATCCTGTACTTTGTTGATTCTCCCTCTATTATTTGGAGTTTCATAGTTTAGTTCCAATCTTTCTAGGCTGCTGTTTCCGGAGCTACTGTTTCTAGTACTTGGAGATACAGTATTGAAAGAGCTATTTTGAGAATCAACAAAATTTGTCAGAAGCCATTCCCTGATCTCTTTCTTTTTCTTTTCAGACAGAGGTTTAAAAGAATCCATTACCCTCGATACGTCAATCTGTGGCTTGGATGGTTTAGACAAATCCACTTGTGAAATATCATTCTTAAGACTGGAATCGATAACATCAGGACTGAGATGTACTTTTCTATTATGACTAGGTGATATAGCTGGATGTATTACATCTTCATCTATATCTGTGCTCTCATTAATTACTACATTGTCATCTTTTTTCTCTCTGGGAGAATCATATATGATTTGTGTACATTTTATATTCTTCAAAATTTTGTAAGTATCTTTCTTTGTAAGTCTGGTTTTTCCTGTATTATCTTGCTTTAGAGTATTAAAAATTGGATGTTTATTGAGAACATTAGGACTATCGCTATATGTACCACAGTTTGGTTTAATTATTCTATTTATTCTTTCAGTATTGTATTCATCTCTTAGTTTCAAATGTGTTTCTTGTTTCGTAATTAATGTAGGAGTTCTATCATTAATGTGTCTCTTAGATTTGTTTACTTGATCTCTGTCATAATTTATATTTCTACTGATAGCAGTTTTGTCATTAGAATTTAATAACCTATCAAATAATCTTTCAGCAGTTGATAAATTATCGTTAGAACTTGAGGATGCCTCAGTAAGTGTTTCATTAATTAGTACGTTTTTGCTTGTAGGTTTTTTCTTTGAAAGTTTCAACGATGAATTAGACTCCGTTTCCTTCTCACTCTCTGACGAAGTCTCCAACAAATATAATCTTTGGTATTCTTTATTTTTAACGTTAGAAGTTGAATTGGATTTCCATTTTAATTTATTAATGCGTTCAGGAGATGAGCTGCAGCTAGAGTCGCTAATCACAATAATGTCATCTTCCGTCTTCTCGTTTGTAGCAGAACATTGTGATGAAGAGTCTTCAACGCTGGAACCCACGGAGACTCGCAAATTAAAGTTTTGCGAACCGCACACCGAGTCCCCCGCGTGCCAATTAGACGTCATTTTAACTCCTATATTTATTTTTTCACTCCACTCTAAAATAATATCTCTTATTATCTTGCTACGTACATCACTTTGAAGCTCTCGAAATTTTCCACAGCTATAGTGTCTTCAGAAAAAAAAAAAAACAAACGCTCAGGAAAGAAAAGATATCAAAACATGACAAGGTCAATGTATTTATGGTCAATGGCATTTAAGTTGCACGTTCATATTTATTTATCGCTTAGGCACATTATATTCCGGCACATTGTACTCCATTTATCTCCACTAAAACTCCACTAAAACTATCAATTTCTGTTAAATAACAATATTATTGTGGAATAGTGACCATAATCACGTTTATGGTTCGTGCACGTTCGTGAAATGAACAGGTTTAACTTTCAAATCGCCAGTTCGTTAGAGTATTGCTGCCAACTGTAAAAGAATAGGGAGGTTGGTGTTAACCTCTAGATCTCCACATAACTACTTTGATATTTATACATATCTAATATCGAGTCAGAAAAATAAGGCTCTTCAGCAAATTTTGGCTATAAATTTCTATTCTAAATTTTGTTGGAAAGTTTCTTGACGTCAATAACTGTCGATAATTTCAATAACGTAGATAAATATCTATATTCGATAAAATCGTCAGCGACTTTAGCGACCACCACTTATAATCGACGTCAATCGTATGGCAACAGAGTATAATTTACCGATCGGTATCATTGCTTTTGCCATAAGAATTCACGAGCATTCAAATTATAATTCGTTGCGCTAGAGGGTGCTACTACGTTGCTTTCTTGCACTGGAGTATTTTATTCTTTGATATAAATATTTCTTTAACTTTTTGTAATCCAATTTTTTTATTATATCTAAAAAAATTATATATAGTCGGAAACGTATAGTAAATATTAATTTTTGGGTAAAACTAAATGCTTTACAATTTTTTACAACTGTTTATTATAAAAAAAAAATAGTTCGTAACTTGAAAATCACAAACTTGTGGTAAAAAATGAAAGAAGATTTTAAAAATACAGATATATGAGTATGTGACTCCAAAATTACATGACGTGATAAAGGGTCAATATATTCTCATATATTTAATTAATAATAATATATATTAATAATATATATAATAATTAATATTTAAAAATGCTATTTTTTCCCTTGAATTTAAAAAACGTATTTTTTTACATTTATTAGTTTTATATGTTGGCATTAGTAATGGCGTAATTATGTTGAAATCTGACAAAATAATCTGCTCTTACGAATTGTAGTCTGTATTTTTATTAATAAAAAAAGAAACTAGTATTTTCCCGCAGGGTGCGGATGACTGATCCGCACAGTCATTTGGGCTTAGCGAACCCACGGACCCGAGCACGATATACCGCGGACGGACACTCTCGTACATTTACACGCACGTTTCCACGATAATGCAATAAACATTCACGCGGAAAATTGGAGGAAACAATTTAATATGCAATAAAAAATAATAAGAAACATAAAAGTAGAAATAAAATATATGTATATCTGATTTAGACATTGAACAAAATAGCTATAGCTAAAGCTCATTTTTCATCTGTATCTCTTAATTAAAAAATGACAATATTTACGTTTTGACATAATATTTCAGAGATATCTCATTTCGAATATCACATAATTTCTTCCGCTTCAAAGAGAGCTGCTTTATACAGAAATATTCATTCGAGAAATTCATTCAACTTTCCGACCTAAATGAGTATCCTTTAATTGATTAATATATTATGCTTATATTAATATATAAATATTAATATAATATGCTGTGTGTGTATAATATATTAAACTATAAATCATGTACATATTTTTTAATATGATTTTTTTCATATTTGCGAATTATATGTTTTGTATCTGGAATTGCTATCCCAGCCGATGCAAACTCGCATAATACCCTAGTCCTGTGCTCGACGAACGTCAATCGTAGAAGCCATTCAGAACTTTTCTGACCCGATACAAATAGCAATGCGCCAGCGATAATTCTAATTCGGAAGCCGCCCGAAATGCCCGTCAAACGAGAACGAAACTCAATCAGGATCCCATCTATCGTATTATTCGCACAAAGCAGACCTCAGATTGGATTATCTATTCGCGTTTCCCGCCACACATTATGTACTCTCGCAGTATAATGCTCATGATGTGCGCGTGTAGCCGCAACAGGAGATTATAGCGTATCCACGATTAACCATATGACCCTGATCCCGCGATATTTTGCCCCGCGCATCCTTGTAACGCGCCACGCTGAAAATTATCTAGACCACCGAACCACGAAGATTCAATTATGGGGCCCGCGATAGAAAGAAAATCTGGAATGTTCTATAATACGAGTAGATTATATTCGCGCCGGCCTCGCGCGCAAATCAATTTCCGAAAAGAATTTCATTTCCACGGTGAAGCGTTTCGGCAAAAACGCGGCGGTTTGTACGCGAGCCGCGTACATACCATGAGCTTAAAGCGTAATGAGTTGCATGTTGCAACTTGCAGCTCCAATATCCGTTAGCCGCCGCTAAGGGTGTTTTCATCAAAGAGCACGAAGGGTAGAGAAAGAGAGAGGTGTAAATCAACCGAGGCCGGTTATCCAATTTCGACGGTATTTCAATGAATAGCCGCGACAGAATGCGCCGATCAAGCTCCATTCTGGCCGAATCGCGTCCGTTCTCCGCGTAAATTCGAAATTGATCGTATCGCCGCATGGCACGCGGCAGCATTTGTCGGTTATTAAGCGTAGGTTAATCCTTTTAGCGCGATATTAAATGTAAAAGCCTCGGGGAATTACGGCAATTAAGTTTAGCTAGAATTGTGTTAATGAAGTCCGAGACTCACGCGCGGAACTGCGATACGGAAACGGGAGACTCGCGTCACCGCGGTGTATGTGTCGCGCAAGAATGTAGAATATCGCCGGCGCTTATGGATTCAATGGCAACGTGAAGCTTTCCCACTGATTTACGACCTCCTTCAGTCCTCTTCTTGCTTGTCGATAAAACTTATAACACAAAGCTCGGCATAATAGAGATAACGAGGCAATGATTACGCGGAGAATGTCTAAGAAGCGACTTTCCAGGAAGGAAAACATGAGTAAAAAGTATGAAATTTTCTTTATACGTACTTTTTGGGAAAAATGACGCGAAAATAGAGCGCGCATTTACTTGATTAGACATTGATTGCTGATCAAAGGACATTCGATTTTCCAATAATTAACTGCAAAGTTTTTTAACTCGCAATTGCTCGTCATTTTAAGTAATCAATAAAATTAATAATAATATCAATACGTTTGGTGGTGGTGTATAACAAATTTCTAAAAATTATTTTATTAATCAATAATAATTCCAAATCACTCCTCTCAAAAATTAATTAAAAAACTAAACACCAATTAAGAAATAAATTTTTTCTTTTATCACGAAAAATCGTCTAGTGTGGCTCATCGAATTGCTTTTCTCATAGAGGCAACTATTTAGATAAGGCTAATCAGCAAAGTGCCGTTAGCGGTAGACACTTTGCAAAAACCGCATAGCGCAACGAGCATGGATTACCTGATCGTTAGCGCGCCGTGATTTTTCGCGATGAATTCACGAAGGAAGTGCGCCTCCTTTGTGCGAGCCCGGCGAGGAAGGTTGGCCGGCCATTGTTGAAGAGTCGGCCGAGAGCTGAGCCATTCTTGACATTAAACGTGATTTAACGCGGTCGCGGGGTTTCTCGAAAGAAACGGGACGTGCGCTGTGCCGATATAACTGCGACGCCATTGATAAAAGCGGCCCGCGTGTCAGAAAACAATGCCAATACGGATAATAACGGCTGCCCACGTGAGCGCTGCGGTAAATATGGACAGGACGCGGTGGTGGAAACAAAGAAATATTCTCCACAAAGACACCTTTAGACACTTGGAAAATTACAGGAATCCGGCCAACAGTATAAATTTGCCGTACTAGATTTCCGTTTATCGCGCAAATAATAATTTACATGACTCCCCATGAAGAGCCGTGAACTCCGTGAACATCAGCCTTGCCTCTCAATCCGTTCCATTAACGTTTTCTTGCGGCCGACCTTGAGTTAACTTTCAGTTCACCCGGTATAGCTAACGAAGGTAATATCCTCAAGGCTGCCCAAGGAAGTTGATTTCTGTAGAAGTGCGTTAATTGCCGGCTTTAACTGATGGCTCGATAACGCTCGATTTTGGCCAGCGCTATTAATTGTCCGAAATCCTTCATCCCTCGAATTCACGTAGATGCTCGGCTTAACGGGGATATCGCGCTTAATAGGATGTTTACAAATCGCGTCGAGCGTTTTTGGAGAAGTAGGCTAAAGGACTAATAGGAAGGGCGCAGGGCGAACCGATTCGAGGAAAAGGCATACATTTGATTTTTCCCAGAAAAATAGAAGCAAGAATTGGTCGATGATGTACCGAGAACGCCAATTTTAGACGTGTTTGGCAAATTGATCTCAGCTACATATATTCCATTCGCGAATAAAAACTTTCAACTGATGGATTATTTCTATATATGCACAAAGCACATGCTTGCGTAATAGTTCCGCGAGGTCTTTTAATTTAAATCTCGATTCCTCGTACTTCTTTCTCTTGCATCTCTTGCGAAAACGAAAAACAGCGCGGACTCGACGCGTTTGGTCGAATTCAATCAATAATTGCACATACCAATGCTCAAAGGTTGTAATGGTTTATCCGTTTGAAAATCAAATGCGGGAGATCACGTGGTAATTCAAATAAATCAAATTCGTTCTAACGTTTTTCGTTCTCTCATGGGAATACCACCGGCGATACACTATCTGAACGATGCCGTTTTTCTGTATCATGTCAGATTCATGAGGGTATCAATTCCCTGATAACATCTACAAAAACATCCGTCGACCCGGCCAACCTGTAACTCGTGTAAACCCATCGGATATATCGGGCAGGAGAGGAAAGACGGGGAGAAAAAAATATAGAGAGGGAGAAAGAGGGAGCGAAAATAGGGAATGTCGGAGTGGCCGGCGTCGCATCAGACGCGAAAATCTGCGAGGTTTACCAGCAACTAGTGGCGTCGAACCTCCGAACCTCCGAATCCCCGAGAGAGCCCTACAACCCCCCCTTCTACAGCCAACTCTGCGTCCCTTCTTCAACGAACAGAGACGGAGATAAAGATAGAGAAAGAGAGGGAGAGAGATAGAGGATCTCGTTCCCCCATTTTCCACGAGAGAATCCTCCCTCTCGCGTCTCGCTTCCGCCACCCTCTCTCTCGCTATCGCTCCCTCTTCCTCCCCCTTCCATATCTCGCACGCCGCGTTCCTCTCGCGCGCTCGCGCGTTCTTCGGCCTCTGGAGCGAGTCGCAGCATCCGTTGGACCGTTCCGGACTTCAGTCCACGTCGAGAACGCGCCACTGTCGGGACCTCTAGGAGTGACAGACACCCGGAAGCTCGCGGCCAACGTCGCGTGCATGACACTATTGTCATTCTGCGTCCAAGTCCACCGACGATCCATCGTCTAAAATTATGACATCGTGATCTCCCCGGATATCTGAAGATAAAGAGAAAAAGAGAGAGAGAGAATCGTTCATAAATCATCATCATTGCACATCACGCGTATCAGCGTGCTGAATCTTACGGAAAAATTATCCGAGAGTGGCGCGCAATTGTTTCGGCGTGCCGGTTAATCCACCATTAGTACAGACATAACTGATTAACGCTGGTACCACGCTTTGTTTGGTACTGCGCGAATACACGCAAGTGTGCGTCATCCAGAGAGATCATCAAATTCCCGCAGGGCACAAAAGTCGGTGGATTAGCCGGCCTAGAACTCATCAGCGAGTTTCCGGGCGAAAGTTCTCCATCCAAGCACGGGACGAGACGAAATTTGCTGGATGCCCTAAGGGCTCGGAGGTCGCCCCCGGGCCAGCCGGTCGCCGGTTCTGATGCCGACACGTGCTAACCGCGATCGTTGAGGGTGCGGCGGTGCACAGGAGACGAGCCGAGCCACGAGGGCCCGCGGGAAGAGCTGAAGAAGAGGGATCTCGGGCCGGGCGACTGCCGGGAGTTGTTGCCCAGTCCCGGCGAGGGGGCGGACATCGGGCCCGGATGCTCGCGAGGACAAGACGCCGGAAGCGCTGCCACGTTGGAAGGGAAAATATTGACGGCCGTCAACAAGTTCCTTACAACGTCCCCTTTGGTTAACAAGGTCAAGTTGCTAATGGTGAGTCTCTCTCTCTCTCTCCCTCCTTCCCTCCCTCTTTCTATCATCGACACATACCGAGAATGTCCGCGCGGCCACTGACTCGGCCCCCGTCCAGTTTCCCGCTTTCTCGACGTAGGAGGACATATGTGCTTCGACTTCGCTTTGAATGCAGTTAGTTCGCAGTTGTCGCACGGCACTCGTCGCGATTGTACCTTCCGCCTCCGGGAAGTTTCAGGGTAACGATGTTCGCCGTTACTGCGAGGAAGGTACAAGATATCGACATGATTTCGATTTCTGATTGACGCGGAAAATTGGTTTTTGAAGTTAAGTTTCATCCGTATCAGTTTCACCCGTGAGAGAGAACGTGAGCTAAATTTCTAATATAATTAAGAAGTATACCCTGAATTTTCCATCGCGACCAGGCGACGCTTGGATACCCCGCCGAATTTTGACTCTCGGGTGTGTTCACAAAGTTTAACCAGAATTGTGATTTGCAATATAATTTAACTAGTATAATACATGATACAGTGTAATTAGTTTTGTTGTAATCAACGGATGTTACATATCATATTCATATACATTTCATTAATCTCTACCGACACGTGAGCAATAAAGCTTAGCACGCAATTGTTTATTAGAATTCCTCACTAGTTCGCGGCGTGCATAATTTACATTTATTCGTCGACATTCTGCTTAACCGTCCCTGCTTCCCATCGTCGTGAAGAGCTTGACGGGCCGTGAAGCATAATTGTCGATCCACTTGCACCACTGATCGTATCGACGTGACACTCGAACGTTTGTCACCCAATACCTATTTATTTTACAGTGATGGGGTTTATTTTAATTTTAGAAACTCTTGCCTCGGAAAATATCTTGAACTGAAATAGAAATCTGACAATGCCATAGTTTGTCGTGATACAACTTCAATTTGACGCGAGAAATAATTATTTAGAAATTACTTAATGCATTTTCTGCATTTCGTTAATTTCTCGCCAAATCTTTCTTCTCTTATCGTATCATTGATTGCGCCTGGCGTAATTAGGATCGGTATAATCAAAGTTCGTGCAAATGGAGTAATTTAAGAAATAATTATATCAATCGCGTGCAAACTTTTAACTATTAGTTTCCAACTTTTCGAGTTAACCCGCGTTTCGGTAGGACACTACCTGCAACGGCGCGCTTGTGAGCAAACAATAATTGCTTGGATAATTCCCGGAGGAAAAGGATTATGGTCCCCAGCGCCGCGGTGTATTCTCGGAAATTAGACATACGCCGTTGCACATTACGATTGTATCTTCCCCTATTTACGTATACGTTCCATCTTCGCGCGAGATTTTCCTCTCTAATTTTCTATGTTTCTTGCAGCATTCTAAAAGCATTTTACTTAAATCCGAAGAAATTTCGTAGTTTAAAGCGAGCAATCATCGAACTGCTTAGCATTAGGAGAGACACTTAACTTTTAACGTCTGTGTTAATGTGTACCATTCTGCTTTTCGTTGATAATTTACTTGCCAAATTCCAAGAAACTTGGGGCACACACCTGCGTCCATCCCTCATTAGACGCTCTCAAAGGATAAAGTTGTTCTACTGCGAGCGTCGCGATCCGTAAAAATTTCTTAATTGACAAAGTTGTTACGTCCCTTGTAGAGTAGAAGATAAAATATTTACTCAGCAGTACAGATAGAGTGTCGAGATATTATTCGTTTTCTCGGTTTTCAATGAATGAATTTTTGTTACGATGCTAAATACCGCAAGAATGTCGCGGGAATGTTACGATTTCCACTTCATTTTTTATTTACGGCGTGTGCGCTTGCATCACGCTGAAATAATGTGCAATTAACTGCGTTCCTGCGTATTCGTTTACACGCAATTATGCCACCGACGATCAGCGATGCGTGATACGCGTGCTTGCGTCCGCTCCCCACCGCGCCATTGTAATCCGAAATGAAAGCCCGGGGTTGCATGGAGCCAGGTATGCCCATTTTTTTTTTCGATAAGTCAATTATCCACTAATAATAGCCTATTGATTGAGCCGGATGTGACTAAGTAACGAACGTGGATGGGAAAGAGGATAAAATTGATGTCGGTACAGATTGCGATACGATGTACAAAGGTGAAAAGAAAATCTTTGCGTCCTACATAAAACACGTTCTTTCTTCACCCTCGTTATCGATACAAAATCAAAATATTGGGGTTATATCCATGGAATCGCGAGGGGTGATCGAATCGGTGGAAGAATGCATACTCGGCCAAAGATTCGCAAATTGAAAAGAAATACTTTGTCTAAAATATATGTGGGAAGCCCCAATAATCTTTCTGCTAAAAATATGTTTCCGTAGATCAATGAAGTGATAGTTGTCAACATTATATCAGACAGGGAATATATCTTCCGAGAACGATCGCGTGACTGCTGCATCCGAATCGAGTTACGAGTCGCGATCTTCTGCACGCGAGCATTATTCTGGATCGGGTTTTCGTATACGCGAGAGAGAGATATTTCGAGGTTTCGAGCACACGCGAAATAAGATAGTCGTCTGCCGCGCATTAGCGTTAACCGCGGGATCATTACTGCGAATGCGTCGATTACAGGGCTCAAAGCGAGGGTGGCTCGGTCGACACTTGCCTGCGGTGGCGAGGTCTCGAATGTCCGCCGTTCGATATAACGGATGGAATGCTCTTTCCCCATCCCTCCTAGAAATATTTCATTAACAGTAATTAAAGCAACGAAGTGAATTACGCGTGCATGTAGTTTTTCGATATACAGATGCGTCCGATGACTGTTTGCTCGCCGAATGCGTAAAATCCATATCAGCAAAATCCGTATCAACATACAAATTTAAAGACGACTTATCGTATCGAAAAGTTTCCTTTACGTGTAAATACATTGTAATTACACTGGAAACGCCAAAGAAACTTGAATTCAAGATTTTCGAACAAAGTTGAAAAAAAAACTCTTATATCGATTCGACTGAATTGCCCCTGGCCAATTTTTATTTTAAAGCTGAAATAGTTGGATTAGTTGCATGCTTTTATCTGAAAATGGCATGTGTAATTACGTACGTATTAAAGTTGCATGTCTATATAACTCAATATTAAGATAAATTAGAGAATGTGAGCTTTTTCCGAATTTTAAGATTTACATTATTTATAAAAATAGTGAAACGTATATTCGCGGTAAATAGTAAAAATCCCGTATCCACGTTCTACTGGAAAAATACAAAAATACAAAAAAGATATATATGTACATGTATATATATATATACATATATATATATATATATATATATATATATATAAATAAATATATATATATATATAATCAAAGGTAGATAGAAAATAGATATAACGAAAAAATAAAACATGTTTTTTGTGTTTTTTTATTACATTTCTTTATATTTAATTTATTATTTACACATTATTTACACATATTTAATTTAATATTTCTTATTTATTTCTCATTTTCAATTTCCCCTCTTCATTTACTTTATTTTAAAGTAAAGAGATATTTTTTTAATTTTAAGGAATTTTAAGGAACATTTTTTCAGAAAATATGTAACATATTACTTTGCCTGTCTTTATATGTCGCGTCAATGCTTTGCAGAATTTTTGTTCGTTAAATTCCTTGCAAATAATGTTGCAGCGAATTTTACGCTTGCGAACACGAGAAACGGTATCAAATCGCGAGATACATACGAGGAATGCGTGAAAGTGGAATTTCTGTTACACGTAGGCATGTAGCGGATTCGACCGAGGTCCAATAAACGCCCTCAATATGATATCTCAAACTAACAATATTGGTGGCATCAGATTCTAGCGTTTGCAGATTCTAGCATGCGACATTATTTTCATCTTTTAGACGCGTCAACTTGTACACGTCCGCGATGTTATCTGGACCGCGCTACTTCACGGGAGATACGTGCACAAAGTTCCTTCCAGAAATTCCATTTTCCGACACATTTCGGCGACACGGGAACCGACATACACACACGTGTATACACGCGTGCGTGCCGGGTGAAGGCACGGCGCGCTGAAGCGGAAAGGACGGCGGGTCCGAGCATTGTCCCCCGGGGGCGAGTCTGCGACTTTTGCGAGGGTGCCATACCGCGAGTGCCTTTATCGTGCGACGTTACGTTCCCGCACAGACGGGAAATTCCGGCCGAGTTCGTTGTCGCGGGACGAGACAAATAGGCGGAGACGCGGCGTAGATACGACCGGTGGCCGGGCACACCGGCGCTAAATACTGTCTGCGGAGTCACAATTGTGATAGGATTTACCGATGTACAGATAGTTCTCCATAGGTCATTCCCATATTATTGGAGACGCAACGCGATTTACGACCGTAAATCGAGCGAATTCGCGTCGATCGGTTGAAACTCGCATAGTTAAAAAATTGATCCTGACGTTTGTTTTAAAACAACGAACTGTTTAAGAGTGGCAATAAACTCAGATAACATTACAAGGATCTGCAAGACTTGTATCGTCGTGTAATTTTGTTGTAACATTAATGTCCACTTGAACAGAATCCTTACTTTATTTACTGCTGTCGTTATGACTGCACTCACTTCAACTATCTAATGCGTCGTCACATGCGATATAACGTCATAGATAGTTTACGAGAGGCCTTTACGCGACATAAACTGGAGACGTGGATGCTTGGGTTACTTTTGATACTTGACTTTAATTCTCGGGGGGTCTATCTTCTTAGACTCATATAAATCGCACGAAGAATTTTCCAGGCGTCGAAATCCCCCGTAATAGTGCGACATTCTCCATGAATTCGATTGTTATCCTTTCTGTTCTAATTTCATCAAATTACTTAATAAATTTAATTTATGTACAATTCGGCAGGAAAGAGTAACATCACAGATTCGCATTAATTTTAATCAAAGAGCTGCCCTTTTTACCGCACGGCGGTATGTGAAACCCCGAATAATTTATTCGTTTGGAAACACTTGGAACTTCTTTATTTGGTTCAACTTCTTTAATTAACGATGCTGTTTAAAACACTTTTAACAGCAGTGTGCGCAATTCCGGAACAGGGCGAAAAGCTTGTCGACTAACTCCATTAAGTAGAACATCTCGCTCGTCTCCTAGTCCGGTTGGTTGATACACGCAACGATGAGAACTTGGTTGAGAATTGGTGCATGCGCGAGCTGGCACCTTCTTAATGATTAACAATCCACGCGGCGCGTACTTTATACGTGAATTCGATTTTAGCCCGAGGAACGCGGTGAGTGGTGCAAAGTATGGAAATGAGAACACGCTCGGAAAATGTCCCGCGGCGAAGCGCGCGCATAAATCATAAGCTTAGAGCCTGGTGGAGCACGAGGGCACGGCACGAGGGCGTAAGTTTGTCAAAGTACGTCAGGGATTGCGTCGTGCAAGGATGACGCGTAAAGACGACTTAACGGGAAATTGAGCGGAATTTTCTTGTAATTCGATTATATCCCGGTATACGCGGCGGGTATACTCCCTCCAGTGTCGCCCTATCCTAGTTGCATCAAGATATCTGGTGGTCGCGAGGATGAATTCAATAGCTCTAATACATTCGATCGCACCGTGAGATATCGCCCGCATAATGCCTTGTGCTCCGCGAGCCTAATACAGATATATTTTTACATTTTTTTAGAATTTTCTCGAGCAAAAGCAGTAAAGATACACGGCGATCGGATGACTGTGCACTTAAAATACATGTTACAAAGCTTGTATTTTAGGGTATACTTTCCGTCTGCGTATTTTTACCCACACAGATCGCTTCAGCAGACCGTATTCGGACTGTTTCAAAACACGTACAATGGCAGGTTATTAGTTAAATGGACAGTAATATTCTGCTGCTCAGAAAAAATGTAATGAAAGTTGAAACTTCTTTTTGCGAAAAAAAATTTTATTTTATACCCCCAGCATATAATGTAATATATGTTCGTGCCAATTACGTTTTTCCATATCTCGTTGAACAGTTAATTAAATACTCTACATATTTTATAAAAATAGTAATATAAAATTTAGGCTCGGCGAGAGGAAGATGGATTAATCTATCTATGCAAATGTCTGAATATTCAGCCCTACGTCTCACGTGCAAGCAGATTTATGCGCGTTCTCTTTTATGAATGAATATCGCCACATCAGTTTCGACACCGATGTATCGTATTGACACATATTGAGGCGTATCGACGCAGATGTAGGGCATATTGATTATTTTGCGCCGCGAGAAGTTTTTTATGAAAGCGCGAGAGCGGCTATAAAGAAAGCAAGCGAGGCAATACATTTAGAAAACCGTGAGTAAGCAGACTACGCAATCACGTATCCTTTGGCCGATCATCACTGTCGTTGGCAGCGTGCATTATGATCCATTATGCCACCGCAGGACCGCACGTGAGAGCACGTGAACCATTACTGAATCATTATCGTCCTTGCACGGTATTCTCGCAGGATTTTCGTGATGTTTCGTAGACGAGCGTTTTACTTCCAAGCGCAACGTGACGATGCAATAAAAAAGCGGCTAAAAGTTGTTCTTTAAAGTTGTGCTTAAAACATTCTTTATTGGGTAGACATGCAAAGTCCCGAAAAAATATGTGCCAAAATTTTAAAAATGCTGTAATGTCTCAAAAAGTCATAATTTAAAAATTTACGAAATGTGTTATATAACAATTATATATAATTTTTTGGAACATTATCACATTCCGTAAATTTCGAGTGTTTTTCGGAATAATGTCTTAGTTTTTAATTTTCAAGATTTTGCATGTTTTATTGATTATCGTACATATATTTTTAATAAATATAATATATTTATCTGTTCTTTAATAAACACTGCTCTGCAAGTAAATTCAGATCAATGAATATGATTTTTATTCAAATAAACCGAGGTAACGAATGATCGCGAATTCTTTGATGGAAGTACATTTTTGCAAAATTGGATCCCGAAAAAATTACAAAGTTACGATCCCGAAGATGCTTATGTGCTTGTTGAATGTCAGAATGTTTAATTGATAGAATGGATGTCGTCTTAAATTTTCGTGCAGGGAATACTTTACGGCCAGTACTAATGCTATTCATCATTTTATAATCTTAAGTAAAGTAACGCGAACAAAAGTACTGAGTGAGCTCGTCACTGACAAACTTACGTTTAACCGAGTCCGCTTATTCTTACAAAAGTTTAATTGACTCAATTGATTAATATCGGACGGCAACTGCAACGAAATGCAGAAGGTTCCGGACAAATTCTACCCTCAGAGAGGTGAAATTTTAATAGTACTTTAATTATACATAAATTATACATAAATTAACGTCATCTGATTGTACGAATAATATGATTTGATCACATGATTAAATGAATATTCAAACCGCAGATTCAAGAGAAAATTCTTCTCGCAGGTAGATTGTTTGTCGCGATAAAGGAGTATCTGAACGCAATTAAGAATCTGATAACAGATTTATCGGAATATGTTAAGTGTGCAGAATATATCGCGATAAATTAATATTTTTTTTATCGACGACTTTTAATACGCGATAAGAAAATATAATCGATATCTTATTATTAGTGTGTCCGAACTGCATCTTCTGCGTCTCCATATATTCTCGATGAACTACATTTAGAACGACAAGATTGTAAATGCATATTTGAACGTAGAGAAACAACATTTCTCTAAAGAGATATTATATTTTGAGAAATATCGCACGGTCCGCGGTTGCATGTACGTGACGATTACGTTAAGTGAATTGGTTCTCTCTCCTCAATCTAATATCGTTAATGGAAATTACGATTCGCACAACGAATCGGCAGCATTTTGACGAAAACGAACGCCCGGATGAGTCTGAGTTCGTTCCAGTTTGAAAGATAGAAGCGAACACGCAGCGAGCACGACAGGATGGTTAAAGCGATAAAAAACTTCCTCAACGCGCTTTGACATGAATGGGGTTCACTGTAATGATACTAGAAACGTGGTCACTAACTTGTTACAGTAGGCTTATAATCGATGCTACATCCATCAGAATCGCGAGGTACCTAGTGCCTTTGTTCTTCGCATTCACGAGCCGACGTTGTCAATTTCGTATAACAACGCGACATTACTCGCGCATCGTACGCGCATCGTGCGATTCGTTTTGGCAGTGAAAAGACCAAACGTTTGAACGGACATTTAAAGACAACTCTAATTCTCTGCTTTTGAAGAAAAGAAAAAATTAGCATAATCGGTAGATTCATGCAAACTGTTTCGCTGCCGACCGCGAAAGCGGATTTCGTGATGACGCAAAGTTTTCACAACGTCACTCTCTCTTTCTTTCTTTCTCTCTTTCTGCGTCTTAATGCACACTTCGTTCCTGAATGCGTTAAGTGAACGGGCTAGCATTTAGCTCAACTTGCTGCCCGACTCGCATTCGGTGTCGTTCGCGGCCGTCGCGAACAGACTCAAGAGACGTCCCTTCATCGTAATTTTATACGGAACCGCATTCATTACGCCTCAGACACAAAAGCGGGCAAAAGTTGGGAATTATAGCTCTCCTTCTCGGTCCCTCTTTCTCGCTCCGCTCCGTTGGTGTTATTACAACCGCTGAACATCATTCATAACTCGGATTCCACACACAAGCGAAAGTCAACGATAACACGTTTTCCTGTTCGCACACCGAACATACACGTATTCCTGCAGGAATATATCTATTCGCCGACCGCGTACCTCCTGTTGCTCGATATTCTATAGATTGTATAAACAAAGGTGAGCATACTGAATAAATCGGTTATCCCGAACGGAAGTGTGCAATCTTTTTATTACATGAATCGCGCGTAATTTACTCTGACGTCATGCGAGAAACATGAAGTCTGGATTTTACGTGATAAGAGATGCGAAAACGAGCTCCACGTCTTCCGAAAAAATCTTGTCTCGCTGTACGTCGTAATAAAAAATTTCCAAGGCCGCTCGCCGGGAACTCGACGAGATGAAGTACAGCTCAGGTACGCCCCGCGGTGCATCACGCTGCATTCGAATGCCTGCTTCCTGCTGCAGGCAGGTACCTTAAAGTCTTTGCTGAGTAAGCCCTCGTTTTACCGGGAATCATGAAAAGTGAGAACATAGGGGATGTACGAGGGAGAGAGAAACGAAGGGCGAGGAGGGAGGAAGAAGAGTTGCGAGATACATCGCAACTGGATGTCTCGTGGCATTTTAAACCGGAGGCGAGGAAGGTTGCAGTGATCTCTTCTTCCCTCTGGAAGTCCCGTTCCCCTCGCTCTCTCTATCCCGCTCCTCATCCCCGTTTTGGTCCCACTTTGCATCTTCCACTCGTCCTCCTTTGTCTCCGATATGAAACGCGTGGGCGATTTTTGTGCTATCTCGCACTTGTCGCATCCGCGGCATGGAATCCGATTCACACCGAAACTGATTTTAAAATCGTAACTCCGGACTCTGCTCGAACTGCATTTTTCGCAATTCAATATCCGCGAATCGAGATCCATGTGACTCGATGATTATCAACGTATATCGCGCGTATATCTTTTTACGTATGGGAAAATAACAATCTCCCTTTTAAGCGCATTGCAACGAATGCATTATTATGGATGAAACGATGTTACATCTCTGACAATTGCCCTCTTTCCGGCTCAGCAATCGCTGCACTCTGATTGCGACACATTTTTCTGCCAAAGGAAAAGTTTTATCGTCTATCGTTTGCAGCACGCGATTTCGTCGGGATACCCGAGTTTCTCTTCCGTATGAAAATACTAAATTGCGTTATGTAACGCAATTTTGCGATGTTGGATGTACGGAAAAAAGCCACACTCGCCCAAAGGTGCCCATGAAGCAAACAAATATTTGTCGCGCAACAATGTGCCCCACATTTCCGTAGTTGGATTATGCAATTTATATCTCGAAACTAACAATAAATTAATGAATGAAAAATAAGTACGGCGCATGCATTCGTTATAATTATCGTATAATTAAAAGCTCACAACTTGAATGCAATTTATTTGTAACTATTATGAATTTTACATATAATATAAATATGTCGACAGAACGTTGGAAATAAGATCGTAAAGAAAATAAGATAGTAAAAAATCGTTTTAGCAAAGAAGGTATGCGCCGCATGCTCGACATATGCGTGTTCAATCTTTCGCTTTTATAGATATTTCTTACAGTATTCACCTTTGGCTGAACGCTGTTAAGGAATAAATGGTATAGAGATCCTTTGTGCAACGCGGTTTATGAACTTGGGTAAGAGTTATATCGCCTTTATCGTTTATCAGTCTCGCAATAAATTTCGATATACTTTGACCAGAAAACCGCGAGTCTCTCGACTAATATTTCAATAAAACTAGCCCAGCGTACTTTATTGCGCTTCTATGGGATACAGCTCTTTTACAAAATCGCCAATTTATTTATTCCATGCTAATATTACCACATCGATTTTATTTTCATTATTATTGCCGTTATTTAAATTAACAGATAATTACAGTATATGTGTATGAATTTATTCTTTCGTGGGCCGTCGACGGAAGAAAAGGTTTTATCGAAGTATACGTTATGACAATATTTCGTTTTCCAAGCCTACGTAGAATACGGGTAGAATGTCGACAAGCGGCCGACGTGTGTTTTCTTTCGATCGATCTTTTATTCTTCACCTGCTCGTAATGTAGGCACTTGCTTTCCGCATGAGGGTAGTTTGTTTTTTTCTCTTTAGCACAACCGTTTATTACGTCTCGTAATATCGATTTACACTTAATTTTTTTTTAAATTCTCAATTAGCTCAACAAATATATTTTTCATCATCGATGAAAATTCTCCATTAACAATCATTATTTGTTTTTACTAATTATCAATAGTTGCATTATTAATAATTATCATTACATATTAATATTACACTTTTCTATGTAATTTTAAAAATTTGAAAAAAAAATTTCGTTCACGATTATCACTGATAATCAAAAGAGGAAATTAATTTTTTATGAAACAAACAGTATCACGAGTTTCATAGCAGTGTAACGTTATATGCCTGGCGATGTAATTTAATCCTGTCTCATAATAACTGGTGCAATTCAGATCGGTTTGTGAATGTTACGGCGCACAATCATTAGGCTTATCGAAATCGCAATTATATTCGACGATGGCGTCATGCACGAAATCGGTTGTAAACAGGCGGTTAACCGCAACGCTAACGAGTTCATCCTCAACACGTTTGTCGTCCTCCCCGTTATGGTGATTAATCGGTTAATTCCTGGTAATCTTGCATAGCCACAATCGAAAACGACTGGCAAACCACGTATGTTCCTCGATTGTACGAACGTTATATCGTCTTTATCCATTTTTCCATTCCGCATAATGGCCTCGAAGAATTTTTCATGCTTTTTTTTTTTATATGTATAATCGATGAGCTCGTATAGTTCGTTTTAGATATCGCTTTAATTCAACTTCGTTTATTTCAACCGATCGTGCGATCGTTCTTTCTCCCGAGAAAATAATCGACCCTCCAGGCTCTTTATTTTCGAAATTGTTACAGAGGTGGAAAAGAAGAAAAGAACGGTATATCGACGCATAGTCATAATTTCGACGAGAGGGAGGCGCAGTATTTTTAGCGAACTTTGTAAAACTTCGTGGAAATTAGCCCTCGAATGACTCGGGGGAGAGAAACGAGAGCTTTGTGTGTGCTTTGACGGAGTGCTCGACGATTGATGTAGTGGGTTGTGTCTTATCTAGATATCTTGAAAAATGCTGGTGAATTTTGCCCTGAGATTTCAGGGCTATCCGCCGAGAGGGGATCTCGCACCTCGGCGCTTCTGTTAAACCGAAGCGCGCCCGAGAGGCAATTACTTATCCGCCAGTGCTTAAGTTACCGCGCTGTTGATTCACGAGGGAAATCGAATCACGGGAAGATCGACCGTTTGAATCTGCGCGAGTACGGCATATCGCGCGTTCGATACAACTCGCGGCATTACGTTAATCAGCCGATGTATTACAGTCAATTTCGAAGCGCCATGTTTTCCATTGACGTCACTGTCGTTCTCGGAGAAAGACGAGGAAAGATGCGAAATGATCGGGAAGATGACCTATCAGGTCGCCTCTGTATCTTCGTCTCCGTTGAATAATTTCTTATTGTGTCAGTGATTGAATCGAGTCGATTCTCGGTGATCCGGAAGTCATTGCGATTCGGATTCGTTGAACAGACAAATGTAAAAGGGTCTGATAAAATTTGATTATCCGTGACAAAATATGTTATCGTGCATAAATTACGCTTCTTAGTTACACTTCGCTGGCAGGTCAATATCGTAACAGACTGTATCGAAGGCTATGGTAAACGTATTTGCTGATCTGATTACAATCTTTAGTTTTCTATTCTCAGTATCATAAAACTCGTTTGTCACCGCGATACGTCATAATGTACAAATTACAAGAATTCTATTATACTTTGGCAAAACGTAATATGACGAATTTTGTACACTCGAAGCTTCTTATTCTCTGGTTTATTATTTGCAGAGTAAAAATTTGTATTTTTACTCTTTTTATTCGTGATCAGAAAATTCCAAATTCATATTTGTGATTAAAATTTTTTAAATTTATTTTTTACTATAATTCTATTAATATATTATATCTATTAATAAATTTTGGTGAATTCTTCATTGAACATTGATTTCTCAGAAATGAAAAGAATTTAAAAGAATTTAAAAGAAAGATAGAAAAAACAATAGGCTTGCATCTGAGCTTAAAATCAGAAGCCTGCAAAGTGCCTTAAAACAAGAAAAAGTTCTAATAAACCTATTAATATTTAAATAATTTGTTGCAATTTTAATGTATATAGATCTCAAAAAATATTATCCATCTGAAATATTAGTTACATTGATTATCAATTTAACTAAAACCACCTTTTTAAATAATAATTTTCTTAATTTTTAATTTTCTTTGAATGCATCCCCTATACATTTCCATACATTTTATCATTCCATATTCTCAGAACTCATCCCTCGATAAGGAACTTTAACTATATTGTTTTGACTCGCTCTAACGCGTGCGACTCCGATCCCGCAAGTTTCATCCCCGCGTCTATCACCGAATATCAATAACCGTCTTCAATGACCTCTTCCACGTCGCGAGTTTATCAACGGAAGTCAACGCTTATCGGTGCGGTACGACGCCGCACCTGCCTGTCCTGTAACGTGTACGTCAGTCCCGTCCTCCTCGTCCCGACCGCTATCTTTGCGGGTTGCAGCCCACGATCACTGATCGGCATGCAAATTTCCGCGCGGCGCGGCGGGCGCGGAAATGAGCCGCGCCGGTGTCTTCTGCGCTTCGCACCGTCTCATTCAATCAAAATGCGGGACAGCGTGATCGAGTACTCGGGCCTTATCGTACCTCCACCTGCCGCTCGTAAATCTCCTTTTTCAGCCGCGATTTTTCTGCGCCTTCTCTCCCCTTCCTCCTCCACCACCTCCACCCGTCCTTCCTACTGTCTACCTACGCTAGCACTTCTTCTCCGGATGTTCTTCAACCGTCCGAACGTTTTCTTTCTTGGCGGCTGGCGCGCTAATTGCCGCGAACGCCACATGCGGAATCTCCGGTATGGAAATTCGCTCCGATTCTAACGTGATCCAAAAATCCAGACACCGAACGGTGGAGCATCGTGAAATGCATACGGAAACTCTCGCGTATTTTCAATCCATTAACTATGAAAGAATTTTCTCTAAATTACTAACAAGCAAAGTAGTAAATGCACCGCGCTTATAACATCTGTCTCTAATTAATTCTTTTTACATTAATACTTATGATGACGTCAGGTGGAAGCGAAAATTAATCGTTTAAAATCAATCATTCGCTAAAGATTTTACTTGCGGATGTTTTGCTGCATTGAATGAAAAAAATAAAATTTCTAATTAACGTATGTTACAGTTAGCACACAAAGTAATGAATTATGCAGGATATAGTTTAACGATGAATACACATGTGTATCGCAATACTGGGAAAAAAAAATTTAAAAAGTTTATACAGACATATATCAAATTTTGTTTTGTTTTATTTGAGTTACAGCTATTTCTACAATAACTCTTGTCATCATAACTGATTCCATTTAAATGTTTCCAAGTAGTGTTTCATTTCCTATGTAAACAATTTTACTGATTATTTAAGCGCTGCTTCACTGTGTTTCACGAGTTATTCCAGCTCGTGCTCTTGAAAAAAGCATTATGTAAGAAAACTAGAGACTACTGGAACTCCGACGTGTACTTTTCTCAAGAGAATGAACTGAAATAACTCATAAAGCCACTGTGAAGTAGCATTTATAAAATAGTCAACGAAGTCGCACCTAATTTTTCTTTTACGAACATGTCTTCAGTTGCAACGGGACATGTTAGTTGTGAGGTAACATAATTAAAACGTGTAAAAAGAATAGGATATAAAGCTTCTTCCTCGCAGTACGTCTATTCGCAGTGGATTTAACGAATCATAATGTCTGCTTCAGCCTTGCGAGAGAGGTGACGAATGTACAACGCTAATTCGAAAACATCTCTTATTTACCCCGCATTATGCAGATACTGTCTAACGTAATCGCGGAAATAGTTTGTCCTCATCCGATCTGCAACAAATTACGGAGCGTATTTGGGTTTTTGGACGGCGGAATAGAGAGGGTGCTCTGCAAATTGCTCGCCATTGCGGCACTATTGTGTGCATTCATGATTTATTTAAAGAATAAATGATGCCAGATTCGTTGCTGATTTATGTGCGAGCACGTCGCATCGCGTTAATCCCGACGTACCTAACGATGTATCGGGCGAAAGTTTATTTTAAAGAACAAATGTTTAATCAAAATGAAGTGCAATTCTAAATGCAACGCAAAATTGCAGGGTTTCCAGGGTATACTGGAATGGGTCGCCGGAATGAAAAGTGTGTTACCGCTTAATTATCATAAATTTAGATGCGATCTAGATTCAAGTCGCGCTTAAACTGGAGGCCAAATATCATCAATTTTTCCGGTCTCTAATCATCATATTTCCAATTTTAATCTTCGGCTCTATATTCGGCTATCGCCAGAGCGCCAGTTCATTTTATAAAAGAACGTCAGCGCTCATCGAAAATCTAAAAAGATCAAATTCATTATGAATCAGTGGAACTTAACGGTCCGCCAAACGCTATTCGCATCTTTTTATCATACCCGAGTCGGTCATACCGAAGTGCTCACACGTTTTACTAGTCCCATCGATCCTCGATACGTCAAACACTCCGGCTTGTACTCGGTGTTTACCCGTCCGTATCGAACGTCGCATTTCCAATTTGGTATCCGACAAGGAACCAACCCGATCACGTATGTTTATGCAACGTCAGCACACCGCGATCGGACTTTCGAGCCGGACCGCCCCTTGTCATCTCTCTCTCCCTTCGTTTCGTTACTTTTAGAGAAACGTGGATGGCATACGATGGATGCAACGGGGGCGAGGGTAATGGTCGTAGTCTCAGCCGTTGCACAAGATGCGATATCTACTTGCGCGGCCGCCTCACCTGTCCCGCCGCTTGACGAGAACCAAGCGAAGCAATTAGTGTCGTCGTCGACGTTAACGAAGTTTTCCTTCGGGCGGCGAAGTATTCGGAAGGGAATTAAGGGCGAGGGATAAGAAGGTCGCGGCTCTGATGAACTTTCGCGTCCTCCCTTTTCCCTCTCCCCTTTCCATCGAATCGATTGCGGACTAATTTTCGATCGATGTGTCCGGAGTCGATAAATACGTCTGAATAAATTTCAGACTGTGGGAAACAATCGAATTCATTAAACTGATTACGAATCAGCCGAATCCCGCGAGATAAATTAGCGTTCAGATATCGGGATCGAATAATATTAGGGCTCCCATTTGTTGCCGAAGCAACATCATTTCCAGCAGCTTGACAGCCGTGATAATTCCATATTCTTTTGTCCGTGAATAAAATAAGAGCAGGTTTAAATTGGCGCGATATAGCCGTGTATGCGGACGCACGTGTTATTATTGCAGTAAAACAGTGTAAAACAATTACTTCCGCATCGATGGCGCGATCGCGGCGTGCGTGTTCGTACTGACTTTGATGCAGTGTTATTATTGTTAATCAATAAGAATAGAGAATATGAATTCAATAACAGCGTAATTGAGATTTATTGGATTGCGTGAATGCGAACGCGCTCGTTTATTGAATTATTTTAACTCGATGCATACACAGCGTATCGGGAAATGCGGTTCACATCGTGATTACAAGCGCAGGTGTGCCAAATATTTTTGCGGACGAAAGCATCCACATATTTGATATACCACTCCGGAAGGTGTCCCGGTTTATGGAGGTAATTTAATAAGAGAGAGAAAGATATGCGTGCGTGTGTGTATGTATGTGTGTAGCTATGATCCTTTCGGCACTCGGAGAATTCTCGGAAAATGCTCGAAAAGTCACGGAACAAAAATGCACGTCGTACGAGCCGTCGGCTCGTCGGCCAACCGGTATGTATTCGTAAAATCAGAAAAATGCGACTAGATTATTCTCCCGGTTCTACCTCGGTAAAAATACTTGCCATTTATCTGACGTTACTAGCGTGCATCCTCGCGTTCAAGAAATCTTTAAGTTTTTTAAATAAAGAAATTTCACTGGAATCATATCGTCGCTTTTCGGACGCAATGCATAATGCATAAAATGCGGCAGAAAATATTTAATGTAATTTATATTGGTGAGCAATCCTTTCCTTTCCCCTTGCCCTTTTCGTGTTGCAACACTTAAGCAAAATTTTATCGCAAAGAGGAACTTGCCGAGATTCTTCGTTTCGTGGAAATAAATAAAAAAAAGAGAAACAAATTGGTCAGTCAATTTTACAAGCGTTTAACGTAATTTATTTCCACATTTAATCGTTGCCAGGAAGTACAACATGAAAATTAAAAACTTGTAGAAAGACTGGTAGCGTTTATCCAGCTACCTCTTACAGTGACGAGAAATTGACGTGACACTCGTTAATTAATTTTTCTCGATCACTTTCGCGATATTTTACGCCTGACTTTCACCGTGCGCGTATTAATTCGCTCTGATGAACTTGTCGAGGACATAACAAACGCAATTGCGAAAACCTTGACGATTTATTGGAATAGAAATGATATTCGAAATTTCCTATCACAGAGTTGTGCGAGAAGTTTCACGGAAAAGTGGATGTAAATTTTATATCCCGTTTAACCCGCCGATTAAAAGTGGTAAAAATTCACGGCCATTGTACGACCATTCTTTTTCGTAATTACTTTCATTAAGGTAACCAACTCACGGCTGTCAGCAACGATTGCGATCGGTGATGAAGCGAAAATCATTATTTCGCAGGAGGAAGCGCGAAGTGCGATCGACTGTGATACATTCGTTCATCGATAACCGGTACCGTTGTGCCCGTGACATATCATATTCGAGTGGACGTATGTATACTAGCCGCAGGTTTACGATTGTTTCGTCAAACGCGACGAGATTAAAAGTTAATGTCGATTTAACCATCTTGGCAGGCAAAATGTTTAATATCGCGCTGCTTTCAGCAATTTGCAGCAAAATGCCTTTCCTCAATATCTAAAAACTTATGAATCAATCAATCAAACTTATGAAAAACAAATACATGAATCTTTTTACATGTACATTTACATGCATTTATTCAATTTTATACATTACTTTTATGCGCACACATCCGGTAGGGTAAACCGTAATTTTAAAGCGGAATTCTCGATCCGATATTTATACATTATTAAAATAAATGCCATAAAAATGTTATACCAGGTAATAAATGTAAAACGAAGCGTCTCGAAAGATTCGTGTAACTTTTCCATTAGCATCGCTTTTTTTTAAGCACAGTATATGGAAACAATATAGTCGTTAATCCACCGGAAGACCATGTGACACAATAAAGCTTCGTAAAAGCGTACATTTTGACACGGGCAGCAGCCGCATAATCTTGGCTAAGCGCCAATACTACGGCTATTAAAACAGCCATTAAAAATCTGCATTATAATTTCTTGCATGCACGCGGGGATAAACAACATTGTCAAGCTAATTAATGTCGGACACGATAGCAGAAGCAAATTAACTCTGTCTTTGTTAGGCGCAGTCTAATGAAACAACTTAACTGTAAAATACTATTAAAAAAATCCATGATGAGCAAATTATTGTAAATATGCTCAAGGGATATTCCTTTTGTTGTCCGCCGTCTCGCAAAAATAACTGAACTTGTCCTCCGGCAATCCGGGGTTTCGCAACTAACGCAAACAGTTTCCCAGTTTCTCCGTGAGGACAAATAAGTGCCCGCCTTCGCAGTTACAAAGGTCCATAATGAAATGTAATTTAAATTGGCGGAAAGAGCGGAAGGGGGTGGGAGGGAGAAATCCAGGTTGCCGAGCGACACGAAAGTGTCGATGTCGATCGGCGAAACGTGACGACGCTTTAACGAGGATTCAATTTTGTCACCGTCCGGCCGTGTCGTGCCCGGAGAAACGTGGAAAGGAATCGGGAACTTCCGGCGAAGTTTCTTCTGCTACCGAGCACCGGGCATTTATTACCGGATGTCCGGGGAAACTTTCTCTCTCGCGCGGTTGCGACGCCGAAACTTTCGCCCGCGATGCATAACCACCGTAATCCACCGCCGCGGTCGACGCGATACTTCTCTCTCTCTCTCTCTCTCTCTGTCGAGGAACCTCTCGGAATTTGATCAAGCAGGTAGCGCAGGCAACGTTCGCGACACTCGAATTTGATTCGCTTCGTCGAACCGTCGTCGTCGGAAGTTTCTCGCCTCCACCCCGTGACTCCGCTCGCAGTTAAGGGAAAGACAGTCAGACGTCTGTCTCAGTACGTCGCGTCGCTCCAATCCCGACGTTCTTCACTTAGAAGAACCTAAATGCATTTTGACCCTAGAAGCGACTTCCCGGGAATGCAAATGTGTTCCCCGGTGATACCGCGGCTCTACGCGGAGTTCGTGTTGCGAACGACGTGTTTCGCTCGGCCGGGTGGTAGCTTCGCCGAGAGCCGCCGGAGGCGTCGCGAGGAGATAAAGCGGGAAATAAGACGGGCGCGCCTTAAGTTCGCTATTTGCCTCCCAATTTGTCGCGCGTGCTCGTTCTCAATTATAAACTCCGGCAACAGTCTTAATTCCGCGTTCATTCTCTCCCTTCGACGAGAATCTTATCGACAATTCCGCTTACACAAACGGACGCGTCCGAGCGACGTAATCTTCGAAGGGGGAGGGTTTCCCCTCGCTCGACAAATCGGATCGTAAGTCCAAGTTGTATAATTCAACACGCAAAGTTTATCGCTTCAATATTCCCGATAACGACGTTCATCGCCGACTAAAGCTTATGCTTATACGAGCTTTCGCTAGTTACGCCGCTGCTTTCGCGCGAGATTGAGCTTCTTAGTCGGGTCGCGAACTAATATCGTAATTTCGACGATTAGCGGGTGGCGATTCAATGACCCCGCCGTAATTTCGCAGACGCTCCTTCCTCTCCCTTGCTCGGGTACAGAGGGATAAAATGGGAAATGACGTCTGTGCATTTCACCCGGTTTTTTTCACCCGTCATATCGAGCCGCCAAGTGACACCGCGCTTGCGATGCTCCCTCATTTAAATGATGGATGCGCAGGCGCTATTACATTTTTTCGGGACGCGGTTAATCGCTCGTCAACGTCTCGCAAAGTTGCGCGATAATGAAGCGCGGCCTCTCCATCCAGATCGACTTTCGCCCTTATCGCGGGATGAGCGCCGCTCGCGGACTGATAGATTGTGGATCTCGGCGGTAGAGATGCGAAATGACGAGCCACTCGACAAGCTCGGCTCATTAACAGATCTCTCTTTCTGCCCCTGTCTCTTTACGTCTTTTCACTTTATCGTAATACATAAATGCCAAAAAAATTTACCCGACAGCACGCTTTTGAAATTAAAATCATGCCTCTTCTGTACATTGACGCTTCACGTACGAGTAGATTTTTAATAATTGACGAAGTCTGATGCTGAAACAAGGGAATGAGCTCGTCGTCAAATTACAGGGTACTGTCGCATGTGTGTCGCTGCCTTACGAGTTCCACGTTTCGGCATCTGACACGAATGTATTAAATATTAAGATACTTTACTTTGAGCGATTCGTCTGTTTCTCAACAACACAAATTAACAGTTATGGCAGTCGCTCCTAAAAGTTTTAAAAAAAGAAAAAAGAAAATAAAAACAGAAAAACTGTAAACAAATAAGACTTTTAAGCCTCTTCAAAAAGCATCCTCAAAACATAACATCTTTTTTCCTTCGAGGCTTCGGAGCTGCGCAAAGTTTTATCAAGATTGCCAAATGTTGATGTAAGATAATGTATTGTGCGGAGATGTTTGCTGAAAAAACAGAGATACAAAATTTTTAAGCTAGCTTGAAAAATCACGTGCGCTTGGTACAAACTGAAGAGCACTTTTGCAAAGGGGAATCTCTCATGTTTAATACTCCCTGAAATGTGAATCTCTCAGAAGTCAAATTGATCAACTCCGGTTTTTGTAAGTTTCTTAATTTAATATGAAAGTATTTTTACAGAGAGTACAGTTTTTACAGAGAGTACTTATATTTTATGATTTTTTTTTTTTTTTTTTTTTTTTTATGAAGTCGATCAATTTGCTTCTGAGAAGCTCGTATGTACAAAACTGTGTCGAGAAACATTTATGAAAGTGCTCGCTGTCTCTTAAACTGAAATCCTTTTAGGATACGACATATCGCGTGCAACGATGTAATCTTGAGCGCGTTTTATTGCATTTGTTCGAGACACGAGAAGAAACTGCGTAATAAATAAATAAATAATTCGACCCATTAAACTTTCCGGAACGAGAAGGAGATACATTTCAGACTACGCGATTACTTGCAGACGAGACAGAGCAGCGGCGCGGTGGGAAACGGCGCGGAGGGACGAGAAGGCACCAGCCCCCTGGACTGCACCCCGCGGACGTCGATGACGATGGCCGTGACGACGTCGGAGCTACCGATACAACCGATCTACGTTTCCGCGGGATCGTGCTCCGACGTTCCGACCAACCTGCAACGCCGGCGACTGCGGCAACAGCTGCAACAGCAGCAGCAGCAGCAGCAGGAGCAGGAACCGCAAGAATTATCTCTGACGCGGTCGACGGACACGGCCGCGTCCTCGTCGTCCATCCGCGACGAGCCCATCAGAACCCCGCTCTCCATGAACGTACACATGTCCTTGCCAGCTTCGCCGAAACGGTCGTCGGCGAGCTACTCTTCGTCCAGCAAGACGCCCGCCATATCGAAGTCGCAGATGAAAGGTAAGTCGAGATTTAAAATATTTCTTTCCAATTCGATCGCATTATTAGAATTAAACTAAAAGAGACAAGTAAGAGACAGAGAAAGAAGAAATAAAGATAATACAAAAATTTGGTTTTTCCCCTCTCTCTCTCTCTCTTTCTCTTTAATACGATATCTAAATGGAGCAAATAAATCTCATGGACTTTAGGCTAGTATTTCATTTGTCGCATGGCAAGTTTCTTTGGCCGATTGACTATCAAGGGAACAAGTTTTTTGAGGACTCCAGAAATTCTCCGTCTGATGGCCAATCGGCACGTGCCGGAAAAAC
Source organism: Tetramorium bicarinatum (assembly GCA_928718305.1). Lineage (NCBI taxonomy): Eukaryota > Metazoa > Arthropoda > Insecta > Hymenoptera > Formicidae > Tetramorium > Tetramorium bicarinatum. Next base: position 7,481,578 of record OV788319.1, on the reverse strand, counting down.
TTGTCGCGCGACACATGAAATATCAGACTTATCAATCACGATCTTCATTCGTTCTGGGGGAGGCAGGCAACTTTTCAATTAATCAATAAATTTTATCCACGAGGTCTAGCTATTCTGTTCTATCATAATTATTCAATTAAATATTTAATATCGAAAATCTATTGAAAAAATTTTACGATAAAACATCTCTCAACATTTTTTTAAAAACTGTAGTTTCCGGACTCGAGAAGAAGCGAGCTTCAATCCTTCGCGCATTGGGGTGTACATAACACTCCAGAGACTTTATTTTTTGTTATTACTATTGCTATTGTTTTAATACTAAGCTATCGTGCCTCTCGTAATTTTTTAAAAAATAAAGCAAAAAAATTATTTTTAAAAACAAAAATTAGCAAATAATTTTCATGTCTTACTTATTACGTTCTAATAATTTGACTGAGATAACTTCATATGCAGGTAGAGATATTCAGCTATGTGAGCTAAATTATCAGAACGTAATCAGTAAGATACGAGAATTATTTGCTAATTTTTTGCTATTTTTTGCTTTACTTTTTAAAAAATTAGAAGATACTCAATGGCTTAATTAGCTATTAAGCTGTAATTAAAAATTTTTTAAAATTTTAATTCTTTATGAAAATTGTAATAACGAAAAATAGCGCGCGTTCACCACCACTAAAGGTTCACTCTTAAAAAAGGCGTGTTAAATAGATACTCGAAAGTTTCAAAGTATTATCATGTCGCAAATTTTGACATACACAACGAAGAGTTAAAATTATCTTTCGGATAAATAGTCGTGCAGCTACGGTAGGAAAATATAAATTGATTAATAATTAAAATCAATAATGAAAAATAATGTAATTAAAATAACAATTTCGTTTACAAGCGATGTGCGAGCAAAATTTTCTTTATTACCTTGTATTATATTATGATATCAGGCTGCGCATGGCAAAATGCAAATTTGTACTCTTTTGATCGTGGCGTCAGATGCCGGATGATGGAGATACCCACGACGCCGGATTCAATTTGGTACGCTCGGTAAACGGGATATCTCGCCTGTTTGGTGTCATCGCTTCGTTAATCCCGATAAAACTACGCTCGCTATGCCGGCGCGCCGCGGCGTATGTGACTTCATTCAGTTTTGCACGTCCATTATTTTTCCCCACCGTTATCGCCGTCGTACACGACGAGTGTACGTTCGAGAATCGGGGAATCAGGCCAATTGATCGATCAGATCTGCACGCGAGATAAATAATCTCGCGTTTTGCGTACACGGTGTCATGCAGACGTCGAACGTTTTTTTTCCGCGTATGTATATTTTTTTTTATTTTCGCACGTCGTCCATCACGCATGCGACTTGTTTTTCTTTCTGCCTTTATAAACACTGCTATTGAATATTACATTTCACTCACATCAGGCTGGATGAATAGCGATCTCTCCAATCGACGTCAAACAAATTGCATTGTAATGCCTGTAATAGCGTTTCACATTTCGTGGTGCTCATCGTTTTCTCCCTTTTTTTGCATTTAATTATTCTTACTAAGCCGTTCGCAAATGTTCCATGGTCCTCGAAACCAATCTGGAAAACCATTTAATCAAAGAATCAATGCTTCCAATTTCTTTTTAAGAGAGTCCAATGCGAAAATACGAATAGACGGACGATTTTCCTTTCCATTTCAAATATCTTTTTTCCATTTTGTGACATGAGTTTTGTGCGAAATGACATTAATTCAAACGTATTTATCGGCAGAACTGAATAACCAATCTCCTGGTAATTTTTATTGCAATTTACTTTACTAGTTACAAGCTCTTGAACAAAGTTCTTTCTTTCAAAGCTACAATGATGTTAATGAAGGAGCTCGTCAATATTTTTAATGCAGCTTAAGACGGGCGCTTATCAGTTATACTTTAAATATTTTAGTTTTCAAACTCATCTAACTATAGATAAACTGTTTGTTCAATTTTGTTTTAAATAATAACGTAACAACTTTATATACGGTACGATCGGTTATCCTTCAATTTTATCAAGTCAAAGATATTCCGAAACTTCGTTAAAAACACAATCTCATAATTTAGAAAAATAAAATTTATGCAGATTAAATGTTATTTTTCAATCAATTTTAAAAAATCTATTATTTTCTGTTGATTATTCTTTTCCTTTTCTTCTTATTGATTTTCTTCTTCTAAGATCTGTTTGTTGAAAATGTCTAAAAAAAGTCACGTATCTTTGTATACTTGGACGATACTTGTACTTCGGTGAACGTAATTTCTTTCGGAGAATTGTTACGTCTTTATCGTCTTCGTATAAAAGAGCTTCGCTTAAAGCAGTTATCGTGTCACTACACTATTGTCCGCTTTACCAATTGGCACTGTAAATGGAATCGTAGATAAATAGATAAACAGAGTGAGAAAGAATAAGAGAAATGTTATCACTAATGTTATATATAAAATGAATTATGCAAGTATAAAAATTAATCAAAGATTTTTCCCTCGCATTAATCTTTGCCTCAAATTAACAATGTCTTATCCCCTATGATTTTCTCCCTATTTTATATACACAATTATTTTTGTAATTTGTTTCAATATTTCTCAAAAATGCTAATTTAAAATTATTTAATTAAAACAATTTCTTGAAACATCACGACATTAGAATTAATTAATAAAATCATTGACAAAATTGACTACAGTAATAAAACGATTCTAAGATTCACATTTTTCTTCCGTTTTTGCTGGTGAACTCGTTTTGAAACGTAAGACAAGTTTGTGAGACTATATATTCATGAGATCATATGCGTTTGTAATTGTGATTCAATATTTGAAAAGTTCAGATGAGTCTTGGGACATAATCTTAAGTTTCTTTCCTATTTAATAATTTAATTGTAAGACATTACAACAAATTCGTTAGTTGAACGATACAAACATAAATAAATAGTGGAACATAGATTTAGGGAACTTGATAGCTCGTTAGATAAGCAAGTTGCGCTTGAGACTTTGACCGACTTGAGTTGTACTGAAAGACGATAATAAAGTTGAGAACGTGTACTTCTTTCGTCTTTGTCTTGGCTTTCCTCGCTTCTATAGCAGTCGAAATTTTTGGAAAGAAGCTACAGTAATCTTTGTATGGCCAATTTGGAGGGTTTCGATTGCTCGATGTGAAATAATATCGGCGACGCGACAGCTCTTTTTCGATGTTTCTATGGAGACTGAAATGGAAAGAAAGAAGCAGAGATGACGGGAGCGGTACCATCCCTGACGGGGCGGAAGTCCCGCAGATAAAGAAGAAGGATCGTTCTCCACTTTCCGTCTGAATCCCAGCCTCGGTTGATTCCTGCGGCAAATGCAATCACTGAAATCGCGTCCACAATTCAAGATAATACGTAACTTTGTTTCGTGCAACGCGCATCCGAGGCAAGATTCGAGCTAGCGGCTATAAATAAGGGCATAAGACGCGATCACGTCGATTACATCGGGACCCGTAGTTTCCCTTCGCGAACGGGTGCAATTGTGCAATACGTGCGCGTATAATGCCCCGCCAGAATCAACGGCGCGGGAAACGAGGTCATTAAACGATCGAGTCAAGCACCGTCGAGCCGAACTCGCACCGGTTTGTACTCGTATCTCGTCAAATTCGCTCCGGGAATTCGACCACCAGCTGCCTTTAGTCAGTTAACCAACTCCGTCAGTGACTATGAAAGGGCAATTCCAAAGAGGACGCTTGACGTTAGTGGTAGGCCGAGATACTTAAGTGAAGTGAAAAATTCAAAGCGCATAATGCCCATAATATTGTTCCCACACTTTGCGGTGCTCATCGCATCCCATCCCCCCCACAATCTAATTATCGTCGAAGTATAAGACTGGAGAAAAATTACTTTAAAATTGCGCCGTAAATGAGAACAATGGCGAAACATTTTACACGTGGTCCTACCGATTTTCTCGAGAAAAGTCCAAGTAATTTTTGTTATTTCCAGAGAAGAAAGCAAAGCGTATATTGGAGCTACTAACCTTGGATTTTTGCTTTTCTTTTCCCGATAGAATTCAGGGAGGCCTTCAGGCTGTTTGACAAGGACGGCGATGGAACTATCACGAAAGAAGAACTCGGCAGGGTTATGCGTTCCTTGGGACAATTTGCGAGAGCGGAGGAGCTGAGGACGATGCTGCAGGAAATCGACATTGACGGTGAGCGGCAGCTCTATTATCCATCTTAGACTACTTATTAAAGTTGTGGAAAGTTTTGGATCGCAATGTTTTCCTCGGTTGTATTTGACGCTTGGAAAGATCAAATTACATTATCGATGGAATATATTGCCACTGGTAATTACTGCTGGATTTGTCCGATCAAAGGGGAGAATTTAGACTAATATGCAATCTATATTTATTATTTTGGCTAACTCGGTGGAAATCAAACGCTGCAAATTACTAATACGCAGTACAAGGTTTATTTGGAATTTAGCGTTTATCATCGGATTTAACCAATTAATGTAGAAAGGGCGAAATTAGACTAATATGTAACGTAATTGTATTTGACGTTTGAATTGTTCGATGAAGATTTAAGCGCTGCGTTTTATCGAAACGGGTGGTATTGACCACCGGCATGTGTGATATCGCGCGATATCACGCCTTTTGTTTTTCCAATCCGCGCATTTTGAAAACCCCTCTTCATACGCCACGTGTCACTGAATAGATTAAGGTAATATAATATCCGATTAAAAAAAAAAGAAATATAGTGATTGACCAATTGCAAATAAAATAAGAAGCATAGAAATAGAATGAAGGAAAAAATTAACGACAATAATTTAACAATACATTTAGTGCTTTTATTATTTTATATCATTACTATAGCTGTTACATAGTAATGCGTGAATTTATGAAATGCGGCGTATGACTTTATCTTATCTTAAGTTTGCTCGCAAATGTCCGTGCAGCGTCTTTAACGAAACAATCGCGACGCCAGCGTTATCCAGGCAACAACATTAAATCGCTATTTTCGCGGCGCGAGTTGCATTGTCGGGATTACAAAATAATCATAAAGTAAGGTGTGCGCCGAGGTATTCTCCGAGCTATCGCCTGGGCGACGAAGCGAGCTGTTAGAGGTGGTAGTATCACTCGACGACGCCAAAAGTTTACCGTCTTCTCGCGTATTCACCGTCTCCATGGTCGTCCACGTGCAATCTCGTGCCCGGCGGCAAATCGCCTTAATTGCAGCTAATTCTCAGCGAAACGTTCCGACAATGGCCGTGTTCTTGCCGGAGGGGGAGTCCCTTTATTACGAACCCTTTATTATGATCCTCTGACGCGCTGGCCGATCTCTCCCTCGCTCTTACTTGATTCTCGAGGCTTCTCCTTCACCTTCGCCCCGAACTCCATCTCTTTACGCTGCTGTATCCAATTTTGTGGCGGCCGCGCTAGGATCTACGTAACGTCGCCGTCGTTCCAGCGCTCCTTCAGGTTTTCCCTTCGCGTTTGCACTCGGCAGCAATGTTTCATTGTCTGACGAAAAGGTCCGCGCGAAATCCATGTTGATACCTCTCACAAACGAATCCGTTATATGTGACGCAAACCACGGTTCCCGAAACATTTTCGATAGCGTATTTATGACTAGAGCACTACCCTTTCGGCGCAAAACATATCTTATCCGACGAAAATAAGCAGGGAGTGAAATGGAAAGAAGTAAATATCTTTTAAATCACGTACCTTGTTTAGCTGTCCATTGGCTTTTCTGCCAGCTGCGAGAATTCTAACTTATTTATTCATGGATTTCATCGAATGATCAGACTTTAATTAATCGTTATCGAGTTTTGTATAGCGATTATAAATGTTTTAAAATACTGAAATGTTTGGAATCTGATAATACACGACGATGGTGTATTAATACTTTTTCCATTTAGAAATTGCTATTGATGATTTGGGAGCGGAAACGGGCCGGCGTACTGATGTTGGATGGTGCAAGTCCTCGTACCTGTTGCTAGTCCGCTCTCCACGGTTGGCTATTACCAGTCATTTTCTCTGTAATCAGAAGAATTACGAGATAAAATCCGCGATGAAAAACGACCGCAGCCCTTCAAAAGAGAACTCGACAAAACAAGTTTTGGACGAAATTCGGCGCTTCCTGATCGATCTGCACTCGTGATAAAACAGTTTGAATGGGAAAAAAGCAAAGCGATTATTAAAATCCGCTTGAGAACACATCGTGGGGTAAATCGAAGTCCTTGCGTGTCCCAAAGGACGGAGTAATTACGATCGCGGGTATAAATTGTTTCAGAGATAGGCGTTATTCGCGTGGTGAAATACTTTTGCGGGAGAAGCACCGCGCTTTTTAGCGGAGCTCCGAAAGTGATAATTCCCGACACCCGAGGATTAGGTCGGCACGGAAAGAGATTCCACAAGTTTAACTCTTGGCCCTGGACTCCGTTAATGCGCTGAGCGGTAGCAAGAAAGGGATTTAACGATCCGACACGGAGGAGAAATATTTCCGTGGTCATACAAAAATCGCGGTTGTAAAAAAAAAGGGAGCCGCGCCGCAGCCGACCATGGCGGCGGGCAAAAGAAGAAGCGATGCGAATCTCGATAATCGCCGAAGCGGTCTCGGTCCCGGGGATAGTTAAGATAATTTCGAGGGAAATTACTTTTCCGTTTGAACCGCTCGAATCTGTGCTCCACGTACCGTTACGGAGAATAGATACAGTTTCGCGAGCTGTCGTCGTCAATCGCGATCCGTGTGAACCACGCGTGAAATTATCCGATCCTGCCCGTCGCATTGACTTTACGTAACTTTCCGCGAGGATTCTACGGAAAAAAAAGTTCGATCCACGCTATTCAAGGAGTTTATGCATAATGGCTTATAATTTTTAATACAATCTTTCTCACCGACGACATTTTTTCGCGCCGGAAAGATACCGCGATTCTCTCGTGTATAAACGCTCCTTTCCGTATCTGCATTTCTTATGAAAATGAGTTCTCGACCTAGTCATACGATTTGAAAGTCGCCGTTTCTGGAACATGTTGCTAAGAAAAAAGGTAAGGAAAAAGGAAGTTGAGCGGAAAGTTCGCGAACTCCTCACTATACTATCAAATAGATTGCGCGCGGCCTTAAGAGTTTTCTCATTTTCTATGTTCCGAAAAATTCCATTCTTGCAGACTGCAAAATACTGCATTGATGCCAACGATACAGCTCGTTACATTATTTGAATTGTACCTTTACAATAATTATTATAAATAAATTGTAACTTGCTGTTATTATCTCTAACAATTATCATAGTTATTGTCCAGACTATACAAGTAATATAAAAATCTTAAAATATGTTTCTAAATAGGTTTTTAATATTTTTTGGAGACTGGATTAAATGAATGAACGTACGATTTGTTGTACTACGAAGTTTCTATATGAAAATATTAAAAACCACAAAATTTTCTTCCTCAGCAAAACGATTTGTTGTACTACGAAGTTTCTATATGAAAATATTAAAAACCACAAAATTTTCTTCCTCAGCAAAATTTTATTTCGCGGAATATAATCGCGAAAAATTCAATGTAACATCAAGAATTTTAAGACAGTAACTTTAAGAAGTTCGTTGTATGTGACGTTCACGTTAATAGCGGGTCGTTACCGTTACGCGGCTATCAAGGCTGATGTAACTATTATCGTTACTGTTACGATTAGCGTGTTTAACGTCGGTTTTTCGCCGAGAGCTCATTGGCAAGAATTTACGCGCTATTATAGTGCGCGACCGAAAGAACTATCGCGAAGACGTCCCGTTTAATTAATCGACCCTCTTCTGTAAATGAGATTCGATTGCGAGTGGGATGCGAGTGGGTTGCTTAATCGCATCGTAATCCGCTAAACTTTGGCGAAGAAAGAACAGTATTAAGCGCAGTGTATCCCGAGTTCTCATCGGCACACGCGCGGTCGAATACGTCGGAACAAAGCGATATTCAAATTTCGAGCGAGGATTAATTCGCAGGAGATTAATTTGCCCCTCCTTCCGTGCGACCAATTCACCGACAGCTTTAATAACGCTTTAATTCACTCCCCGCCGGGAGACTCGAGACTCCCGGCTCTCGAGGTTCCGGCGGCTAACGTAAAATGCCATTCGTTATGCATGTAGTTAGATTCGCTACCCGCTCCTTGTTCTCTCGATGGCGCACAAAATTCCGATATCTGACAAAACAACGGCAGAAGTTTCGAAACGAATAATTAAAGATACACGTTCACGCCGCATACAGAGCCGAGTCAAATGAAAACGAAGCCAATCTCTGACGCTTCGACGGGATGCAGCTCTGTTTCAATGAATACGAGAGAGAATAGTATCCGTACGTTTCACGTTGCTGTTCGTTACGGATCGCGTTAGTAGTCAGAGTATGCGTCAAAACGAAGACCCTGAGAGCCTCTCCGAGAGCGGTAATTAGTATCTACATCTAATTGTAAGTGCCGTGCACATGTATGCGTATATCGATGACGCGAGCTCTTCGTGTTAAACACAGCGGGCAGAAGCGGCTCGCAGAGTTTAATTAGGCCGGAATTAGCTCTTTATTGAGCAGGACTATGCGATAGTCGCGATAGCTTTGACATGCGCTCTCCGCTCGCATTATTTAAAGAGCGACTCGATGAAACCGTATCAAGATAATTCAACAAAGCCGGATTTCCGAGCGTGTGAAAACATATGCATACGTTGGATGCCACGTTGAAAGTTCGATATCGCGTTAAGAGTTTGATATCCGTTGAAAAAGTTTAAGAAAACTTTCAAGTTTTAAGAAGATCAACTAAATAATATAAATAATTGTTGAAATAAGTTATGATAAAAAAAAATAAATTGTGTTTAATACCAAGAAATGACATAGATACCAAGAGGAAGCTCAAGGTACTCGAGTTAGCTACCTCGACGTAATTATTGAAAATTGAAGCGCCCTTATTGATACTGAAGCACCAGAACTTTAGGAAACATCTGAAGATGGGGAAATATATATGAAGCAAGCCTTTTAAGTATCAGCGCGCGCGAGTAAACGGCATCAAGTGACTGGCAGGTATCCGATATCTTGCGAAATCAGAACGTGCCAGATTGCCAAGGTAATCAATCGCGCCCAAGGAATCGCCGATTCGTTTGATTTGCTTGGCAATCGGGAAGGTCGCCGGCCCTCTTATTTTGTATGAATGAGTTTCGTGACTTTGCGGGACCCCGCGACCCGTCCTGTCCCAGTCGCGGTAAGCGGAAGCGTTTGACGTCGTTCCACTGCGGCAAAAGCGAAAGTTCTCAAGAAGTTCCGGCACGTACTCGCGACGGAGAAGTAAGGCGGGATCCGCCGGGAGCAGCTCCCGGGAACCTCTTCAAAGATTCATGTCGCTCCGATCGCATTACGGCTTCGCCCACGCGTATAGCCCCGCCGCATTTGCGGCTGCGATGCCGTAAATTATCATGCTATCGCGAGCGCATAAATCGCCCCATAAAATGCCCCTCGACGCAGGTACACGCGTCGCGATCGCGGATCCTTCCGGCGGAGATGCTCGGCAGTAGCACAATGGATACAAAGTTAAATTATCTCGGTCGATCGCGTCGGGACTTGAGATCGGATCAAATGCGACGGGCTCGTCCTCGGTCGGCTTCTCGGACTTTCCTCGTTGGCGCGATTCCCTCTGATGGAATCACTATGAATAACGTCACGTGCGCAGTTTGCGACCCAAGTTATCGCGATCGCAACTATTGCGCCGCTTTGGGGATTTATAGCGGTTGGGCGCATACCCTTGTGAATAAGTTAAAACCGTCCCTCGATACATGTACTAGCCAATTCAAATGATACATGATGAACGACATTTATCCGACACTTATCCGAGAAATACATTTTTTTGTCCCGGAGATAAACATGGATGGAGCAAAAAAATTTGCGGATATAGCAACGTATTAATTAAATTACTCGATTCTGCAATGGTACACATATATTTTTATATTTTCCGGGTAAATTGGGAAAAAGAGATCTGTTTTCAGAGCTCAAACTTTATTAATTAAACAGCGCGTATCGCAATCAACTTCGCGACAAAATAATAGCGCTATGTAACTCGATAGTTGAATTCAATTCCATATTCAGACTAAACTAAAAATAATTTTGCGTTTCTCATATTTATGTACGTTGAGGGAATAATGCTCGGTTTTTTTTATTTTAATATTTAATCTCTCTCAGACAAGTATCGCTTTCCCGAATTTCATTATCTTTATTTAACGTATTAAAAAGTATGATCTAGATTGCTTCTCTCGATCTTTTCTACATACATCTTTTTTTACCACGATATAGTTTCCAATATTAGTATAAATCGCAACAATCAGTGGGAAGTTCTTGCAACTGCAAAATAATTTTATATTATATTTATTTTGAAGGAATAATCTCGCTACTTTTTTTTTACATTTAATCTTGGACAAGTATCGCTTTCCCGAATTTCATTATCTTTGTATGACACATTAAAAAATATGATTTGGAGTGCTTTTCTTGATCTTTTTCACATCTTCTTTCTTCACAATACAGTTTCTAATATTGATACAAGTCGCGACAATCAGTGGGAGGAGTTTTTGCAACTCTGCGATTGATTATTACTGCCGAAGAGAGTTAGATTTCCCCTTCATTTCCCATTGTCAGAAAATCGCAATTTCGAAAATGTTTCGTGTGTATAGATCAGATTTCAACGCGTTTACAACCATCCGTCCAGTTTCCGCGCGCGTCCGTCTTTCTATCACTTTTATTTCGTGATTTAATTCTCCGCGAGCATGTATCATCGTTACAGGGCAAAGCGATATCGCGGTATCGATCGATCTATTCGCGCGATGGATCTCGTATTCGGCGGAAAGTAATAACGTTCCGCAAATACCATCCGGTTTTCGCGAATCGCCTTCGTTTCCGTCGGTCTCTCGACGTATCGCAATTTAGATTACCTGTATATTGTTGTTTTGCCGCTTTGCTTTTTTTTTCCTTTTTTCTTTCTCTCTATCTTTTTCTTTCTCTTTCGATTCTCTATTTCTGTCTCTTATTTTGCGTATCTCAGAAGAGCGAAGACATAGATAAATATAGAGCGTAATCACGACTTTGTTACAAACTTTGTGGACTGATAGAAATGGTTAATATGAAGAATTTTCATACAAGAACTCATGTCTGAAAATTCATGTTCCAGGAATTACAAGCCTTAATATGTAATAATTGATCTAAGTAATATGTAGAATAATAACCCCAATTTTTTATTATTGATATGCATTATTACAATTTAATAATCGCTATCAGTACACATTACAACAAAACGTTTGAAGTATCTTTCAGTTCGATACATCTTCTTTTCTGTTCATTGTATAAAAAAAGTGAGTATAAGAAAAGGAGAAACAAAAATAGATCACCTCTGCACATGATGTCTCTCTATATCTGATCTCGACATGCAGTCTCTTATAAGAGCTCTCAGTCTATGTATATAAATCTATATATATAAATAGGCGAGGATAACGTGACGGAATCGTTCGATTGCCCGGATGTGTTATCGGCCTCGGGATATTGGCTGTTTATAATTTAGCGCTTGTTTTTCGCACCGGCTAATATTTGAAATCTAGGAGAACAAAAGGCGAGAGAAACCGCGCCCGACCGACCCGAGTGCTTCATAGCACTGCGCGGGAGAGTTCAGTAGTTTCACGATTCATATCCTCGAGCGCGTGTCCGCGCCAGAATTAAATTCTCGTCTCGAGAAGTGGTTTTCGTGCTGGCTACGTGACACTTAACAAACGAAACGAAATGACCCACACACCGCGGCGAGAAATCGAGAGACCACCGTGTGTGCGCACGAGGGAGCGCAAAAGAGAAGACGGACTGTCGACGGGTCCTGAAGGAACGGACGCTGACGTATTGGCGCTTATCATTTTTCATCAGTCGCTGTCGATCGCTTAATCATTAAATTTGCCGTGCCGCGAGGCAAAAAGCTGCAAGTATGAAATATTATCGTCTTTCCCTTTTTTTCTTTTACCAGAAAGTTGTTGAGATTTATCTCCGTCGCGAGATACACGGCTCGTTACGTTACTCGTGCCTCTGTTAGGACAGGCAAGAGAGACAGCCACGCCGCGCCGTGCCGTCTAAACGTAGAACGATCGCTACATCCGCGTGGTTTAATGAGAATTTTAACGACTGAGCGGATCGACGGGAAAAAAAGAGAATGAGAGAGTAAAGGGAGGAAACAAGGAAAACTGATATAGATGCAAACGGATGGACGGGCGCGAGCGCACGAAATGAAGCCAATCGACCCTTTTTTGCCATGTCTACGCCATCCGATACGGTTTGGAGAAAAACGCGCGCGCGGGAGCATTTTCGAGGTATGCGGGGCTACTATACGGCCGTGACATTCGTAATATGCCAACACTGCGGGCTTCTTATCGGGTCGCACGATTGATCCACCCCTCCGTGGCCCCTCCTGCAAGACGGCAGGACGCGAGCGATTGCGAGAGCGAGAGCGAGAGGCACGAGGCTACCCTAACTCCTCCGATCGCTCCTTCCACGAGTTACGCCTATGGAATTTCATCGGGAATCCCGATCGGCCCGTATCGTAACACGCAGTCAATTTGTATGCCCGCGCATACGTACGTACGTGGGGCATGTAATACATGATATAATACACGCGACGAATCCGCGCTATCAGAAAATACCCCGGGGCTGTACACACACGGGCCGCGCGTGTGCTCGCTACGTATACGTGCGGCTATCATGCACAACGGCATCTACACACACGGTCCCAGTTCATGGGTTACCTGGAAACGGGGACTGGGAATTATGTAGGACAGATCGATGATCGTAATCGCATATTGATTAATTCTGTGCGAGATTCTGTGTGGGCCGAGTAATCTGCCGATTAAGTCGCCAGCCTACTCTTGTTCTAGATAATCGTAGTCTTACCTTCTAAGAGTTTAAAGTACACTGCTAATGTAACACCGGCGGATCTAATTACGGGATCTTTCAAACTTTCCGCGGCAAGACGTTGCCTTAATTAATAACAAAATTCGAAAGTTAAAGTTGCGCGAGTAAAGTGGTGTAATTAAAATTGCTCTTTCGATCTGAAAAGATCTGTTGATTCTAACGATTATTTATTAAACATTGTCACGTAGATCAAGAATTATTTAGCACAGTTTATGATACTTGCAAAAGATGTCTGTTTTAAGACGCCAATTTAGTAGTAATTAGTCTATATTAGTCTATAAAGTCTAACTTGTATAATTTGGCTTTGATATCTTTTGTTATTCACTATTATAACGTAAGTAAAATAAAATTGTTCAAATACGCTTAATGAGAGGAATAGAAAAATATTTTCTTAGATGGGAGATGTCATAATATTTACTGGAAATCATTATTTCGTTACGCAAATGAAGATGTCAGCTCACTTAGCATAAATAAAATACAAGAAAGCAGCAAAAGACAGAAAAGCCAAATAGTCACGTACAAAACAGTCAGGTGATTCGACACACATCGTAAACTTTTGTTGAATATCCGAACGGATACGTATTCCGTTTCGCTCGTAGGCGGGATATTATTGCCGGCGAATTTGCAAACCGCATAACATTATACTTTATGTTTGCCAACGTAATACACTTTATGTTCTCATTCTTCGCGAGAATGGGCAGGTATCGTTATCACGTAGTCCGCATTTACACGCCGTGTGAGATCGCGCATGAGTTGATACTGTGCGCGAACACCCGGCGTTTCCGCACGTGTGGATACGCGTGCGTGCCGTTGCATGCACAGGACGCTGCAGCGGAAAGTTTCTGCAAAAGTTAACATGTGTGTGTATATATGTATGTACATGTACGCGCCGCGAAATCCCCGAGGCACTGCTTCCAAGAGTGCTACCACCACCACCGTCTCAGCATTATCGCTGCCTAAATCCCGTTTACACCGACGGTTATCCGGGTAAAATCCACTTAGGCTGGCGCTTAGCCTACGACGCCGGCTGCAGCCGGAAGTTCTGAGGGTGGGTGGCGCGCTGCAGATGAGGACTTGGATTTTAAGAGCGCGCGCGCGCGCATGCTTCCCTCGGTAAAAAACGCGCGATAGCTCGCGATTGTAGATTTTATCGGGAGACTTGGTCGCAAGAAAGGCTGTCCGATGCACGCGCATATTTTCTTCACTTCCGACACATTTCCGTACGTGCTCCGTTATTTTCAGGAGAATAAAAGCGAAACAAGCGCGTGCGTGTCATACGCGGATGTAGGGAAGATTTGAAAAGTTAAGCTTTTCTAGAAATATGTCAATAAATAACAGATTCGATGTACAAGGAGATTGATGGGTAATATCTACGTCGCGTTTTTCCTGTTCGGAAATGAAAAGAATCGATTTTGGATGAAACCATCTGGTGTGGATAAAAATCAGAAATGCGCAATAAACAGATAAATGAGAAGCGAAAGATGTTAGTCACCTGAGAGAGTTTTTTATTATAGCTATTATAAATTTGTGGGCGACCAGTCAATGTCATTGTGTAATGCAATAAAGTTTACTCACGCGACTCTTTGTGGAATGGAAATTTCGTCTTTTACGCTACAGCTTATATTTCCGTCAAATCAAAAGTTATTGTACACGTCTCAGAAGCCTGATAAGAACTTATCGACCGTAACATAGGATAGAATTGCATCTGGTAACAGTAACTTTGCGGAACTACGGAATAGAAATTCAAAGCGGAAGAAAGATGCAAAAGCACTTAGAATCTTCAATATAGAGTGAAATACATTTGCAGTATCGTAAACGTTTAATTTAAAATTTATAACTTTTATTTATGCGCTTTAACATTCGATACTCATCTTTGTTTGCTGTAGCGAGGATATTTCGAAATTAAACTTCGGGCTGGCATTAAAGAGTTTAAGAAGACGACATGACAGAAAATGACTTGATAAAATTTGTTAATTTATTAAAGTGTACTGTTCCAAAAATAGTGCCATTACGAGACCGTTTTTTTTCCCTCTGAACATTAATGGATTAACCGCATCCTACATCATCTCGTATGAAAATTTTAGTTGAAAAAAGGTGCTATTTATATCAGTGCCCATTAATTTGTGAAATAAGAAAAATTACAATAAAATAAAAGCACTCCCTTCTCTTTTCCTGTAAAGAGTACCAAGCTTTTTAATTTATTAAAATTGTATTATAACATAAGAAATAACATGTGAAATGACTTTTTTTCCTGTAACAGCGTCGACGTCTCTAAATTTCGATCTGTCTTTCGGTTAGACGGTGCACAATGTAGAATTGTAATTACGTGTTGTATAATACGTGACTTCATCACCATGCCGCGAGTCTAGCGCGGATCTATCTGCAGCTGCGCGGGAATTAGCTCGTTCGGGGATGGCTGACGGATGGATTGTAAACTGTGTACATCGCACGAACAACACCGCGTTTATTTAGGCGGTAGTCGAATTATGCAAATTAGACGGCGATCTGCATCGAATCGTTCGAACGGATCCTCAATGCGACCCTCAGTGCTCCGATAAATGCGTGTTCCTCGTTCACTTGTGATTTATTTCCTTTAGATATTATCAAACCGATATCATCATTAATCCGATCCGCCGACTCGATCCTCATTCGCAGCAATCATGTCGTTTCCCGATTACTTGTTTGCGAGCTCGCGAAATTATGTCTCGCTCGCGATTGTTAATACAGTGAAACGAAAAACGCTGGGAAATAGAATAAAAATGTATCTACATGCGCGAATACTTTTGTTCTCGTTTATTTAAGTAAATGTTTGTAAAAAAGAAAGTAATGGAAAATATTTTAAAAAGGTATGAATAAAATACAGAGACTATACTAGACTTACAAATCAACTTTTCGTACGTTCAAAAATGAAATGTCTGTTCTTATGCTGATGGTATCTACGTAACAGAAGCAAAAGATTATTCGCGTTTGCAAAATATAGAATGTACTTTTACTACATTTCCTGCCAAGAAAGTATTTGTTTCATTTTTATTTATATGTTCTATTTTTTAATATTATTAATGCCGATATATTAAATTATTTTTAAGGATATAAGATTATAATGAAGCAGCAGTTCAAATATTCATTAAGCCGACATTATGAATGAAAGAATTATGACCCTTCTGAGGCGGGCTCATGAATTAATAGGAAGTGCTGTGAGAGAAATCGTAATTAAACGTTCGCATAAAGTAGAGCTGAAAATCAGCTCGACTAAAAAAACTCTTGTAAAAGTGCAAGATACCACGATTCTTTTCCACGCGAGGAACTCTGCATCCAAGGACATTACTTCGGATCGCAAGGTGTAAAGTTCGTTCGCTCCCGCGCTCACCCTCTCACCCTTTTACGCCTTTGTGCCTATATTGCCGTGTACTTCCCTCTTATTATGACGTGTATAGTGCGATAAAGGGGTTTCGCGACCGCTTAAGAGGCTGGAAAGCATTTACGTCGTGGAACTGCTTTACCGGAATACAGAGAAGATTTCTCGCGTTCGTATCGACGTAAATTGCCCGATAGACGTATAGCGCACTCCAATAGCTGTATTTGGCGAGACCTCCCAATAAAAAGCTACAAAATAGTCAGTCATATCTTTTACTGAGCTTGGTTC
Organism: Tetramorium bicarinatum; assembly: GCA_928718305.1. Classification (NCBI taxonomy): domain Eukaryota; kingdom Metazoa; phylum Arthropoda; class Insecta; order Hymenoptera; family Formicidae; genus Tetramorium; species Tetramorium bicarinatum. Next base: position 7,465,023 of record OV788319.1, on the reverse strand, counting down.
ACTGAAGAAAAAAACTTGAAAAAAGTTAAAAGAAAGACTCAATGCCTAGATTAAGAATGAATTAATTTCTTTAATCAGAAGGCTCTGCTCTTCAACCCCCTTGAGAGCTCAGGAGTGTTGACCCTGCATTTGAATGACGAGAAGAATTTTCTCTTTCTGTAATCCTTCTCTATTCTACATGCGCAATTAAATCGCATTTAATTAAAAAAATTGTCGGATTTATTATTGTCATTTATTGTACGCGACTGCAATATTATCTTATTCGTCTTGAAGAATCTTACATAAAAACAATTAGGAGATATCGCTGTTCAGTTTCCTTGCCTCCGTAAACTTGTCGCATTATTCTCGAGTCCTTTCGAAATAAATCACGCTCGAGATTTTCTCATCGCAATTCAGCTTATCCGACAACTTAATTGTCTCCTCTTTCGTATTGCAATTCTGTTTACGTCTTATGATTTTTCCTCAGGTGATGGAAACGTCAGCTTCGAGGAATTCGTCGAGATCGTGAGCAACATCGGTGCGAGCACGGCGGCGCCGTCGGATCAGCATCAGGAGGAGCAGGAATTGCGAGACGCCTTTCGGGTGAGTGAAATAAACGTGATTCCCCGACGCTTGTTTCATTTGGATCTATGAATCGCGTGGCCGGCAGCTCCTTCGCCTGGATCGCTCCGCGCGATCGTCCGATAAATTCTAGCGCCCGCCTCACGTAGGCGAAGCGCCGGGATATCGAACGTAGCATTTTCTCGCGATTCAGGCAATTTTCGGCCGGATTACCGCGGTCGTTTTCAGTCAACTTTCTCCCTTGCGCCAAGGAAGCAAAAGGATTTGTTTCAGCGTTCTTAAACGAGTTGATAGAGCTGGTTTCTTTAGATAGAGACTGAAGGCGACAGTTTACAAACTACCTCCCGGCGGTTCCTTAGGATATAATGCTCATGAAACGCAAAAGTTTATAATGACCGTGACATGCACTATGAATACTTGAGTGTCTTATGCATACTTTATGCATTATATTAATAAGTTTTCTGGTACACGCACGCGGGTGTTTCGCAGTTAAGTGGTTGGGAAGATTTAATCCGTTCCGACTGTCGAATGTATCCCTTAATCTTTCCTTTCTAAGAGTTTAAGATTCAAGATCTCTCACTTCGGGCGAAAATGTCAGAACTACTGGATTAAGATTATTTGCATAATCTTTCAAATTAGTTGCGGTCTGTTGATGGAACAGCCTGCCTGGTATATGGTACTGTAAGTTCTTCAAACGTTTCAAGTTATTCAGCTTCATAATTATATCTCGATTTTGAAATCATACATAATTATTACGATTTTAAATATACCTATTTTTATTGTTTCTTTTCACATATTTTATATATGCGATTGCAATAACCATGTCAAATGTAATACAGTTACTTCTTGCATATAAGGTGCATATGTTTTTGAGACGCTCGGTATCGGTTCACGAATAATAAATAATAATAAATAAATAAGCAAACAGATGTGATTTATACGAGAAATTTGATTCACGAGAAATCGTAAAATAGGGATCAGGAAACCTGAAACCTTAAGCTCAATGCTTTCTACGGTGAGTGCAATCCTCGATCTTTCTGTAATAAAATAAATTCCGATCCCGCGCTGCTCGCCCCTCATCGAAATTTCCGACACGTTTACCATGAATGTGAAAAATGTATAGAGCGCAACGACATCGACCCCATAATACCTGCGGGTACGCGTATGTGTAATGCGATTATTTAAAAGGATACATGGAAGAATACGAAACGCAGAATTAAGAAAGTCTTTGCATGTTACGTCTGCATAATATCATACATATAGCATAAAATTCATGCATATATATATTTATATAGATATACATATATCGAGTGAACGATGCGACGAATAGCTTCAGTAGAAATTGCATACATACTTTCGCGGCTTCAATCGAAATTGCCCTACGATCATATTAAAGAATTTTGCTTATTACTGGAAAAAAAGTGTGATGAAGTGGTGAATTCCTTGACTTGTCTCACTTTTTTATTTTCGCTCTGTACACATTCTTGCATATCGTTCAATTAAAACGGATAAGAGGGATTAATATTTCAGGATGGGAACAGTTTTTTTTATCGGGACGTTATGTGCAAAATACCTTCGAAAAATTAGATTATTGATAGATGTGACGTCTATTTAATCACGGATCAAGGTAATATTGGCATGATATGTGAGGACATATAATCGGGATTATGCACTGATTTTATGGGTGCGAAACGCCGGGAGATAAAAGGATCACGAAACGTTTACGTTTTCTTGCTTGTTGTCGGCGAAGATATTCTTGTATGAATAATGCATCTGCCCGTCGCGTATACGCGTGCCTTTATGTCAAACTGAGGATAAGCCAGGCTCAGCGCGAAATATTCCGTTTAATGCGACACGGCTTTCCAGACTTGTTGTCGCAAGAAGAATGCAGCTGCAATCTGAACGCGCGTAGAATTAACAGTCGCAAATGAAACCGATCGCTTTTCACGTTAAAACGTAAAATCTCGTGACCTCCTTAAGGCGACTGAATAATTTAACGTATTCGCAGTGTAAGTGGTCCCCCGGGAGGAACAGGCACCTAAAGACGCGGGCGAAAGTTATCGAAAGTTTCAAAAACTTCTTGAATAAAGGTAATAAATCCGCGGAAGAAAAGTCCGTACGCGAGATAGACTCGTAAGGAGACTACGCGAAAACGGATCTTGCCTTGAAAGCCGAAAAGAAGAAGGTCACAGGGTAACCAGAAAACACGAAGTGTTCGACTTCGCCGGTAGCGCGTTCTCTCAGTTGGGGTGTACGGGTCCTCTTTTACAAGTCTCTTACAAGTCCGCCGGTATTTGTTCGGGCTACAGTCTTATCAGGTCGGTCGGCCGTTGTTACTCACAGTCAAGTCCTATTCGCTCGCGAAGGACATGCGACACTTGATTTTACGAATTCTCGAATCTAATTCTCTTTCTCTCTCTGTCTTTTATGCTGAGACAAGCTTGTTTCAACCGAATCGAAGAATCGGAAAGGCGACGAGCGGCATCGTAAATTGAGTAACAAGTGCAAGTGAAATACATGGAATCCTTGCAGAAAGAATCGGTTTTTTTTTCTTTTTTCACTTGAATACATCTGGAATTTTATGTTTCAATCTCACGAATATACCCCTTAAAGTGTTCCTCAGATTTTTTGGTTGAATACATTCAAGATTTCACGTTTCATTTTACGTGAGTAGACTCGAAAACGTTTTCATGATATTTTCCAATTGAACGTATTTCGGTTTCAATATATCTCGAGACGTTTTCAACAGGACCCTTCTGACTCAAAGCGGAGTGGCAGAGCAAAAGTTATGGCGATAAAACAATTGGATTTGTTCGTCTCGTGGAGCGGAACGATGATTATAACAATTCCATTAAGGTCGCTAAATCTTAGGAGGCTTATTAAGATCGAGGAACTGGCGACAGAGTTGAGTTTGAGCGCGTTTGCTGATCCCGATTATTGCTCGTCGAAATTCTTGTCGCCAATGAAATGAGGATTCTATACGCTTCGCACAGTCAAATTGGAATGGAGGACGCGGGATTTACTTTAGATTCTTCCTCGATCGTTACGTCTTTTCGCATTCCTTCCCTGCGGCCGTAATTCCCACCTACGCGCAAATAAGGGAGGTTTCCTCGGAAAGAGGAAGAGGAAAGAGAAGAAGAAAACTTTTGTCCCACTTCTCGCTCGCGCTGCAATTATTGAATAGATCAAACCAATGTGATAATGCCGCTTTTGGGAAACTCGCCGTATCTCTCTTTCTCTGAATTTTATCTCGATTAAAGAGATGCCGCCGCACCTAAACGCAATATCGTTTTTGGAAATAAATGAGTTTCTCTCGTCAAGGGTGCTCGAATAACGATACAACTCGATTTACAGCGAATACCTGAAAAGTTAAGTGATTTTATTTTACGAATGATATTTAATTGAAGTCGGATCCCCCTGATTAAATTTACAGCAATGACGATGATACGTTATACGAGAAAAGCAGGACATAATTACCCGATAAAAAAGTATTACGTTATAAGTATTATAAAGCAAATGTCTTAAAATGAATAAAAAAAATTTATATTTCTTATTGAGCAAACGCCCACGGTAGCAATTTTATGCATTAATTTACGTATTTAAAACCATGTCAGGATTTCGCGAGTCCTGCAGTCACGACATTTAATGCCAGGCCTTCGCAAGTTAGCTCAGGCTTATGTTAACTGACAATGAAGGAATCTCACATAGCAAGCCAATTGCATCGTGTAGCTCCTATCCCGAAAATACGCCTCAAGCGAAACCGAGACGAAGCGAAAGTAGTCAGAGTACGGAACTCGGTGTTTCAGCAAACTTGCTGTGTAACATTTATTTCTGTTCGGTTAATCGATCATTCCCTGCCTGCCTAAGCCTGCATTCTGACTTAAACGTTCTGTGCTGTCAATTAATTAGCCGTCAGTTCTCTAGATTGAGTTGCGACGAAGAAAGTGAATAGGTCAGACTGTGTTAACTTTAGCAAGTAAATATTGCGGTGGTCGGGGCGACTTAATTAAACCACTTTGAACTAATTTTGTCCATTCTAGCATTTGCCTTACGGCAAATCTCCCACGCTCCCAGAAGAGTTAGAAAGAGAGAGAGAAAAGACAACGCGTCTCTTTTCGTTTCTTCAACCAGGAATGACGACGTGTAACGTCGTGTAACTTAATACGCGTGGAGTAAGAACGTGCCGCGCCAATTTCCCTCTCGGAGTTCGTCTCCTTTTAACGCGCACTCCGTTTCGAGCTGCAATTCACTTTGCAATTTTCTTGCAGTGGATATATTTCCGAGCTGCCTATAAAAAGGCAGCCGAAGCTTAAGTGCGCTGAAAGTTCGCTGTTCGTAAGAACGCCGGCCCTCCATTAACCGTGGCGCGGAACCGCCGGTTCTAAACATTCGTAACACGTCTCGTTCTCGGCAATCCTCTCCTGGACCCGTCCACATCTCTCCATTCCGGTTACTATTCTTCGCCAGAAAATGTACGTCGTTTTCGAAGGACAGCGTTTTGTCCGACGAATTGTCGTCCGAGCATTCATGCTCCATTCATCGCGCTCATTCGTCAACCCGGTCACATTTTTCCATCTTACTGCCTGCCCGTCGAGGGTTGCGCCAACATGCCCACCCTATCCGACATCCTCGCGAACCGAATCGGAACTCGCAAGCGTGCCCCGGCCGAGATTCGTTCTCGTTTGCGCCGGGTCGACAGAGGCCGTACTCTACTCGCTCTGCTGTATCCTTTTTCTTCCGTTTCTTTCTTTTTTCTTCGGCCCTTTCTACTTGCGCCCGATGCGCTTAATTCTTTCACGCGAAAGAGCTTTTATCCATCCCGAATGGTTTATTCCATTTGTACCAACTACCGCAAGCAAAGGGAATAAAAAGACTGACTAATTCTTACGTGTGTTTAAACGTACGTAATCTGCGGAAACATTACGCTTGTTCTTTTTAACTAATTTTATTTCGGCTGCGCCGTAGCCTTGCCAATTTAAACGTGAAAACGTGAAAAGTACAAAGAGCTGAAAGGAAAATGTTTTTTCTGGAAATGTTTCGGGAATTAAAAATCATAGAGAAAAATGTTATAACAGACTGATAATTATATAGGATCGAACTTTTTTCGCGCTGTTGGCAAATTCTTATTTGTATTATTTAGACGGGAGAACGATCTAAAAATAGAAGAACGAAACGTTTCTGCAGTTAATACCAGTTTCTCTCGTTACGATTGTCTAGACTTCTTTTATTCTCGCGCCACCACCTACCCTCGGGTCGTTCTGACCACCACTAAAGGTGAGAATACACTGATCCGGCGCGAACAACAACAAACGCGAATTCGAATTTATTTTATTTAAAACTTTCTTTGATGTACAATTGATGAGTCGAACCGAGTGCGAATCGAACGAAAACGAACTTTCCATTTCGCTGCAGCATTTGTATCTTCCGATTGTTAACTGCGAAAATCCACATTTTTTTTACACTCGATATAGCTTAACGTTTCAATATCGCTTTTGTAACAAAATTCGTATATCCATCAAATTTATTATTCTCTCAATTGACTTAAATGCCTTAGAAAAGATATCATTTTTTTATATTAAATATTATTTCTTACATTAAATATTTATTACGTTAATATTTCTTATCTTCTTTTTTATATTAAAAAATTTCTTATACAGAAACCAAATCCCTAGAATAGTCGGCGTTTGCGCCGGGATGGTGTTAGTTAAATTGTCGATCTCTGTAGAAGCAATGTATTTACGATTGTGCACGGAGTCGGTGGCTGAAGTCGGCAAATACCTCTGAGAGGAACCGACAGAGATGGAGAAGAAATCCACCTGGACGAGTCTGGGTAGCCACTGCGTATTGGAAGGAACTATGTCAAACTGTTACTCCACAATACATCCTAATGACGCCAGCTTCGCGGCGGATTTCTGCCGAAGCGTCTCCCTTTGCTCGGCCATTCTTTTGGATTGTCTACTGCCGTCTGTCTGAGCCACTTTTCTGTCACTTGTCTGGTTATCCAGGCAAGTTCTGGCCGCGGCGATGTTATTTTTCCATGTTTTCTCGAGGAGGTTGCATTTTCGCCTCGTTTTTCTGTCGAGATAGCGCGTTCAAAGTGTTTGCACGAGAATTGAGGGATTCCGTGTAGCTTTAGCCCGAGCGCAGTCAAAAGCGATACACGAATAGATACTGGTCGGATAAATATTTCACTGAATAGTCGAGCAAATGTCGCGAAAGTAAATATTAATATCTAGATTGATTCCATAGAGAGAATGGTACGCTCTCCATATAATTAATGGAGACTTTATTTCGTTTAAATTTAATTTAAATTTATTTCGTTTAAATGAAAATTTAACAAGGATATAATGTATGTGATTAATATGAGCTCCGAATCGTGCTTCTTCCTTAGTCACGTCGTTTTCGAGGCGAGATTTCTCTAATGTGACAATTATATTTGAAAAGATTGACATTTTCCAGCGAGACGCAGGAAACGGCATGAGCTTCTTTCCAGCGAAATAAAACTGTGAGCATAAATATAAATGAGTCCTCGGGCAGGATGACTTATAGTCCTTGTTGCGCTATCTTGGTATTTGCGAGTCGTGCTATCAGATTTATTTTCAGACGGTCTAATTGCCTTTCATTAAATTCGCTCCTATTCCTGCTGGTTCCGTCCGCTTCCGTTGTCTGTCATTCCTAAAAGCTATTGTGCAGAATTTCCTTTTTTATTATTAAATTTGTCTCCCGCTCCCGCAGGGGCTTCTTATTGTTCAAGGTTGCCTTCTGGCTGTAAGGCCGAGCTTCCACGCTGTCTTTCTTTAACGCGCGTTCAAGTACCGCTTCGTCGCACCGTTGCCGTTTTCCCTTATCTCCGCGAATTATGTAAATCGCCCGTTCGGGGTTTTCCAGGTTTTTCTTAGGCACACGCGTTATTGTGCCTATGGCGGAATGCCTGGGAGTTTAAATTTGCTTCAGTGACAGTTTGATAGCAGAATTATCTCGATATTTCATAATTTTAGTAACGGGATTGGAGAGTCGAGTCTTTGTTCTTTATTTTCTCTTACAATTTCATTTGTACAAAAAGATACATAATACATTATTCTATTGACCAATTAAAGCTCTTTAATCACTTTCTATTGTAACATCTTTACAAAAAGGATTTTCAAAGAATTCTCTAGCCTTTGTTTTATTAAATTAATTTTGCTAACAAAGTCATTAAGAATTTATTACGAATTTATTAAATCTTTCGACCTTCGGGATCTTCAAAAATGCTGCGACAATTCTTGACTCTCTGAAATCCCTTCAAATGCGAATGTTTGCGAATCGCTTTCTGTTTCGCGTTTGTGTAAAATTTCTCGTGTGCAACAACGGAACGAAAAGTTCCTCCGCATCTTTAGACTGCACAGCCCGCTAAAGTGTTTAACGATCGGGGCATTAGAGCCAAATGTGACGTATTGTAGTCACCAAGTCGATATTTTAATCTTCGCGACCCGACTCTACCACCGTGACGCCAGCAAATCGTACCCGACCGGTCTCTGGAATAAAAGACACGTAACAGGGGGTGAGCGAAGGAGAGAGAATCACGGGAAACGTGTAAAGGGTGGAAAACAAGCGACCGAAATGGAAGAGCGACTCGATGGGGGCTGTAAAAAGGGGGTGGGTGACTTCAACCGCTGCAAGCCGTCGAAGGGTATCGCGGATAGATAGTAAGATTTACGGTGTGAAGAGAGAAAAGGGGAAATTTTCGCGTGTGCGCAAAGAGAGGCGAGATTACATTGCAAATAATCGAACTCTCGTAAAATCTAATATCCAAACAGCATTGTCGGCGATCTGGGCGAGATTTATCTTACATCGTGTCCGCGATTCTCGCTGGGCTGCCCTTTTTATCCGGAATTACGAGAGCGCGTGTATCTGCCGGCGCAACGATTTAACCATTTCGGGAGGAGCCATCGAAATTTTAAATAAAAAAAATTGAAACAATTCGCGTAACAAAGGGATCCGGTGCAAGATAAAAGCACCGGAAAGTACGTATGCGTGGCACGTAACGGCTCAAAAATCCGCAACAACAATCCCCCCTAGGCAACAAAAGGGGCAAACAATGTACTAACAGGGGAATACAGTGGTCCAGCAAGATAAAAGAAGCGAGAAAAACGGGTAGAGAGCCCACGAACACAAATGCAAGCGTGCAAAAACAAATAATGGCAATCGAGTGTATCCGTTGTCGGCAATATCGAACTGGAAGGTGTGTAAGAGAGTCGTTGAAGATTTTTACCGTTTTCATACGTTTGGCCATCGTCATACCGGTGGGCAACGTCGGCGAAAAACTGCTGCGACTAACGCATAAGCGTTGTTCTTTTTTTTTCCTACATACCTACACGTAACATTGAGGGAGTACACGTATGTATGTACACATACATCTTTTTGGGATTTTCACACAATCGTGATACGAATGCGAGCAGCCGACGCCGTTCGTCGTTTTAGAAGCCATAATTCAAGCTTTAAAATATCGTGAATCATAGCGCGGGAACGTAATGCTGACGTTTTTCAGCGAAAGCTTCGAAACTTGACGCGGGTAACTTTCCGAACGGAAGCAAAAAGATGGACAGGGGAAAAAATCGGAAAATAAAAATGTATCTCGGGAGAATAGCGCGCGTGTAGGATCGTTGCGCGGTTCCACGTTGAACTTTACTTCCGGAAGGGAGAGGGAAAAAAACGTGAGAGAACGTCCTTAGTTCGCATTAGCATGCTAATGAACGGCTAATCGCGTAACGTTCTTCGTCGGCTCTTATCGTAACAGGCGTTACGAACGAGCAACGGAGGGTGGCGGGGGACAAGTGATTTATTTTCGCGTAATCCTCTGTGTACGCTCAAGGCGGACCGACGTGAAAACGTGAACGCCACGTTGCAACTCTCACCCTAATATCGAGACGCGCGTTTCGGGAACCATAAATCCGTGCGGATGTTCCGAGCAAATATATACGATGCATGCAGCCGCCGGAGGTGCACATTATTTGATAAGCAAAATCATGACGTTCATTATTTTCTTAGCCGCGGGCGAGTATCGATTCACGTCGTCAAATGAGAAAATATTTTCAATAGCAAATAGCGGCCGAGAATATGTTTGCACTAGATTTAATAGGACGTTCAATTGATGATTATAACTTTCATTAAATAAATCAATAATTGTAATTGTAATTAACTATTTCCGATGATTGTATTGACACCGGTCATTTCCGCAGATACACAGTTCTCATACGACATAAAGGCCATGATATCGATTGGTCGGAATGATCGTTGGGCTAAATAATTTACTAATTACTGTAACGACCGTCCGATTGTAATTTCCCTCGAACGCATTAGAGAAACAGCGACCGAGAACAGCAACGAGACGTCACTTAGGGCGATTTTATCTTGGCGACGCCATTTTTTCCAAGCTTCTATTTCCCATTTCCTCTAGGCGGCACCTTCCCTTCTGACTTTTGTCGGAAACGGAGTTACTCCGGTGATTTCCACCGAGGAAAAGTGACAAATATCTGCCTATCTGCCGTGTTTCCGCGCTGCGAAAATATACCTTGGCACTTAGCTCGTTTTATCGCAATATGCAAGTACTAATATAAAGATGTCACAGTACTAACATTCAGATAGCATGTTAAGTGATTTCACTGATTTTTTGAGATAATAATTGTGCGTTACGAAATCAAAGTTAGACAAAAAAAAATAATATAAATTTATTTTTTGTGTAATACTTTTATGCATATTTTTCAGAGTCTTATATGTATATGTATTTTAGATAATTTTATTTCTAACATATTTGTGTCAAATATATAAGACGGACTTAAAATAAGGCATAAAAATTTGGCGTCTTAGGTTTATTTAAAATCATAATTTGCGGAAATTATTATAAAAATATAAAAGAAATAAATATGCTTATAAAAATATAAACATAAAAATGCAACTTGGTTAAATGTTTATGCCTTATTTTAATTTTAAGTCTGTTTCATACAACTTAGAAATTTTTTAATTTTTTAGTTAATTTGTAGGTATATATGTATGTATATTCTACATGTACAATTTGCATAGTTCAGAAATTTGTCTACTATTTAAAAATCTGATTAGTTTGATAATTCAGTATGTCAGTACTTTAATATTTATATGTTCATATATTTGTATACATATACATACATAGTTATTAACAAAAATTATAAAAGATTTTTGGCAAACAAATATTAAATTGTCAAATTACACATTGTATTAAATTATATACACATGTACTCATTTATTAAAATACACGTGCGCAGTATCTTCTCGAATTTTGGAAAAGTGTGGAGCTGAGCGCGGCTCCGATGACGAGATCAATCGCGATTGAAATGTACCGACAATGACGCCGCGAGGATCTCTGATCCGCCCGACAATCGACTGCCGCCGCGGCAATGCGCTACCGCGAAAACTAAAGAAGTTTGGCGGTACCCTCTGTTTTCCGAAATCAAAAGGGACCGCTTGAATATAAAACCGGGAAAGCCCGCGACCAGTTCAGTTCAGTCTGAGCGAAGCCTCCGTACAGTATCGAGTCAGTCTCCGTTCGAGAACGTTGCGAGTTATCCTGCAAGTATTACGAGTTTATGAATTATTATATGTATTCTGGATATTAATAAACACTTTATCCTACAAAAGCAGTAGTTCGATGCTCAGGGTAAGCCTCTTTCATACAGAATTCGGATTCATGGACAGACAAAAGACGTGCTGCTCGACAGTCATCGGACTGAGGAGATTACAAATGGAGTTGGGCAACGCATTCTAAGCCGTTGTAGTTACAATAACTACTCATTAGTGTAACCGAACTAAGTTGAGTGAAACAAGTTGGCGATGCTCGTACGAGCGAGGTAGTAATATCGTGTGTAACAATTGTTTGCAATGCTAGATGCTTCTGCATTGTCTTTCACGTTAAATACCAAACTGCTCCATCGTAATACTTCACGCGGGCGAAACAGAAATGGCAGCAAAGATCTTCGCAGACGATCCTTTTCTTCAAGTTCGGCGTTGCTTTACTCGTTGCCTCAATAGAGCGTCATCGAACGAGATACTGTTAGTGGTAGCAGCATAAGTGGTCGTATTGCTATCGGAGGCAAACGTTTCTCAGTGAGAGCAATTTCCTGATGCAGCATCAATTCCAATTCTATTTCGGGAAGGATCTGCTCAATTCGATTCGCATCTGTTCGCCTCGATTTCGTACAAATTGTGCTAGTAGAATTGACCGCTGTGTGCAATAAATAATAGGGTAGAATAATTGTTTCCTCGTCAACTATTCCATCTCTGTTTCGGCTTCCTTCGCTAGTTGCCCGTCAAAATGCTCCTAATGAACAGAAATAAAGGCAAAATCTTTACAAACGAAAGAGGCCGAGTTTTGAGAGGGGATAAGTTCTCTGGCAGAAAAGAAAAATAATATTTACCGTACTTTTACTTTCCGAGAGCCGGCGATCGTGGTGGAAATCCAACTACGGGGTGAGATATGAAATAACAAACTTGATGTGAGAAGACATCAGTTTTTCTCGCGCTTTAGTGATGATTATTATCGGATCATACATTTTGAAGAAACCGTTGATAGAAATTACAAACGACCAAAGTTTCACGAGATTTTCGCTTTCGATATTTTTTACATGCAGTACAAAATATTTACATTACAGAAATATACCTGCGATAGAGATTTAAATGATTTTTCTGTTTACTTCTAGGTATTTGACAAACATAATCGCGGGTATATCACTGCGTCGGACCTCAGAGCGGTGCTGCAATGTCTGGGAGAGGATCTTTCCGAGGAGGAGAGTAAGTCTTAGTAGATATTAACGCATTCGCTGATGGCCCATTGCGATGAACGTGACGTGATTATGCGGGTATAACGTGTGCCGGCGTTTCCCCCTTTCCTCCTTTTCTCTTTGTCTCTCTCTGTCTCTCAGAAATACTTTCGATAAGAGAAACTTTGGCCATAAAAGCTAAAGTAGGCCATTTCCACCTAAATTGGCATACCTAAGGTCAATTGATTCTCGAGAAGTGTAACTTCATGACAGAGCTGAGCATTACACGGATAAATTTCTATTTAATGCGGAAAGTTCTATTTTTAACTCGCTTTCTCATGCGATGAACGTAACCAGAATTTTATTCGTTAATCATGTTATTGTTAATTAGTATTGCACGCCGTGATTGTGCTCAAATAAATTAATGCAATTTCGCAATTTTACAAAAGCAATCGAATTTTAATTATTCCTAGGTAGTATCGTTTTGAGATAAACTTGCCAGCTAATTAAGTATTTTTAAAGAATTAAAATTTATGGTCCATTCAGAGCTATTAATTTGTTTTGAAAATTAATCAGATTGCAATTTTGTTTAATTTAAATAAAACGATATTCTGTTTCTGTAAAAATATTTTAAAAGTTTTTCTATCTGAAATATATTGTACAAAATAATAATCGTATTTTCTTCTTTCCTGAAAATAATGTGATACATTTCAGGTAGAAAAATAGATTATTTGTATACTTACTGTGTACAAATGTATACTGTTTCTGGTGCAAGGAAACATTGTAAGGATTTTTTTGATATATGTCGCACTATTTTTAAGAAAGGAGAAAATATGATCTTTTCTCTAACAATAAGTTATCAAAATTTCTGTTTTCATGGCATTATTTGCACGCTTTCTCCTTGTTATTGTGCGGATACTTTAGTTTCCTAATTCCACATGTTGACGCACGCCCATCGCAAATCTAGATTCAAGCGTCTTTAGCCACACCACCCGGATTATTTCTCGCCGCAAAAACATCAGCTCGTCGTATTCATGTCAATCGAATATTTGCGTAAGTAAGGCAAGCGACAGACTTAAGTAAATCACTCGCGCCATTGAGACAAATCTGCCACTAATTATTTCACGTTTATTGCCGTAAAAACATATCCGATTATGTCGTATTAGCTGTCAGCTAAGGACCAATTAGTGAGTACTAAATGATTTTCATAAATCGCATTGATCAAAAGAGACCTATCGTACGTAATTATTTTTCAAGATTGATAATAAATCTATGTAAAATAGTAAGTAAAACCAGATTTATCTTAATTGAAAATAAATTTGCTTTAGAACAAAGTCTCTGCGGATCGATTCTCCGAAACGATTTATACCCATTAACGCAATTCGCAATTAGTTGCAAATCATGACGCGTACCGTCTCACAATCAGAGATGTCAGTCTTAACTGACGTCTGCGCGCGACAATCGGGTTGACCACCTTGCACATTTGCGGATCACAAGGTACAGTGTCCGTCGCGTTGCTTCTGTAAATATTGCTTCTGTAAACAGCGACGTTTGAAGAATGACGTTTCGATCGGCAGGACATACGGGCGCCTGCGAGCACGCCGGTGGGGTAATAAACGGGTAAAAATGAAGCCGGGCTACCGCGAGCTACTCCAGGAAATACGAGAAAAAAAAGTCCTCGCGTTTTGCGTTACGCATATGTATGTTTTTCCTGCCTCTTCCGATCTTAATTACCGCGGCGCATTTGTATTTTTTTCGCAATGAAATGCGTTTTAAAGAAGATTGTTTATAGAAATAATTAGCTCTCCGGTTTGCTTTTGCGCGATATAATTGCGCTCAGTTAATTACGCTCGAATAAAAACGAACGGCAGGAACAGGAAAATGTGATCAACGCGGCCGTTAATTCGCGATATGATTTGATCATTATCGCACTGAAAAAGTGTTGACGTTATCGGGAAGTTGGGAACACGTAGTTCTTGCGCGCCCGCCAAGCGAACGTTAATTCATTGTTAGATGCGAAGGAGGAAGTAATTTCAGCGCCGAGAAACGCGTCAGCGAAACGTGAAACGTATACATACACGTCGGGAAGTACTGCTTATATCGATTGATTTGATAATCTCGCACGAATGGACGATCGACACAAGTTTCTTGATTGGCCGCAATCGGTTTAAACTAAATTGCGCTAAATCGAACTAAATGGTTCGATGAACAATTGTTCCACAATTGGCAGCATTACAGTTTATAAACCATACTACGGCTATTGCTGCATCATTCGTAATATTGTGCATTTTTGTTGAACAGTGGCTTAGATGGCAAGATAGATCTATTACGATCTATTGAATCGCGTTTCTCTACAGAGAGTCAGTTGCTTTTCTAAATCCGTTTATTGCAAAACCCAGAACGAAAAGAGAACTAAGAGATTACCGTATTAAATGATTCCGCGGATAGAAATATCAGTAATTGAGATAAACCAGAATATTACATTTGCTTCAAGGTATTTGATAGAGAAATCAATTTTTAGATTTAGAAAGACACGAAAAATTTAGAAAATTATCACGTTATCTGTTAGACGGGAGGGGAAGCGATCGCTTGTAATAATTTTGCGTAAGAAATGGAGACCTGACGGCACCTAATGAGAAATTAAATTCTCTTATTAGCGAAAATTTTAATTTCGAAAATTTCAAGAAAGCATCCAAGGGGGAGTCCTCGAATGCCAGCGTGGTACCGTAACGGAACGTTATGCCGTCTTCATTCCTTTTCGTAGCAATAAATTCTACGTGGAAATAATGCGGGTATATCGGCAATATCTTTCACGGCATCGCTCTCGGCACTCGTGATACGAATTAATCCCATCGCTCAACGCGCAGCAAAGATATATTAACTGAATTACTTGCTGGGGATATAGGCGCATTTTCTATGCAAGGAGCCGTGATAGGAATACCCGTTTGAATTTGCATCGGCGATTTGACACGCCTTTTAATCCTGCCTGAAATATATCTCATATTTTTCCTAAACATCCAATCACGACCGGCATTGAATAAAAAATAGAAAGCACAAGAAAATGGCTCATTAAGTATTCTATGCTTATCTTTCTTTCTTTCTTCTGCATCAACGAGCCATTTAAGATACGTTCCATTTAGCGCTCTTAAAATTATTTCATTCTTGTTTAGCAAATGATAAACAAGGAATGATACTCGCAAGTGTCAAAGAGTGAATTCCATCAAATGGAATTCACTCTTAGTAGATAAATCTGAAAAGAAAAAAAATTAATCTACGCTGTAAACCATTTTTTCTTTTTTTGCTTTCAGTCGAAGATATGATTAAGGAAGTGGACGTGGACGGGGACGGCCGAATTGATTTCTACGGTAAGATTTCTTCTCCGTCTTGTACAGTGCCACAGTTTTGTGAAAACGCAAGGATAAGAGCCGGCTAAAAAAAGAAATTTCAATTTCTATTCCCGCACGATCCATCCTTGAAATGATCGATGGAGTTATATCTAAAAGAGAAAGAGAAGAACGTAACGAAAGAGTAAGAGTTGTTCAAAAGATTGCGGAAGAAACGAAACGTGTACGATTTTACTATTCTTCTCTTTTTCTCGCAATATTATCTGACAATTAGATTCTCTTGGCTTATCGAAAAAGGATATGCAAAGACTTGGATATTTAATATTTATTTAATCTCTTCTTTGTTTGTGTGATTTTAGAATTTGTTCATGCTCTCGGCGAGCCGGGAATCGACGAAGACGAGGAGGATGACGAGGAAGACCTGCAATCTCCGCTCTTTTAAGATCACGTTTATTCTCACCTCTCTGTTAGATAAGCCATACCGATACGGGCAAAGGCGATGTGCAATCTCGCTTCCGCGAAACATTCTTTCTCTCGCGTTTCGCAATCCGAACGCGTGTGCGATTGACAAGACGGAACGAGGCTCAACTTCGACTTCATGTGAACCCGTTTCACGTTTAATTCTCTTCATCCTTATTCTCAAATTTCGAATCAAATTTTACTGCTGGAACGCGAAGGTCTCGCTAAAGCGCATTGTGAATATAGATTTAAAATAAAAAAAAAAGAAATAAAAAATCTCTGCACCGATCTATTGTTATCTGCACGAATCATTGAGAGTACAGCACGAATTTGCATTTTCGATGTATACTAAACACACCGTCATACGCGAACTGAGACCCCCGTCGATCGGGGGATTTTCGATAAATCACGAGTTTCATGACTCGATGGCTCGTGAGACTTGATTTAGTTAACAGTCACCAGTCGTCCGCTGATGAACGTGCAACATGTGAATATTCCAAGCCGTGAAATATATTTTCAATTCTAAATATTGTACACAACTCCACACGAATTCAATGACTTTGACTCACATGATTTATGTTTAAAAATTCGTTTAAAAAAAATACTTTCCTTTAAAACAAAATAAAATAAAATTTCCAGTTGCAAGATAAATGGAGTAAAATAAAGTACAAGATTGTGAAAAGCGATTCTTTCGTTGGCACGCTTAAAATAGTGATAACTGCCACGTGATAATTACGAGGCAGTTGGTAACGAGCCGGTGAGATTTCGCTGCGGTGGACAATGATAAGAGCTTCTGGCGACGCACCATAAGTTCGCTAAAATTCAGGATAAATCATCAGCGGTCGACTATATGACTTTTACACTGGGGCGATTTTAAGATGTAAGATCGATTAGACCGTAATGAATTCCGTCTCGTATGTGGACTTTTTTCCTCGATTTTACTCTCGTCTAATACTAGATAACGCGTTACATTCTATTTAAAGTAATCTTAAGAGGAACGGACGCGCGCGCGCGTGCACCGCAACTTCTCCGCGGATCGCGCCGATGCATGCGTCGCGATGGCGCGATCGCCGAAGCGAGCGAGCGGGAAGGGAAAAGAAAGACCGAAGGATCGTTACGTCGCTCGCTCAATCCCGACGATCCGCAATTACCGTGCCGAATCGATGGACCTCTGCCACGATTCTCTCGCCCAAAATTATTCGGGCGACCGGCGGGCGGACTTTACATTGATCTTCGCTCGCTTTATCCTCCTCGTATTACGTACCTTAAACGACTATATCACTGTTACGCCAATAACAAAGCCGCATGCTGTTTCAAATATTTTAAAGGATTTAATAAATCGCTAAAAAAAAATATATATATCTATATATATAGCTTCGGTTGTTAGGTTTATTTGATCCCTTGCGATGTCCAATTCCTAAAATATTCCATTCAAATGAGACGTACTACTTCAAATTTTGCGTTCTCTATTCGATTGCTGATTTTTTGATTCATTTATTATTCAAGTTGCTGATAGATTTCTTTTATTCTCTAAATGTTAAAATTCTTGCAGTTTTATTTGACTAACGATGTTACTATAGTTAATTACTAATCATAGAAAAGAATGGAGTCTCTTTGTTTTCTTTATTTTTTTTCTTCATTTTTTTCTTCAACGTTCATTTTTATTAGCGATAAATAAACTTACATATCTTTACAGTAACAATGTTCCTTTCGTAACTCTCGGAAAATATGAGAATATCTATTTGCGAAGATTCGTGTAGATCAAAACTTCCATCTCGCTTATCGCATTTGGTTGTTAATTCCGCCTTTTATATCCTTGATTCAACGATGAATGAACGAACGAACACTTTAAAAAAATCAGTACGACGCAAACGGTACGTACATAGCGTAATATTTTATACGAACATCGTCTACGTTGCGTACGTTGTTTTACATGCGATCTACGTACAAGTCTTAAACGTTACTTATAGTACTAACGATTAGCGAGCGTACAACAGCCAAACATGAGAGAAAAAGTGAACAACATAAGACCGCTGCTGCTACAAGTAATCGACATAGCGATCAGCGCCTATCGGCTTATATATTTTATCGGATGTCCTTTTGCAAAATTTTGATATTGGTTTCCCTCGGACTGTCCTTTATTTTTAAATCCCCTTATATCATCCTGCTGGTCTCATCAACTGGCGCTTACGTGGTCCGATTGCGTGCGCCACTTTTCTCCACCGTAACATTATCTATTCTCCGTCTTTACTATTTTTTATTACAATTCTAAACTATCTTACGAAATAATTCTTACAAGAGTGCTCTCTGTACAACATTACGTATTTCATTGCATGATCAAAGCCACGGTGTCGATTAGCGGATTGATCCGGATTAATTTGATTTTAACGCCTATCTCATCTTGATAAGCATAATTATAATATACAAAAGGTTCACGAATCTAGGATTCGTTGATTATCGAACTATCAATGATTGAGCTCGAGTCTTCATTATTTTCAGACAAAAAGTCAGAGATACATTTATACATCTTCGATGTGACAAAATATAATTTGATCTTTTATATCGAAAATTTTGCGTTTTTATTCCACTCAATTAATTTTAACTTTTAATGTAATTTAATTTTTTTCATCGATCCTGTCAAATATCGCGCAGTGATTCATTATTAATTACATACTTAAATAAATCGACGACGTGATCGGACTCTCATCTGCAACTCGTTCATCATCTGATACGTCATTAATTCTTGCATTAAAACTAAACTTATCGATCACAGCGCAGATCGAGCTCCATAAACAAAGTTACGGTGAGAAAGTGCGCATCTTTATTGTGTCACCGTGTTCTCGGTAATGCCAGTTAAGAACCAAGAGCCTTCGTTTTGTAGCCTGAAATATCGGAGATCGCTATTCAAATATTTGTCGGACAGAAACGAAAAACTTGTTTCTTCCAACAAATCCTTAAATTAATGTTTTATTACAAGCCTCTCTCGCACTTATCCCATCAACGCGGGAAACAAGATGGTACTATTTTTTCAGATACCTTAATCAGATAACTCGATGGATTTGTATGTGTTGCTTGGGAATATTTAGAGAGTCCCACACAAATCCGTCTTGATACGCTTTAATTGCGAGAAGCAATGATCCTTTACGCGTCAAATGCGTGCCGTGGGTGCTTCTCATTCTCTCGAAGTAGAAGTTCATGCAGGTGAGAATTCGTCGCAGCCTTTACCTCTCGATGTGGTCCTCTCAAAGCAAAACGTTCGATCTAGGTTTTTTTTAAGAGCAGATTAACCAATGCAAATAACGTAACAATAATCGCGCTGTCATTTTATCCGCCCGAAATGATATTCCCGACTGACCATCTAAAAGACACATTTATTTGACCGGAAAGAGATGAGCCTGTTGTCAAGTCGTATCGCCGAGAAGGTCGAAAACACGTAGAAAAGGACTCGATCGATGGAGCCTTGATCGTTTACAAAATTCCTTGATCGCGACTCAATGATCATAGGATCGTTAGAGCGTTGCCAAAGGCAGTATATCAAATAAAAAGTATATAATAGTATATATTCGTAAAAAAGATGTATGCGACTCGATTCTGTCTCGCGAGAACGGGCGAGGTCTTTCGGCGTGCTCGTAAAATTGTCTTCCGTTCCCCTCACTGCATGACTTCTTCTCTAAGATGCGTGACACAATATCTGTGTCAGTGTTAAGCAGCTACCGCTTATCGCGTCTCACAAGCGTATCGCGTCCCTTAATCGTATACGCTTATCAGCGAACGTTTACGCTTTATCGTTTCATGCCAACGATATAGTCCACGATCGACGTGACAATGTAACGGTGCGATGCACTGTCATCTATCCCTATCAACTCATCGATCAATAATCATCGTGTCGTATCTCTACGTAAAACAGCTTAATCGCACAGTCAGCTGCCGACACGCCTATTATTCACAATCAAACAATTCCTCAAAGACCTTACGTTTACATCGTTCCTGCGTTACTACCATTTAAATAAGTAACATTCTGCCAACCGCATTCTTCTATAAGAATGTCCATCTAGAAAGCAACGTATCCGAGATCGTCACGGCAACTCAACAATAGTCACATTTTCATTGAGTCAACAATTATTCACTGCGACGCTTGGGTATCTTTCGCCTCGAATATCTCGCTAAGATCTCGCGATGAGCGACGGATACACTCGCGAATAACGTTCTCTCAGAGAGTCTCTGCTCGTAAAGTCCCCTTTGCGTTTAAATGCCTTCCGCTATCGTCGCTTAGTTGCCATTCTCAGCGCACTTCTGATCATTCGCCTTGATGGCGGCGCCTGCCGCGAAGCGCAATCGTCTTCGTCTAAGAGCAAACGTCGATGTTGGACGCCGGGGACGGAGACACGAGGATGGGACCGCAGGACGATCGAGATCCCACCTCGCGATGGGCCCTCCTCAGAGCACAGGTTCCTCGTCGGTCTCGTCGTTCTCGTCGGTCCGCTGAGACGAAGAAACATTCGCCAAGGGATTCGTTTTGATCCTTCGATGTCTTTTCTGCTGATTGCTGGTGTTGCTGCTGCCACTATTGCTGCTACAAGTGCTGCTTATGCTGCTGCCGGTGCTGCTCGGACTGTTGCCGCCGTTGCCACTGCAAGCCAAGTCAAAGGCGGTAATTTGTCCATGAGCGGTTATCAAGGGCCGTAGGGCTGTGCGCACGGACCAATGTAGTCGCGGATACGCGCGTTCCTGTTGAACCATCAATTCCTTCCTTTTGCTTTGTTTCTGTAACATATAGAGAAAATCAATAAGAATACATCTTACATGTAAATAACAATGTTGATAATTTTTTAACGCCTACAATAAAATAAATCTTTAATGCTTAACTCTTCAGAAATTTTATAATCTCTGTACATAGATCTTACCTCAGACAGAGTTTGTGAATCCCGCGAGATAGGAAGTTTCTTGTTCTCGGCAAACTGCCTCAATGCCTTCTCTCGCACATAGATGAACGGTCTGATGACTCTGAGATCTTCTCGACGTATATAGTAGTGTGCTTTCATAGTTTTTAACATGCCACCATGGAGTACAGAGATGAAGAAGCTCTCCGTGAGATCGTCCAAATGCTGACCGAGCGCTAGCACGTTGTACCCCTTCCGTTTCGCTAAAGAGTACAACTGCGTTCTAACCGACTTATCGCAGAAACTGCAGGTTCCGCTGGCAATGCTAGCATCCAGCGGATTTTCGACGTTGACGCTGATCGAGTCCGTCACTTGTTCCTCGTAAAAATAGGGAATTTCCAGAACCTTCAGATAACTCATTAGTTCCATGGGGTCGGAGCCACCCGTGTCGATGGTAGTCGCACCGATCTCGAAATCAATCCCCTTCGATCTGACGTAAAATCTATATTGATGCAGAGTATGCAAAAGAGAGAGCGAGTCTTTGCCCATCGCCGATAGGCAGACCAAAACCTTGTCGTTGTCCCGAATCATGTCAAATTCTTGCATGGCTTCCACAGAAGGTTTCCATATGTTCTTTGGCGGGCAGTGCCATTGAGTTCGCGGGAACTCGAGTCTCGATTCGTTATCGTCAAAATTATTCTCCTGATCGTCGTCTTCTTCCTCTCGCAGATCGCCCGCGCACTCCTCGTTCTCCGAGAGATTGTCAGTTTGATGCGCTGTTTGCTGTTTGCTACCGCACTTAGTCGACAGACTCATCATCGACGTCGTCCTCGGTTTCCGTCCGTGGCTGTGGGTAGAGTTAGACTCGGCGCTGTTGCTCCGTTTTAGATCCAGAGAGTCTATCGATTTATCGTTCTCTTGAAAAGACATATTTATGCCACTGTCCTGGGAGCTGACGGAGTTCACGGCCGAATAAATCTTCGGCAGGACCTTCCGGGTGTTTTCGATGTCGAGGCTACTGCGTCCCTCCTGCGAATCGTCGTCCACATAATCATCTACGTCGTTCTCCACCTCCTCATCCTCGGTCTTCGAACGAGAGCGAACCATCTGTTCATTCTCGGACGGCTTCATCACGTAAATCACCGTTTCATCAGAGGAGCATTCGCTGGACATTTTGCTCTCCTGCTGTGACAGCTCACCGACTTTGCTGGTAATTTCGATCGATCCGCTTTTTCTAGAGCTCGAAAGGCGCGGGGACGCCGACGAGGGAAGCACGATTCTTCCACGATCGGGCGAACCGCATCCGCTCGAAGAAACGTCTGAAGTGGAAGCATCTGGCGAATATCTATGAAGTCCATCAACGGCGTTCACCATGCATCTGTTGAAAAAATTCATATAAATAATAATTCTCTAAAAATTATTATATTTTAGATGATGTCGTATTTTAATTGTCAATAATAATTAAGTACCTTATCTCAGATTTCACTTCGCTCGCCATTTCCTTCGAAAATTCCATTAAGTACTCCGCGATGTCGCTGGCCGTGAATGAATCGTGCCTCGACTGTTTGTCTTCCACATATGTTTGATTAACTATACTCTGAGCCCGCGAGTGATGTTGCGGCGTATTCTCGGACGTGTTCGACTCCGACAAAGCATCATCCACTTTGGAAATTACCTCGCGGATCTCCGATTTGATCTCTGTTGCTAATTCCTTAGTCATCTCTTTTACGTATGCGTTCAGATCATCCTGACCTAAATTCGTTGAAATGGGTGACGATCTGCCACCGCCTACCAGCCTCTCAGTGTAATCGCTGGTCGATGAATACGAAGACGGTGGCGAACCCGGATTATGATTATAATTCAAGGAAGTAATCGAATGACTCGGGCTGGCAGCGGAATCCAATTCCAGAGAGTTTAACTCCGTTTGACTGCTGCAGCTGCAATGAAGACGTCTGTGTCTCGACGAGCCGTTCGACGTGCTCAGTCCCAAGCTGGTTAGAGTTTGCGGACTCAGAGGAAGCGGCGGGATCGGCGAGGACGCGGTCGCGGCACCGGCGCGATTTCCCTGTATGTTGCATCCGTCGGTAGTGCTACCCAGAGAGTTGCATCTCGCGCGTCCGGCATTGGTCGCCTCCATCAGTTCCCTTTGCTCTTTCGTCGGTCGGGCGGCCGCGCGGGATCCCAAGACCGAAGTGGTCACGGCCTCGCCCACAGCGAATCTGACAGGCATCGGCGAGTTTGGACACGTGGCGGGTGATCGGTGTCCACTAGAGAAGTGATTACGTTCATTTTGATTTAGGCTCTCCTCCTCGCTCGACGACGACGGTTGGTTCAGTTCAGTCGCCATCAGAGTCCGTCGAACCGTGCTCAGCGCCGGAAGGCTTCGATGTCTCGGCGAGATCGTCGAGATGGGCGCGTTACCCGTGCGCGGAATGTCGCTATTCAGCCGTCTCATGCCGTTCGTCAGCGTCAGACAGTTCACTAGACTGTCGTGATGGTTGGTGCTCGTGTGACTATATTTGTTCCAAGCCAGCAGCGGATTGAACGGTACATCCTGTTTGACGTTCTGCGAGTTACCTAAGAGGAGATCCTGCGCCTCACTCGGTAGCATGAACCAGCGCAGTGCTTCCATGCGCTTGCATATGAAGCTAAAGCTCTTGTCGATTTGCAGCGGATACCGCTGCGCCATTTTACGAGCGCGATTGAAGATGTTCCGTGCGGTCTGCAGAGAATCGCCGTAGGTTTGCGGGAAGACGCCGGCGCCAGAAGCTCGCCTCTCTGTGGCATTCATCCTTCCATCCGTGTATCTAATCGAGCCCAGCCATTTACGTTCCTTGAAGACGCTGTTGGTGTGATGCCGCCATTCGCCAGTATCGGGATTCAGCACATACTGCGGCAACAGTTTCCAACCTTCGGTGGCTACCATCTTGAGAGCTTCCAGCACGAAGGCAACTTCCGCTTCGCTCATGAAATAAGGAAAAGCCAATCTGGCGAAGCCTGGTCTGAGACCCTCTGCGGTAGTCTCCTCATTGCCGGTCCGTTGTCTAAAATAAAACAAACTATGTACAATCTGCGTGCAGGATACTTTCATGAAAAAAAAAAATATTACACCAATTAAGATAACAAACTGATATGTTTACTTCTACGCGTATCTATTATGCGAAATTACATCGCATCGAGTTAACAAACGATTACTTTCTGCTTTGTCGATCTGTATGCTGCACATAATCTTTCGCACATGCGACGATATTATTTTGCACGAAGTCATAAAATTAACAATTAAAATTATTTGAAATTGTTGTAATATTTTAAATAAAACCAATTTTTTTTACATTATTCATAATATTAGAAATTCTATTAATAAAAAATGAAATGAACGTTAAAATGAGATTTTCTATTTGGTAAATTTTCTCTTTCTACTTAAAAGGTCATTTAAATCGAAAACATATGAGATAATTACTAAAAAGCACGAGGTCATTCTAGGAATAATGCAAATATTTTTAAAGTTCAATCCCCTCTCTCGCTCTTATAATTTTATTACACTCTTTATAATTTAAAATCATCGACATAGTTATGTTAAATATAATATACTGATAAGTATTTTCTTTAATTAATTATATAACTATAATTAAAAAAATAAGATTTATATTTATATAGCAATTTTCTTTGGGCTTTTTATCTTTTAAAGTATCGACATATAATTTAAAATTCTTTTATATTCGACTATTTCAAAATAAACTCCAGACAATCCACTAAATAAAAATTATATTGTTCACCTCAATGCCGAATATACTTGCATTTTTTCAATTTATTTTATCAAAACAGTTTCTATATTCTTGATCTAAAATGTAACAAAAACAATTACATACCCTTCCAAGAGAACGCTTTCGTATTCCTTAGCGAGTTCGCGGTCGATTCCCATGAGATGATGAGCGTAACGACCTGTACACGCGCATCCTCCTCGTGCTTGAATACCGAAGACATCGTTCAGAACGGCGCAGACGAAGTTATGATGTAGGAACGTGCCGCGAGGATGACGCACCATAAACGAAAAGATGGGCAGTCGTTTTACGTTCTGCGACGAGCTGCCGAGTAGAATCAATTCCGGAATGGTGCGCACATGGGCCAAGACTTGCCTGAAGAGAAAGCGATAAACATTAGTATTGCGCTCTGAACTATCACGTCGTACAGCTGTACGAAGTCAATTGATGGATCGACGTATCGGAAATCTCTCAATTACACGGCAATACAATCGGCGCGTTTATACTCGTAGTCCCTTGTGGTTCGCGCAAAACTATACAAAAGAAAATTATGACCCGCGGACAAAAAAGAGAGCACCAAACAGTGCTCCGTCGCTTTCTATGAGTCGACGCTCGTAAACAGGAAGGCATTTGCAGCGAGAAATTACTCGAAATGATCGCATTTATTTCCTGGAAGGTGGGAAAAGATGTGGGAACGATGTCTTACGTAATCTTTACGCGGCAATCGCTAATTCGATCATCAAGTAGCGCAATCAGAAGTAATCATTCCTGCGAAAAGAAGCGAGATTGCTCACCGAGAGATCTTGTCCTGCCGCGCGACGATAGCCCTCGGCGTGACGTTCTCCTTCAACTGGACCGCCAATCCGCATCGGATGCTCTCGACCACCCCGGCGGTTCCGCTCTCGTCCCGCAGTTCGGGATCGCGGTGATAGAGATGAGAGTCCCTCATGTCTTCCGCTTCAACGTTCTCCCGCAGGAGCCATCGTTTGGTCACCAGGATACCGGGTGATTGCACGCCACCGATGAATTTGTGGCCCGCAAAGATAATTGCGTCCTTGTGCACCGCGGTCTCTCCGACCCCGGGCAGATGTGGATTCATGTCGATCTGGACGTACGGCGCTGAGAAAACACGATAACAACATCGATCACTGATCGCCCTGTCGTGGCTTCAATCCCCGATACCGAGCCGCCTATCATCTGTCTGTTATGTAACGCGCGAGCGCTTACGTAAAGGATCATTATGTCACCAATAATAATATTTAAGTTACAAAGACGCGTTACGCTACTTTATGAGTGTCGCATATGACGAGACACGTAGTTCATTCGGCGCGTGAATATGCAAAGCCATAATCTCGAAAATTGAAAATTAACAATAAGACAATGAGCCGAATTATAATCCCGATCTTAAATTTTGAAATTATAACTTTTCGAGACATTATATCATTTTTCAAATTTCGACATATTTTTTTCAGAATTTTGCACATTCACCATTCGGCAAAAACCAGTAATTAAAACTTCTCAGCAGGGGCATGATCCAAAGAAAATTATAGGATAATTAATTTAACAACATTTTTGCTGATTAATTAACCATTCTTTTTTTTTTATTTTTGGCTCAAACATCATGCGCCGGTTGATCGCGGTCGATTTTATTTTTAATGATTTAATAAATTTAAAGTATCGACATATAATTCAATTAAAATTCTTTTATATTCAACTATTTTATATTCAACTTTTATATTCAACTATTTAAAAATAAACTCCAGACAATCCACTAAATAAAATTTATATTGTTCACCTCAATGCCGAATATACTTGCATTTTCTCAATTTATTTTATCAAAACTAAACAGTTTCAATTATCGGTCGGATCTACTCGCACGTGATTTTTTATTTTAATTATTACCTGCGGTGGTATAATCCCACACGCTAAGCGCGCCGTATTGATGCAGTAGGAGGGTCGTCGCAACGTCATCTGCCAAAACCCCCGTTATGCAACTGGCAGCGCTGAAACATCCGATCATTTGCGCAACGCCCTCGCTGCGCATTCTCGCGAGGCCCCGTTCGAGATCATTCAGATCCAAGAAGCCCTCCCGAGTCTCGGAAACTCGTATTATCTGCAAGGCAATTTAATTGCTTCATCAAAGACCAGCCGCTCGACAATGAGGGACGACAGGCGGTGCTCGCAATTGGACGATTGCGAACGATCAAGCGTCAATCCTCCGACTATTCTAGATTGAGGGTCATTTTTCAGAATCATCGCGCGCCTTGAAAATATTTATACAGAATGTCCCAAGGTCCCCGCGAAATTTATTACGGTTAGATTCCTCGAAGTCGATGTTGGACCGCGTTATACTTGAAGAATATGCGTTACATATGTGTTACAAAACAAAAATACTTATAGATGCAGAAATATCGTTTATATCTTACACGCTAATATTAACTCATTAACAATAAAATTGCTCGACCTTTGGAAAACGTTAGATAATAGAAGAACGAAGCGGCGCGGCGCGGCGGCGCACAGGGTCGCGACGAAAAGGTGGAACGGCCGTTCACGGCGAGCTTGGCACGCCGCCAGAATTCGGACTACGCCGTGTTTGTTGCGTACTCTTCGCTCGAATCTCTCTCGCATCTCCTACGGCCATCACGCCCCGCTTTAACGATCCACTTCGCCGTCGCTTCGCGCTTTACCGCCCGCCCCAACTTATCTGGCGCTCGAATCAGCCGCTCTGACTTTTCCACGCGAATTTATCCGCCGGCTGTCGGCTTACCTTGACATCGAGCTCACGCCAAGGCCTCAAGTTGGCGTGATGCTCGAACGGGCCCACGAAGACCACGGTGGATTTTGAGAGATCGAAGTGTCGTAAAAGTGTGCGAAGGGCAGCGGCGGTGCCTTGACCGGTGAACAGGATCGCATCCTGCTCGCTAGCCCCGACCGCGTGCCTGACGATGTCTCTGGCCTCATGTCTGCAACATAAACGTGAATTCATGGGACCGACCTTCATGGAATCGGCGATAAAGAGGTCCGCTGGCGCGATCTTCTCCCTTTACAGGAGGAGCTGTTGACAACGCTATCTGCCTTCCGGTGTATGCTAGACACAACGCGGCCGCTGATTCACGATAATAAAGCTGTATGCATCTTTGGTATTCATGAGCACCGCCGAGTGAGCAACACGTGTGAGTTTGTGCTCGAACGATTGACGAAGAGTCAATATGGATTTTAGCGATGTGTGACGTGACGCGAGACAGGAGACGCAGGTCGAGTAAGGCAATGCACACCTTCCAGTTTGCAGTCTTCATCGATTTCACGGCACGCGTTAGTCATAATTTACCCGCTCGAGGGTTCAGGCGGCATTGAGACAACGCGCCGCTCAAGAAAGTTCATTATACTGATTTCTTGAATGTTAAGTAGCTACGCTCATCAGACAATACAAAACATGTTTATCTGATCGAAATCTCTTTTCATTCAATGTAACTGGCACTTCTAGTGCTAAACCAGTTCCTAGAGTTAAGTAAAAATAATATTTTTATTTTTAACTACCGTGCATGTCAAAATTATTTTAACGCAAAACATGTTATTTAACTTTATTGTTTGAGTTAAAGACATACTGAATAGGAGCAAAGTGACGATTTGCTGAGCATAATTTGACATTACGAATTTAACAGATTTTTTTGACTGATTGTTGGTGTTAACGCTTTACTGTATATGTATGGACGTATTTAATTATGGAAAGAAAGCAACATGCCTCAAACAATGCTGTCGTCATTTGAGATAAACAACCTCAGCAATCAGAGGGAGAATGAAATTGCGGGTCGCGGCAAATTATTGTACATTGTATATTGCGTACACACATCACTGAATGATGAATCCGTGCATATCGTCATCATTATCGCGGTCTTCTCACAGGCTACCGGGTAAGCATCGCGACCTCCGGAGGGGTGGTTATTGATCTGGGACATCAGCGCCAGTAAACGGGAGAATCGAGACGGGACCATTTCATACGACCATCGCCACCCGGTCGGATGAGATTTAAAGCGATCCGGTCCGCGTTTTCCTTCAAGCCATGAAAGCCGTCGCGATAACGCCGACGATAATACATAGACATTAGGCGCTTCGTCGTTGAGCGACTTTTTAATCGCGATGCTGATTAAATTGTGTCGCGGGCGAGAAAGTTTCCGGACGTGACGCGGGTATTTCTCGGACAATATGACACGAGCAAAATGACAGACGCAGGCAGAATCGCCGTCGCGGCTCGCCGTAACTCGTGCCTTATCGAGCCGAAGTGTCGGATTAGAAATTGCGGCGGACGATAACTCGATTGCAAACGCGTCGGCGATGGAGCCGTCTCGTCTGAGATGCATCTGAAACGGCGGCGGCGGGTACCGCGCCTAACGTTATTTGCATACGAAAATTAATGCGAGCGGAGAATGCGCTTGAAAATTTGTCCGATAATACCGCGGTGTCCCAATTACATTGGAATGAAATATGAATAAGATTAATTTATAGCTTGAATAAGTGAGTGAGTGAGCGGATGAGAGTGAACGAGAACGAGTTTTATCATTCTTCAGAATGAAATCCTTTCACGAGCAATCGACGAGAGAAGGAAATTAGATTACGTTAATGAAACAATTATGATAAATCATGTAAAATGCATACATGTGAGCGTGAATCGAAAGTTAAATGGAACGAGATGAATAAAGGTTTTCATTTATGGCACCAATATGTTATAATGAGGAAAAAATAGGACGAAATAAAAAATTAACCCTTCAGTCATCACGCTATTTTTCGTAACACGAATCGACGCATATGAAATCTTGAGACATCTCAATACAAAAAATCAATTTATATCTTTTGAAAAGAATATTTATTCAGACTTTCTAAATTCAAACGGTAGTTTGTATTTTATTACGAAAAAATGTTTGATTAAATTTGTAAAAAATGTTTTATTAAATTTGTAAACACCCATGACGACTGGAGGATTAATAAACAAATTACAATTTTGTCATAAAATGAATTGCAATAAAACGAATATTTCTTGATTGAACCTCTATTTGTACAATTCATACGGTTCCGACGAAAGCGGGACTCTGCGTGAATCGCAAAGGAACATTTATTCTTCCGAAGGACGAGGCCTGTCGAGGCCATTATCGCTTACCTAAAAAGAGACGACTGTAGACTGCAGATGGACGTGGATGCCCGAGTGTCGCCCAAACATGGTAGCACCTCCTTCGCAATGTAATCTTCGAGGAACTGTAGCGACCTTCCCGAGGCAGTATAGTCACAATAAACCACTGAAACACAAAGCAATAGCCGGTGAAAGGTGGACGTAAAGAATAGGTTTCTGCTTTCGCGAGGAATTTCCGTCAAAATCGCGAGATCTTTGTATTTATTTGTACTTTTGATCCCGTCGCATAAATCGCTGTCACGCCTGCGCTCCTGTTTCATCGTGCTCCGAATTTATAAAAAAATCACGAGAAGGCACTACGTGTCCCTCTTTAATTAAATACAATTATTCTTTCATTCATGTTGAAAAACAAAGAAATAATTTACACTTAAATAGAGAAAAAGAAAGGCTATTTATATAAAAATATTATTATTAAACTACCAAGATATGTTCATCTTATATAAATTTTTATGCATTTCTTTTCAACTCATTTTCAGTAGACTGTGCACAATTATTTGTCGGTTTAAAACATAGCTCCTAATTAGAGTAGTAAATCCACATAATTAAATCTATAATCGAGTTTTGATGCTAATAAGCAGCTTATTAAGATTATTGTAAAAAATAATTGCTCAGGACTAATTAGAAATCAACAGCGATTGTGATTGAATTAAGTCATAGAAAAGAGAAAGCCTTGGCGTTTAATTTCCACACAAAATTCCACGCACCCGTTTAAGTTTCATTTTCTACTCAATTCGCGCGACGTTCGCGAAAGAACGTTTCGCTGGCGCGTCGCGCCGGTCCGCGGTCGTGCGGAGAGGAACACGTCCGCCGTCCGCGAGCGAGCAGCGTGGCGAACACAGGGTGGTCTATTTGCGAGTGTATTTTGTCGAGGCAAAGTGTCGAGGCGTTAAAATATCTGGCGTAAACTGCAAGAAGCCCTGTTTCCGCCGCTATTTCCAGTCTTTACCGAGTCGAGTTTACCGGGGAAACGACGCAAGCGGCAAACAGCGGACGCCGTCGATTAAGGTACCTTTTCACGCTGACGCTCGACGCTCGTTTTCAGCGTCAAAAGACGTCACGTAACCAAAAATAAATATACCGATTCGTCATTTTGGTCACGTGACGTCTTTTGACGCTGAAAATGAGCGTTGAGCTTCAGCATGAAAAGGTACCTTTAAAGTCGATGCCCGGAGCGAAGCACGCGTCGGTTCGCGTTACCGCTTTGAGGCCCGTTTAGAATGTTGCCCAGTATCAAGCTTCCCCCCTCGCTGTCGATGGGATTTGTGCCGACGGCACGATCAGATTGCACGATCGGATCGCAAGGTATGCAAATTTATTCGCGACGGAATCTGTTACATCTCCATAATTACTTCATGCGCTCCGCGACGATCGACCACCATAAATCTCGCCGATTTTTGCGGACGCAAAACATGCAGATTACGATATATTACGAATCCGCGATACATATCGATGAAGGGAGAACAGATCAGAGAAAATCTTAAACTGGGTCGAAAGATGTGGCGCGGATCTGCCAAAATTTCGTCGCGGCGACATGCCGCACGATCTTGGATTTCTGACGTGCAGCGACAATCCATTCATTACTGCTTAGAGCGGCGAGCGGAGCGAGCAGTTTTTCATTTTGTGCAAATTGAATCGCCGGGGGAAAGCCAAGGTAGGCGAGGGATAATGACTCGCAGGTGTTTCTTACGAAAGCGCTTGATCGACAACCGGTCGCGGTGCGGCGAAATTACATACGCGAGCGAGCGAGCAAGCGAGCGCACGAAACTTTCGAGAGTTTAGGCACGGTACACGTTCCTAATACATTTCTCTCTTTCTTCGACGGCAAACGACGACAAAACGAGACCGAGAGACGTGCGGCGATCCGCTGACGCAGCGCGGCGGCAGACCATCGCTCTCGAGTTCTGTCCGTAGGTACCTGTGTATATTTGCTCTCTGCCTCGTCGCCGCCGTTTAATTGCACAGGAAAACATCGTGAAAACATGTCGGAGATTACCATCTGGTAAATTCCCCGGCGCGATCTCTCGCGTTCCATTTCCTTTTTCAATTCAACTGAAATCGGCGATATTTCAAGCCGAGGCGGTAATCGTCGGTGACGCAACCGCGAACGCGAGTGCTTATTACCTCTTAATATATCTATCATTATGCGATCGGAGTGGGATACTTTTCTAATCTCGAAAGAAAAAGCGGCGTCCCTCGAAGGGGGAATTTGTATCATTGATTGCACAACGAACGATTCTTCGATCGCCGCGGAGATGCGAGATTACCGAACGCGAGGAAGCACGGCGTTTAATTTATTTATCTCCGCGGATCGAAATGAGTGGTTGACAGCTCGCGATTAGCTCGCTGGATAACCACCCCGGCGGTTTTTATTAAATTATGCTCGATTGAACGGGGCTGTATTTCCTGCTGGCAGTTGTAGATGACGTCAGGATATTATACCTTGAGCGAGCGCGCTCGCAATCGATGCTCAGGGCGAAGTGCGCGATCTCGTCGATAAGCGGAATGAACAGTCGCTGGGAACACATCGAGTCGGCTGTACTTTCAGTTCCGCCGGTGATAATCGATTCCGCGAAAATAATTTGAATGCGTAACAAGCGCAATCCATGGAACTTTGGATCATTCGGAGTAAAGTTCGCAACGTTATACACGGAATAGCCAGCGCTGTAAAAATACTCACAGTATTGTGAGCCGTGCGAAATTTAATTTCCTTAATTTTTACACGCTGTTAAATATGTAATATCAGATTATACTTAATTTTAGTCATTTTCAACCATTTCTTAAGTCGCGTGCTTTTACTCGATTTGTCATTAATTTAACTAAACAATGGAATTAAATAACAACATGTTTTGTGTTAAAATAATAACTTTGACACACATGCTTTTCAAAAATAAGAAAATATTATTTACTTAATTCAAACGAAATTTGTATTTTATTGCAAAAAATGTGTTTCGCTGAACATTGGACTTTAAAGACTCCATACGATGACTAAAGGGCTAAAGATATGTTTTGCGTCATCGCGCGGACTTGACCTAAGCTAACCGGATCTCGCTTGAATCCCGAATTCCTCGCCAGAATGCAAAACCTGTGAAACGTCGCAAGGCTTGTCGCAACTCGGAAAGTGTTACACGCATATCTCGGAGACAATCACTTTCTCCCCCCACTGAAGTACGACACTTGCATCCGCATAGCGAAATGTAATCGCGAGTTACGCGACTGGCTGACGTGCGAGCGAGGAGTTGTTCCGAAGTGGCGGTTTGACCCGAATGTCAAGTGTGACGTGAATGGAGGCTGGCCGTGTTTCATCGTACGAGGAGACTCGGTCGAGCTATTCGCTCGTATGCCGAGTCCGTCCTCTCTTTCTGTAATTAATGCAAAATGCCCCGAATTTGCGAGTGCCTCGCAAACGCGGACACATTCACGTCTCCGACGTGCAAAGTGTCGCGCGAAAACGGTGCCGACACGCGCTAACGCTATTCGCACCCTGCGAGGATTAATCGCGAAAGAGCGAGCGCAGGCGCTCGCTTATCGCGCTCGAGTTTCGGCACCTACGGTGCCAAATTAGCTGATCCCATCGCGCTTTTCCACGACGAGTTTATCCGACGAAAATTGAAAAAAAAAAAAGAGATAGAATAAAAGTATGTCGCGTGACGACGTCGCTTTGTCGTCGCGGCGAACGAGCGTGGCGTGCTTTGACGGGTCTCGACGATGATTAGTTTCACGGCGATAACAATGGTATGTAAATTCGTTCTATCGCATATGCTATTCCACGAACGACACGCGGAAGCGCGGGCGCTTTGATGTCTCGATAGCGGACGCGGGATATGTCGGTCAATTGTAATTACCGGCGCGTTTAGTAGGAATGGCTTCTACATCCGCGTGCGCGGTATCGGCGGCTTGTTTCTGCGTATCAAGAAAGAAAAAACGAGAGAGAAAAGGAGAACGTGTGCGCAGAGTGATTTAGATGCACGCCAACCCCGTACGCCATTTGTCGCGATTCGCGAGAATCGCGTTTTTTGCGCTCGCTCTCTCAAGTGCCTCTTTCGACTCGCCGGAGTTAATAATCCATCGGCCAGCGCCGCGCTGTCTGCGCTTAGACCGTTAGAGCGAGCGCTTCTGGCCTCGGAAGATTCATTAGCATACGGGGTCAGGCCGTGCACAAGCCACGCAAGCCGTACATCCGGTGTTGCTGTGGTGCGCGATGTGCCGCCGCGCGTCTCGTAGCACCTTTAATTAGACGCGGAAAATAATTAACACGCCGCGCCGCGCGTCTCTCTCAAGTGGAAGTCGTGCTCGTAAAAACAGTCTGATCCTTGCTTTATTAAAGCGAAATTAAATTTATGACTAGTATACATCGCGACCAGCGCGCTCGTTGCTTCTCATTTAACTTTAAAGATTGAAGCACTCATTACTGCACTTTTACGCATTCCTCTTTAATCCGCCAAAGATTGATCAATCTATTTAGAGCGATTACTCGCTTAATGTATAAGCATTTATTTTTGTATCTATGCAAATCTGTGCAAAACAAGTCTTATCGTTGAGTAATTATGTCATACCATATTTTATCATTGCTAATAGATATCATTACTAAGTCAAGTATTTTTGTTGAATAAGTCTGTGTTATTGTATTTTTATTGTATTTCTCTTATTCTAAAGAATCAAATGTCTAAAAATTACTGTAATAGAAAATAATCATTTTCGTTTATCTCGACTTTCCACCTTCTATTTTGTTTCTATTTTACTTCTATTTCTATTGAATACAGCTGGCATATACTGCGCGAGCTCGTCCTATAGTCATCGACTATAATAGTCGCTTCGCTACTATTGAGGCTATTCCTCGAAGTTGTTGCCATTCTGTACAACTATCAAAGACCCTCCAGAGAGACTGTCCATGAGCACAAATAGAATATACAATGCGTCCGTATACAAATATTATTCGGAATCATATAATTTCGTGGCGATTCTGTATGCTTGAAAGCGGTGTTATGAGAAAATTGTTGCGATTAAAAATGACTTTGCCGAATGTTGAAACGTACACGATTTAGATGAATCACATGAAAAATATCAAAAAATCCTGACTGGCGCATCGAGGTTGACTGTCGACGCTGATCGAATAGTCGCGACCCAGTTGCGGGTTCGATCACCCCCCCACCTTTTAGTCGCGTTGATGTTCGATCCACCTCTCGCAGCTCACAGAATAGAGTTCGCAGCTCGGAACCAGTAACTAACTATCGGGAAAAAAAACGTGGAGGATCGTCAATAAACGATGCGAAATTAGAATGCCGCATTTGTGTGCGTGCGCGCGCGACTGGAACAAGAAAAGACTGGCACGTTGGCAATTTTTTAAATAAAGGGGAAATTAGGACACGCTCCAACAGCTCTTTCTCTTTTTTATTTTTCATTATATTCAGACTATTTTATTATTATGTTTTGTTTTTCTACGCGCATTTAGTGAATACGAAATTAGGAACAAACACAACAAGTTTTAAAATACGAAAGAATTAAAGAAAAAATATTTTCGATTGACTAGAATCATTTTATGTAATAAAGCTTCATCAAGAAAATGAAAGCGTCAGAAATCAGAGCGTCATAAACGTAACATTTAACCTGATTTACTAGTAATTTTTATAAAACTTATAATTATTATACTTACAATTAGTAAGTTTCTCTTTAAACTACTTTCATTATATTAAGATAGATTACAAGTCGCGTTGTAAGATTTACTAATAATATTTACAAGACTTTTTTAAAATGTGTAAAATATTTATATCCTATCCTTTCTTAAGCAATTTTTTTATAAAATTGAATATTGATATTTAAAATAAATCTTCCTATACCCTCTTATAAAATCTTCAAGAGTGGCATGGTACTTGCAGCCGTTTTTAGTGTACACCTCTAATGAATATCACTCGATCCTACAACAGCGTTTCGAGACTGCCCTTGAAACCTTTGGAGTGCGCCGAAAAACCCTGTCGCAAGGGGTGGCAGGCATGAGAGCACCACTAAATTTGGATCGAGAACGTGCGCGCGCGTACCAACGCAACAGAGTGAAAGAACAGCTTGCGACCTACATCGCGAAGGGATCGAGCGTAGCACGCTGCTCGGGTGCTGGGTCACTTCCATGAAACGTCGGACGAAAATAGCAGCCGCCTTCTTTGTCCGCCCGAGCGTGTACTCTCGCCGTGGCCGTTTGCGTCCTCTTCCTCTCCGAGCACGCGCGTCCGTCCGCTCCTCACCCTCTGGCCACTCTCGCATTCTCGCCCCGGGGGTTGGTGGACGCGACGCTGCGCGGCGCGGCGCGGCCTGGCTTCGATCGCGTTCGCGTCCAAGCGGTGGAAGATAGTCACGGGGCGATAGCGCCGATCGATCCACGCAGGAAACCACGCCGGATGCTGAGCATCGCGCGTGGAAATCGAAAGGCGTGCTGGAAAGCGATCGGCCGCGGCGCCACAGAAATGTCAAGCAGTGAAAGTCGGGAGGGAGGGAAAAAGAACATTGTTACACCCGGCTTTCACGTGGAATAGATTGGGTCAGGGACGAGCGCGCGATAGCGCGGCGGCAGGTCTTATCGTGCCTTTGGCTAATTATCGAAAATGGAGGTTCGAACATAGAGAACCGCAACCAACCGGTGGCAGAGAGACAGAGAGAGTTACCTCCGCTTCGTCACGACTTCCCTGGTGAAAATAAAATTTAGAACGTAAGTCGAATGTAAGGGAAAGGTGATATAAGCGTAAATAAAACGTCTAAGAAGCGAAAATTGAAACACAGGAGCGTAAAAGAAGCGTAAAAAAATTTTAACGCTTTTTTTACGCTCCGGTGTTTCAATTTTCGCTTCCTAGACGTTTTGTTCACGCTTCTATCACCCTTTCCTTACATTCGACTTACGCTCTAAATTTTATTTTCACCAGGGTTACAGTGATCCACGCGCGAATACCAGATCGCACGACGTCGCGATGCAATTGAATCAATTTTAGAGACGATATAATCCCGAGGAGAGTGCTATAAACGCGTCGCCTCAGACCAATTGCCTCCTCAATTCATTGAAACGAGCCGGCGCGGCGAGCCGTCTTTGACGTCCATTAACCCTTCACCACTTGGTGCGCCTATCCGACAATCGCGCGATACATGCCGTGCAAGTATCTCACAGTTTAAGGAACGTCTTTTTATCTTGCCGACATATATACGTCGTCACGTCGAGCGGCACGTGTAAGTACAGCGGCGGCCTTAATATTTCACGACGGAGAGACAGGTCTGGTCGAGCATGGTCGTAGCTTCGTCGAGGGAGGACGATCGATTTACGCCGCGGAGAAGAGCCCCGATTTTTTTACCCCGCCCCTTCCGCGCCTCGTGATTGAGGAAATCGTGACTCAACCGTGCGAGTCGACCGTTAACTCACCGCAAAAACCGAAAGCGATTAAATCACTGTCACTTCCTCGCCCGAGCGTTTAACCCTGGCGAGGCGATGACGCGCGAACGTAGAATAGCCTACTACGCGGACGAGCGTATCGCATACCGAGAAATCGGAGCGTAGTTACGGGCAAACTTATGCGTGCGTGCTTAGGCGCGCATGCATCTACCGACCATAACCGGATGCCCGCGACAGGATTATGCAATCTGACGCGGCGTGGCATTTTATCCGGATTATGTGAATGAGCAATGTCGCTCGCCTCTTATGAAGAACTCATATCCTGCGTTTCTAGTTATTCAAATTTCAGCCGACTCGGACGTCACTCGACGCGATTGATGGCATTTACGTGCGTTTCGCGATATAATATTAACGAATACGTCGCCGAGACCGTGTTCTACGCGTGCCGATCGCTAAAACTTTCAAGTCCCCTTTCGCGATTTACGGCAAATTTCATTTTTCCGCGTATTGAGTAATCCATCAGTCGATCGTCCATTCGGACGAAAATCAAGGAAAATCACGTACGGAGTTGCGTTTTTCGCGATACGATAGAGAGAACCGTCTTCGCGACCAAGTACCGGAGGAGAGGGTGCTGGCGACGCGTGACGAGTAACTGGACACGAGTGACCTTGGCGATATAATATTTTTATCGCGTCGCGGTCTTTATTGGAGCAAATGGCACGTCAGTCGTC
Organism: Tetramorium bicarinatum; assembly: GCA_928718305.1. Taxonomy (NCBI): domain Eukaryota; kingdom Metazoa; phylum Arthropoda; class Insecta; order Hymenoptera; family Formicidae; genus Tetramorium; species Tetramorium bicarinatum. The sequence goes on along the minus strand of OV788319.1, from coordinate 7,426,974 downwards.
GGAGGATGCCTGCCACAATTAAGCTTCACGCAAACTCCATTAAATCGGATTTATTTTCTACTGCGCACAGAAAAATGCGGATAAAAGCACATTATTAAATGTACTGGGTATTCCCGGCAATCCAGACGGACATGTAATTATCGATGGTATATAAATTCTCGAGCATATGACCAAATCCGCAGCTGTGACCATTAAGGATCGCTTCTGTTCTCTCCGGAAAAAAAAAGAAAAAATATGATGATGGAAGATTGGCGAACGTTCTGTTACGTGAAAATACAGGAAATTTAGCTTCAGGTGGTTGCTTACGTAATAGATGACAACGCGTGAGCTGCATAATTAACGCGATAGATGAGTGTTCAGTCGGCTGCATTCGTCATGACTCTCACGTGGACAGCGCAGGTAGAAACGTGCAATCCATTCTCAATGACCTCCGATCTCGTGCACGATAACATTGGAAAATAAAATTTGAAAATTTAATATAAAATGCGAAATTCTCAAAATCTCTCTTTTCATAGAACATTGCTAAATCTTTACGATATTTTGTTTAAAAATTGTCGAGGCATCTATAGTTTCCGAATAATTAACGATCGAAATAACTTATAGCAAAATTAAGTTCGAGAGCAGAATAAATAAGCGATAAAATTACATTCTCCAGTTAATCTTAAGCGGATTTTAATAAAAACTTAAATCGACACTCAATCACAGAAATAGTTAAAAGTTGCAAAAGAAAAATAATTTCCTCCAACGTTCTCTCCAGACAGAGAAACTAAAAAGCCATCCGGTGGCTTCGGAATGCCGTGTGTATCAAATGTATCCAATTAAACCCGAGTTGTTGAGAAATTGGCTTCTTTGCACTTTGAACACGATCATTCATCAATCGGAAACGATTAGAGCTATTTTTGCGTATCGATAGCAACGATAGAGAATCTCGAGTCACCGCAATTATACCGGTTTCGATGTCTACTCGGGCACTGGGAACATAATACCCCGGTCAAGGCTCAACGAGATCGCATCGATCATGAATAAACCTTACACGCGCCAGCCAGCTAGACTGGTCATTTATCGTTCTTCCGTTCTCGCCCGTTGTGCGTCGTCAATTTCTCAAGAGACTTCGGGCTCTCCGGGGACGAGGTCCTTATACATCCACGCACGGCTGATGCGTAGCAGTGCGGTGCACGCGTTAGGCGTGCGTTGCATTAGCACGTGGCCGGTGGTCCGTTGGCGGTGGCGATTACGTAAACGCGCCGTAGCAACCGTGGTCAATGTCAAGGTCGATGGTGCTACACCAACGTGCAATCCTGCTCGCGAGCGCGTATCAGGGAAATATGTGCGTCGCGTCGATGCCACACGTAATTATCAGCATTTTATTAATTACTACCCTTACTACAGCCCTTTACTGACGACAGACACATTCCAGAACGCGATTACCTATACAATAATGATTTAATATTGTAAACAGCTTTTTTATTACGCGAAAAATCAACACTCGGTAGGACCGGGAAATAAAAGAGCAAATTCACATGAAATTGTTGCTTTTACGTTGATATTAAAGTCCTGACCTAAGGTACAATGTATCACGCTAAAATTCAACATTTGCTTTGGATGTTTAGAAAAAGAGTTGGTCGATAACGATATAAAGTTTCCGTCGGGACCTTATACAAACGTAGCAGCTGCGACGATGAAGAGAGAGAGAGAGAAAGACTCTTTATCGCGCTGCTGCGTCTGCAACGCTATCATAGATGAGACGCGTCAACCGGGTCGCCGGTGCAATAAAGAACCGACTAATAAAGCGATAAGCACGGTCGAGCGAATCGCGACTCGCACACGCGATCACAGCATGCACGACTCGATGCATGACTGCGGTTACGTAAAACCAATATTCGCGCAACAACGAGAGAGATGCGTCCGGGATCTATGCGCTCTTTGTTGCATGCAAGAGAGACTCGAAATGCATGCACCAGAAGTGCAGATGCATAGAGCGATAAAGAAGATTCAAACATATCCTTCTTTTTATAAGTTTCTTTTTTTAAGTCTCTTTAATGTTTAAACGAGGAGAATTAAATAGCGATGCAAGAAAAAAGTTTTGCGAAATTGCAGCATAAAGTTCAATGGTCAATTTATAATTTCTCTAAAAAGAAAATAAAGAATAAAATGAAAAGCAAAGATTAGAATCATGTGTGCGACGAAAACGTTCACCGAAAGCAAAAGATTAAAGACAATTGTTTACGATGCTTCGTGTTGTTTGCTGATGCACGGAATGACTAATTGTCGGAGAGCTTCGACACCTTGTTTATCGCATGAGCGTATCGTTACGTAAGACTCGTGCGAGAGCACGACCGACATTGCCAACAAGGTGGTATCTTCGTCAGGACGAAACCGGGTCTTTGCATCATCATACTTTGCCCGAGAGTACTTCGAAAAAAGATCCTGATTCGAAGTTGCAAACTGGTTCTAACCAGATTCTAATAAAAATAAGAGAATCTAGTTGGATTAGAAGATATCGGGATAAATTACCGAATGTGACATCCGCTTTAACCCGTCCGTACAATTATTTCTTAACCAGTCGGAAGTACTTTAGAATGACATTATTATATTCATTATCTGTAGTTTACGTAAGCATTGTTGATACCTAGATTACAAGCATTATATAAATGGAAGTATTTCTACAAGTGGGCAAAAAATTTTATTAGCATTTAAAAGATGGTTTCTTACTGAAAAACCAAAAATTAAAAAGCCTATATCAGCTGAGTGTTTGTATACTAATGTGCAGACAAAGTTAATAAGATACTGTATATCAGACCTGATAAAGACTGTGATGTTTATTGCGTGTCGTGATATCTTATTTTCTTTATTTTACGGGAGAAGAACCGACTAAAACTCGCATTACTGCAGAAATTCAATGGACATGCATTCTGTAAAGTTATATAATCCAGAAAATTGAAAACTAACAATAAGATAAGATTTCAAAAGGTCATAATATCGAAATGTAAGAAATGAGACAATGTCCCCCGAAAAATTATATACAATTATACTTTTTAGAATTATGATTTTTCGGAACATTGTACCGTTTTTCAATTTTCAGCATATTTTTTTCAGAACTTTGCATGTCCGGAAAATCTAACTCGCATTATCACCGAGCACTATCCCTAGCGTTCTCCCTACAAGACACGAAGCCGACGTAATCGCGTGTCGCGCATACAATGACTTACTTGTTTGAACTTGCGACGTGTAAAAGAGTTTGTGTAAAGTAATACGTTATCTATGTTTTGCAAACAGTCCCGTGGGCCATGTAGTATGACACTCGCATCAAACTCACTCCCAGCGGGCTGTTTTCGATCCTGGGCTCCACGTGCACACCTCAAGCCTCATCGGCGAAAGGTTTTTCCAACAAGCCGGTTTTCTACGAGAGCGATCTCGGTCACGCTCTGATAAGTTTAGAAATTTTCGTCGCTTTGTGCAGAGATACTTCTGGAATTTTCAGAGAGAAAGAGAAAGGAAGAAAAGAGAGAAAGAGATCATCAATGAGAGATTCTCCGAGCGTCAACATGTTATGACCGTTCTCCGAAAAAATGAGAGGCGCGATAACTTTGTTGAAAAACAAATTGTGGGAGTTTATCGACTTCGATAATTATCTGCAAAAGTCCGCTCTTATCGCTCGATTCACTTGGCGCAAAGCCCACCTATAAATTGTAAGTCAGTATCCGATGCGCTGTCACGTAAACAAACTATGCAAAACAGCAGTCGGAGTCGGAGAATGGTTCCAACTGGCCATGGTATATTTCCCGTCATTAGAAATAGCTTTGGCGTAAGGTGACGTCAGCGGCTGCGGAGAGAAAGAGAAGGACTGCTGCTTTATGCGGCAAACAAGTATTATTCCTAAACGGCCGGCGGAAAGTACCGTAGAAAATCTCGAAAATCTCCAAGTTCAGGAATTCGCTTCGAGGCGTAGATTTTCGAGGCTCGTAAGTTTACGGGCTGGTTTGCTGTCCGTCTAATGTAAATAACAGATAAGATAACGTAGCCGAGTGTCGCGCTTGCGGTGCGCGCGATCGGTCGTAAAATTCCGCGTGCGCTAACGTATAGACCGTAAACGACCGAGTTAATCATGGATGCGTTGAACGTTGTCACGCGTGACGTAAATTAATCCGAAACGCTGATCGATCGCAATTTGCCGCGACCGCAAACGCGCTGCGCGGAGACGCAGTCGCCATTCAAGGTTCCTCACGCGCGTTGACACGCTCCGCTCGTTTGCGCGCCGAGCTCGCGTGTGCGTTACAACGGACGCGCCGGAGCACCCTGACACTTTGCGTGCGCACACACGCGCACGTGCGCTTATCAGCGAGCGCGCGGCATGACGTAATCCCCAGCATATACCGCAGGCGACGCCGGGTCTGGCGAGTCGGCCGATGGCCGTCAACTAATAGGAACGACCACCTTCGTTCACCACAATACTTTCCTTTCATCTCTGCCTCTCCTCCGTGTGATCCCTATCTCTCGTTTTCTGCCCCTGTCACGCTCACGCTCTACCTCCTGTCCTGAACTCGTGGCAGGATCAAGGATAAACGCGCAAACACTTAGGAATCGCTTTTGAATACTAGGTCACGCTTACGGCGCGGCGGCTGGCAAACTCCTCGGGCGAAATGAAAGGCGCACACGAGCTGCTAAGTGAATTTCGCCGTAACCGCCGGTCCTTGAAACAGTCTTAGAAATTTTTAACAGGATTAATCTTTGTTGCCATTATAGAGACTCAAAACGAAGAGGATTTAATCTTTTGAGGATCAACTTTTTTCGCCAAGAAAAATTTTACTTCATTGAATTGTGATTAAATATAATGTTCTTCTCACAAAATTCAAAAGTTTAATAAATGCCTTGGCTCTTTAAAGAGTAACTGGTTTTCAAAGGATTAAAAAAGTAAAAGTCTCTCGTATCTTGCGTTTTCGATACAATCCTGATGTTTGCAACACGCAAACGCATGATTTTGAAGTTATATCGCAAGTTGAATTCAGTTCGTGAAATTGAATTTCTCTAGGAAGATCCCTTTTATTTCTTTGAATTGTTTTTCCTTCTCGTTCAGAACTCGTTGCAGGATCAAGGATACGTCTCGCGCGACGCGTACACCGGCCAGGACTCGTTTCTGAATACTAGGTCACGCTCGGCGGAGCTGGGTAAATTCCTCAGGCAAAATGAAAGGCACGACACACGAGCCGCTAAGCGAATTTCGCCAGTGCAACAGATGTGATCCTTGAAATAGCTCTATGAATTTTTTTACAAGCATAATCTGCGATCGAATACGAAACTACTTCTCCATGTATGAAAATCTACCGCCTTGACTTTCTCGATTGCAAGTTTATCATCGCACGTACACAAACATACGTTTATTTTCATTTTTTAACATTTATAAACCACAATTTATATGTAAATTACACTTTATTCGTATTTATTACACCGATAGTTTCGTAAGAACGTTACGAATTTACGTATTTTATTTAGCCTGACTTTTTTTCAAGTCCGATATATTTTGCGAAAAGAAAATCACCGGAACGTCATTGAGAACGTTTTAAAATTACTCGACTATTTTCTCAAACGATCGTCAAGATCGAGGTTGATCGTCGAACGTGGGGTTTGATAACTCGCCTGCCTCTATATTTACCGGCTACTCAACATTGTTATTCTTACGTTGCGAAGTAGAGCATTTGCGATTATGGAAATTGTGCCCTCCTCTTGCCCCTGTAATATATCCGCAGTGCATATAGCTCGCGCTAGCGAGGCCGGCGAAATCGACTGCAACTACTGTGCCACGCAATAGATTCTGTTTTTCGAATGGCGATCAGCGAAATTGGATAATACCACGAGGTGGTGTGACTGACTCGTTGTTTCGTTCTTTTCCCTTATGCGTGTTTCGGTTACCCGAAACGCCCAGTATCGATTGTATTCCGCGTACAACTCCAAAGTCCTAAACCTTATCGGAGAGTTCAAATATTCACACGTTGCGCATGTTTTACGCGACGAGTTTTCTTACCTCAAAGAAAAGTAATCCTCCCATGAACCAACTTGATAGAAATAATATATTTCAAAGCGCAGATCTAAAAAAAAGTTATATGCATTACTTCGCGAAATAGATACGCAAGCTGACACTTATCGAATCAATGTATTTCTAAAATAAATAATCGTTAACGATGAAATATAAGAATTATTAACGGTATGTAAATTCTAGCCGAAATTTATTACTACATACTTTAAATTAGTTCAAAATTTTGACAATTTGTACGATAAAAAATAACTCGAAACTTATTAAAGTAATTTGATACACGCGCTTTTTGTTAGACAGAAGAAAGAGAAGGTTTTCGCGTACCATTCTTTAGACATTCGCCTCCGCTCGTAAACGTATCCTTTCCTTTTTTAATTCGGAGCTAATTATTACTTGCTGCCACATACACTGCTTGCGAAATACTCCGAATGTCCTCAGTGCCTCTAAAAGACCGCAAATGTCGCAACGCTCAAACACAACCTCCGTTCCTATTACTCTCAGTTCCCACAAGTCAAAGAAAGCGCGGTGTTCACACACACACACACACACGCACGCACGCACGCACGCACACACGCACACGCACACGCACACACGCACACACACACACATGCATACATGTACATAACATATAACGTTCTCTCCTCGTCACCCAGATTACGGCAAAAAAATCCACTGCCATCTCCGATTGCCATCTCTGATGCACACGATTGCATTATGCTGCACGCGCGAATTTTCAGCGTACGTATTCATACGCATTTTCGAGGATATGCTTGGTTTTTAGAGAGCGTGAGAGATTGTCATCTGTGACGATTCGCACGCGATCAAAGGCACAATGTTTGCCTTCAGCGCTCCGACATTTAACCGACGAAGCGCCGACACTCGTGTCCTCGTCTCTTGCTTCCTCCGTTTCCCCCCTTTCTCGTTTTCTCTCTCTACATCGTCCTCTCGATAGCACGTCGCTATTATCCGCGCCAGAGAGCCGGAAATGCTCGATCACTTTCTACGGGGCTGATCGTGTCGCATGTACCGCGTTGCTCATTGATTCTGACGACTGTAAACTGGGTCGCCGTCTAGGAGCTGATCATGTATGCCGTGCTATCAACAAAGTTATGGAGAAAGCACAGAACAGACGGAAAGTTCAATTCGCGGGAAAAATATATTTCAATTAGGATGATTACACTGTAAAAGGATCAAATGTAAACCGATTCCTTGAATTAAATAAAAGTAAAAAATAGTTTATTATTTTTAACTACCACGTGTGTCGAAAATGATTAATTTAACACAGAACATGTAGTTGTTGTTATTTAACTTCACTGTTACGTCTAAAAGAAAATCGCGAATTTGGCAACGAGATCCGCTTTTGCACAAAACTGCGCCGGGGGACTTAAAAAAAAAAAGGTTGCGGCTTCGACTATTTCGGGCGTAATTCGCAACCGTGATAATTTTAGCGTGTGGAGAACTTTCCTTGCGTTGTACGTCGGCACATGGCGAAGATTTCTGTTGGACCGTAAGGAAAATCGTGGATCGCGATAAGAGGAGCGTTTCCGCGTGATCGCCTCTACGGATGATGTCTTAACTTTCTTGGATTCGCTCGCACGTCGCGCCTTTTACGGACGAGCGCCGAACGCGGAACATTACTTTCATTGATTTTATCGGGCAGAATCCGGGAAAGATCGTCGCGTGGCGATTCCGCCTATCATCATTTTCCCGATATCAATCTCGAATGTTCATTAATTTACTCCGGAAGCTACGTCCAAGCGGCTCTCACTACTTTATCACTAGGGTTTTCAATCCCGGGATCCCGGCCAAATTTGTAATCCCGAAAATATTCGGGATTCAACACCACAAATCCCAAAAATCCCGGGATTGCAAAATTCAAAATGTTTAATATTTACTATTTATGTTTGCAAAAATTTTATCTTGATAACTTTTTAAAAAGAGCTCTTATTGGATATCGCTCATTGTGTTTGATATAAAAATATTATGAACGCGTGCTAATGCCGTCGATACCCAGAGAAATGGTTGGTCAAATCGATGTCGAATCGATATCGATTCGATATAAAATAGGTTAGAATATCAGGTTAAGATAGATGTATACGTTTTACCAGTATTCTTACATTAAATTACTGATTTAATTAAATTAATTGGTTTTAATGCATGAAATGGAGCAAGAAAATGTGTATATTCCACATAAAAAAGATAAATGTGATACATCTGTATGGTATTATTTTTTGAAAGCTACAGATGGAAACACAGCAAAATGCAAACAATGTAACACTGTGTTGAAAACTCTTGGTGGCAGTACAAAAGGTTTGCACACACATTTAAAGTCTAACCATAACAAACGATTAAATGCAAACTTGCCTGGATCAAGCAGTGTAAGCAATAATACTGATAATGAAAGTGAAATGCCACCAATGAAACGAAAAATTTCCAATTACTTCTTGCCTTCTGAAAAATCTTCATGCGACGTAGTCTTAGCTCGGATGACTGCTTTAGACGGACTGTCATTTAATCTTTTTGTCCATTCATATGATTTAAGACAACTTTTGATATCAAAAGGTTATAATGATCTACCTACTTCTGCTGTTACTATACGTAATAGAGTTGTCAATTATTCATTGCAAATTCGAGAGCGATTGACTAAAGAAATATGTCAATACAAAGCAGCTGGAAAGCGCTTTTCATTAACTTTTGATGAATGGACATCCACAGCGAATAAACGCTATATAAATGTTAATATCCATCATAAAGAAAAATTTTGGAGTTTGGGTCTTGTTCGTGTACACGGATCTATGTCTGCTGAAAGATGTAAAGATATTTTACAGCAACGTTTGTATGAACACAGCATCTCACTTGCAAAAGATATAGTTGCTGTGGTTACAGATGGTCCTAACGTAATGCTGAAAGTTGGAAGAATAATAGAAGCTGAACATCATTTATGTTTGGCACATGGTATATATCTAGCCGTTTGTGATGTTCTTTATAATAAAAATAAAGATGCTATTATATCTGAAACTTTGAATGAAATAGATGTTTCACAAATAGAAGATGACAATAGCAATGATGATATTGAAAAAAATTTCACATGCACTCAGATGGGATTAGATTTTGAACTTATCTATAAAGACGTTGAAATATCAAATCAAAATGAGATTAATATTAACGAACTAGTGAAAAAAATACGTAAAACTATAGTCTTGTTCAAAAGATCTCCAACAAAAAATAATTCTATTTTACAAAAGTATGTAAAATCCGAAAAAGGAAAGGAATTAACTCTGCTTTTAGATTGTAAAACGCGATGGAATTCTCTTTTAACAATGCTTGAACGTTTTCTTTCTTTGAAAACATGCGTACAAAAAGCTTTAATTGATTTAAAATCTTCTATTATTTTTGAAGAAAATGATTTTAATACAATTTCTGACATAGTAGACGTGCTTGCTCCATTAAAACTAGCTGTAGAAGCGTTATGTCGTCGAAATGCGAATTTGTGTACGGCAGATGCAGTTCTTAAATTCCTCATGTCTGAGATGTCTACAAAGCAATCATCTTTAGCTCGAAATATGTTCCAAGCTCTAAAAAATAGAATTAGCCAAAGACGTAAAGAAAAATTATCCGGAGTTTTACAATATTTACACAATCCACGTGATAATAAAGATCCATTTCAATTATTCCCTTTGCCTGATCAAACAGTCATCAGAAAACAGTTAAAAAATATTATAAAAAGATTAAGTGGTGAAAATTATTGTACAAATACAGATATCAATGAAGAAAGTGAATATGAAACACCAATAGAAAGACAGACGCTAACTTTAAAAGAAAAATTTCAACAACAAATAGAAAAAAGCATGGAAGTAATAAAACCAGAAACTCAAAAATCAAATGATTTGATGTCAATCTTAAGAAAAGAAATGGTTATTTTTGAATCAATTGGCAAAAGAGGACACCACCTTGAATTAGCATATCAATATTTAATGACAATACCCCCAACAAGCGTGGAACCTGAACGAGCGTTTTCTGCAGCTGGCTATATTGGAAGCAAGATCAGAAGTCGACTTGGTGATGTCACTTTAGATGCATTATTATTCTTAAGGTCATTTTTTCAAAATCAAAAAGCAGAATGAGAAATAATATGATTTTTATTTATAATTTTCAAAAGCTTTATTTTCTACTTATAACTTTATTTTTACAAGATTAGTTTAATGATAACTTTATAATATTAACTACTTTTGTTACTTTTACTTCAAAGATTACTTCTTTTTCATTTATTATATATATATAGTTTATATATTAAATATAAACATTTAAATATCTTATTAAAAGTTTTCATTTTGATTAAAGACTATTTGAGAAATTGAGATTCTCATTCAAGTGATAAAAATAATTTTTAATTTTTATTATGTTTTAATTTCCTTGTTTCATTTTAATTTTATTTGAAAGATATTTTATAGTTTATGTTATATAATAAATATCTGAATAAGAATAAAAAGTATATTTATTTGTTTTTGTATTAATAAAGTAATTTAAATAAATATTTTTCTTATTTTAATTTAAATACACATAATCCCGGGACTAGTCCCGAGATCCCGAGATTGATTACAAAAAATACCGAAATCCCGGGATCATGAAATCGTCACGGGATTGAAAACTCTATTTATCACACGTTGCGCTATGAACACCGAGAATTCTGAGAAATTGCATCGGACAAAGCGGAGACGCAGCGAGATGACGCAAACGCGCGAGTAAAAACCAATCCTAAAAACCGAGATGATTTTTTAAAAGCGGTTGGATGATTTCTAAATTAAGCGATGGTTCATTATTTCTTAACGTGACAGAATAACGATAAAACCAATCGCATGCTAAGTCAATATAAATGTAATTTATACCAATTACGTCAGCGTTATCTCGTAAACGTCGATTGTCTCTTCTGATCGATAAAGATAACGACTATCCGATATGAACGTGATCGCGCACACATTAAGTTGCATTGTCAACGTCAGTCAGGCCTCGTCAAAACGCGGCAGATGGTCTCTTTACCTAAGAATCGATGACCGTTCTTGGCGGAAGTAACGCTGTACTATGTTCTATTAAAAAAAAAAGAAATGAAAAGAGAAGAAATAGAAACGAGTGTGGCGTGCACAACAGAGAATCCGTTCGGCGTGGCGCAAACGGTGGGGATAAATCGTGAGGAAGCAGCTGTACGATGGCATTGCAGGCGCAAGTTGGCTGATTTCCAGGACATTGTTTCTTGACAGAATGCACGCGGCTCGCGGCAGTCGCGGGGACCGATAGTCACCGGGTTGCACAGACCCGGAAGATTCCACCGGAAAGCGAGCGATCATTCGTCACGCTCTGCAGAGGCGAAGGGAAAACTCATGACGCGATCGAAGGTACTAACCGAAAATAGACGCCGTGCGCCCTGCGGGTCAACGTCTGAGGCACGCAGCAAGCCAAAGAGTGATATATATATATATATATATATATATATATATATACTATATATTTTTCTTCCTTGTATTTTTAACGCGCGTCGCACATAAACTTTGCCGTCGGAGCCGCCGTACATTTATCGAGCGAGAAATTCGAAATTCATAAGGCATTTCTACTCCGATGGATTCAGAGCGATTCGTTAACTGTGGCGCATAATAACGGCGAATGTTGCAAATTGCGGCATACTTTACCTCCCTGCGAGGAAAATGCAAATATCGAGGATCGTGGGTCCGATAACGATTCGGGTCGAAAGGGATCCACGCGAATTTGCGTATAGCACGAAAATATCACCTGCTGAAAGGTTTTCACCGAGTAGCTTGCAAATCCTAAATAATTTCGTGTAATCTATAAAGTCGTATCAATTTTGTTTATTTTATTCTACGAGGAGGATACGGGAATCACTGCCGTAATTAATAAAGCACTAACGGAATTTGGGGCAATGCGCACCTTGACGTTCGACGTAAATATGCCCTGCAAACCGCATTCCGCTCGTCATACGTGCGCTATCGTGGCGGAGAAAAATCACGTTTTGTTATTTTTCAATAACAGGACCGCGCACGTGTCGTAGGGAGCGGTCGCATCAGCGACTTTTTCATACAACGCCATTAGACGATCTGAATAAAAGTACGAACGGCAGCGATATTTCCATCTCGTTTAAATTGCGAACGGCAAAATGACTACCTGCCATTATAGGCGAGATAGATTGCCACCGCGCACACGTACGATAAGTTTTGCAGTCACTCGCGATAAGTCGCGCATTTACTTTTTATAACGTGATATCATCTTCCGTGAGTCTTTAAATCTCGCAGAAGCTCTATCTGGACTAGCTCGTCAAAAATCAACCGAGTAAAATGAAAAAAGTATTCGGCGGTACGTTCGCTTAAATATGGATTGCATATTAGCTGCGTTCCAATTTCCCCGGTAATAACGAAAGAATAGCATGCGAATGCAGCTTTTCTGCAGCACAAAGTACAGGTACAATTTTGTTCACTCGTTATTATCGACTAATAACACGCCCTCGAAGATTAGGGCAACGTACGTAGTTTCTTCTAAACCTTTCAGGCATCGTGCTTCGGTACCACGTAAAACGTTCTAGAATTCTCGAAACAGAGAGACTATTAGATGCGCTAACGAGGTGTATATTTATATGTCATTTATAATTTAGAAAACTTGAACATTGTCCAACACCCGGTGTCTCGCGACAAATTGTCTCGCGGAAATACACGGCGAAATAGCCGTTGTGCGTAGGTGAGAGATGCGTCAGACGGAACACTCGCGCGATCGCGGGTCTCGATTGGACAGAGATCCGATCGCTCGACTCCTGTGTCTCTCCTAGAGCCCCTGTAGAGCCTTTTTCAGCAGGCACCACGCCAGGAATGCGCTTGGCCAGCGCGAGTTAGCATCCACCACGAAGGCCGTCGTCACAGCGCGATCGTGGAAATGCAGCGTCGCATGCTGTCGGTGCATATAATGGCGATGCGGGCTTATTCCACTACGGCACGCACGCAGACTCCTAATGTTTTGAATTCGCGAGGCTAATGCTGACGCTATTAAGTCCAACCAAGCGAGATGCCGCGTTGAGAAGTATCTCGGTTGATGCGAGATTAACCTTCTTACTGCGAGCGCCGCGCGCGATAACTTTGGAGTTTTACAAGCCCATCCGTAATTCGTAACTTCGATACTTTGCCGAATATGAAAAGTTTGCGAAGTTTTAAAATCTTTCCAAATCCCTGGGATTGAAAAGAGTTACAATTTCTATATAAAGAGATATACGAGATGATCCGAGGTGATAAAAAGAATAGTCAACGACTCTTGCCTTAAAAATGTAGTGCAGTCATGTTTAGTTACGCCACCATTGTAAACGATTATTTTCTATGTGATTAACGTTTGTAGATAAGAAACTTTCCGCAGGCTAAGCTTTAGTGGAACAAACAGATAACAAAACTGTAAGATTTGAACATGAATTATTTGTTCAAAATATTTGTTTATAGCACAAAATCAGATTTTTCTATCATGTTTAGGGTTGAGATTCAGTATTTATATAAATAATTATTTTTTTCTTATCAAAATTATTTATAAATCAATTATAAAATCTGTTATTCCAATAGTCCAATAAATGACCGTATATATTTGGTAAATTTTTAATAAAAATTTTATTTATTAAGGTTTGTGTATTACTTTTACTTAAAAATTATAAACTTGAAAAATGTTAATAAACTCTGTGTATAAACATTTAATAACTTTTAAGTTTATAATTTACATTTCATTTTACTATGGTCATTTGCTGGTACGCGGTCAATTACTAATCCGTTTACCCCTGTAAAAACTTTTTATAGCGGCAGAAATCGAGGAGTCGTGCTGACGTTGAAAAAAAGACAATTTTAAAGTGATTAAAAAAGCGAAAATGCTTGATATAATAATAGAATCCGTACGTCCGCACGTGCGACGTCGAGATTACTTTAATCGGATAGTCTTCACACGTTTCCTGGTACGTCGCACGGAATGATCGGACGATGGATAAATGACGCGGCATTAAATGACACTCGAGATGGCAACCGCCGAGAACCGGAATCTCGGATCGTGTGCGGAACGACAGATCAAGTCTTGGCCGTTCTTGGAGTTTCTAGCAACTATAGCAGGAGCAGAAGCGATATCTATGCATCTGGCCGCTTCCAGGAACAACTGGTCGCGACCGCGCGGCTTTTAACTGGGTGTCTCCGACGTCAGAGAGACGGGGGAAAACGCACGTCGCGCCACGCGAGCGATTGATCCTCGCAACGAGTCGTAATTGATCCGGTGAAAGGAAGAGCCGCGGGAATAATCATTTCCACAATATCGCGCGCGTGGGATGTCTGCGTGGCAAAATGTCGACGCGAATCTCATGAATCTCGCTCGGGAAACGTAAGACCGACTTCCGCTCGCTGCGCGGCGAGCGCTCGGGAAATGGAACTTCCCGCTGCGGCAAGTGAATTACAGAAAAAAAAGAAAAGAAAAAAAAGACTGTTTAACGACGGTAACGCTCGAGGCTTCCGCTCCACGAGATACGTTCCCGTGAGGAGAGATACACGAGCGACGAAAGTCACGGCGCGTACAAGCCGAAAGCCACCGCTCGACGACGTGATATTAGCAATGCTAATGGGATTTATCATTTCCTGGCAGGTTCGTTAGAATCGATTGTCACGGATGAATTGCTAATGCGCGCGCGGGGGGCCATCAGTATTGGCATCACGTGCTGCGTGTTTTGTTTTGGACGTTTATGTTTAGCAATAACTTCTGCTTTATTTCGATTAGCGCGAGTAAGACGCATGTTAATCTCACTGCGAGTTTGACGACGCGCAATCAGAATTTATTGACATACTTATTGCAATTATTGCAATATATATATTGTAATATAATATTGCAAAAATATTAATTATTTTCGCGACTCTCAATAAACTAAACGAATAAAAGTTACAAGTGATTTATAAATTCAAAAAAACATGAATATACATCGTGATATTTTTAAACGATGCAAAGTCGGTCGGATACAAGGATTATAAGATTGATTAGCGCTAATAGCGGTTAATTAAGGTCTCGACGCTCTAACCGCGCGATGGCTGCGCGTCCCGAAGAGGAAAAGGAGATTGCTACCTATAACTCGTTAACCGTGGCTGCCGCTGCAAATGTCCTTAACGGCCGATGACTGCCGGTATCTGCTAAACTAATTGTAAGTCTCCTTTCCCAGCCTGCGCTACAACTGCGCCTACGATCTAGAGAGAGAGACAGAGAAAAGGAGATAACGAGTCGCTATTCGCAATCAGAATTAATCAAGCAAGGTTATCGTTGGAATCAGGTGTCTCAGTCTATAATTTAAGTTCTTTGAAATTTTGTCGACTCAAGGTACGCGGCGTGCAAAGTATGTATGTACGTCGAGAAATCATCGTAGTCTGTAATATAAAGTCTACTTCTTCGAGACTGAACTTTAGCATTCAAACGCGGTCAGCTCAAATTAAATTCTGCGAAATCTAACGCGAGGTACAAAGACGAACAATATAGGCGATGACGCGGCTGTATTTCCGCGGGCTATTTGCTTCCGTCAATTGTCTAGCTGATGTAACATCGACGCGATATTGCGTTTAATTAAATCAACCTCGATACTTGCGCTTTACCTATTGTAAATAAATAACAATCCCGCGAGCGAATAATTGCAGTTAACGCCGGAAAAGACGTCCTCGTTGTTTAACGAACAAAGCAATTCTGGAACCTGCTGCATCGTCACGACCAGCAAAACCAGCATCGTGATTTTCAAGCTCGCACAAGCCTCTAATTGGTCATCGTTTAATTTGCCATACGTCGAGAGAGAGAGAGAGAGAGAGAGAGAGAGAGAGAGAAAAGAAGGGGAGGAGGAAAGAGTCGGTGAAAAAGTCACGCCGAGTGACAAGTTGCTCGGAACTGACAGAGACGGACAGTTTGGGGTCACGAACGTCGATACATACCACGCGCGCGTATATTTTCGGGGCGTGCCGTGTCTGTCAACTTTTTTTCCGTTATTACCGTTAAACGCGGTTCTTTTGCCCCGAACGAGCGGAGCCAGAACGGCCGCGACCGCGACCGCGACTCGACATCGAGCGCGATGACTTTGCGCCTCTTGTCTCCTTCGCCGCCTCCGTCCACTTCTGCGAGATGAATAAACATCGCGTGCAGACGAGTGTATTTTGAGAATGACGTGCGCGAGGCAGCTGGGCGTCGTGCGGCCGAAATAGAGTGCGTAATTAGGGCAAGGTGCGGAAAGCCCGCGTTCATTTCTGCCCATCTTTGTTTCAGCCGCCGTCGCCGTAGGCCACCGTTTGCACGCACTCAAATATCAGGGTTCACGTATTTAATAACAATATCAAAGTTTATGTAATTTAATCTTGCAAATTATTAATTTGTCAGTTTAATCCGGAATTAATATCATCCGCGAATAATTGATTCTTAGTGTAGGCCAAATTGATACATTAATTTATCAGCGAGGATTTCAGAGGAAATAATATTGTATCGAAATGGTGTGGTATCAATTTGATTTAATGGTACGATTTAATTAATTATCGAGCATGGGCGGCTTTGAGATAAAATTCAGCCGCGAGTTAATTTATTGCACGCGAGATTGATTCCCTCATTGCGCCGGCGGATGTAATCTACCCGAGAACTACATTTGCTGGTAGGCCTCGGCGATCTCCGGACGAAAAGCGAACGAGCACTTTCTAATTATTCAAAGGCATTTTCCTACGGCGTGATATTCCTCGTGCACGGTCGGGTGCAAATGGAGCCGGCCGCTTCTTCCGGTGCGGAGCGCCGCGCCGCAATCTCTCGACCATGCGACTTTTACCTTCCCTCTCTCGCGCACGTGACGGCCATAATACGGATCGTGCTGGGATCTTCGAAGCGACCGCCACGCAGAAAGTGAGAGCGCACGATCGTGCTAACTACCGTAAACACATAAATCAGGGACTAAACTTCGTCGCTGAGCAGACAAAGTGCAGCGTGCATAGAAAAGCCGGTTGACCCGCGACCTTTCGCCCGTCGATAGTAAATTTGCGTAAGAGACCTCCCGCCTCACCTCGCTCTCACATAGAGGGAAACTTAAAATATCAGAGCGACTGCGCATATATGTATAGTTTCAAACAAATAATTAAATCTATTTTCGCCTAGTATACCGATTTTTTTACCGGAGCTTGCGGAAAGTTTGAAAAAATTTATATTGCATTATATTTTTAAAAATGGGATATGTCAGATTTTTTTTATATTGTTCCGCTACTTTCGCCTAGAGATAATTGCATTTCTAAGTCAGTGTGGAAAAAATTGAGAAATATTAATTTTGCCTTCTATCTATATTGTTTCTATCGTGGGAAATCTTTTGATAAAAAGTTACACACGCTCGCGCAATGTGTGCTAGGAGAGGCAGAAAACAAATATTATATCGACGTTGACCACGCCTTGGCATCCTGCAGAGCTTCACCCAGTTTTCCGCCGAGTTCGGATCGTCGGTGCGGAAGGAAATCAAGCAGAAGGAATACGCGGATACGTATGACCACGGGTGATCATGCGCGATACCGATCCCAGGCGCTTTCACCCGATCGAAGTGCCCAAGACTCTTGTGGGTCGGTCACAGGCAGCCTTGGAATGATACGACTCGATTTATAGCTTTAATTTATGGAGCGAACCTTGGCCGGCTCTTTCCATCTGGCTATCCCTCTTTCTCTCTTTCTCCTTCTCTCTCACCGAATAAACACATCGATTCTTTTAGTTGTTATTTATTAACTAACGCTGCTTGTCGTCTTCTTCAAAATACGGAACTTTCCGTAAGCGGAGTCCGCGATAGCGTGGCGATCTGAGAGACGTGATTGCACCGGAAGATGTAATCGACAGAGATAGATAACTCGGAGTTGGAGGGAATTATCTATTGATAATCATCCGACACCGATCGGCCCGCAATAACCAATCGTCTTATTCATCATCGTTTTATTAGATCGTCGGGGTATAACTCGCGGAATTATACAATGCCGAGCTATTTTTGCGCGATACCGTTGGGGCACTTTATCTCTCTTCCACCTGCGAGGATCGCTTCTTTAATATTACACCGTCGCACAGATTCATACGCCTTTCACGAGAAACGAAACGAGACCCAAATAGAAAGTCTTGCATAACGAATGCGCGGCCGTTCCTTAATTGTCTTGAACGCGAATATCTACGAGAAATCGCGAACGCCACTTTTTAGATCCACTATTCTCGGCCCTCTCATTCACAAATTGCCCCAAGATATTAGAAACGAAGAAGTGAAACTCTCCCGATATATCCTGCGAGAACGAGCTTTAATGACCTAAGCTCACTTGAGAGTCGCAAATTTAATTACAGATTCGCTCGATTGAATATGTATCATTTTCGATTAATTTATATATTTTTTAAAAACTTTTTTGTTAACTTTAGATATTTAAGAGCAAAGTCAGTTCAATCGAATTAAATTTCCCATAAAATCCACTTTATACAGGGTGTCCGAAAAATCGCCTACTCCACTTTGGGAGGTGATTCGGGACCCAAAAACAAGCAAAAAAGTTCATACAAACATAGGTCCGGAAATGAGCCGTTTCCGAGTTATAGCCACTTTTATGTTCAAAAATCGTAATTTAGAATCCGCTTGGTATCCCTCTTTCTTAATTATTTCTTAAATTAAAAATTTTTATTTTTTTATTTTTATTTGTTATTTTTATTTAATTTTTAATTTTCAATTTTTATTTTTTAATTTTTTTTTAATTTTTTAAATTATATATTTTTTAGTTTTTTTCAATTTTTCAATATTTGTTAATACGATTACATTACGATAACATAAAATTTAATAAAAATAACAAATAAAAATAAAAAAATAAAAATTTTTAATTTAAGAAATAATTAAGAAAGAGGGATGCCAAGCGGATTCTAAATTACGATTTTTGAACATAAAAGTGGCTATAACTCGGAAACGGCTCATTTCCGGACCTATGTTTGTATGAACTTTTTTGCTTGTTTTTGGGTCCCGAATCATCTCCCAAAGTGGAGTAGGCGATTTTTCGGACACCCTGTATACATATAATAATTCCACTTCGTAGTAAAATATTTTTCGCATATATCGCCATGTTCCCGATTTTCCTCTCGCCTCGCTTTTTGGCTACATCGCGGAACGTGTGATGCTGTGCGAGAACGGAACCGATCGCGAGAGAGGCAAGAAGCAGGCGGCAACAGCAGGGTTGACAGATCGATACCGCGACCTTGAGACTCCTCGTCGCCTTATTACACCCGGGCAACCTCCGGGTTCTCGTAAAATCGAGTTGGGATGCGTCGACGGGAACGTACAACTGCGCGTTGAATTTTCTCTAGGCGAGAGGCCGTTGGGAGAAGAAATTCCCAGTGTGCCCATATTTTCCAACTCCGTACATCCCCGCGAGCTTATTTTCTTAATTCATGTTTGATGTCTTTAGCGAAGCGTGTCGGAAACAGCGCGAAAGGCGCATTCAATCTCGGCCTTGTGAACTTTAAGACAATGTAATTTTTCTTATCCAATAAACGTTTCTTTACCTTTACTTTATCGAGAAATAAAATGTTACTGATACGTCAAAAGGGGAGTTAAAGCAACACAGAAATATTAAGTGAAATATCGTTTGCCAAACACATTGAAAATCAACGTAATATCACTAAAAAGAAATGCTCATTAGTTAATAAAAATTAATGAGAATAATAAGTCAACTTTAGTTCTTATATTTCTATTACTTTATAGTAGATAAAGTTATATCAAAATATAACTTTATCTATTATAATAGGTCACGTAGTTAACTCATTATTCTTATGAATTTTCGACATAATATTGTTTGAGTAAACATTTAATAATAGATTAAAAGTAATATGAATTTCTTTGCCTGACTATATCGATTTGTGCATTTCTCTGGCAAAGAAAACGTCGAGAGAAAGAGTCAAAGAGCAGCTGAGAGATCGACGAACAATTCGTCGAGTGTGTGACACGCGCGTGGCGCATATTTTATTTCGAAGCTTTCGTACAGCAGTCAGGAGTATACTCTTTCTCATTCGCGGCGTCTATTTATAAAACATGTCTCTAATAATATGCATCCCGCCATGTTGTACGTCCACGACAGAACGTGCGAAACAGAAATTGGCACCGTACATCGTGATGCATGATTTCCCTATTCTCTTACCGCGAGATCTTCAATATCTCGCAGATGCACGACGAAATAACAAGGATCTCTTCGTGAAACCAAGCGAGTGTTTTCAATCCACTACGAGTTTTGAATCACTTCGGATAAAAACAGACTCACGCGTCTTAAAATACAGAGGATATGTCACGAGCGAGAAAGTTCAAAGGTGGATCAGGATGTATTCAAACTGAAAATTCACTGACCTGTTGTTAACGTGATATACAATCAAATCAAGAGATAAATATACACACCATATAATATATAATTGCAATATATATAGTATATACTGCAAAGAAGCATCGATTCTATTTTATCTTTGATTTTACTTTAATCTTTTTTACGCAAATCTAAAAAAGTGTCTAAATGATGGTGAAATTGTAACAAAATAATATTAAATAAATAATTTTATGTATATCAATTAATTTCGCTGGATTTTATTCAAAGTTTTCCTTCTTCCACATCTCTCTCTCTCTCTCTCTCTCTCTCTCTCTCTCAACAATTCATTCAGCTAATATGGAATATTCTAATATTGCAATAACATTCCAGTCATATTGTAAGAATTTTGCTGGAATGTTTTGTGGAAATGTTTGCAGGGCATACTCCATATTATATCCTCGTTATTCTGAGATTATACTCGATTTATCTAACTTATCTACTTATTTTATCCTTATATAACATAATTTTATATTTTTACGTTTTTTTCTCTATTCTTTCAAAGTGACACTTATGAAACGCGAGTAACGCGCAAAATAATGAATAAGCTCTCGAGATCAATACTTTCTTCTACACCGCATCGTGTGCTACGTAGCGATTTTTCTCCCTGCATTCTTGCCTGAATTTCGAATTGGTGACCAAGGTGTCGTGCGTATGCAAACAGATGAGCGGATAGCGCGTGTCGCGTTACAATGGTCGCCCGCCTCCCTCTCGCCCGGGACGCGGCAGCGGAATGCAGATAGCCGCGGCCCGCTTCCGCCTGCAACGCTTACGTGGTGCGTAAAGGGCGTTACGTAATGCGCCGAGCGGATCGCGTATAGCTATCCTATCCCGATCCTAACATGCGGCGAGCACGGAACGGGCGTGCGGGTGAACACGCTCGGCCGCGTTCGACCGGCATCGACTGCCGTCGGCACGCCGCGCCGCGACGCAACACACCGCACTATTATCATCGACGCTGCTGCACTTGTATATGTACTGTGCGTTGCATTCAGCTCGCGCGAAAAAGAAAGAGAAAGACCGCCTCAGTGGATTTTTCCGACCGCGGAAAATTTGCCGTCGACGTTCTCCGCGCGGCCGTCTGACTTGTGACCACTGTAACGTCGCGATTTTCGCTTTCCGTTTCCGGCATCCCTTCGCCCTAAACAAGCGAGATTTTGAACTTTTATTCTTAGAATTTACCAAAGCGTGGAAAAATTAATTTCAGGCTTTCAAGTTTTTTTTTTATTTATTGTATCTGGATTTTTAATCAACGCGCTGATTGCCTCTATCTTCAACTTTTTTTCAATCTTCTTGTTCATGCCAAAGAGAGATTAAATATAGAAACAAGCTATAAATAAAATTTAGAATAATATCAGACTTCGCGTGGAGATATTTCTTTTATTTACTCGCTGTGAACGAGTTGTATCAATACAAACGTTTTTACAATGGAGCTATAAATAGCGCTATAAATTCACAAAAACTAAAAGGACTGCTATTTTATACTTTACTCAATGTTATACATGCGATTATCTATCTGATCTATCATTTCTTGAACAAATATGTAAATGCATTACGACCAATCCACTATTCCTTTTTCGCTTCGCGTGGAAAGTGAAAAAAAAACGGAGACAGATTAGAACAAGCCACACAAGTTCTTTGGTAAATAAATAAAAGTCATGTATATCAACGATAGCCTTTTTTACTTTCAGTCAATTCAAATGAGTAAATTCAATTATAATTTTTTAAATTCAAATATCCCATTTATATATGTCACGTGAATTAATTTGTACTTCGTAAAATCTAAATTACACGCGTTATTATATTCTCGTTATATGTTACGTAATTTTATCGGAAAAAAAACAAGGTGTCGATATCTTAATTGCCGAACGGTTCTCAAGGTAAAAAAAGAACCATTGAGAAATATATATTTTGCATTTTGATGATTCTTTCGAAAGTCACGACAAAAAACAAATATTTAAAACAACTAGTGAACAGGCTTTGTGGATGTGGAAAAGGTGTGATCGACCTCGCGCAAAATGTCTGTTATCTCGCCTAATAATCGGCTAATCGTAGAATGATTACGCGTTTCCTTAATTCATAGCTGTTGCACTTCGCGTGCATGTCTAACGAAGGACTATACGCCAACACGAAGCTGACGTGCAAAGGTTAAAAATGTTTCGCCGACAATTTCGCGTGCGTTCTACACGATTCCATCATGATATCAAATTATCCAACACGCGCGAGGCTGACTAATGCGCGTAGCGATAAGTGCTCCATGTTGTTGCCGCGATATCATATGTCTAGAAAAGAAAAAAAAGAGATCATAATAAAAATTTGCTACGCGTGTCGCGCAATGACGGTCGCGTAAACCACACGTGGTAAATGTGAGTGGTAAATGAAATTATCCCGAACAAAATACGCCTCTCGTAAAGCCATCTCAATTTCTTTTTTCGAGCATCCGTCCATGATGCTTATACATCCGAGAAGTATTTAATTTAGAGACTAATTACGCTTCAAGGGCCGCGGAATCGTAAACTAAACGGCAAGATCGCGCACCGCGGTTATTACAAAGAGGATTGAGACAACGAGACGAGACGCGATTCAAGTTTCCGCCTACGTTGCAAGCAATCGCAACGCCGCTCGTAAAATCCTCGAGCGGACAATGGAGCGACCGGACAGAACGTTGGCCGTGAACGAGTTCATACAATTCCGCCTTTAATTCAGGGACCCTTGGAAAAAAAAAATAATTTAATTGCTCCGGAATAACGGAGGGCACGCGGACGTAAATTCGACATCTCTCTGACGTTTCCGCGAGACGCGGCGCGAAGTGTTTCGCGGCATCCTTAAGAGGAAGGTGGGACGCATTCGAGGACGAGAATCCGCGTCGATCTCCGGGATCGGTCAACGGTACGCATATATACGTATGTCTACGGGGCGTCCCGTTAACGGACCTCGCTTCGCGGATCGCGTCTGTCACCTACATACGACAGACGCGCGACAAAACGTATCCCGTTCTCGGGGGCCGCGCGTTCGAATGCGGGTTTACGGCTAAACGACTTGAGCAGCCGCTCCAATAACCCTTAACTTCTTGAGGCACGGTGACCACGTGCTTTTACGGCGATCGAGACAATAACCAGCGAGAAACTAGGACGTTCGCCCAAGTCGTTTCAAAGAAGAACGGGACGTCTACACCTTTGGTATCTTTCCTACATTATCGTATTGAGTGGTTTATAAGATTTAGGAAAAAACATAGGAGAATATAGGATTTGAAATAACGAATTAGATTATGAGAAAGAAAAGGTATTAGGGAATTTCTGAATAGAAAAGGAAGAGATTAGGAAAAAAGGGATGAAAGGAAAAAAAAAAGGAAATTACAAGAGATGAGGAAAAGAGAGTATTAGGTTGTGTGATAGGAAAAATTGAAACCAAAAGATAAAAGAGAAATAGGAGGATTAGAGTATAAATGTGTAGCGAAGTTTTTAATATAAACCAGTCCTACTTCTTATTTATAAGTTTTAAAGTGAATAAGCTTATTCATTCGTAATCGAAACCGTATTATTAAATTATTTTAAGAGCAATAATTCGCGTTGCTCAAATTATACATTCAAGTCGTACGCGCTATAATCTGCATAAATAATGTTGAAATTATTAAAATTACTTAGATTTATCTATAAATGTGAGAGCTGCGCTTCAAAGAGTTAAACGTTTGCAGAGTCGTGTGGCGAGTCAGACCGCAGATACTGTAATTGTGCATCTGCAATGCGTCGAATATTTGTTCTAGGAAAAGTGCAAGATTGCAAAGACAAAGTGATAGGGTGTTCATTTGATAACGATACGGCGTCTAACGCTGGCGTCATGGCTATATCTAGATATCTGCTATCGGAACTACAACATCCGTTGTAGCGGAACCTGAGACGACATTCAGTTCAAACAAGAATTATTGTTATCTCGTGTTTCTTGATCGAGAGTGTCCGCGGCGCGCGCGCGCGCGAGAAAGAGGAAATTACGGTGCACGATGTTTGAGAACCCGCGACAATTTCCTGGATTAACATCGGCATCGCGTGTCGCTAGTAAACACGTCTTAAATGTGACCATCTAACGTAATATTAAAGCCGTCCCGAGACTTTCGAAGCAAGAAAGTCGAGCTGTTTATTAACGGCATAACAGGCGCCAAAAAATGCCGGATATTTAGAGTTGCTTTCCATTTCGTGTAAAAGAAACAGTAAGAATCGACTTTGCTCAACGAAGAGAACTCGGTCTTTTCTTTCACGGTAATAATAAATGTAAAATAACGATCTACACTGAGAAAAAAATTGGTAGAACGGACTAAATTTGTATGGTTGGTTGATCTAATGGTTGATTCAACAATTATAATGTTGCACTAAAAGAGATATAGTTCATTCATGTCAATCATAATCAAGAATTAACTAAACCAATTCAATTCAATTATTTTGTTCAAAATACTATTAGCATTTATTTGTTTTTGCATGACATTTAGTTACCTAGGTAATATATGTGTTTAAATTCCAAGTATCAAGCTGACTAAACGATGCCGTGAGGATTAATAAATATTGTGTATTTTCAATGGAACGGTTGAGTTTGACACGACAAAATTTTTGTGTCGATTTTAATTTGTTTAAGTAACAGAAAGTTTTGTACATTTTCAAAAACTTTTTGGTGGATAAACTAAGCGCAATAAAAAATTAAATAAAAAAATTGTTTGTTCAAATTTCTAGGCTAAATAAAAACTTAATTGATTGATACATAATTTAGTTAAAAATAAATATTTTTCTTAATAAACAACTAAAAAGCATGATTAAATATCACATCATTATCGTATAACATCAACTATTTGATATGTTTCCTTCAACTAAACGAAACTGCAGCTCAATCGTTTGATATTTGATTATTGTGAAAACTTTTTGATAGATGAACCAAACGCGATAAAAAATCATGTAAATTAATTGTTTATTAAAATTTGTAGGCTAAATAAAAACTTAGTTAATTGATACATTATTTAGTTAAAAATAAATATTATTTTTCTTAATAAACAACTAAAAGGCATGATTAAATATTACATCATTATTGTATGACGTCAACTATTTGATATATTTCCTTCAACTAAACGAAACTGCAGCTCAACCGTTTGAATTTTGTTAAATTTTGATTACTGTGGAAACTTTGATGGATAAACCAAGCGTGATAAAAAATCAAATAAATTAATTGTTTATTAAAATTTGTAGGCTAAATAAAAACTTAGTTGCTTGATACATGATATTTAGTTGAAAATAAATATTATTTTTCTCAAACAACTAAAGAGCATGATTATAAATATCACATCATTGTTGTGTAACGTCGACTACTTGATATGTTTCCTTCAACTAAACGAAATTTCAGCTTAACCGTTTGAATTTTGTTAAATTTTGATTACCGCGGAAACGTATGGGTCGGTAACAGCGAGGCAGAAAATAGTCCGCTCTCTTTGATAGTCGATTGTCAGCCGAAGCCGCGCCGAGCTTACACGGACGTGGCGCTTCATAATTGTGTGCGTATTGCAGGTTCTTACAGGCGCTTGCTACTGTCTACGCAGTGTCTACTGTTGCTAGAAGTCGCGATTTCTATTCGTTGCGAGTGATCACAAGAGAAAGACGTCGTTTCTGTATTATTGTGTTAAATTGTGTGAAGTGATTGAAAGATTATGGCAAACATTATTCGTTCATGGCAGATGAAAGATTCCGTGGAATCAAGCATCATAAAAATATTGGAAGGTATGTATAACTTTTATTTAATTATTCAGCACTGTTTTTATATGTAATGTTTGTTCAAAACGTTATCTCTCTTTATTAATTCTACGCGAAATGTAATATACTTTGAAAATTGTAACTGTAGATCTTTTATTTCATTCATTTATGTAACAATAGTTTTTCACGCTTTATTTACGCATTGTCAACACAATGATTTCTGTAAACTATAGCGTCAATCGACAATGTAAAAAACAATGTTTAAACAAAACATCAAAAAATATTTAGTTGGACAAAATAATTTATTTTAGTGGTACAATAAACAAAATAAAAATTTAGTTGACAGAATCAAATATTTATTTGACTGCAAGATAGTTTTGTTAAGATAATCAAAGTTTTTTTACTATTGACAAAATATTTTAATTTTCAACTTTTTACTTCAATCAATCTCAGAATACACGTAGATGTTAGAAATAAAGCCCAAAGGTCGTATTTCACTTTAAATAATATATTTCTTATCGATACAGTATCAGCCTTTTGTCTCGAATAGCAAGATCATGCAATATATACGAAACGTGTCTCTACGTGTCCAGCGTTACGGTTCGTCTGTCGTCTGGGCCTCGGTCCCCCTCTTCCCTCTCTCCTGCGCGGCAGCACCTGCATCGGCCCTGCGCACGGCCGATCATCGTTGGGTCGGCCCAGCGTTTTCTAGTATTTTCTTATATAGAGAATCATAATGTCGAAAATATATTTTGCTGCAATGCTCGCGCGATGTTTACTACAACAATGGAAGATAAAAGTATTTATTCATATTTTTTTAATTAAATAATAAAGGTAATAAGGTCCAGTTCTTTCTACGGCTTAAAACACAAGTTTAAAATCGCTATAAACAACCATCGCGAGACTTATATATGCACGTCCGTACCGGCATCAGTTTATATACT
Organism: Tetramorium bicarinatum; assembly: GCA_928718305.1. Lineage (NCBI taxonomy): Eukaryota > Metazoa > Arthropoda > Insecta > Hymenoptera > Formicidae > Tetramorium > Tetramorium bicarinatum. The sequence goes on along the minus strand of OV788319.1, from coordinate 7,399,877 downwards.
TTATTGCGACGTGCATATATAAGTCTCGCGATGGTTGTTTATAGCGATTTTAAGCTTGTATTTCAAGCCGTAGAAAGAACTGGACCTTATTACTTTTATTATTTAATTAGAAAAATATAAATAAATACTTTTATCTTCCATTGTTGTAGTAAACGTCGCGCGAGCATTGCAGTAAAATATATTTTCGACATTATAATTCCCTGTGTGCGTATTCTGAGATTGATTAAAGTAAAAAGTTGAAAATTAAAATATTTTGTCAACAGTAAAAAAACTTTGATTATCCTAACAAAACTATCTTGCAGTCAAATAAATATTTGATTCTGTCAACTAAATTTTTATTTTGTTTATTATTATATACCACTGAAATAAATTATTTCATCCAACTAAATATTTAGTACGATACGTTCAACTAAATATATTACTATGATGAACCAAAATATTGTTTCCAAAACCGCATTTGCTTAAAGTAGTAACAAATTATGAAGTTTGGAAACAATATTTTGTTTGACCGTAGTAATATGTTTAGTTGAACGTATCGAACTAAATATTTAGTTGGATGAAACAATTCTTTTTCTCAGTGTAGTTTTCTTTAAATCTTTGAGGCGATCGAGTTACATACGTTTCCAATTTTTAGAAAATGCAATTACTGACGCAAATTTACCTGAACTTACCCCAGAACTTATTTAAAAAATGATACCACAAATTGGATTAAGAATGGAATTGCTGAAGAAATAGACGACGGAATTTAAGACAGAGAAAATGTCTCATGTTAGTGCGCATATTATACATTGTTTTTCTCATGTTAATTAAATAAAAAATGGGACTTCTGAATGTATTATTTGAAAAATCGTGATAGAAGGATAAAATTTTAGGAAGATTTTTTAATGCCTAAAACTAACTTTTTCCATGATAAGAATAAGAAAAAATAACTTTTTTTTTACACATCGTAATATACATGGGTATCGAGAATCAAATCTTTTTGATTTTGAGAAACTACTTTTATTCCTGAGCGATATTTATTTTGTATTATATTGACCAGGTTTCGGATTCGAGTGCAGAAGTACCTGAAACAAGATCTGAAACGTCAGAAACTCTATCACAAAGTTCATCTGATGATGCTTATAGTTTTAAGAGACAGAACACTTTTGCGGGAAAATTGACGTATGCCTTAAGAACAAAAACTATTGATGTCAAAGAAATTCTATGTACAAACATCCAAGGAAAGGCGATTGTAAAATCTTATCAAAAACACAAGTCTTTGTCGCGACAATCTAGAATGCTAATTGTCGACATCATTCTGACGGAATTACTAAATGAAACCATCCAGTAATTTCATTTTACATTTTTTTATAACATGTATTTCCGTAATATATCAATATATGTTCATATATAAGTATGCGTAATATATATTTTCATTTTTGTTTATATTTTTAGTTTGAAAAATGATGATTTCCAGTACATAGCAGAAGAAATAGTAAAACTTTTTCCTACCAAAGATACAAGCACGTACTACATTCCACCAGTTTCAAAAAAATTATCGCGAATTGGAAAATCTCTAATTTCACGTGGAAAATTAGTGGACAAATATCGGAACAAAACACGTGCCTTGAAACTCATTCATGAGTGGAAATCACCAGACGACCGTAGAACCGATAGTCCGGACTCATCCTCCGATGAAGGTAGCCTTAGTTATTTTTTGTAATATACATATGTATAAACTCAAAATTATATTCTACTTATTAAATTAATCAAATGTATACGTCCTAATTTCTTTATCATCTTGCAGAAACTATTCTAGAAGCTAAAGCATGGCTGCAAAGTTATTCAATGCCATGGGAAATTGTTGTTACAAATTGGAAGTTGACGGCTGAATATCGACGAAAAAGTATAAAGTCAAACCGCGATTGGAAATTGTCTCAAATTTATGAAAACTGGCCTATTCTCAAACATCCAAATGCATATACATTGATTGAAGAGGATTACTCTTGTCTAAAATTATCGACGCGAGAATTAACATTGGAGAGTTGGACAACTTTTTTTACAAAAGTTTTAGCTGTTCGGCCACCAAAAAAAGACGATGACGCTGCGAAAGCTTTTGTAGAGTTGATTCGATATGACGAAAAATTGACCGACAGTAAGTATATTTGTCTCTAAATAAATACAACGTATTCTTCTTGTGTAATTAATGTCATTTCATCAAACAGATGCAAAAGTTGTTGTGCAACTGAGACTTCTCCCACACCTACTTCCACCTAAGAACCGATTCCGTGTGAAAAAACTCAGTGGAAACCATCGATACCTGAATGTAAAGATAGCCTAATTATTTCAACTACTGTAAGTATCATGATAATTAATATTCATCGCATTCAAGTATAAGATTACTGGTTTCTATATAGTACAATTTTTTGCAGTTAATAGCAGACATCACGAAAATACAAGAAAAAAAGAGAAAAACAGCCGCGAATCTAGAGATTACATTGCAGCCTTTCATCATCGCTGTTGGTCCATCTAACACGGATATTTCTGATATTTTTATATCAGTTGATGACACCTTGTACAAGGTATTGTCAGTCCTAAAAGCTATAGATTTGTTTTAAAATTTTTCAAGTCTTTGACCTTGAATACCCGATAGAAAGCGCTCACATATGGTTGTTATTTCAAAGAATTTTATATGGTTATGAAAATAATTTGGATAAAATGACTCCGAATATAATGGAAACAATAAGCGATATAATGTCATTTAAAGATAAGAATACGTAATCACAGATGCAAACAATTTTTCCATTGTTTTATTCTATTTTTTAATCAAATAAAACAAATTGTTTATTTTTTCGTTAAAATTTTTAGTTTTTAAAGAGAATATTAATAAAAGGGAGAAACCTCCGTGTGATAAAATATTTGGTTTCTTATTGTTTCGTTACAATTTTGAGTTTATTTGCAAGAAAGAACTTGCGGGAAAAAGTTTGGTTTTTTATTGTTTGGATTTATATATAGTTGATACATAGTTGATAAAATAATCCTCGAAAAAGTCTGCGACAAAAAAACTTGATTTTGTGTCATTTTGTTTCAATGTTTAGTTTTTTTCTACGTAAGATACTGTAAAAAAACCTCCGTGCAAAAAAGTTTTCTTTCTTATTGTTCCGTTACAATTTTTTCGTTCAAAAAGACAGTATCAAAAATGATTCCGTGCCCATTTTGCGAAACAAAACTTTTTTCTGAAACTTGTCTTACTAATCACGTCAAACTGCGCCATAAAACTTTAATATTATCAGCCTGCTATTGTCGCCATGAAAAATGTACAAGAAGTTTTAATAGTTTTTATTCGTATAAAAGGCACTTTTTTCAAGACATTTTAAGTTGTTTGGCAATAAAGCACGAATCGATCTAAATAGAAATCCTGAAAATGATATTTCTGACCTTGTAGAATTGGAAAGTTCGAGTTGTCCCAACCTTGTGTCCTCGAATACAATTATTCAATCTCAACAACCGAAATGTTCATTTCACGAGCCTGCAATTTTTAATATCGAAGCTTTTGAATGTATAGTACAAACAGAAATCTTATCATTCGTTTCACAACTTTACTCGGAGTTAAGTCTCACACGATCGCTAGTTTCTACTTTGATTGATAAATTGAAGAATTTGTATGATTTAACTCTTATACCGATTTTGAAGCAAAAGTGTAATTCTGAAGATTATAGACAGGCCCTTTCAGATCTCACCAAGATGTTAACAATATTGCAACACGGTTTTGATAATTTTAAATCCGAACATCACAGTTTAAAATATTTTGAAAATGCAAATATTCTGATAAAACCACAATCGCTAAAAATTCATGCATCGATAAGTTCTCGCTTTATCGGGGGAAAACGCAAAGCTGTTATTTCAAACGTAGAAATCCAAGTGATATCGATGAAAAAGGTCCTAACAAAATTTTTAGAAATACCAAACGTTTTATCTTCAATTTTACAATATATTGAAGAATGCAAATCTAGTGAATCATTAATTTCAAATGTTCAAGGTGAATTATGGCAGAGCATTGAATCTCAATTTGAGGAAAAAACCGTACTTCCATTGATATTTTATTTTGATGATGTTGAGATCAATAATCCTCTCGGTTCACATGCTAATATACGAAAACTCGGTGCCGTTTATTTTTCATTAGGATGTATCCCATATGAATTTAGTAGTATGTTGGAAAATATATTTCTTGCTCAACTCCACTATACGAAAGATCACAAGACCGTTGGTAACATGAAAATATTTCGTAATATTATCGATCAAATAACAGATCTTGAGAAACATGGATTAATTGTAAATGTGGATGGTCAGCAACGAACGATTCATTTTTCTCTGTTAGCGATCATTGGTGATAATCTAGGTATGAATGAGATTTGTGGCTTCACAACAAGCTTTAACGCACAAAATGTGTGGAAAATATGTACAGGGAACAAAATTGAGAGCCGAGAACAAGTGAAAGAAAATACTCAAATGCTACGAACCGAACAAAATTATCTGAAAGACTGTAAAAACTGCTCTACAGGAGTGAAAAGTAAATGCGTTTTTAATGAAATCCCGAAATTTCATGTCATACTAAGTGCAAGTCTTGATCCTATGCATGATTTTTTCGAAGGAATATGTAGATATGAAATGGGTAAAATCTTGAATATTTTTATAAATAGAGAACATTTTTTTTTCCCTTGAAATTTTTAATGCCCGCTTGCAGCATTTTGATTGTGATCGAAACTTTGGAAAAAACATTCCAATCTTAATATCTAGCAACGCTCTTACTACAGAAAATCTAATCATTTCAGCGTCAGAAATGGTTTTTTTAGTTGAACATCTTGGTATTCTGCTCGGCGATCTGGTGCCCGTAAATAATACCGTTTGGGAAGTTTTCCTTGTATTGCGACAAATTATAAATATCATAATAAGTTCATCATTTACTTTTGCAACAATTCAACTCCTTGAAACTTTAATATCAGAACATCATTCGCTATATATGGAAGTTTTTGCGGAGCCACTAAAACCTAAAACATCATTTCATCGTACATTATCCTCGATTATTGAAAAGATTAGGACCACTCAAACATTTATCTTGCTTCCGTTTCGAAGCAAAGCACAAGCAATTCAATGAGAATGCGAAGGTCATAAGATCCCGCAGAAATTGCCCGTACACTTTGGCACTAAAACATCAACTTATTCTGTCACACAGATTTCTTAGTAAAAAAGGATTTTCTGATCGATTAAGTTTAGGACCTACACTACGTCAAGAATTAACTGATCTGCCTGATTATCTTGATTTCAAAAATATACTTCCATGTAACATCCAATACGAATATGTACTCGACACTTGGTTAAAAGTAAATGGCATTACTTATCATAAAGATATGGCTATAGCTATGTATATGAAAGATAATACTATTGGTTTTGGTGAAATTCATTACATAACTATTAATAATATACGCCAAATATCATTTATATGTACAGAATTTCATACCAAAGTTGTTAATACGCATTACTGCGCATTTGAAGTAATTAAGAAATCTGTTTGGAAATTTATTAAGCTACAAGATTTATTCTCGTATGTTCCGCAAAATGTTCACATGATGGGCGATGGTAATTTATATATTTCATGCGAATAGGTAAATGTACCTTAATTTAGAAAAATACACTTTAATTTATACGAATTTGTGTTCAAAATTTTTGTTTTTAAAACTGTTCAATATATTGTATAATTAATAAATAAAAATATTTTTATGTATAAATCGTTTACATCTTTATACTGGACTTTTTAGTTCTTCCAACACATAGTTTTAAGGCTCCTGGCTTGTGCCTGGGTACTCGTCTCTTCTATCCTTGTTTGATGACGTCATTCAATTGATGACGTTCTGCACTTATATGGTTAGAAGAACCTACAATTTCGTAGGATAATAGAATAATTTTGTTGCAGCAATATTAAGGCTCCTAAGTACTCGCCTCTTCTACTTCCCTGTTTGATGACGTCAGAAGCGAGAAATGAGTGGAAATGACACATTGAGCATTCTTGCATTTTATTTCCAAATAAAAAAACAATGTCTTCGCATTACATTTATTTTACGGCTGTTTATTTAACTGTCGAGGGAAAGGAATGTAGTCGGAATATTTTTAAAGTATGCTGAAATGATCTGTAGTGTTATTTTGTGCAAACATCTTTTTATTTGAAAATAAAATACAAAAATGCTCAACGTGTCATTTCTACTCATTTCTCGCTTCTAACGACATTAAACAGGGATAGAAGAGGCGAGTACCTAGGAGCCTTAATATTGCTACAACGAAATTATTCTATTATCCTACGAAATTGTAGGTTCTTCTAACCATATAAGTGTAGAACGTCATCAGTTGAATCAGCTAAATAAATTGTTGAAAAGGACAAAACTGTTCTACTGGCTTAATATACTGTTTAGTTCCTCAAATAAAAATTGCATTGTTCAACCTAAATATTGCGTTTTTTTGACAAACATTTTGGCTAATTGAACGACAGCCTTATTGAAATCAATCCAGAATTTTGTTCGTTTATTTCAATGAATAAACATGCTGATCGCATATTTCATTCGTTTAATAAGATAATTATTTATACTGAGCGAATATTTAGTTATTTTTACTTTATATTTTGGTGGACGCTTTACGTATACAATTGCTGTAATAAAAAATTTAGTTGCTTCAACTCAATGTAAAATTTTTTCAATAAATTGTTTCTATCGACAAAATGAAATCTCGGTTTGTTCTATAAAAGTTTTTTATCAAACAACAAAACATACGATTGCATCGATCACTTAACTTGTTCGTTAAATTACATCACTAAATGTACGAACTGTGTATTGAAGTCATTCAACAAAGCTTTTATTTATATCAAATTTATATTTTGTTATTTCGACTTCATCTTTCGATACAGATTTCATGTGTTTAGTTCCAGAAACGTAATTTTAGTTACTCTATATTTTCGTGAATATGAATTTTAACTGCATCTTAATAAATGGAACTGAATTTACATTCATGAAACTTGATATGTTGTTGTTTTAAGTTATTTTTCGTTTAAATAGAAAGTGATTTTGTTCGAGAAACATAATTTTGGTTGCTCTATATTTTCGTGAATATGAATTTTAACTGCATCTTAATAAATGGAACTGAATTTGCATTCATAAAACTAGATATGTTGTTGTTTTAAGTTATTTTTCGTTTAAATAGAAAGTGGTTTTGTTGATTGGAATCAAGATTTATTTGAAACAAAAAAATTTATCTGCATTCAACACAGACAAGTCCGCGCATCAAAAAAACATTACATTACAATACCTGTGCATGTTTTAACTAAACTCTCAATTTTGTTGATTTAAACAGTGTTTTGTTAAATTAGTAACAAATTATTTTGTGTCAATAATAATGTTTTGTCAAACGTATCGAACTAAATATTTTGGTTGACTGAAACAAATTTTGCCTTTTTCAACAAATTTTTTTTCTCAGTGTAATAATAATACAATGAAACAACGAGTTATTAGCGAAATAAAAAATTTGTTTTTCGTTGATAACTTTCGCTGATCCAACAAAGAATCCATGTCATCATTTTTATCTACAAAAGCGCATTAAGATATCGCCTATCAAAATGCGTGACGACAGAAGTTCTTCTTTGCTCTTCAAATCGAATCACGGAGTGACTCAACTGCGTATTTGTCGTTGAAATCGTGACAATCGTGAGAGCGTTTAACGTGCGACTTGCCGGCGTGTCAGCAGAGACTGAATGACGAATGTCAAAAATAATAAAGCACAACAAAGGGCAGCTCCAATAACATGAGCCGCGTGTAAGGTGAATACATAAGAAATCCGATCGTGGGTATATAGCAAAAAAAATCACGCATCCTGATGAGGTGAGTCTGGGATGCATGCACCGGTCGCGAGAAAAAAGCATGCATTCCGGAATTCTTTTTTAACCGAATCCGATAAAATCGCAAAAAATGCTACTTATAGCGATGATAGCGGGTCGACCACTTAGTTTATCTGATAATCGGCTGCTTGCAAACATTTCGCTTAATCGAAAAACACGGCTTCGATAGGTTCGTTCCCCACGTGCTTCTCGAGTGCGATAAATTTTTCACTGACTTAATCCGATCGCGAGCGTCCCTCAATTCGCACGCGCGAGCACTATTTCGCATCGGATTAGTCATTCACGATGAGTATAGTTTTCCGATCGAAAACCCGGAGTCGCTTAAATCCACGTCGAGGATCCGGCGAGATTCGCGGCACGTCTGACGCGATGACATCGAGTGAATACTCGTCTTTGTGTCTCGGCGTACAATGCTAACGTTGTGTGACACACGTATATACGTATATACGTATGCGACGCGTGTGTACACGTGACGCCAAACTACGTGAGAGACTTATCCTTCGGATTCTTCACGGTGACAGATCGTCCTTTAGAGAAATTCCTTTAATTGCTGCTAATTGCTACTGTCGATATTAATTAAAGTCCAGTGCCTCGTCGTTTCGGAACAAAAATAAAAGTAATTGACGCGTTGGTGACTCGTTACGCGTTTCAATGTGTAAAAGTAATCCAATTACAACTTAATATCTTTTCTTGCGAAACAAAACGAAAGATGTTGAGTTGTTTTTCGTTTCTTTTTCGGAAATCGCATTATTGAATAAACCCACTTTGCATCCGATTCGATCAACATGTTTTGCATAATTACTAACGTGGATAATAAATAAATCGGTAAAACTTTTCGTAAATATGGTTACCTAATTTTTATTAGCTAAATTTCCATTTTTGTCTTATCTGGCTACATAGTTATTTTTTTCTATCTATATCACTGATGTTTCGTATCTGTGCATAATACTTTTTCGTTATTATGAAATACGTATATGTGCGTGCATGTGTGCGTGTCTCGCGTGCTTAATGAAGAGAGACTTATCTGTAAATAATCAGTGAAAAGAATGGCTGCGCGATAACGCTGAACCAGATGCCAAATCATTAATTCCTCGTCCGATTAAAAGAACATTACAAAAAAAATAATCTAAGATCGTGATTTGAGATACTGATATACTTAGCCGCATACAAACAATTCTTCACGTTATTAATAAATTATTTTTTCAGACCACGGCTCGATATAGTTTATTATCAGACGACGATCATTAATTTATTAGATATCTGCTTTAAGCTTGCGCTAAATTTTATTTCAGCTTATTGTCAATTAAAACGTGATTTTATCGAGACAAAATTATCGAAGGTGTGTTTGGAAATGAAAAATTTGCGTGGAAGATTTTATTATCGCCATCTCCATACTCCATTCCCCTTTATTCTTTTTTTTTTGACATGCCTGTAAATTTTTTATATCGCCCTATAATTCTTTTGGATTACGACTTTTCTGTCGTTTTCAATCATTTTGCTTAAACAACGAAATTAAAGCGCTACACGTTTCGTGAAAAATTGTGGTTCGCGAATCGGTGACGAATTACCGCATTATCTCTCGGAAAGTGAGTTATAACGAAGCGAGAATATATTTTTCATCCACCAATTGGCGCTCAGGATCCAGTATTATTATGCTAAGACGACCAGGAAGAAACTGGGTCAAGCTGGTACAGGACAAGTAAAACTGGGTCAAACGCGCCATTCGTGCCGACCCGGGAACACATTATCCGGCATTTTCATTTCAGAAATGCCCGATGAAACTGTCGAATCGATGAGAACGGCGCGTGCATGCGTATGCGCATTATTGACGATCGGGTTTATAGCACTTTATGACGCCGTCGTTATTGAAATGCAGTGGAGTCGAACTATCACGGAGTCGCACTCTCGCCATATGTCATGCGGAGAAAATAAATTGTAGATAACGGAGAGATGAGATCGGGAGACGCTTAATAATTCTTCCGCCTCGGACTCTCGATAAGAATGTGCTCAAACGTATATTTTTGTTACTCGAACAATAAAAATTCTGAAAATATATAGCTAAATTTTCGCTGTTTCCCGTGTGTTTGTAGATTTCTCGCAAATCACTATTTCGAGACGATGTCAATGCGGGATACCCCGCGAAGAGTTGACAAATATTTAACTAACCGAATGGATTTTCTTGACATTACTCCAATTTCTTAATACCGACGAAATATTGACTTGGCCTGTTTGCCAGACAAGAATGTTAAGGGAGAGCTGAGATGAACAAATCATTCTTCGTTGATGACGTAGTCATCCTTATTCCTTCGGAGCATCACGTGACTCGTGCGAAATAGTGGCCTAACAGGATCGCATCTCTCATCGACCTCGAGACATGTCAGACCGAGATCAACCTATCGGAAGACGACGGATCATCCATCACGCACATCTGATCCACTCGAGAAACTCGTTTGCTGTTGGCGGACCGTCTAAGCGCATCGAGTTCCACTACATTACGCACCGAAATAATCTTCCTAAATTCGCGATTGATAAAATTGATCGAGATATTCTACAAAAACAGGCACGTCACGTCACTATTGTCTTGTAATTTTTGTTTCTTATTCATATTTATTAATATGACAGTATTATAAATATAATTTATACCGGAAATAAATAAAAAAGAAAGGAAAAGAGAGCTTCCTTTTGTCTCCCTATTTCCTGCGATAATTAAATAGCGCGTTCCTGCGATTATTAAAACAGAAATATGACCTAGCTCCAACTTCGAGGCCTGCATTTGAAAGTGAATCGAATTCGTTTCTATTTTAAAGGAGACGGTCCGACTTGCAAATTTCATGCAGATTTCCGTTACTTCCCACCGAGCGTCGTCGCTCGTGAATCACGAGCGAGGCGGCGAACCTGTTTTTCGGTGAAGGCCACCTTCCTAACGTTCGTCACATTTTGGAGAACAATATTTATCTGCAATATTTTATCCGCGCGAAACTCTAAAGACCACATGTGTCTGCGATATGATCGTACTGTTACACTTGTTACCTTTCATTTCATCGATGATCCCAGCTTTTAATCGCAAAGTGTTACATAATTTTTTTCTTGCCAAACACAAAGTTCTACGCAAAAATTACGTGTACAGTGCATCGTTACAAGAATTAAGATACAACAAGCGTTTACAACAAGCGGTAAGAAAACTGATAAATTATCGTTCATGATCACTCTTACAATTATTAGATTAGAAAAAGAAAGAAAATTCATCAACTACAGTTGATCAATTTACTTATCGCTTACATCTTACTGCTTATTGTAGACGATCTTTTACAGCTCGATAGATTTCAAAAGAGTACTGACTTTGAGAAAAAATGTTTCAAAGAAGAATCGCGAAATCTTCTTTCGAACTCGACGCTTTCGGAGAACTGACGTTGACTTATGATAGAGTACTCTCCGCGCTTCCTGTTTCGATTACGTTGTCGCGGTGTGCAGCACACTCCACTCGCACGGTGTTTGCCGTCAAACGTTGCTGCATCCGCTCATTACGCGAGCAAGCCATTAAGCGGCTTTGACGGTCGAACAAAAAGCTGTGTGCTATCGAAAGAGCAAATCAAATTAGCGAGCATGATCGCGTCGAAGCAGGGTCGTCAGGGCGATCGCCAAATGGAACCGCGTAAGCGCGCGATAGCTTCAGCAATTATTGACACGTGTCCTCAGACGGCGGTCACGAACCGCGCGTAGGAGATCACGAGAGCGTTTCGTGTGCAACACGTGGTATACGAGCCGATCGTTATACCATGGATTCGGGATTTTACAGCCGCATCTCTCGCACATGAAACTGCAACAAATCACGTGACCCGGGACAGGCGTTTAATTATGAAAAGGATCGACGATCCCACGGTCCGCATAAATAGAAGCCGAGAGACTCATAAATTCGTGATAGAAATTACCGACCCCCGTCGCGCTCCACACGCGAGTCAATCTGCATTTTAGAGACTGTCGGGACTTTCACTTCGTTAAGCAAATAAGTCGATCATCGCTGTAAACGTTGAGATATTCCAGCTCCGCGCCGCGCCGCGCCGCGCCGCATCGCGCGATTCCGCTAGAGAACTATCTAGCGCGCGAAAGAGAGTTAAGGTCGCCATCGTGCCTCGCGATACATGACGTCAGCCTGATATTTATGAGCACACCCGAGGAAACCGACTTGGCGCAACGAAGCTGCGATTCGTATTCCAAATAGTCCGCCCTGCGATGTTAATCACCGTCCGCAACGATATTCCCTCGACCGAGGCCCTTCTTTCTCTCTCTCTTTTTCTCTCTTTCGCGTTCAAGGTCCCACGCGACGCTTTTCACGCGAGGTTTATTGATTGCGGCAACGAATGAAGTTTCCAAGGTAGCACGTGGCCTTTGAAACGATCCTCGGACAATGACATCCCTGATGGTCGGCCGCATGAAACTTATACCAACTGACTTTAGTGGCGAAATATATTTACACGTGCTGACGAGACGATAAACGTGCTCGATAAGGAAACGTTTTGCGACTCGACGGCATTATCGCAGAAAAATTACGCGCCGATTTTGTTCATTGTGGTTTTACGCTCATCGACTGATCGTTACGTCGTTCGGATGCAAAAGTGAAAGGGGCATATTGATGCATTGTGCAATAGCGCAATCTAAACTTGCGAGAAGCACAGAGCTTCGCCACGAATCGACACCGACTCCCGAAAATGTCGAGTTCGGAAAGAGATTGCAGTTCTTTCTTGAAATATTATTTTCTAAAATCGATACTTTTAATCATGAAAGTAGAAGAGCCAGGAAGCAATCCTTTTTCCTAGACTTTAATTGGATGGAAAAATCCAAGGAATTCGACTAAACTCATTGTCAGCTAGATTCTGGGAAACATGGCGATGTCGTTATTATTTTCAATTAAAAAAATGTTTCAAGTTTCCTCGAGTCAAAGTCAGATTGTCAAAAATGTACTAAACTTATTTTTAACAAACTTACTATTTCCATCATGAAAAAAATAAGATATTTAGAAAGATACTCTTGAGATTAAATCAATAATTAATTTAACAATTGGACAATGAGAGTGCGATGTGCTTCGTGGTGCATAAATTGTATAATTAAACTATTTCACAGTTTCATAGTTATGGAATAAAGGGACATTTCGCTTTAAGCCATCTTCAGCAATATCAAAAACTAAACATTACACATAAACGAAAAAGAAAAAATGTGTCCACGGGATTCGTGTGACCCAATTATATGGAAACATAACTCGACGCTTTAGTCAACAGCTATCTAAAGTTAATTAGACATACGGCCGACATGGCGCTTGATTTACACGCATTCGCGGAAAAGGGCGGGAACGCGAGATAACGAGGCAACTGTGATGAACGGCGCAGAGGAAATTTTCGACGGGGGAGAAGCCGGGAATGATATCGGTTCTCGATATCGATCCGATATCGTGCACGAGGCGGCGAGGAAATCTTCCGCGAGCGATCGATCGGCGACTAAAAATATACGGCTTTATGCTCTTAATTGAGGATACTTCGGCACACACACACACACGGCAAGGGTTTCGGGCGCTATCGCTCGTGGGGTAGTATCGAATTACGGAAGGTATACGCCAACGGCACTTGGAGGGTGTCCCAATCGAGCGGGCGAAAGCTTACGCCACGGCATAACTCGAGAAGCGAATTCTCCATCACCGACTTTGTACTTTACTTAGCCGACTCGCGCGCGCGAAAGATAATCGAAGAGTTATATCAGTATTTGAAATTCGGCACCGCGATTATCGTTACGATACCGATGATTCATTGGTATTTCTTTAATCTTTGAAACAACAATGAAAAATCGCACGTTGATTTGATAAACAAACCTTGTAAGCGTCCTGTAATAATTACAATCAATAATTACAAATTTCTTCTACACTTTTAAAAATATTCCTCATAATTCAGGGCAATTCCGTTCCGTTTTTCTTTCGTTCTTTGGCAAGTAATTATGATAGTTTACCAAATAACAGTTAAAGAAAACAGGTGAGACGATTAAATTTTTAATATTTTAATAGGAGAATGATCTCGTTAACATAGATATGTCGAAATGCAAAAGAAGAAGTGATAAATAATTAAACATAACAGTGCCTAATTTTATCACTGTTCTAGATAAGTATGCGTATTATCATATTTCATTTCGTAGCAGACGATCGCGCGCGACGTAACAAATAATCTAAATTTAGACAGATTGAGCCGACATAATTTCCCGATAGCACCAAACGCAATAGTCGCATTCCGGGGCGCTGAAAGAAATCCCCCAAGAAATGATCTCCAGCCTTAAGAGCAGGGGAGTGCTAATCATCCCGGCGATTCCCTACAAAGCCCCGCTTAGTCGGACAACGGACGGATGGCGCGAAGGTGAAAAGTGACGCGCCGTGTCATTAAACTTATATCCCAACAATTCCAACGAGCCGACGACGCGGCACGACTCCGCTTCTTGGCGCGTCCGCCATGCACGCCAAGGGTCGAGGCGGATGGGCAGGCGCGGACAGAAGGAGCGGCAAAGTCTACTATATTGATCACTGACCTTTCCTGCGGCCGAATGGTCCGAAGAACGTGCCGTTCTTGCCGATGACGTTATCGTCGATGTACTTGAGCAGCTTTGTGGTGTCCTCCCCTTTCTTCGCGGCGATCGACTTGATGGGGCGTGGTGGAACCACCCTCTGGCTGCCGGCCGCAATGACGTTGACGCTGGCGGCGGTGGCGATGGTGCTGGTGCTGGTGCTGCTGCTGCTGCTGCTGGTGGTGCTGGTGATGACGACGGGGTTGTTGAGGGCTACGGTGACGGTGGCGGTCGCGGTGGTGCTGGTAGTGCTCGTCACGCTCGTCGGCTGGAGGCCGGAGCAGATGATGGCCTCCTCCGCGAGGGCGCCGATCTTGCGCTGCGAGCCGCCCCAGCTCTTGCCGCAAGAGATCTTCACCGAACAGCTCATCCTCTCATACTAATCGCATAGCAAGGCCAATCATCAATCGATGACAACGACGACGACGACGACGGTGGAGTCACATCCAGTCCGGAGCGCGTCCCCGCGAGGTCCCTCGCGGGAGATCCGTCGCACGTGTCGCGCGTTTGCGTCGCTCCGCGACTTTCCCGCCGGGGAAAACGATTCCCCTCGCGCGCGCTGGAGAAACTTTCCTCCTCGTTGCGTAAGAATACTCGTAGTCGCGCGCACCGGGTGAACGACCGGCGGTGGATTTAGTCAATCAGGCGCTGGCGCGCGGACCGCGTCCTCCTTTCGGCCGCCCGTTGGATCCACTGACCGGCGGCGAGCGCCGAGCGTCGGGCGATCAGGATCGATTCCGACGTGTCGCGACGTCAAACTTGCGCGACTCACGGGCTGTCAGGGGCTGTCGGGCTGGCACGGGAGAGAAGGTGCTTGATTGCAGGAGAACCTACGTGTACGATCTCCTCGAGCGCCAAGGCGAGACTGAATGTCTGGTGGACGACGAGCTGCCCGGTTCTCCAATGACGTCACCCTGCCACGCAGGCGCCCGAGAGTCTCGCCATGCTGTGAGCGCATCTTCCCTTTCTTTCGCTCCCGCTCCCTCTTTCTTCTCCTCGCGGGGCCAAGAAGGCGAAACGCGCGCGCGCGCGCGCGATACTTGCTCGCGCGGCGCAAATTGCCGCGACGCGCGGAGAGCTTCCTCTTATCTGTTTGTCAACGGCGTTTTTTCACCGACGACCTCGCGGAAACATGGCGGTCCAGTTCGCGGCCCGAGGAGAAGAGATGTACAAGAGTTCGCGAGCCGATCAACTGTGCAGTCGCCTATCAATCGTATCATGGTTGTTTTCGCGATCCGATTAAAATTGCAGCTCACGGCACTCCACGGCACTCGTAACGTAACCCGGGTGCATCGATCTTACGAAGCACGCTTACCCCCGGAATTAATCAAGCGAGACTGATGTATGCGCGATCGATTCGAGATTCCGCGTTTTCCGCGAACAACACTTCCGCCGTGTAGTTTGCGTCGAAATGGTCGCACACCTTTCTCTTTCGATGACTGGAACAACGCGATAGAATTCGTTCTCAAACCCACTTTACGCGATTCGCTGTCGATCAGTGCGTGTATATAGGTGGATTCTCTAAATATTTTTTATATTTTATGGCCCACTAATAGCACCGTATAGATGATCTAACGTAAGTTTTAGATAAGTCTTCAAGACTTACATCTTTTCTAAAAAGAAAAACTTATTATTAAAAAATTAAATCCCAAATTAATTTTAAAAAAGCAGAACGATCAACAATAATTGGAGAATAATATTCCAAGATAATGATAGATAGAGTTGTCAGTTATTAGTCAAGGCAATTATAAAGCGATAATAGAGTTGTCAGATAATAGACAAATCTTTCCATGTGCCAATAATTAATTGAACTGTTTCATTATTATGCACGTATCCCGTTTGGGAAAGACGTTTCCGAGTCAAAACATTTCTACAAAATCTGTTCAATCGGACGCTTAATCAGAGATCGCTAATTAAATTAAAAAGATGCTACCGTCGCGTTTCCTAAGTAAATAACTACGACAGAGGCAACAGAGAATTATGCGACCCTGCGGCTGATGGCCTCTGGACTCCGTGAGAGCTGCAAGGCTTTTT
The DNA here is from genome assembly GCA_928718305.1 of Tetramorium bicarinatum. Lineage (NCBI taxonomy): Eukaryota > Metazoa > Arthropoda > Insecta > Hymenoptera > Formicidae > Tetramorium > Tetramorium bicarinatum. The sequence goes on along the minus strand of OV788319.1, from coordinate 7,383,334 downwards.
ATCGAAGACAGAAATACGTCTAACCCAATTAAAATGTTTAATCGACACTTTCCCTCTCCTCTCCGCTTTCGTTATCGCGCGTGTCACCGCAATAATACGATGACAAATTGGATCGGCGCAGCGCGCGTAACGGAAGAGAGTAAGATGGATTTCACGAAATCAACAGATAACAATGCGGTACATACACATGTTTATGCCATCGACAGCTGCTCCCCACGTGACACCCTCCTCCGGCGGCCTCTCTAACAGCTGAATAATTATCATAAACTGAATAATTATTTCTCTTTATTTGTTTTTTTTTTATATTCCGACACGGATAATCATATGGTCGAAGTCAAACAGCTCGGAAAACGACAACACTTCTCGTGTATTGATCGTGTAGTCGTAATTATGAGCGAATATAAAAGGATTTGAAAAAACTAGAAGAGAAGCGGCTGTCGAGCGGAGGACGTGATAGATTCAAAAAAACGATAAATTCGAAAAACACTCTCAAGAGTGTTTTTTGGAAGCGATAAACTTCCTTGAAGCTTGGAACGTTCTTGGAGCAAAGTTAAAACATTTGTTTATCGTTCTTTAATGATTCCTTTACAGCATCGTTAATGCATTTGTTGATTTTGTAACACGTGGGCTAAAATTACGATGAAAAATGGGCGTGTTGTACTATCGCGTATTTTGCGCTTCATTTCGTGGACTCTACGTGCTCCAGTTTTTTCTTCCAATGATCGATTCTGCCTGATTGGACATTACATGATTTTTACTTAAATATTATTTAAATTCTAATTGGACAAAACATGCTGCAATATAAGTGCTTTATTTTTCTCGGGTATGTCAGATAAATACTGTGCAGCTGAAATCTACCGCTACAAGTCGTACGACCCTCCTCGATGGGCAAACTCTCCATGGCAACGAAACTTCAGTTTCGATTCCAGGGGCCATAAAGTCCAGATATGTTCACGCTTTCGGTCTCGCATGTGTAACCTTGCCGCCGTAAAAAGAAACCCGCACTTTCTAGATTGCCCGTGAAAAGTTTCCCCCCGAAATGCTTAAGTTTCAACAACGCGCCACTCCGGAGGATCTCAAAATCGCCGCGTCTATAGAACGCAAACGACAAAATGAAGAAACGAGAAAACTGCGCATCTTTAATCCTCGCGTTAGAAAAATTGGAGTAAGTATACAGTCCCGAGTGTTCCGTTCTTTAATGTTTTTGTCAGACTTTCACCTCTTATTTTGACCAAATTCATTTCACAATTTTTAATTCAGTCATTTTATTATTAATTTTTATTTATTGTGTTCTAATTAATGAAGCAAATTCTTTGTACTCGTTATTCTTTGATATTTACCATGAAAGCTGTTACGATCCCCTCTCAACTAAATTGATCTGACTTTAATTGATTCTGCTGCTTCCCAATATTCCTGACTCGTAAATTCCACAAGTATCATCCGACGGAGCGCAACGCGACATTTGATTGATCTAACGTCTGGGAAGTTGCTGGCTTCAACGAAATAGAATAGGATTCGCGCGATTGTTTCCCTGACATTTGCAGATAGACAAGGCGTTCTTAGATAAACAAGTCGAGGAAAAGAAGCTGCAGCGCGAGTGGGAATGGGCGAAAGAATGTCAATTGGACGAGGCTCTCATTCGTAGCAGCGAGCATGCCGCGCATTTGGAGAGACAGCAAGAGGAGGTAATTGAGTGCCGTCAATGCCGATAATTACGCGGGAATGTTCGCTCGATATTCGACCTGGCACTTGGCGATTTCGGTGTCACGTGCCACCTAACGAAGAACCCACGATCGAGAGGAAACCCACGATTCGCTTCTCTGTTTGCAGGAGAGGCGAAGGATAAACAAGGAGGTCGAGTCCTTCCGACGAGTGCATCAGCGAGCGGAAGACCGTCGGGATTACGACCTGTATGACCCCGAGGCGTTAAAGAAATCGCTTCCAGCGCGCGTGGACGACAACGGCGACGATCCGAGCTTGGGAGCAGCGTCCGCTCAGAAGTGCGTAAATAGCCTGATTAATACCGCCAACAATGAGTGGTGCAATCGGGAGAAAAGTACCCGGAGAGGTTTATCTCGGACTTTCCAGGGGAAGATAGAAGAACGTGCTTGTGAAACCTCGTTACTTTGTTTCCTGCACGACACCCGATGACTCTCCTCAGATTTTTTACTAAGATTCTCCTAATATTAAAAATCCCGAAGCTGTCGTTGGATAGGAGAAATTAATTTCTGCAATCTGTAAACCGCGGCTATTGCGTGTAATAACATTTTTCCTTTCGATACCCGTTGTGTGGGAAAGATCCTCGCGCGGATAATAAGTTACCCCGCAGCTTGCTCACCCTGGCGCAATGGTAATGAGCGTAACGCGGCGCGAAAGAGAGGAGGAACGATGAAATATTACGGCTGTGCGCAGGTTCGAGGGCGAGGATCGCAATCTTCCCGAGCGCGTGAAGGCGCAGCGAGAGCAGATGCGTTGGTGGATACACAGGCAAAAGGAGGAGCGCGAGGCGGCCGAGAAGGCACGACGAGACACCGAGGATGCCTACCAGGAAGTTGTCCTCTCCAGGGACAAGCGCGCGATGACGCTGGCGCGGATGGAGGAGGAATGCCGGCGAAGGCTGAACGAAGCCACGGCGACATTTAATCGCGCTCTGGTACGGGATCCTCTTTATTCGCGCGCGCCTTTGATCTAGATCCGACGATTTATTTAACAAATTAAGTAAATCAATCGTATGATCTTGACTTGATGATGAAAATGACTCCGGGTCCGGCAATCGGCATGCCAGCGGCAGCTGCTGCTATTTCGCATTTTGTAAAGGCTGTCTAGCGACTCGGTCGTTTTTGCCTTCGCGTCTTCTACCGGCAAAAAATGGATTCCTTTGACCAACTTGATCTTCGGGCAGAGGTAGAGGTCGAATGGAAACCAGGTCTGGCGAGGAAGATGGATGTTCGAAAAGGATAGTGTTTTTATTAAACCACTTCGCGGAACGCGCGAGTTGGGTTTTTTTAGCCGGCGCACCCTTGTGATCACGTCCGATTAAGAATAAGAATACACTATTTACATTCGAATACGTGGCCACTTACATTAAATGAAGCCATCGATTCGAGCATTGTTACATTTGACATAATGGTGTTGACATATTAGAACATGCCACTTGTTTGTCTCCGATTTCAATCTTTCTAATACATATAATAGGCCTCTTTTTTGGGTTGCACCTCTCGTAGGAAAATTCCGGTCTGATGACGCATAAAAAAGCTATGTTACAGAACAATCTGAATTTTTCTTAAATAAATACTAGATGATATAAATAAATTAATAACGTGAATAGTAAAACGGTTAACAATGTAGTAAGTTAACGTTATATCGACTTTTAATTGCTAAAAGACACATAATTATACATTATCCATTATATGTATAAATAGAGGCTGCTCTGATATTTTTTAATATGTTTTAATACATTTAATTAATTAATTAATATAATTTAATTATAGATATGTGTACTAAATTTCGAATATTTAAAAATTATAAGTCCGTACGATCATGAGCAGGATTGAAAGACTAAACTTTATTTTACTACCGAGATGACCTCTCCATTTTGAGGTGTTGTAAGGCTAGCGTATTAAATTTCTCGAGAGAACTGTGATCGAAATGTGCTTGTAGCAATAAATTGGCTATAGATACAACGTAACAAAAGACACGACGTAACTTTCTGCGCAGTCCGCATGCATTTGAGTTCGCCGCAGAATATAAAAGTTCGCCTACACGATTCTCTCGCGGTCGATGAATAAACCTCGTGACATCATCGTGCAGAGTGTCACGATAATTTGCTCCGATAATCACACAACGAAATGGTGTCGATTTCTTTTTTTTTTCCTCTCTACTTCCTCCCGCACTCCAACTCTGCATTAATCCCGTCCCTCCCCCTCATCCGATTCGCGACCGCGTCCCTGCCCCTTTGCCTTCGACGCTCCGCAATGGTTTCGCGGAATTTCTTTTCGCTCGGTTGCAGGCTGAGGAGCAGCAGCATCGCCGTCATTGCGAAGCCACTCAAGATGAGGAGGACAAGAAAGTGGAAATCTATAATCACGTGACTGGAGATTTCCTCACCGAGGCTAGGGAACAGGCCGAGAGTACCCGCGGTCCGTACAGGCCGTTGATGGACCGATACAAGGGCATGACTGCAGAAGAGTTGAAGGTCTTCAGAGATGCTCAGCTGCAACAAATAGAGGAGATTCGTGTTAGTATGAATAGCATTACAGAATCTGTAAATATGTAAATTTATCATTTATATTTTTCATTTCTAATTTTTCCTTAATGCTCCTTAATATTTCTTAGTATTTAAAAAAGACTCATTTTTAATAGTCGGATTGCGACATGAAAAATGTCAAAGTAAAAATTTTGCAAATCAAATATATCATAACAATACACGTTAAGACAAAAACTGTGGCTGCCTCATGGGTGACATTATTGCAGATTCATGATGACACGTATATATTTAAAGTTTTTTTATTTGATACAGCGTATTTCAAATATTTACTGCCATGAATCTATCTAGAATTAATTTTAATTGATGCAAGGAAACTTTTATCTAACTTTTTTTCCAGAAAATCAAACTGGAAGAGAACCGGATGAACGAGGATTGGGATCATTTAATGAATTCGCATCTTCAAACCGCATACTCGTATGAGCGCGAATTAAACCAAAGAAAATCGTAAGATTCTGAAACTAATTTTGCACTTAATTTTTTTTATCGGTTAAAAAGATATTTAAATGTATTTTATAACGATATTATTTTTGACGACATATTTCGAAAGAAATTATAATTTTTTTAAATTTGACAATTTTTTGATATTCAGAATTTGTTTGAACGTGTAAATAGTACTTTAGTACTATGTTATATTCTTCTAGGGAACTCAACAAGAAAATTACGGAGGAGAATTTGCGGCTTGCCGAGCAGCAAAAGCAACATCAGGAATATTTGAACCGCGTCGTTTATAAGAATCAACCGACCGCTGCTTTCTACGAGCAATTTAACAAAGGAACACGTTGAGTGCAATCGCAATTTTCACATGCAATATATTTTTTAAAATGATAAAGAGCAACATAAATTCTAAATAAATAAAACATTTCACAAACTTGTCTCTCTCCCTTGTAAATCGATACAATTGATGTACAATCTGCCATACCGACAAAATTAATGAGCGTAGAATTTTCCGGTTATCCATAATTTTGCAGTTCTGTAGTTCCAATTATTACAATTAATAAAATATTTACTTTATAAATTAAAATCCCGAATTTATCAAAATAAAAAAAATCGTGACATTATCCAATATGAGTAATGCAGAAATCTGTTGCTCTATTGATATACACAATACTTCATACGCGACGCTGAATAAAATTCGCAGCCATTGATAAGTTATCGCATTTGGTAAACGAATTTAACAGATTTCGATAATTGAATGGATACGATATTGATAATTGTATTTACAATATTACAATGATGCTCGTCAGAATCGACTCAAGTTCAGGCATTAAAATGCAAAGAGGACTGAGAAATAGAAACGTAAAAAATAAGATGTGCGATATACATATAATGTATTTCAATTGAATTTTCCTAGCATGACAAGACTGCACCGACATTGCGTGTATGACGTCTTTGTCTTTTCGATTGTCGAGTAGAGCTTAACTATATGTATATATCACAGACGCAGTATTTATGTTCATGCTTATTTTAAAGTATATACTTAGGATAAAATTTATCCGTTTTATGTGTATCCTAGAATATTTCATAATTATAATTTATACAAAGTTATCTCAATATAACTCGCGTTCTAATTAGATCAAAATTTGTGCAATTATGAGCAACCTATATTTACAATTATCAATACTTATTACGATATTTTCGTGATTAATAACGGAAGGGTCCTGGGTTAAAATCCCAGTGACTCTTCATCCCGTATATATTCCATTTTTCGAATGCCTATCGATTGAAGACCGACTCTTCTTCTGGAGAAGAACTGGATTTCCGTAATCGGTAGGAAAGAGAAGGGAAAGCACAATGGACCTAAGTCCGAGAGCCACAGACTCGCTGAACTCCCCCCCCCCCCCCTTAGCATTATTATTATTATTATATCCTAGATTTAAATCCTAAGCTGAAAAAAAGCTGTAATAATCTATTCAAGAAAATACTAAAAGAGGATAGCCTATATACATATATAGTGTAAATGAATCGATACAAAAATCTTGTCCTATTCGGCGCATTTTTGATTTTCTTTTTCGATCCCCCCAAAAAAGCACGTTAAATGATTTACTTATTATCGGATGGGCGGAGTGCCATGGCCAGAACTTGCTGCATTTGTATCCTGACATCTAGCTTCTTCTCTTCCGGCACCTGTCTGATAATTGGCAATAGCGAGAGGAGAAACATCTTGTCGTAATCATCCTCGTCGAGGTTAATGCGCTGACTACTGTGTGAGGAGAGGATATCGTGTATCTCGTTGTCGAAGGGCGTTGTAAAGGACGTCTCGCAGAGCTGTTTCGAATAACGCGGACACACCTTGTACGAGGGTGTACCCGCCTGAAGATATTCCCGGCTACCAGTTATAGAAGTACCGCCGTGAGCAAGAGGCACGTCGTACTCCTCGATCACGGGATTGTCCACCTCACCCTCGCTTTCCTCCGATTTGCAAGGGTTAATGGTCGCAGAACTCCTAAAAAAAGGTCGAGTTTAGCCGAGCGAGCATCAATTGTTTATCGTGTCCAACAAACAGCTGATACCTCTTGTTTTCCACTGTCGGCATGAGGAACAACAATCGATCAAAGTACATGTATTTCTTTCGTTTACGTCCGGCGGGTCCAGACTTGTGCGATTTCTGAAGTTTGAGCTCTTTCATAAAATAATCCCGGATATTTCTCCATTTCCCACGCAAATTTTTCTCTGCAAATTATTATGATTCAATAATTGCTCAATAAAATGCTCTTTGATGAGATATAATAGAATATTAAACATTTTTCAAACAATGAACGTTTCTCATAAGATTTTCAAAAAATTTCCTTTTGCCTGCTGACTCTTTTCGAAAAGAAATCAAAAGTACAAAGGAAAATTCATTGTAATTACTTTTTTTTTTCATAAATATCTTTAACGTTGAAAATGAATAAAGTACGATAATGTTAATTTAATTAACGTAGCAACTGTATTTCCCTCCAATTTTTTGTCAATGTTTGTGACCATTTGAGAACGTTTAGGTAAACTTTTTTCATCAAAACTTTTAATTCTTTTGTTCAATAGAACTGAATCGTTTGCGAATCTGATCGCGCGGAAGATGTGGACTCGCGGCAATCCAAAGTTTCCGGATTTCCGCCGCGGTCGGCGGCGACGCGGCCGAAGGCCGAAGGAATCCGGATCGATCAATTGCGGCGGCCATGCTATATACCTTCCACGTTTCTCTCCTCGTCCGTCAAGCGCGCCCAATTCAGTACCATCACCTGGCAGACCTCGTCCCACGCGGTCATCTTGGCGTTACGGTCGTTGTACTCGCCGCGATTCACATCGTAGATCGCAGGCCGCCTCTCTATTTCCTCGATGAACCTCTCCGTGTCGAACATGCTCATAGAGCCTCCGAGATTTTTTTTCCTTTCTTCGCTCACTCGTCCTTTCGCTCGATTATTTCGCAACTCGATCTTACATCTCGTGACAAAACTATGTTTGACTTGATAATTTCGCCACTACGAATTTCCAATTCTTCGAAATCACGCTGGCAACTAGTATTGAAATCTTTCGGAATAGAAAACGCAATAGAAATCTAGGTAACAATTTCGATCGCGGTCGGAAAAATTCCTCGATATCCCTTTTCAAGCACAAAATTTTTAACAAGGGGGAAAAAAATTCCCAAATTCCACGCGAAGAACTTGAACTTGGAAAAGAGTTGGATCGTCAGCAGCAAGAAGCAAGTTTATTCTACCGCGGCGGTCACCATCAGTTAATCGGCAATATACGAAAGTAATATCGAAATCGGTAACGGAACAGCCGCAATAGTAGCCCGTACGGCGTTGTCGTGTCGCGTCGTCGCAGCGGTTTGCGCGTCACTGCGGAGAAACCGTTGGACGGCCAGCACGGCTTTGGTATCATGGCGGCCCGGCGGCAAACGTGCGGTTGCGGTTGCGGAGCGGAATCTATGCCGCCCGCGACGTTGCCAGACCGCCGCGGGTCGAGAGTCGAGAGCGTCGAGAGCTGGCCGAAAGAACGGCGGAATCGCGTCGCCGCGCTGTGCCGTGCCGTGCGTGCACACGCATACACCCATACAATCTCCACAGGTCGTGGAGAAATATTCGCGCGCACAAAACTCACGTCTCGGGCAAAACACCGGGCATCGCGCGCCAATGAATAAGCAGGAAGAATATTTCTTTTTCATGATTTTTACGTTTCTTGACGAGCGCACCGCTCAGTCAAAATGTTTGTCAAATAAACGACGAAAACTCAATCACGGTTCCTTTAAGCTATTAGTCGAAATAGAATCATTAATGCCTCTCGACTAAAACTAAAGACTCTCGGACTTCCGCTTCCTGTGGCAACCTAATAAAAGAAACATTCGCAGCGGGAAGTTGCCATTAGCCATTTATAGGTACACGTTTTAATTGTATGCAGGAATATGAGACTAGAGTCTCGCAGTAGATATTCTATTTTAGAATAATAATCCGTTGAATATATAGGATTTAAGTTTCACGAGCAAAGTAAAATCGACCAAATCTCTTGATATTTGAGATTTTTTCTAACAATTAGTTCATCGATCCTCTATATGTTTTAAAGTTTTGATATTTAAATTCAAGACACCCGATATATCACATCGCAATTTTCCGCAAAAATGCGAAATAAGTGTAAAACGATAATGGAAAAATATATTTAAATTATACAAGTTTATGCATTTACATTAGCGCAAGTACTTTGCGAATAGCAACAAAGTTAGCAAAATGGTCTAGCAAATGACGAGTCTAAGTCTTGCAAGTTGAGTAAACGGTTTACGATACACAGTGGAGAAAAGTAAGAGAAAAGAAATTGAAGTAGGTAGAAACGCTTTTAAGATAATCGTTCGTAGATATTCCCGACGTGGGTGAACTGGTGAAGCTCGGAGTGAAGGAAGTAACCACAGAGAGAAAGCGAGTGCATCGAAACAAGAGGGGGAGCGGGCAACTTCATCCCGGTAGGGAGTTTCAAAAATAAAAGCCGACGACGGCGAAAGATATATTTCGGCGCGACGAGAGCGAAGCGGAGCGAGCGTAAAACCGATCTTGAACGTGCGATCGGCCTGCCGTTTCATTCGCGAATGACACGGAGGAAAACTGAACGAGCCTCGCGAGATGTTTCTTCGGAGAATCGAACGTCATCGGTGCACCGATAAAACGCTCCAGCCGGTTCGCGCACCGGGAGATACACCCCTCGACGACGAATGCGGAATTCGCGCCGCCGCGACGTTGCCAAGCCTCCGGCCGTCGCGTCGGTGTCGGAATTCACGTGTTGCTACGCGACATCGTCCGCGCGTCCAACGAGCGTGTGCGCGTCATTACGGCAACGTCGACGCGTTTCCACCGCACCGTTATCGACCGTGGCGGGCGTTGCGGATCGCGAGCGACGAAATCGACGCCACCGCGATCAGATCTGGCATCGCGAGCGATGCGTCACACTTCCGACGTCGACCTCCCCACAAGGAGAAACCGTTGCGTTCTTGAAAAATTCAATGCGTCTCGGCCATTGGATTTTTTGTTTGTTGACAGAAATTCGTCAACACTCCTCTCCCTCTTCTCTCCTACTTCCATTTAAAAGTCGCTTAGATCACGGTACAAAATTAACGACCAATATAGATTAATTTTAATCTCGGCTTAACTTAGTTTTTATTTTTTTAACTAGAAAAAAAAGTTAAATTGAGATTAACACTGGAACCGAGGCGCTCAACATGACTTGATATTTCACTTTGATATTTTTTTAGTTTTTAACAACTGAAAATTAAATATCTTTCAAGTTATACAAATGATATAAAAATGACATAAAAATAATAATAATAAAATATTAAACAAGTCATTTAGATTCCCTTCATAATTTCCGTATTAAAGTTAAAAAAAACTTTGGTAGAAATGGACATAATCCAAACGCTATTTCCAGCAATAATGTGATATTGCGTTTCATAAATCTAAAAACAGAAAGAAAAAAATAGGAATAAATTTAGGAAAGGTTAATTTATTTCTGTTTTTTGCCGGCATTTTGACGGATGCAACGTATGCAGAAGCTCATCGGAAAGTTAGATGAGATGACGTTTCCACACCGCGAATGTGTGAAGAAAATGGGACTTCCGCGCACATAAACGTATGAATCGAAATAAAAATAATACAATATGTCGCGCTCACATGCGTAAGCAGGACTTTGAACGCACGTACGAGAGGATTACGAGGGATTGCGAGTGCCCATTAGCCGCTTATTCGAACGCAGGGACGATTCGTCGTGAAGTCGCGCGCCGTGATCCACCCGACCAATGAGGTGCGGGCATTCGTATCGTCCGATGTGTGCCTCACGGCGTCACGCATGTCGAGTTCGAGAAGTGCACCTTCGACTTTGCGCCCATTGTCGAGCTTTGAATTAGCCCGTATATCCGCACGTAGCGCCGCATTTCGCGCGCACTTCGCCAAAGATCCGAAACAGTCAATACTCGCGATTCCCATGATAACCCCATGAACTCTTACTGCGCGCGATGCAGATTATTGCAGATAACAACCGCGTTATATGTTATATATGACTCACGTGCCGGCATTTCGTTTGCCGACACGTGCAATGCATCCGTTCATTGAGAAAATTACTTTTGCAGATTTATGAAAACTACGCAATATTTACGTAGGTTCTTACGTCAACAAAAGGAAAAAAATGCTTATGTAAACAAGTAGAAACTCGTTTGTGTAAACAGGTATTCGTGGCTAAATTTCTTTTGTTCGGAACTACAGTTGCCAAAGTTAGAAAATTATGGTAAAAAAATAGGAATCACTCGAAATTTAATGTGAATATGATGCTCATTAGCTTTAGAGTTATGCTTTAAAATCAAATAATCGACATGCAGGCTTACTGACTTGGAAAAAAATATACAAATTCACACAGAGAAATATCGTTAAATAAGTTAAGTTAAGATCCAGCCTAAACCGTAAATAGTATTTTTTTCTATTTAACTGTGTATTCACATGTCGCTTCTATTCCCATTGTTAATTATTTGAATTAATCAGATAACAAAGAATGAAATTAAACAAATAATAAGCGAGATGGGCTTTACGCTTACTGCTTACAATTAGAGAACTCGCATGTACATATATAAAAAATACTCTATTCTATTACTACTACTGTTCAAATTAAACAATTGTATAAAGAGCAGCTTTGAAAGTGCAATGCAATCAACAATGCATAAGTTAATGTTATAAGTAGTCATCTATTTGTTATGACGTTAAATTTATGTACTATTAATGACACCCGTGACACTCTCAAAGCTCACGTTTTTGCTCCATGTATAATTTTATTAATATTAATAGTAGAAAAGTATTTTTTTATACATGTGCAACTTCTTGAGTAAAATTATCATTCAAAGATTGCAGAGTCCATACTTTTGGTTAATGTCGTTAAAATTATACGCTGAGGTAACAATGCATTTGTGAAATCGATAAATACGTAACGCGTTGCAGTAACATCAGTTGTTTTGAATTGATTTTAAAACTAAACCCAGCAAATACAATGTTACATATAATATATAATATGTTAATTAGTTATAATTTCCCACTCGACAATATAACTGTTATATAATACATATGTTATATTGTTGAGTGGAAAATTACAACCAACATATACGTCACATGTAACGTTGTGTTTGCTGGAAATAGTCTAATTGATTCGATAAGTATTCGTGTTCTTCGCCAATTCTTTCCTCCAACGCATCACGCACACGTGTACAAGATGATAAACGGAAAATCGACGTGTCGCAAGAGATACGGCCAAGGAGGATGAAAAGTTACGCAAGCAGGATGCAGGGTAGAATTCACAGTTGCGAAGAATAGATTTCGGGAAGGGGAAACTCCGGGTGGGAGCGAGACGGGGAAGTTTCGTTGGTGGAAGGGCGAAAGGACCGAAAGGGAAGAGAAACCGAGGACCGAAGAGCCGAGAGAGACGGAGCTCTTTAACGAGAGGGGAAAGGGCGGTTCTGAGCAGAGGGGGGGGGAGAGCAACAGTGAGAGGGAGCACGACCCCTGGTATCGATAGCGGAACAAGCGAGCGACGAGACGCGAGTGGGACGAGGAAGGAGGGCCAAAGCTAGAAGGAGAGAGAGAGAGAGAGAGAGACGATCAACTTCGGGGGAGAGCGTGTTTTCGCGCTCACACGTTTCTCATCCTGATGTTCCTGTTCAGTTCTCGTCAGTTCTCGTAACCGTGCCGAACAGAAGGTAGTCAGTCTCCCGGCTCTATCGACTAACGTTCCCGGTCGCTGCCCAGTTCCCGCCGATTTTTCTCTCTCTCTCTCTTCTCGGTCTCCACGTACTTTGTCCGGCCTAATCACCATGTCGAGCGAGTTCCTCGGGAAACGTTACAAGCTCTTCAGCAGCGAGAATTTCGACGAGTTCATGAAGGCGCTCGGTACGTAATCGAACGCCGCTCTTGGCACCGCTTCGCCCGTTCAAAGTGCAGCGGATACGTTAATTTAGAATGCGAGAGCGTGATTGGCATAAACAACTCAACGTGAAAACTCGAGATCAGCTATCTTTTCAGAACAATATTCTTGAAATGCAGACGTTTTACCACTCGAAATCGATCCGATCCGATTCGTTCGAGAGTTTTGACCTGCCCACGTATCAAATGCTTTTAGCATGCCATCGCTAAGTTGGCTAAAACTCTTTCTGCTAACAAGATTCTTCTCCACCACGTTCATACAATTATTTTCTCTCATGGATTTCTTTTGTGTCCCGGGACAATCGAGTATTGAACGTTGCGCAATATTTAACAAGTTTCTTCCTTTGTCATTCTTTGCCGCAATTTCCTGAAAACCTTGGATTATATCATTCTGTACTTAGTATTAACCGCAAATTCATCATTATGTTACGTTAAATGCGATAAAATTACGCGGAATCTATTGATGACGGACATTTAGAAGGAAATAGTTTCATTCGTATCTGACAAGAAATAAGATAAAAAGTTTCAGATTATCTATAATTGTGTCAAATTGCGTAACATACTATATATTTTTTACATTATATATATATATATATATATATTTGTATATATTTTGTACATGTATTTTGGTTCCTTAAGCACGGTTCTCGTATTGTATGGGACATAAAATCATAGAATTTCATTAATATTAAAAGTAAATTTTAAGATTTAATTTAAGATAACCCGCGGAAAAAAATTTTCTCATACATAATTATATGTACATACAACATGTCTACATATGTTTCCGATAATCTGAAAGATGATTTTAAATTATCTCCACTTAGCACACTGGCAACATATGAATCCCCAAGTCATTACAAATTATAGAGAAGCTAATTGGAATTGAGACAGTCACACATTAAGAATATGATAAAACAAAATGACAAGTCCATAAAACGCAAAAGGAATCCTCTGGCGGGCAGCGTATCGACACTGCGCGATGCAAATTGTTCTTACAAAAGCAACAGTCGATTACACACATTACAGCAGACTGTATTATTATTGTGACAAGATCTGTCGTTAGCTTCGTTGCGTGTTCTGTGTATACATACACATGCTCGCGTGGCGAGACTGGCAAACCATCGGTAATTTCGCGTGCGTGTACGAAACGTGAACAAACACGCGCACGTGACTAATATATGAAAAGCACGCGTGAAAAGTTGCAGGATAAACATCAGAGAACCCCTCGGGAGATACCAACAACTTTGTACATTCATGAAATTTCAAAAGAACTGCGCTTCAGAGAATAAAAATGGTGTCAACGAAAATATTGTAATAATATCGATTTTTGACAGATGACTGAGAGAGAATCGTATAATTTAGCTGCCTGTAATTTCGTTACATTTCTATTTCAATCTGCAAACCTCGTTTAGAAACACAAACGAAAATTCAATGTAGCTTCCGCCTAGCGAATACCGTCATCGTAGGCCTAATTGGTTAATTAGCCGCTAAACTCGTTTTGTGCATCAGCGAGATATCAATGAAGCCCGGGATGTTAATCAATTTTAATACGTTAAATTACGCCCCCTCGCCTCCGTGCAACGACCCGACCTCGATCTTAATTCCGACCGTGTGCCACGAACTGTCTGATTGCGGTCTAATTTAATATTTGAATTAATTCATCAATTGGATTAATAAATCTCGTAATTGTTAGTCGAAACACGCGAGCGCGCATTCGTGCCGATACAAAATTTGCGAAATTCAGCTTATCAATCATCTTCAAAAATCGCATTAGATACCGGTCCTGAGAAACAGACACACCTTTGAACGCAAACACTTGTTTTTTCTTTTTAATCAATATTGAGGAAAAAATTTTTATATTACTTCATCGAGACTGATAATTTTACCCGGTTATCTAACACTTATTGACTTCAGATAAATTGAAGAACTAGATAGCGCATAATCTCCATGTTGTTTCTCTTTTGCTCTATCTCATTAAACACACATACAGACACTAATTAATTATTATCTTTTAATTATATAAATAAACCAGTTTTCGCTATACTGCTTCATTTATCAACATCAGTCTACATTAGTCTTTTTTTTTTTTTTTAATTAAGTTGTATATTGCCTCCCCTCTTCCTCTAATAGTTATATAAATAATTATTGCTATCATTTTTTAATATGTGTATATGTCATAAGTAAATAATTACAGGAAAATAATTTTTAATTAGACAATCTATATTTGCTATTTGCATTTGTTTAGTTGTCAAAACATAGCTAAAAAAAGCTATTTTCCTACGATAACATATTTGCCTATGACATGTGTAACATGTGTGAGAGTGTTCGCAGTGTATTGAGCTCGGGTCCGTGGGTTCGCTAAGCCCAAATGACTGCAAATCAGTCATCCCTGCGGGACAATTAGGCAATTAATTAATTATTGTACGATAAATTTTTGTGCGAATTTTTGTTCGATGTCTACCCGACTATTCTTCAAAAGTCCAAGAATGCGGTTCGGGGCAAGGTATAATCGTAAATACGTCGGCACGAGACAAATTGGTATAAGCAGAATCGTTGACGGATGAATCGACGTTTCCCATCCCCTCGCTCGACGCGTCGTTACAGTAATCTTCGGGAGAGCCGGAAATTAAATAAGAGAGCAAGTCTAGACGCGTCGCCTTCCGACGCGTTGCCATGCCGATTACGTCGCGGAAAAAAGTCGACGGTGTTCGTCAACTTTTCCGAGAACTCGCGGCCAAGGTGGCACGGTGAGATCGATAAGCGACACTTGCGTGACGTAAATTTGTAATTTTGTTATCATCCGGCGGCGAGATAAGAGTATCTTCGCTTCTTTTTTTTCTTCCGAGGTCACTTCAAGGAACGTTTTCGAGACACGTTCGTCGTCAAACGCAATCGTGAATCATCATGAAATTTTTATCAAATCAGTTTAAACCGATAATTATTTTCTCGATCTCACGGCAGCTAATCGCTCTAAGAGTTTGGCGGCGAAAGAATCGTGGCTGATTTGTTAATCAGATGAGCGTCATAATCGCTCCAGAATGACGAATAGACTTTGATATTTCGCAGATAAACGTATATTTTCCGTTAATAATTGACGCGAATGATTACTTTCGAAAATGTCACCTGAAGCACAGCTAAAACAAAAGTCTTGTCCTAGCTTAATTTCAAAAGGATATTTGTTGCTGCAGAAAGACGATATCTACTTTGAAAATCTCCACTTGTAAGAGAATGTTTTTCGTTAAAGCAGTTATATGCCGTAATACGCTAACGCGATGTCATTCCGGGTGATAATGCACGATGTCTGTAAATAGCACGAACGGGTGGGTCAAACTTCAAAGTTTACTTCTCTCGTCACGGTTTTCAACACGGAACCGCGGGTCTCACTGACGATAACTCATCCTACCTACGATATAAAGTCTAATCAATCGCTGAAGCGCGAGCGTAAGGCATGCAAACCGGCCGGGCCGCTAGTCAGTCCCGTTCTTACAGTTGTCGGTGTTAGATCGTCGAACGATGTCGTCGGGTATACTAACCGGTATCTTGGGCAAGCGTTATAAGCTCCAATCGAGCGAAAAGTTCGACGAGTACATGAAAGCGTTAGGTGAGATGAGATGCACATTAAAAAAAATTTTTTTTTAAAATTCCTAATAGATGCAGTGAACTTCGCATATGAATTTTTTTCGCATGGTTTCTTTCAAGCAATTGATTTTTTTCCGAAATATCTCTCGGACTCGATGGCCTTTCGGATAAGAAACCAAATTCCTGAGAGGTGGGCTTCAGAAAAATGCTGGCAGATAAAATATTCATTTTCTAATTAATTTCAAGTGGACTTCGATTCATGATTTCAAAGTTATCTTAATCGAGCTTGATATGACATATCACAATGGACGTTCCCCGCTAATTATGCGATTTTATCTTCTTTGCTTAAAATACTCACATTCGTATCCCAGATAACAATCTAACGTTATTTGTCATTTTAATGTCAAAATATTGTCAAAAATATAATTTTGACGACAAATAACTTTAGCTTGCTACCTGAGATTCTGCTATCGAATTTAAATAGCAATTTGTAAACTCGCAAACAAATAGAAAGAATTCCGGGACATTTCTCTCGTCACGATAGTTCACAATTAAATCACGAAGTAACGTTTCCGCGACAGCGTCGACAGTTAATAAACGCGAGGATACGAGCCATCTGAGTGATATAAATGTATCCGATAGATTAGAATTTCGTAGAGGGGGCCGATGAGAAGTGTAGAAGTGCGATTTTAAAACAGCTTTTGCCTTTTTTCAGGCGTGGGTATGGTGACGCGCAAAATGGGTAGCAGCGTCAGCCCCGTCGTCGAACTGACGGAGAAGGACGGAACGTACACGCTGAAGACGACCAGCCCCTTCAAAAACACCGAGATAAAATTCAAGCTCGGCGAGGAGTTCGATGAGGAGACTGCAGACGGCAGGAAGGTGAAGAGCGTCTGTACTTTGGACGGTAACAAACTTGTGCAGGTGCAAAAAGGCGAGAAGGACACTACGATCGAGAGGGAATTCAACGCCACAGAGATGAAGGCGGTAAGCATCGTTTTTAGAAGGTTCTTGGGAGGATTAATTTGATTTGTGCACGATAAAGATGATTAAAATAAAAGAGAGATTTCTACAATGTATAACTTATAACATTTCTTGGAGCAATTTAAGTTCTACAGCGGTTTTATTAATGAATAACTTGATATTTAAATTAATCTCGGTTTTAATGCTTTATTCGCAAATCAATAACGAGCCTTATTGATCAAGCTATATGACCATTTATTATTAACGCTATTAAAAGTTGACAATAAGGTAACGCTGTCCTTCAGCCAGGTAAACATTAAGCAAAAAATATCTCGTGTTTCTATAGACGTGTGTTAGGCTGCGTTCGGAAACGTCACTCGAGTGCCTTCGTGTATCATTTTATCCTTGTTTAACATATGGTGAACAACAAAGATAACATGATACACGGAGGCACTCGAGTAATGTTTCCGAACGCAGCCTTACATGATAAATTTGCGAGGATCCGGTTATAGACTAGCAATCTTGTGTCTGCATTTTTTAACGATTGAAAACATTGTTAATATTAATGCATACGATGTGAAATTTATGATATACTTTAAATTTACCTTTACGTTTAATATTCGTTGCGTGTGTGGAAGATTAACTATAACAAGAATTGGTAAATCCTAAGAAGAATTATTTTCACTCATGATTATATTTTGCCCTTAGACCGAGCGATTTTCATTATTATGTTCGCGTGACGTGTATCGGTTTAAATTAAATTACTCATCCAACCTGCGAACTCGGACGATATATAACAGAATGAATGAGTTATAGGAATGACGCGATTAATCGTGCTGGAAGATGCATTTGTCACTCGTGCGGTGCGTACGTGCATCCTTCCTCTCTAAACACTTGAACTTTGATTCGTCTCGCCTGATGCGGGCGCAGGAGTTGCCCGATTAAAGTATAAAAAGCTTACGTAGAGAAACGTCGCGCCGAGGGATCGTTGCACGAGCGGTTAATGTTATAATGATTCGTCAAATGTCCGGCCAATTATCGCGTGCGCTCCTCCTGTTCGTGACACGTACAATTCTACAGCAGAGAGCTCCGAAACGGTGCCAATAAAGATCCATTGATCCGTCTGGCGATACGTGTTAATACCGTGAGACACCGGCGTAGGAATAATTCCCGCACTCTTTCTCTCTCGTGCTTATAGAAACCTGTTATTAATAATTCCGAGACATTAGTGTTACGGACGAGGTCTATCACTATCAAATATTAAACTGGTCGTACCTATTTCTGTTACAGATCATGAAGGTCGATGACATAGTTTGCACAAGGGTATACAAGGTTCAGGAATAGGAATTCAATACCAAAGCTGAAGACGTGCACAATCTCACAAGTGCTTCTATAAATATTCCAAGAATATGTAATTTATCATTTGAATCCTGCTTGAACGTGAACAAGATATGTTGACCTAGTGTCAGATTATATAAATATATTATATACAAGCTAAATATCATTCATGTTGAAGTGTAATTTATAAAAATTACAAAATATGTTTTCTACGAAATTAAAATTCATGTATTTGATATGCATGCGTTCTCGTAAAACGGATGTATTGTATGAGAACCGAAGCATAAATTAGCCATCTGTTGTGCACATTTTCTATTCATATCTCAACATATTACGTAATGAAATATGTAATACTGTGAATTATGTTCCACATATAGCACTCGCTGTATTACCTATTCTATGAATGTTTGCTTTTTTCTACGAATAATAATGATTAATAGAAATATATATATGTATTTTTATTCAAAAATTTCCCGAACTTTTAAACGCATTAATTTGTAATGAAATAAAATTCTTTTATGTTATTTAAAAAGCAAGTCTAAGACACTTAAAAGAAATGATAGAAAGTGTCGATATAAAAATATGTATAGATATTAAATAAAAAAAATTGTTTAACATGAAAATTAATTATGAATTTATTAAATATAAAAATATATTTATATTTATCAAGATAATTTTTATACATGGACATTTGGGTATATTGTATTTCTGGCTTGATACGTCAGTAATATCATCACTGTTTAACCGTTTATCGTTATTTAAACGTCCATATCAATTAATGGAGAAATCTGTAAATGAAATATACAAGATAATCATATACCAGATATTGTATCGTAAAGCAAAAGCTGATTTTATAAAATACATGCTGCGAAAACTAATTGGTACTAAATTAATGATCTGATTATACAATTTCTTGTGAAAAATCTTACATAATATTCCATGTAACAAGTTTGCCCATCTTCAGTTTTGATCATATACTGAAAACACAACAGGCCGGCATTATTAGTTCTTAAAGAAACCTTGTCAGCACACGATAACGCTTTCATCGCCGGTTTAATATGTGTTAACTTGAAATTGGACACTGCTGTTGATGTACACTGAAAAGTGTCTATTAAATCACTATCACGTGGCAAATCGATGTGACAAATACCGCCTAGACCTTCCATGCTAATTCTAAAGAAGGGTTCCTCTGGCGATAAACGCAACTAAAACGTAAACATTATATTTAAAAAAAAGTACCGAATGAACTTTCTAGCAATTTTAATTCTTGAGTTGAAGTTGCTCATTATACCTTGACTAGTTCACTAGTTGGATCTAACTCGGCCATGACATCTTTCAATAATTCTGTTTGTAACACTACTTTATTTACAACGTTTTCTACCTCAAGATGAAAGTCTAACAATGCGTCCACTTCTAAAGTTTTTAACGAACAGTCTGTTATAACACCGTCTTCTTCAATGATAATGCTTACAGGATAGCCTGTACCCTATAACAGATAACAGTATTGATATTGCCTTAACATTAAACAGTAACTTTAAAATGTTTTCTTTAATTTAGTATAATTTGGAGAATAAAATCTATATTTTTTGCTTTAGACTCTAAATTCATATTAGATGAAAATGACTCTGAGTTTACTTTGTAAAATATTTGCACTGCAACAGAATCTTCTTGCGAAGTGGGCCAGAACATACAAAGACACTCCACCAATATGTTTAAACTTAATGAAAACGTCACGTCCTCTTTTAATTCAAACTCGTCAAAAACTGTAGATGGAATATATGCACTGGCCTGCATACATTTCGCATCTTCGACTGTGATTTTTAATCCATTTTCACTGCAGAGGCAAGTAGCTATCTAAATAATACCATGTTTCTCATCATTATAGGGAAGAACGCAAATACATTGTATATAAGCACGTTCTAAGTACCTCCTTAAAGTTGATAGCTTTTAATAATTGTATCACGATTTTTAAATTTGTTAATCCCATTTTTGCAACTAACATGTAGTCTTTCACGTTAGAAGTCATCATGTTTGTTCGAAACCTGATATAACAGTAAATTGTCAAACTGCTTCTGCGTTAATTGTTGATGCGATAATTTCCTGTTGTCAATATTGGCCAACCAAGCTGCCAAGATGTGTTTACAAGTGAAAGCAGACCGATCTGTTAGAACCTGATATCTGTAACATTGCAAGAGCCATGTAAGAATTTTTTGTAAAAACTTTTATAATATGTACTGGAAACTTTTTCTCATTTGATGTGTAAAATTTTAGAAAATATAATTACACTATTTTTCAAGTAAATAATTTATTCACACAGAACATTATACCTGAAAGCAGCACAAGTGCAATAATTTACTTCTGGAAAAAGCGTGTACAATGCTCCAGAATGCCCTTTAACTTGCATTAGCCAGCTAGCTTCATTAGCACTCTTACATGGCTCTGTTATAATTACATTAGATGTGGATATTTGTGTCACTCGTTGATGCTCATATAAATCTAAGGCTCTTTCAAACGTTCCATCAAATAATTTGTATAGTTTCAGCAGACTTTGATCAGAGACTGAAAGTATTTCTCATTTTACTGCTGCATTGATTACAAATATTTAGTAAATTCTAATTATATGTTTGCTCGTACTATTTGTTTGAAATTTATTAGACTTTTAAAGAATAATTATGTTAGCCATACTTTCCAACGTTTTTAGTATTGTTGACAATTTAAAGACAAGGAGAATTCAGGTAATCTAACCTCAAAATAAAATTAAAAATATGAAAAATAAAGAAAATTCATTATATGTTTATTTAATCTTAATCTGTTTTTATATTTCTCGTATTTATATTTGCGAAATTTTTTGAATGTAGCAAACTTGTGCATATGCTCTTGCTTTATAAATCAAAAAAGTTGGAAAGAAACGTAGCTGTATCGAGCCATTAAACGGCATAATGAGCCACATACATTTTTTCTCTTTTTCAAAATCGCCAGCTACTTCTTTCAATACGTTATCTACGAAATCCACGTATTTCTGATCGTACACAGTGGGTGGTCGCAAGCCGGTACTCACTACCTGTTGATCTGAACTCATTGAAACGAACGGAATCTCCAAATCTGTATCTAAATCGCTTGCGAACCGAAATGACCATTCGTTATCATGTTCTACATATTTTTAGAGTACACGCAGTGTTGTTATTCGGGCCCGGCTGCGTGCGAACCACGTGATTTTGCGCATGCGTAGCAATGAGGATACAGCGACGTATATACGTATACGTATTATGGCGCAGCCAGGGCCCAGTTTCGCTCCATTTAGAAGATGGGTCCACGAACTACGATGCCAAAAATTCAATATTTATATCATTTATGTTTATAAAATAATTAAAGATAGTTTCTGTATGTGTGTTGCGCGCGCGCATGTACATAGATATTATATATATATATATATATATATATATATATATATATACAGGGTGAATTTTAAGACTTCTGCAACCAGTCGTGGAGAGATAGAAGGGACTGAGATAAACAGAAAAGTCCCATACCATTTTGTAAAATTCGCAATATTAACCAAAAAATTAATTTTTTAAGTTGTGCGAATAAGAGTGCGCCGTGAGGAGCGCGCGAGCCCGCCCGGCGATAGCACGGCCCAGCATAAGAAGAATAGGCTGCCGACGCGGTGCGGTGAGACGTGGGAGGGGCCACACTGTAAGCATGAGTCTCGGCGCGCTTCCCCCCTTACCCTCCCGGCGCGCCAGCAGCCTATTCTTATGCTGGGCCGTGCTATCGCCGGGCGGGCTCGCGCGCTCCTCACGGCGCGCTCTCATTCGCACAACTTAAAAAATTAATTTTTCGGTTAATATTGCGAATTTTACAAAATGGTATGGGACTTTTCTGTTTATCTCAGTCCCTTCTATCTCCCCACGACCGGTTGCAGAAGTCTTAAAATTCACCCTATATATATATAATTTATATACATATATTTAATAAATTTCTCAAAACTTTTTAAATATTTTTAACAGTCAAGTAAATCTTTTCTTTCTTGAGCCATAGATTATAAAGTAGCCAAGATCAGTTCTTACAATGTAAAGAAATGACTTGAGATTTGAAAAATTCTTACGTCTCAAGATTTGAGATAAACGACTATGAATTCGGGTCTAACAGTGCTTCTTTTTACTTGTACTAGACACGTTACTGATGCTATATCGACGCACATGCGCAAAGCAGCCGGGCCCGAATAACAACACTGAGTACACGTCGCACTCTATTTCTGTCGAAACATGAGCGAGTACGACAAAAATATCGTTGAAAATTTGTAACCGGTGATCTCAGACGATTACATGTCCGAAATTATTTCTAGTGACTGTGTAACCAATTGACGCGTGCAATGGTGCCAATCTTATAATAAGAATTAAAGTCACTAGATTACAAAGTACCGCAATCTTTGACTATACAACCATGGACTGCCAGTTACCCCCACTTTTCCTATTCTTACAATGCTTCTTCGCGTAGCCAACATCACGCGTGCCTCGGTTAGCTAAATGGCAGAAAATCGAAACACAGAGCCAATTGTGATGGTAAAACAGGAAGGTAGAAAGAGATGGAATATGATATACATCGTGCTGTTTTATCATATTTAGAAAAATGCAGAATCATTTATGGTACTAATAAAATGTACGTGCATATATAAATTTTTAATATAATAGTGAAATATAAAGATAATAATAAGTATATAATATATATATATATAATCAATACATATTGTCGGAAATACTTAGTTATTTTCGACCAATTGACACGCGTTGGGCTCGTGCTCCGCAAGGACACGAAGCCGAAGACAAAGGGGCTGCCCCTCGAGCTCCTAGACGGTTCGGGCACCGGCACTTGTTTGTCGCATTCCACTGCTTCGTGGAAACCAAGCCGAACTTTCTGGAAGGTCGAGGGGCAAGAAACGATAACATCGATCTCGTTGCCGAGAGAGTCAGTCGCGCTTTCAACCTGTAGCGAGAAACGTCAACTCGCGTATCGTTGATTCGCTGAAAATCACTGTACTTCTACGAATAAACGCTGTTCTTCGTTCCAAACCTGAAAAAAGGGACCTTGTTGAATTTCCCCCCGACTTCCTACATCGGGCGCTCCGCGTCCACGCTACCATTCGCGGTCAGTCATCGCAAAAAGCCGTCGCGTTAAGAAACACATATATATAATCAAATGTTATCGATTTTAATATTTAGAAATAGAATTATCGAATTTAATAATTACACAATATTTATTATATACAGGGTGTCCCACAATGAATGGCCAACCCGTCAATGGTACATAGTTTGCATCACACTGAACAGAAAAGTCTTATACCATTTTACGAATGGCGCAATATTAATCGAGTTATTAATTGTTAAAAATCGGAAGAAGGGATAGACAGCGCGGTGCGGGAGACGTGGGCGGGGACTCGCTGCTCCTGCTGCCATTGCCGCTCTCGCGTCTCCCGCACCGCGCTGTCTATCCCTTCTTCCGATTTTTAACAATTAATAACTCGATTAATATTGCGCCATTCGTAAAATGGTATAAGACTTTTCTGTTCAGTGTTATGCAAACTATGTACCATTGACGGGTTGGCCATTCATTGCGGGACACCCTGTATATAATATTTATTCATTTTTGTTTATAAAAATCATGTATAATAATCTTACTGTCCACTAAAAGTTATCGCTTTCGTCAAGGTACGTCTACAAAAATCTTTTTGCTTTGCTATTGTAACGCATTTACCCTCGTAATACAATTTTATCTCAAGATAAAATGTCATTATTAATTTAATTAAGAAATATTTGTGATTCTCTAATATTTCCAAGTTTTTAACATGTGTATCAAAATTAACAAACAATGTATTACAATTGATATTTCTGAAAGTGGTGTGTATCATTATTAAAAGAACATTTTTAATTTTTAATTTATTTTCTAATTTAAAAAAATTGAAAACTTTGTCGCAAACCGTAACTATTATTGATCGCAATACAGTTTACTTCTGCTGATGATTTAACTTCATTATGATGAAGTAATCGTTTGTACGCTGCTGAAAATTGGATACAATTTGGATTATTATTATATCCGCCCATAGATCGTATACATGAAAAAAATATCTCTAAATGATCTTGTAATAATTTATATGAAAGTATATATTTTAAATAGCCAGTTTCTACGTATTTATGAAACATGTTTTTTAAACTAATCATATTGACTATAAATCCAATGAATCCAGTTTTAGCTTTTGTACTTGTTATTAAACAATTTGGTTATGACAAGAACCAAAGAAATGAGCATAGGCCCGTATTCATAGTCAGTTCTTATATTTAAGATCGTCTTAAGTAAAGTCTTATATGGTTCTAAACCAATCACAGAACCGTATTAGCGTCTTAAGACGTTACTTAAGACGGTCTTAAAATAAGAACTGACTATGAATACCGGCCATAGATAGCATTTTGCTACCATTACCATCGAAGTACCAAGATTTGCCACTTAGCTAACTGAGGCGCTTTTCATGTTGATACGCCGTGCAACGAGCAACTGGCAGTCCATGTATATATAGTCAAAGACCGCAATTCATAAGTACATGGGAGTCAAAATGGCGTCAAAAAGTGTAGTTAGTGCATACATTGTGCAAATCATCTCTACTTAAAGTGCAGTCTTTATAACCTATTATAATTTTCTTCGCACATGAGATAACCTTACACGGGTACGCGCGTTACGAAGGAAGCGACGGGAGCCGCCGAGCGCGTCGGACGTAGTATAACGCTTGTCTCGTTTAAGGTCCTTGATTCTTTTGCTTTTGTATTAGTTCGCGTGGATTTATGACCTAGAGTTGTTCTTAACCCACAGATTGATTTTCGGGGGTATATCGGTAATTGTTAATCCTTAGAGCTCCCCTCTCGGAGGGGGAGCAGTGCATTATTTGCTAACCTATACCTTCCGAGATGACGGACCGTGACGAATTGCATTCATCGCTGAGTAACCCGCAGGTCTCGAATAACGAGTCACGAGAAAAGGCACATAAGAGAATGAAAATTGATGGATCGGAGCAAGCTTTCGACTCGATAGCCAAGAATTATATGGAGGGAAAGCACTCGGTCGAATCTGAATGGAGAGACGTCAAGGATCGCAGAAATGCCGGTGCTAAGAAACAAAGGGACGCAGCAATCAACAAAATGCGAAATATAACCACAAGTGATAGTGAGCTGGAAGATGCCATGGAAGTAGAGTTTAGTAATAATTCAGAAAATAAGAATGACGCCCAGACCAGCGAACTTTTGATAAAACAAGCGGCTCTGGCTAGTAATAATAATAAGACAAACGATCGCGATATAATAACGCAGGAAACAATTAATAAGAACGGCGTGGCTCCGGACTCATGTTCACGTGACACAGGCATGATTGACGTGCCTATTGACGATCAACAAGATAAGGAAATATTCTTGGTATGTGGTAAAGACCTGGAAAAGAAAAGTACTCAACAGCAAGCTCGTCCCGTAGTGACGAGATACGACGATAGCTTCAAAGGTAAAGCGAAAATCACTGTGAAACTTCCCCCGGACCAAACTGCATCCAGAAAGGGGAGAAATTGTATAAAAATTTGGATGGCCTTGAAGGACTGTGGCGTTAGCCCGGAGACGGTGGTCATGTTGAACCATTTCTCCGCGGAAGTAGAGTTTGGGGATTTCGCAGCGGCCAACGTCGCATTGGAAAAGATAGAGAAACTCCCAGAGCTGAAAAAAATAAAAGCATTCATGGAGCAGCGAGCTATGATCAGCAGGGGTGTGATATCGGACTGGCCTTCGTCGATTGTTGATCTGTGGTCGGTAATTCAGGACAGAACCGGTATTATTGGTTTCGAGCGAATGTACAGACGTCGGTGGAACAGTGAAGAGAAGAGATCGGTACAGGCGGAAACAGAGAACATTATAGTTACATTCAAGGGAGTGGGAATTAGGAACTTAAAGATTTTCTCTAATAATGTTGGTCTTAAGGTGAGGTCTTTTGTCCCTCTGACAAGGCAATGCTTCAATTGTTATAGATTTGGACACACGAAAATCTCATGTAAGAGTGACACACAATGCATTGGATGTGGTGAAAAGGCGCACGACACGTGAGACAGACCGATTAGGTGTCGGAATTGCGGGGATCCGCACAAATCAACTTTCAAGCAGTGTCCCGTATTCATCAAACACAAAAATATTAATACTGTGATGGCATACAATAATGTTTCTTTTTATATTGCCAGGCGAATGATCGAGGGCGGTGACGGGGTGATGGTGCCTCAGAGTATGCTGACGAGGCCGGAAATTTGGCCGAGCTTGTCTGGCGGTGGGAGCGTGTCGTTCTCGGGGGCTGTGGGACGTGCCGTTCGCTCTGGGGGGGAACGTCCGTCGGACATCTCCCCGACGCCCCGGGGAGAAGAGAATGTTTATCGCCACAGACCTGCTATTGTTGACGGGCGCAAGGATGCCCGCGGATCTTCGTTGACATCATCCCAGAATTACTACAGTCAATTTAACTTGCGGGCCGAGGATATCGGGAAAGAGAGGCGCGGGGTCGCTCTTGCAGCTGCTCGGTGTGAGGCGGCGCACTCGCGAGGGGCGCCTCCGGAGACGATGGCTGAGGGGAGGCCGGAGGATGGGGTGCGCCGAGAGTGGCGTTCAGTTGAAGAGGCAGTTTCGAACATTTTACAGCTATTACGTAGAGTTCCGGGGGCACGAGAGGCCCTTCTGGATTCTATTGAGAATTTTCATACCACAAGGAGGGTTATACAAAGAGAGAATTATTATGAGTCAGGAGAACATGATAGGAATATACCGGGTCAGGTGATATCGAACTGTGGACACGAGGAGAGGGGCATGCCGCAGTTATTATAGTAAAATTCAATATTCTCCTATGGAACTGCCGTGGATTTAAGAGTAGCAAAAGCGAGTTGTCCAAACATGTCATGGATTACGACATTATCATATTAACGGAAACCAAATGCCGATTCAATAACCAAATATATTTTGCAGGCTTTAGAACTACGCACAGCGAGAACCTGCTTGCGAGTGGAGGAGTCTCGATCTCTGTCCGATCTCACATCGATTTTGAGATTATTGGGGCTGCCGCTGCTCCTCCGGCAGGATATGACATGGCAAGCATCAAAACGAAGAACCTAGAAAAGAATCTATCCATACATGCCGTGTACAGACACCCCCGGGAGCCGGTAACGGCCCGAGACATGGATTGCATATTTGATCTTATTGAGGACGGGGAGGACGCGATTGTCATAGGTGATTTTAATGCACACAACACACTATGGAACTGCGAATCCTCCAATCATTATGGTGAGATATTGCTGGATGCTATGCTGAACAAGGGCTTCTTTTGTATTAACACGGATACAAAATCGAGAGTGGGACACCGCGGCCAGCGGGATTCGAACCTGGATCTTCTCTTCGGCACTGAGGGTGTGGTCAACAGGGTGGAGTATTCACAGCTGGACGACACATGGGGAAGCGACCACTATCCACTATCTTTCTGCTTCGATGACGACGTGCTTCCATACAGGAAACCCACGAATAGAATTACCACGAGAAAAACTAACTGGAAGGTTTTCCGCGAGACGGTGAACCGAGAAATTGAGATGAAGCTATTCCCATATATAGATTCATTTGGAGAGGATGTTGACTCTTACTATAGAGAATTTATTGATATTGTGAGGAGTGCGGTGGATCGGGCGTCGGGTAGGAGGCGTGGCGGAGAGATGAGCAATCGCCCACATGGCACGGTGAATCGGAGAGTTGCGCACAGATGGTGGGATGCCGAGTGCGACCAGGTCATACAGGACAGAAGAAGAGCATTCTCAGCTTTTAAGCGGGACAAAACGACACACTCTTGGATAGAGTATAAACGATTTAGAGCACTCGCTAGGAAAACTATTAACTTTAAAAAAAAAGCTAACTTTGAAGAGTTTTGTGCAGGTATAAATCGCTTCACGAGCCTAAGCTATGTGTGGAACACAATTAGGGTCCTAAAGAATGCTAGAAAGAAGGTGCACTGGAACAAATGGCCCACTGGGAACAGAGAGGAGGAGATTAGAAAGACTATAGATGGCCTCGCCCCTCCCTATGTCGGAACGGACCCGTCGTTAAAGATTATTGGCTGCTGCCGAGACTCGTCATTGGATGCTCCATTCCAGCGATCAGAGTTAGATAGAGCAATCGATATGATAAGGAGAGACTCAGCTCCTGGTTTGGATGGCATAGAGTACAGTTTGTTGAAGGAATTGCAGGAGCCTGGTCGTTCCTGCTTGCTGGGCCTGTTCAACGTCATATGGACTACGGACGCTATACCAAGTGACTGGCTGAATTATCAAGTCATCTTCATTGATAAACCGGGAAAGGAAAAGGTTCGGCCGATATCCCTCTCTTCATGCGTCGGAAAGCTGCTGGAACGCATGATCAACGAGCGTTTGATATGGTGGGCGGAAAAGGAGGAGAAATTCAGCAATACACAGAATGGTTTCCGAAGAGGCAGGTCTTGTTTGAATAACCTTGTTAAAATCACGGCGGATATACGGACCTCTATAGGCAATGGTGAGTACACGCTTGCAGCGTTTCTCGACGTGTCATCAGCATATGACAACGTGGACTTCCGCATAATGATGGACAAAATGATGGCGTTAAATTGCCCCACGGGTATTGTCAGATTTGTTAAGAAATGGCTTTACCGGAGATCGGTCCGATTCATTGTTAATTCCCAGGATTACATTGAACGGCTTGTCTATAAGGGGCTCCCGCAAGGCGCTGTGCTGAGTCCGGTGTTGTACTCACTATATACTGAAGGTCTGTGTCTGAAGTTGCCGGAGAGGGTGGAGGCAGTAGAGTTTGCGGATGACATCGGCCTGTACGTCTGTGGCCCTAATAGGCGGAACAATCGGGACCTGCTGCAGCAAGCGGTGGACACAGTCGCGGATAGACTCCGGGCCATTGGCTTGGACATCGAACCTCGTAAAACGGTTCTAGTAGAATTTAACAAACACGGCTACAATGACAGGACGGTTAACATTCGAGTCCGGGATTGCGAGGTGACCAACAGCGGGGAAGCAAAATTCCTCGGTATTTGGCTGGATAACGGACTTAAATTTGTTCGATAGGTCCAGGCAGTGAGGGGAAAGGTCGACAGAGCTAATTCGGTGTTGAGGTACCTGTGCAGAGTCTCAAGAGGGTTAGAGGTGAACACAGCCCTCATGCTGTACAAGAGTTTGGTGAGGTCGGTTACAGACTACGACAACTTCGTATATTTTCCCAGGGAGACATCCACACAGGTCAGGCTGGAAAGGGCACAATATGGGAGTATCCGCACCGCGCTCGGATACAGAAACAGTACTCCTAATAACGTCATCATTGCGGAAGCGAAGGTCAGATTGTTGAAGGACAGAGCGGAGATGCTTGCCAGAAATTTCCTGTACAAGATAGCCACCTATGACGACACGGGTCTTTGTGATAGAATACAACGCATGTACAGGTGTGAATCTTACATTAGGTTTCGCCAACCCAGGTACGGGATATCTTTGCTGTCTCGGGTCTGGAGGGAGTTCACCCAAATTAAGCCATGTATCGGACGGACAGTTAAGCGGGAAATATTCCAAGGCCCTTACGAGGCTCACACTTTCATACCTACGATAGATACCGAAATCGGACTGATTAAGAAAGCGAACAAGAGATATACTGACGACCAGCTAATTGGAGATGTCCTGGGCAGATACGATCTGAATCCCTCTGCAGAGGTTGTTTACACGGATGGATCCTATGATCCTGAGGGAGGTGCGACGGGGGCCAGCCTGGTATTGGAAAATCAAGAAATAGCTTACAAAATCAGCTTACATAGATATTTCTCCTCTTTCACGGCGGAGGTCTTCGCAATCAGGGCAGCTTTAGAGCTTATGATGTTGCAACGGGAAACAAGAGATGGCCACATCGTTATATTGTCGGACTGCAAAGCAGCTCTCTTGGCTATAGGGAACAACCAACTTAGTGCTCACAAAAATAGGTATGTGACGGAGGCTAGACGGCTGATCTTTGGCCTCGAGAAGGAGCATGGTAGGAGGGTGGTGCTGGTGTGGATCCCGGCGCATGTTGGTATTGCTGGCAACGAGTTGGCGGACGGGCTTGCTAAGGAGGCGACACGAGAGGAGCCAAACCTTGAATTCGGAGTACCTGTGGGAGACCTGATGGCGGTAGCTAGGGAGGAGACTTGGAGGGCCACCCAAGCCTCCATTCTACGAGAGTCAGCCCATAAGGGCTCGTTTTACTTTGAGAAATTCTTCGATGGAGCGACACGTAAGCCCTGGTTCAACGGAATCAACGCGGAAAGATATTTTGTCACCCTGATCAATAGGGTAAGATCGAATCACTACAACCTGGGAGCATCCCTGTGGCGAAAGAATTATATTGACTCGGAGAGATGTGAGTGTGGGAACGAGCGAGAGGATCTTAACCACGTTCTGCTGCAGTGTTGTAAATACGATGATATGAGAATTGCGCTGGATGAGGACCTTAGAGCTGCGGGTTACCTGGCGGAGATCGATTTGATAAAACTTATTAATGATAAGAAGTGGCAGCTAGTGTATTTAATTTTTAAGTTTCTAAAGAAAATAGGCAAGGTGTTATAGGAATATACGTGCTATAAATCTTTTATCCCTACAGGATAGGTTATACTTCGTTTGTGTCAAATTTGCCATATTAGAGCAGGAGACACCTAACTACTTCCTCACCCGAGGAAAATCAAAAACCCCCCCTCTTCGCACATAAAGAAAAATAAGAGGTATCAAGATGCCAGGTTGTTGTGTTAAAGGCTGCAATAATCGCAGCGAAAGAGGATTTAAGTTATTTCGTGTTCCGAAAAATGAAGAAAGAAGGCATGAATGGCTTCAATTAATTGAAAGAAATACTTTACCAGAAAGGGCTGAAATTTGTGAGGTAATTAATGAATTACAAACGTATGAAACATTTATGTCTTACAGTACTAATTATTATATTAATTTTACAGATGCATTTTGATGAAAATCAATTTGAGAACAATCGAGCAGATAAGAGAAAATTGCTCCGCCCATATGGAAAACCTAATTTATTACATTTAGAAAATAATTCTAATGAAGCAATAAACAATATGAGTACTAATAATGGTAAGAATGTCATAATTCTCGTAAGTTTTACATAATTCAATGATACTTAGATATATAAGAAAGATACAATTCAAATATAATTATCTGAATCATTTCCTTATAAACACATGTATTACTGTAATATAATTTATTTGAAATAATTGTAGATAAATACGAGGACAATGCAATAATTTGAATGAAAATTCCTACAGTAATGTCAATAATGGTGACGATACTATTACCGAGTTGGAAATTATATCTGCAGATTATGATGCCAATAAATCAAAACATTTTGAAGCAACTGATGTGGTAATGAGCGATACTGCATCAAATAAAAATCTTGATGAAATAATAAAAAGTTTTGAAGAACAAATTAAAAAATTAAAGAAATCTTCAAATAAGACTGTAGTGGAACGTAATATCTTAAAAAGAAAATTGCAAAAAAGAAATGTAAGATTTAATGAAATATTTAACGAAGATCAAAAGGACTTTATCACGCGTAAAACACAAAGAGGAACATCATGGTCTGCAAATACAATTACAAAAGCATTAAAACTTTATGTAGCTTGCGGACAAAAAGGCTACGAAGAGATCCGCCGACAGCATTTACCATATCCAAGTATCCGTACTCTACAAAGTCGCATACAAGGCTTAAAATTTAAGCCAGGTATATTTGAGGATATTTTCAACATGCTAAAAATTAAAGTTAGTACTTATAATGTTGAATTGGATTAAGATTTCATACATCCGACAACAACAATGTCGGACGTAGGCGATTAGCTGCGGGATAAAAAATTTTTAGAGATTCGAGAAATTGATCCCGCAGCGAATCGCCTACGTCTGACATTGTCGTTGTCGGATGTATGAAATCTCAGCCAAAGTTATTGGTTTTTTGTTTTTAATTTTCTTTTGCAAATATCTGTACTCATATTTATATGTAACAAACATTTTTATCTATTATTTGCTTATGATTTTGTAATTTAATTTTAGATAAAATCGTTCAAGCCTGAAGAGAAACATGCTGTTCTTTTAATTGACGAAATATCTATAAAACCAGGTTTACAGTACGACAATTCAATCATGTCAGGTGTTGGTCGATCTACTATGAAATTATCAGGAGGATTAGACAGTTCTGATAAATTAGCAATGCATTGTCTTGTTTTTATGTTGTGCGGTATTTCCACAAAATGGAAACAATCTGTTGCTTACGAATTGACAGATAATTCAATCTGTTCAGAAGAAATGTATAATAAAATTATATCAATTGTTCAAAAAGCACATCATATCGGATTAGTAATAAAAGTAATCATTTCTGATATGAGACCACAGAATAG
Source organism: Tetramorium bicarinatum (assembly GCA_928718305.1). Taxonomy (NCBI): domain Eukaryota; kingdom Metazoa; phylum Arthropoda; class Insecta; order Hymenoptera; family Formicidae; genus Tetramorium; species Tetramorium bicarinatum. The sequence continues at coordinate 7,350,277 of OV788319.1, read as the reverse complement.
GAGTTGGTGGAATATTATGAACATATCTGTTGGAAAATATTGTAAAATTAATAATTATATTGAACATCCATACAATAATCAAGATAAATTATTTATTATACCAAATTCTGTGCACGTGTACAAAAATGTTTCATGCTCCTTAACATCAGGAAAAAAATTTGATTTAGACGAAACTCTGATAAAAAAATATAACTTACCATCCAATGAAATTTCTCTTACACCTATTCGCAAAGTTTTTAATTTAGATCAAAAGGATACGTTAAAACTGTGCCCATACCTTAAAGAAAGCTCTATAATGCCATCCCATTTTGAGAAGATGAATGTATCTTTAAGTGTGAGTTTATTAAATAAAAGTGTCGCGTCCGCTATATTGTTTCATATAGTCAATAATAATATAGCTGGTGAGCATAAAACCACTGCCTGGTTTTTGAATATTATGTATAAATGGTTTAAACTCATGACAGGTCGCTATCAAAAGCTTACATTATCTTATTGTAAAGTAGATGTGTATAAAGATAATATTAATTTTCTGCGAGATTTTATGGAGATTGTTCGAGGAATTACAGTCTCGAATGGAGGATGGAAACCTTTTCAAAGTGGTTTATTACTTTGTACTCAGACTGCTCTAGATGTGCAAGCTGAATATTTAGAGAAACAAAATTTCAAGTATTTATTATTAGGAAGATTCACTCAAGATGCCTTAGAAAATCTGTTTTCACAAATTCGAGAGAGAAAATCTGTACCGGATGCTCGTGAATTTAAACAAGCGTTTAGACTTGTTTGTTTATCACAATATCAAGCAAATATTAATTGTAGTAATTATTCTGTTATTGATTCTAATGATCTTATTCATTATTGTAATGAAATAAAACAATTAGATTCTAGAAATGCCTCTGCAGAAGAAAGATGCCTGCAGAGCAATGAAAATTTATGGGATGTAAATATATATCAACCATTGCTTGGAAATGAAAGGGAAACAGATTTAAATAATACAGTTCAAGCTGCATTATATTATTTAATAGGTGCATTATTATTTAAAATAAAGAAAAATTTTACACATTGCAATAACTGTTTTAATGTTCTTCTGACTACGAATGATTCTAACAACAATTCTAGCTACAATAATCTAAGTTTTTATACAAAGTTAAGAGAATATAAAGAAAATATTTTAATCTTTCCAAGCGTGGAGATATATAATTTAATATGTAAGTGCGAACTATTATTTCGGAAAAATGAGACTAACTTACTTTTTAATGTATTAAAAGTCAACAATTTTATAACAATGTTTTTACAAGAATATTCGATAAACTTTATTCCTTCGTGTCACAATATTGGTTATAAATTTATAAAAAATTTTGTAATAACAAGAATTCATTTTTCTTTAAAAAAAGTAAGCAGTGATGTAAAAAAAGCAGCTGGTCATAGCAGTAGAAGTGTTGCGATGAAAATGGCCATAGCAAATGGAAAAAAACATAAATAAAAATTATTTTTATATAATACTTTTATATAATTTACAATTTTATTTCCTTTCCTACAAAAAATTGGATTATACATACAATTATATACAATTGAAACGGCCGCGTAGCGTGGAGTCAAAATGGCAGCTTTTTTCCCCTAATTGCGGTACTTTGTAATCTAGTGACTTTAATGCAAGTGACGTAAACTGTAGATTGCTAGTACTGAAAATCTATAGTATATGTGACGTAGTTATTAATTATCACGTGGTCTATTATGTTGGCATACCTGACTGTTCGAACAGGTTCGGTCGTTTTCGGGGTGAAATCTTTCCGTTACCGGTCACGTTGTGTATTTGTGAGTTTCTCGAACAAATTGCTTTCTTTTTACATTATTATATCGTTACGTGATAGAATTTCTTCTCAAGAAGATACAATGAGCAGTCAACGAAGACACGCCCATAATTTCATAGATTCCTTGGCTAGTTTTCGTAAGTACGCCAATGTTTTTCTCTCTTTCTTTCTCTCTTTGCTTTATACTCGAAATTTATAGATGAGAAATACAATTTTACGTATACTGTATGTATATTGTACGTATAATTATACACTACGTACGTACGTATATACATATATATTGTATAAAAGAAAAACTTCCAATAAAATGCTTATTTTACATATATATTTTTTGGAAAATAATATATTACATATAAAATAAATTATAAATATCTTAGGGTGCTTTACAGCAACGTAGGGCTGCGTTCGAAAACGTCACTCGAGTGTATCATTTTATCCTTGTTTAACATTTGGTGAACGATAACAAAGATAACATGATACACAGAGGTACTCAAGTGACGTTTCCAAATGCAGCCTAGACAGACAACACTGTGTAACAGTGTATCATTTCGTTCTTGTTGCCTGCTGAATGTTTAAGAGAGATGAAATTCACTGTGTTACACAGTGTCGTTGCTGGAAAGTATCCTTAGTCTTATTAAAGTTCTAATTCTTATTCCATTTTCTATTTTACATAAATTGATATTTAATTCTTTATGTTTATATGATATGCTTAAATTCAAATATATAATCTATATACGTGTGTATTTACAGGTCAAACATTAAATGATGACGAAATAAATGAGGCCATGTCTCAAGCATCCTCAGAGAGTAACAGAGTGGATCATATAAGAAGTAAACAAAATGAAGATGATAAACGTGGCTTTTTAAAGCATGACAGTTCTCGTGACTCCGTTATTCTAGCAGGTCATTTAGATAATCAGCAATGTACTTCATTAATCGACCCATGCAATATTGCTAAGAAAAACTATAATACCACATACAGTAATAGTCAGCCTCTGTCGAGGATTACAAGCACTGTTTCAGACAAAACATCATACTTGTCGATTAAACCAGATTTAAACAAATGTATAAATTTATTTCATAATGAATACCTGATTAAAGAATGTGATAGTGTTGAAAAACAATTAAATACTACATTATCTGAGACTACAAGCAGCAAAAATATTGATTGCCATTCAAGTGAAAATACAGCCGTGAAACAACAGAATTTTAATGGGCGTCCACGTTCCATGTCAACGGATTCTTTGAAAAAAACAGTCTTACTTAATCAAGAACTTAGAAAATCCAAAAGCTATTCTGCACTCAATAGAATTTTGAAGAGAGATACGAATTACAATATTAAAGCTAACCGATTTTTTCCTTCTTTCGAGAGTGCAATCAAAATAAGTCATGATGCTGAAGTTGAAACAATTGTTTCTATTTTTAATGCACTATCATTGTCAAAACCTTTATCAAGTAGAAAATATAATTTGTACTCTACAGAAGATGATCAAAGGCCTGATTCAACAATTGAAAAAAGTTCCAAAGAAGAACTTGATCCTAATGACTTAAAAACCTTTTTACGTTCATTGGGGGACAAAAAATCATTGAAAGAGGCAGCTCCGCAACGTTTACTCAGGCGTTTGTCCGCCGACTGTTACAATTCACCCAAAGCTTTTACAGAAGGTTTATTAACTATAATTGAAGAATCAGTTATAATTACCGATTCTTTACAATGTCCAGAAATAAGTTTACAAAAATTTAACGATGAACTTAAGAAAATGAGTAAATTTATAGAGGATGAAACAGTTCCCGAATGGCCTCAGTCTCCTGGTACAACAACACCAAAGTGCGCAAAAAGAAAAAGTCAAGAATCGAAATCTAATCCTCAACGGAAATCTCTTTCTTTTGGAAATTCTGATAAAGATTTATATTTAATGCTTATTTCTCCCCGACGTAACATCAATAAAACCCCTAAGAAAGTATCTCGGCGTATGTCAAAAAATACTTCCTATACTACGAAACATTTGCACGACAGCACGAATACATTTGAAAATTTAGAAGCGTATTGCGAAGAATTATATTCTGATGAAAATGAAACTCTCTCAGCATGGGAAAAGACTCAATTACAGTCTCCATTTCAATATATGGATAATATTCGGCGTGCGTGTGAAAGTCAAATGGCCTCTCTAAACGACTCATTCAACATTCACGAAGAGATCAAGAAAGCTGCAATCTCGGACTCGGCAAATCAACATAATAAAACACGTAAATCGCAAAATCTGCAACAGAGATTGGTGTCATGTGAAAAAGATGACAGAACGGAATCGAAGAAAGTCTCTGATATGTTTAAGCAGCGAACAAAACGTAGTGAGCGTCACAAAATGATCGAGTTGGACGATTTTGAGAATACGCTCATGTATGAGATTGCAAAGAAAAGACAGAGGTGCCTCGATACAGCAAAGATATTGATGGAAATTGATGCAGAGTCGACGGAAGCAACGGAAGGAACGGAAGAAACATATCCGCAGATTGTAATCGACGAATCTTTGCCAACTACGAATGATGATAAATTCATGAAAGTTTTAATGTGTGTAAAGAAATATCAGGATTATTTAGAAAAGCACAAATCTTTCCTCAGTTTTCTTCATCAAGCAAAATTGAACAGTCCTCGTACTCCTCGTGACAGAAAAGATGTTCGAGCTCAGAAAATGTCCAACGAAAAATTCGGTACTTGTACGTCGACGGGATTACTAGGGGATAAATCAACATTACGGGTACCAAAACTTTCACGAAGAAAGAAGAGTACAAGTCCTTTGACAGCTAAACATCATTCTACTAATAAAACAGTTGTTTCAAAGCCAAAACTATTTATGACTCCTGGAAAGACACCTGTTAAAAGGTCAAAGCGCATGTATTTTCCCAATATGCTGTCGAACGAGAACAAGCAAGATAAATCTAATATTAATCCACACGTGAAGATCTATCAACAAGTGGGAAATTATGATCATGTAATTTCGCCAGTCGGAATGTACATAAAGGGCAAGGAGTTCTATTTAAAAACAAATCGACAAATGGATGAAATGTTATTAACACCTAAAACAAAGAATACGCCCAATCCGAAATTTCAACTGTCTTCAAAACAACCAAAGGAGGTAAGCAAAATGGCATTAATAAAAATATTAATATAATTTGCAAGATCTACAATGCATTAAGACTCTATCTTGTTTTGTATTATTTCAGAAGGTGACTGGAATAACAACAGAAAATAAAAATTCAAAACAAGGTAAAGTCTGACACGAAAGTAAAATTGCATTTGAATTGCAAGCTATGAGTTAGTTATATACAAGTGTACAAAATGGTTGAGTTAAATGAAATAGCATATTCATCAGAGTGAAATATAAAGAATTTTTTAAAGTACAAAGTTGTGCCTAATATGTGAATATTAGAAATATTCACATATATTTTTTAAATTTGAATTTGAATTACAAATTAAATTTAAATATAATTTAAGAAAAAGATTTCAGGTCTTACAGAGAACAAAGTATATAATTTAAGTTTTGCATTTTATTATTTCAGGTCATACAAAATGAACAAATTATTTGGAATAAATAACTGAAATTCATTACGGATTCCACAGAAGAGTTGGAGCATATTGCATATGCTAGAATAGACAGTTCGCAAAACATATCATATCTCATGTACAAAAAAATTTTATTTGATACATATATGTTTACTGTCAAAGTCTTTAATTTGTTAATTTAATATTAGTGGTTTATTACAAAGAATGAAATCTATAATGCACGTTAATTCCTATTTTATGACATTTTTTTATATATAAGTTCAGTTTTATTAAAAGTGCAATTTTAATTCTTTTGTTTCACCAATTCGCATTTTTGTGTCATAAAATCACTGTATACATTGCTGCGTATTTTATTGCCATTTTGTTGCGTAAGATTAAGCAGTCTTTTTCTAAACTGTTTAATCACAGTTATAATTGCGATAACTCGATTTCCTACTTTCGAATCAGGAAGATTAGATCTGTTCTTCGAATTGAACCTATTTCTTGAAAACTAGCATGCAGTAAAATGGATATACATAAAGAAAAGAAATGACGTCGATTTAAGAGTCTACACATTCTCGTTCTTATCTAATAGCAAATGTGTCGACCTAGTTCATGAGTTTTACCATCCTAATATTAACATTATATTGAGCATTATTGCAGTTGGAAAAGAAGTTCGTGATATTGTTGTACACATCGCTAGACGAAATGATCTCAATCTCGAATGTAAAATAGGAGAAGAAAACAGAGCGCTTTTTAATGGGAATTGCTCTGAGAGAATCTCGACAAGAACGATTTTATGAGAGACGTCGTAAAATCTGTGGTAAAATGGCGCGAATGGAACAAAAAATCGGATAAGAAGGTCTCGAAGAGTGTGCGCGCGGCGATCATTAGTTACGTGGTTTTCAGATTCTAAAATGACGAGGTAGGTTCTCTTTCCTCTCCCGTTATCGATACGACGCGTAAGGTGCAACAATATTGCGTCGTTTCTTGTAGTTCTCGTGATTGGTCTCGTATTGACAATGCGACAGGGCCGTCGATCTCGAGTCAATAACACCTTCGAAATCTGTGCCAATATCGCGAGCACTGAATTTTTAATTAGGCAATCAGGAAGGAGAACATATTGTACGAGGACATGTATTATTGGCATGATTTGAGCGTCCTTGATATGCCAGACTTGAACAAAATTTTTTATCTTACATAACTTTCCACTTCCTGATACACGTAACAAATATCAGTCAAGCACCGTGAAAATGCATGAAAATTTTTGTTTGTTAAATTATCGTAAAGTTATTTTTTTTTTATACGAGTAATGTTTATAATCACTCCTTTTTTATTCCGTATTTTCATTCATTTCTATATTAAATATCTAATTTACAAGTGGAAAATATTCATGTCAGTTAATGATTATGTTAGACCAAATTCTTTAGAAATAATGTGATGTAAAAATTAAAATATTCAAAGTCAGTATATCTATGATTCTGATAAGCGAATTTATTTAATCTATTGCGATTTTTAAATTATCTATGACTGTAGATAAAAACTATAGTTTGATACTGTAGAACACTAACATTTTGAAGCTTTATAATGACCAAATTCGTATTTGTATACAAAGATAAGAACGAATACATTTAAAGTTACATTAAAACACAGACGCGCGCATTGATTCGAATAAAATATCTACAGGAAAGTAACAATGCTGGGACCAGATAGAGATAACATGATATGCCGCTTCCTGCGTCATCCCAGCCGACAACCTGTTAGAAAAACTCGTGCCGCTGGAGTCACACGGCCCTGAAGAATTGCGCATGGCACGCATGTTGACGATTGCACACGCCGCGCCTTGCGCTTGTCAAGTCGCTCGGAACCAAGCCCGGCTCTGGTGGGGAACGATCGATAAATTCGAAGCCACGACGTTCTACTGGTGAGTAAGCATTCCGCTACATTATCTGTTCGAGCCTCGACTGTGAAGCGACAAGCCAAAGCCGACCAAGATGCCGGGACCAGGATGCGATAAATGCAAGGGTGAGTGCTCCTAAATGCTTAATGGACATTAATAGAGAATTTGATATGACGTTTCCTCAATTGTTATTGTTGCTTTGTAGAAGAGCTATTGAATATATTAAAACATAACAGAAAACAGATTTATGCTTCTTAAGAAGACATCGCGATTGATTTCTATTTATATATAAATTATCATTGATTCGGCAGTGCACGGTCAAAGGGCAATGATTGATCAATTACTGAATTGTTGAAGTTTTTTGTTGAAACTTTATGTACAATTTTTAAATAATTTGCAGATTATTAATTAAACATATGCATCATTTGGAATTGTAACATTTTTTAAATTCTAATCTGTCTTTAAATCTTGAAAATAATTTCTTAAAATTTATTACAGACAAATGCCAGGACTGCAAATGCGGTGACAATTGCTCGTGCTGCGATTCCGGATGCAAGGGTAATGTTTATATTAGAAATTAACACTGCATTTTACTCTTTTTCTGCAATTTACTACTTGCTCGTCATGCTCCTAACGAGTTATTATTTTTAATTACAACCAGTTGCGAGTTGTCGAACCCGTTTTTCACAATATCGCATCGGAATGTCTCTCTTTCCAAACAATCGACAAACAAGAACGCGCGCCGACTAGTAACTGTATTATTTTTTGTTTTTCATCCCGGACAATGACCGGTTAATCTCGGCCGTCGCCCCGATGTCGGCTCATCGTACCCCTTAACATTGTAACATCGCAATTCCACGAGCCTTGTGGCTAGGGTTTTCAATCCCGGAATCCCGATTCCCGGGATCCCGGCCGAATTTGTAATCCCGAAAATACTCGGGATTCAACACCACAAATCCCGGGATCCTAAAATCCCGGGATTGCAAAATTCAAAATGTTTAGTATTTACTATTTATGTTTGCAAAAATTTTACCTTGATAACTTTTTCAAAAAGAGTTCTCATTGGATATTGTTTATTATGTTTGATATAGGAGTATTATGAACGTATGCTAATGCCGTCGATACCCAGTGAGAAATGGTTAGTCAAATCGATGTCGAATTGATATCAAGATTCTCATTCAAGTAATAAAAATAATTTTTAATTTTAATTATGTTTTAAAATTTACAAATTATCTTTATTAGATTTTTATTAATAATTTTTTATATTAATTTAAAAAAAAGAAAATAAATGCTAAATTTTTTTTAAATGTCAAATTTTTGTAAATTACCTCTTCTTTTATTTTAATTTTATTTGAAAGATTTTATTTTATAGTTTATGTTATGTAAGAAATATCTGAATAAGAATATAAAGTATATTTATTTGTTTTTGCATTAATAAAGTAATTTAAATAAGTATTTTTCTTATTTTAATTTAAATACACATAATCTCGGGACTAGTCCCGGGATCCCGAGATTGATTACAAAAAATACCGAAATCCCGGGATCATGAAATCGTCTCGGGATTGAAAACTCTACTTGTGGCGCAATTTCGTTGCATAGTGCAATTGCGCGTAATATATTATTTGAAGCTTCTACGTCGCGCCGGTCATTACACGTAATGAAATGAGTCATGAAACGATTTCCCGGAACACTACGCATTCCTTTTCCATTTAGTCCTTCCACTTACATATTCACTCCATGTTTTCCTTTGTTGAGTTTATTTTCATAATTTTTGAGTTTACATTTAAATTAGCAAAAAGCAATAACATTTCCATATTTTACATGCGAAAAGTAAGAAGCCAACAATTAGCTTTTTTTAAAAAGTTGTTTAAAATAGTATTTTTTAGATTTTATTGTGAATGATTGCTTTTATCTTTTTCTTTAGAAAAATTTAGATCTCTTCGTGATTAACAAATTATATTCTTTTTTTTTTTACAGACCAATGTGGCTGCAAATCAGGTGGAAAATGCTCGTGCAAGCCTTGTACCTGTTAATTAATAACCATGTCAAGAACAATCTACGTTGGGAGTGATAATAGATCCCTAATGCATTTGAATAAATCCAACATGTAGGCCAAATTCGAAATACATCACTATCCATGTAAAATTTATGCGTAGTAAATGTTAGAGATGCAACGCGGAGCTTTTGCTTTTTTTGTTAGATATACTGTTAATAAATTAATAAAATTTACTTCAAATACATCGTTTTATTGTCAATTCTTTTCCCTGACAATCTTTTCATGTTATGATGGTAATAAAGAGAGTTTTGTCATTTTAATCAAGCGTTATATAAAAAAGTTGATAATTCCATTGAGAATGTACACATTTAAGTAGAAGACGAAACAGCAATGCATTCTAAAGCTAATCTTAACTTTTGGAAATTGTGAGTCAATCTTTTAGCATTAGGTTCAATTTTTTGACTAAAAATCTTTGCTATATATTAAAAGATTTTAAATTTAAAATTGAGAGTCGTCACATAACCTATCTGATTCTTAATTAATAGATCTAATCTTAAACGTATCTCTTTTGGTAACTCAAGAGATAATGCTTATCGTTATAATTTTGATAGTGATATTTACGGTACTACACAAGATATATATCAAACATACCGAGATGTGTGTTGCCTCAAAATTGAATGTGTTCCGAGTGTTAATATAACCTCTTTATATTTTTATAATGAAGTTTTGAATTGTATGTACTTTTAATAAAATAAGGTTTATTAAAATTGACTGGAATAAAATTTTCTCATTTACATCTCCTTTGAATTTTTATTTCTATGTTAAATAATTCCTATGCTCAAAGTCCGTGATTTCATTGTTTATGTTTCAATATTTTAATATAATTTACAATACAAGAAATAATTACATGCATCAAATAAATTATTATAATTAATTCACTATTTTAATCATTTTTCTGTTCATTAAAATATTGTATTTTATTTCTTAATAATAACATTTTAATAAATTATTCTACACTCGTTATGTTCGTTCTCTCTCTCTCTTCCTCCAAAGACCAAGTGTACATGCATCTCATATGAAGTGCAGCAAGTGCAACTAGAGAACACCCGAACGCCGCGACGTGATTGGTTTCTTTACTTTGAAATTTTGGAGGCTCGCAATTGCGCGCCGAAAATGTTAGTTCTAGAACCGCGTCGGGACGGTACAGACGTGTATCGGAGTTGCTCCGTATCTCTCGCTATCGTTACCACTTAAAAGAGAATCTCGCGTGTGAATACAGTGCGTGTGTGATCGAAATATCCATGTGTGCTTGGAGTGCAGTGTGTGTGTTGCGAATATATAAATTGTGAATGCTTTGTGTGATAAATCGAGTGCTGGTGATCCCGGAGCACCGTAGATCCATGGAGCACCGTAGAGCCATGGAGCACCGTCGTCTTCGCCTATTCTTGGATATACTCCCCGAAATGCGGCCAGGGTGCGTGGATCGTCACCAGGTATTCATTACGTATATACATACATCTAATCCCAGACAAATATCGATGTGACTTCTCCGAATCCAGTTTCCGCGGGAAAAAAAATCATACGTCGAAAGACTGCATTTCTCATTAACTCACGAGTAATTGTAACGATCCGGCAGTAAATCTTGATATATTGCGGCCTTCGAGCATCAATCGTCGCCGATTCGATGAAAATTCCGCTGTGGAATACTGTTTTTTGAATGATAAAGTGACAGATTTCTCAACTGTGTTCCGTATGACCGTAGCGTCACTAGTTAAGTGACAGTTTCTGAAATGTCGCGAATGGCTGGCAATTTCATTAGATGAATTTCGCGCGATCATAGTACTATCCTCCCACACAACGGATATATCGATATCGCGGTAAATAGCATTCCTATGGTAATAGAATCTGTTACTTGATCGTCGGTAACCCGCGGTAATCCACCTCGGGAGATAATCATGATTTCGTTCTACGATTCGGTCGGTATCTAACCAATCGCGATGTTAACATACGCGAGGGCGCACCAGTCTTCAAAAGCATATACTCGCATTCTCGAATTGATCTGCGCGATCAGGTATAAATCTTTTCAGGATATTTTTATCACGTTGTCAATATTTTGCATAACTCAACAGAACGAAAAGCATCTACTTGTACTTTTTATGGTTTGAAAATACGTAATATGTAACGATATAATGATAGTAATATTGATAATCAGAGAAATATAAATTATTGATGATATAATTTTGAAATAAATGTTAACATTTTTATTTTTCAATACGTTATTCTGGTTTCTATCTTTCATTCGAAGCACTTCGAGCGATATTATAAGCCTGTCAAATCGCGATTATTATAACGCAATGACATCAAATCGTAACGAACAAACTAAATGGTTAATTAGTCACGCGTATATAACCAGTCATGAATAAAATGCGGTACAATATTTTCGCTTCTATTTGTCGAAGCGGATATTTCATGCAACCTATCATTATTAAATTGAATCTCATGCTTAACGAGATTAACCTAAAAATAATAATCTTTTTTCGCTTGATTAGCGAACTAATAAATTATTAGAATTCAGAAATACTTTTATAATGAAAGTGGCGAAATGTCCAATATTGAAATTTAGGAATTTTTCGAAAAGTCACATTTAATTAAATGTTGGACGGGAAAAATTATATTAATGTTTAATAAGAAATATAGGAAGTGGCAGCAATTAAGCCAGCATTTTATTCTTCTCGCTATACGAAATTATTTTAAATAATACGGTTTCTGATATAATTCTTATAAATTTTGAAAAAAAGCATCGGAAAGTAATACGATTATTTTTGAAGAATCAGAATTAATATCGATTGCGGATTTATTTCGGATTATCTGTTGTTTGTTTTGCAATACCGCGATTATTATTACTCTTTATTACCCGTCAAATGTTATAACAGGCCATACAGAGCACAACAGATCAATTAATAATTTAATCTTTATATATAAACTGTTGGGTTACGCGGCATTGTATATATTTTGGATTATTGCCCGATAGAGAGCGGATCAAATAATTTTTGCTGCAATATAAATACGCATCGCATTACTTTATATATAGAGAGAATGTGTCCCGTATTGTATATATTTTAATGATATTAGGAATCAAATCAGTAATAATGGTGATTGTATCGATATATCGGAATATCAATAGTTTTTGTGTAACAAACAATCGGAAATTAAATTTCTGTATAAATTTCTATATAAATTTTCAATGATAATACATTGAGATAATTTTTGATCGCGTAATAAGATTTATTCATCGATTAAACTCCTATGAGTGATAATTTAATAAAATAAAAATGTTACTTCAAGCTGAATTGTTAAAATATTTCAAATTGAAAAATAATTGAGGATATTGGAAAAATCGTCTGTGATTGGATTTAATGTGACGATTTGTTTTCGAATTAATTGAATTTAATCACCTGTCAATCAGTACCTGCGTCAGTCCCGTTATAGCGAGTCGATAATATGCATTGATATAAACAAGGAGTCGATAACCATACAGAGCGCGGTTACGAGTCACCGGTGTGCCTTTAATTGATAACCCGATTAATTATGCATTCGGACTTCGAGCGCAACACCACTTGGTCAGGTCAAACAAGGGTGGCAAGCCGTCCGGAATGTGGCATGCAAAGTGCAGCTTGCGTGCGAAACGGTTGTGACCTAACATAGCTTTCGCTAAAAGCGCTTAAATTTATAATGTTCCGGCGTTATCGGTCGGCCGCTCGCAAACAGCGAATTTAAGGATACTCCCCGAAAGAGGTTTCGTTTACGCGAAATATCGATCGCAACCTTGCGACAACTGCGACTTTCTTTTTAACTTGTTAAACTAGTTTAACTACAGTCCTATTCAACTCTAATTGTAAGTTTCAGCTAGTCTACTCAATTAAATCAGTGTTGTCGCTAATTCACTACAAGTTCATATCTCGGCTGGTTGTTAAACTATTCGTTATATACGGTTTTTCGATACGTGCAAATATCAAGAAAAAAATTATATACTTTTTCCAAAAAATATCTGTTCAGTAACGAAAAGATATTCGTGACATTTAACATGTAGATATACATATACGAACCGAAATTCAAAGTGATATAACTCAAGAAAGACGTCTATAAAACTGGCACAGCCACTTCAGCACAATCAAATAAAATTTGTACAGAAATTTAGTGCTACTTTGTTGCTAATTTGTTGTTCTATTGCAGATTTTGTAGCTGCAGCCATTTCGGAAAAACCGATGGCTGTGCTAGCTAAAGTATAAAGTTAGCACAGCCACTAAAAAAAATTAAAAAAAGTAAAAAATCAAGGCAGATTATTTTAGTGCTAATTTATTGCTAATTTGTTGCTCTATTCCGGATCTCGTTGCTGCAGTCATTTCGGAAAAACCGATGGCTGTGCTAGCTAAAGTATAAAGTTAGCACAGCCACTAAAAAAAATTAAAAAAAATAAAAAAATGAAAGCAAATTGTTTTAGTGCTAATTTGTTGTTAATTTGTTGCTCTATTCCGGATCACGTTGCTCCACCCATTTCCAAAAAATCGATGACTAGACAAATTTCGTTGGCTGTGCTGGCTTCGACTCAAAAGTAAAGTACCCTAAATGAATTTGTTGCTCGGCGTATTTCTCTCCTAAAATGTTTCTGGATTTTGTTGTTCGCGAAATACGTCAATTAGACATTTGTTGCTCATTGTTTATAACAAATTCGGTGGGTATGCTGGATTCGGTTCGAAAGAAAATATCTTAAAACAGTTTGTAGTTCTGCTAATTTCTTTACTACTGCATTTTTATTCTTTAGAGGACTGACACTCTTTGTTTAAAATTTGCAATTTTTTTCGCGAAAAATTTATATATATATGTAATCATCATGTCACGTAGAGTTTTCGAGTTTGCTAGTGACTCCTATAGGAGCCACCCCGGTCTTTTAAAGGTTAAAGTTTCGATGCTTTTATACTTATACAACATCGATTTTTTGGAAATGGGTGGAGCAACGTGATCCGGAATAGAGCAACAAATTAACAACAAATTAGCACTAAAACAATCTGCTTTCATTTTTTATTTTTTTTAATTTTTTTTAGTGGCTGTGCTAACTTTATACTTTAGCTAGCACAGCCATCAGTTTTTCCGAAATGACTGCAGCAACGAGATCCGGAATAGAGCAACAAATTAGCAATAAATTAGCACTAAAATAATCTGCCTTAATTTTTTACTTTTTTTAATTTTTTTTAGTGGCTGTGCTAACTTTATACTTTAGCTAGCACAGCCATCGGTTTTTCCGAAATGGCTGCAGCTACAAAATCTGCAATAGAACAACAAATTAGCAACAAAGTAGCACTAAATTTCTGTACAAATTTTATTTGATTGTGCTGAAGTGGCTGTGCCAGTTTTATAGACGTTCAAGAAAGTGAGTACGTGGCGTAATTCACTTTCAGAGTCTATAAAAAACAGGATAAAGCATAAGTCACTAAAATTTCTTCATCACATGAAAGTTTTACATTTCTTTTGTAGATTTAATCGATCAAATCATTAATTGTTATAAAATCTAAATTTACATTTAACTGAAATCTAGTGTGTCTCAAAGTGAGAAAAAATTGAGTTATGCCACTTTTATTCCCAGCGGTTTAAATATATTTAATAAAATTCGATAATGTCTTATCATGCTTGTTGGGATTTTGTCTTCTATTTGTTTATTTCTCGCTGATAGTCTTGCATCGAGGGTATTTGGAAAGAGGGTGAATGACATGATTAAAATATAACTCCAAAAAAAAAAACCGTTAGGTTTATTCACGCACAGTCCTTTCCTCCGTCAGCTCGCCGCGATATTACAATAGGAAGAGAAGCAACGGGAAGTTATAACTGCCGTATCGTGTACGCGCGAGAAAAAGAGAGAGAGAAAGAGAGATGTAACGTGTGGAAAATTTGTAAAGAAATTCGACGGGCGTCAAGGGAGCGGCAATTTCTCGCAACGTCGCGAGTCGTTGCTTCAAGAGAGTCGTTAACGACACCCCGTGCGGTTTTAAGAACCAATATTTTCATCATTGTTAGCTTTTATGACGAGGTCGCGACTCCTATCGCTCCCGAGAAGAAAACGTACGACTGTTCTCGGGACTCTTATTAGAACTGATTGGCTGGAAAAGCGTGGCTTTTAATAAAAATGCAGGCAACAAAATAGAAAATAAAAATTATTACATCTTACAATCAGAAATCAATTTTGGCAAAAATAAAAATCGTCATCGTAGTTGGAAAAACACAGTATTTAAATATTCTAGCATTCATCGTAGTCATCTTTTCTTACAAATTCAGAATTACTACAACGAAACATTAATAATTATATTTATTAATTTATATTATACATATAACTATCTATTAACGTTTACTCGAGATAACAAAAATATGTTAAATCTCGTGGATAATTTTTAGAAAAATAATTTCCATCGAGTCATTCGCTTCGCATGGATGCAGAGCTCGATGCAGGAAACTCGCAAGTGAGATCGTTAGCGCCGAGAGTGTGACTTGGCATTGTGTCACGGAGTATGTCTTAAGTGTTGGTTTATTGTTATCCGCACCCGGGTGGGCAGACTACTTTTACATATTTAAGACGGTCCATTAGCCTCTAGTAGCATTTCCGCTGCGAAACATCGTCAGATCCTCGCGTGCACGGTTTTATCGCGTTTTGCCTGCGCTCGGTTTCGATACGCAGCGGATTACAGAACGTATTCAACATAATTGTGCCGTACCGACGGCCAAGCAGCAAACGCGGATGATTGATGATTATCCTTCGATCTAATCAATCAATTCAACTTCGCCGGATGTGCGGACAATATGACGCTTGTTAATCGATCGAAGCGAAAGGAAAACTAATAATACGCTCTTTAGTGACACACAGTAACGCAGGAAATAGTGCATCCATTTTAATTTTTCCAGTTGTCTCGTAATTAGAGCGAAACAAGTGGATTTATTAGAAACGTCTTTCTATTCATAGAATTATATTTACGTCTGATTTTTATCACTTTTACTGATCTCCTTATTGTATTTTCGATTCACGTTAGTTTCACATAGTTTTTCTTGTCAATAATAACTGAAGCAAAACCGATATGAATGAAGTAGAGAAGTTGCTATTTTCGAGTAGAATCTCGATGGTTTGATAATATTATATCAAACAATATTTCTATGTGAATTTTGTTCTAGTTTTTCTTCTTAATTTCTAGAGATTCGTTTTATCTCGTTTGTGATTAGAGCAGAGTAATTGAAGGCAAAGTTTAAAACGGAAATTTGTCTACGAGGCACTCTTATCTGAATCGTCCGTCCATCGACATCGATTGATTGATTGCGCGTCGTTTTCGTAAGGAAATCTCACGTCTTACAAATCGAGATCGTAAGAGAATGTCGGCAAGCGCAATCTTAGAGGCCGAAAACGCGTGGTAGGCGGACTCATTAAACTTTTCGTCGTTTCGTCCTTCGGAGAATCGTGTCGGGAGCAACGGCTCCCACGGGAACAGCAGTGTGGCGCGATTATACCGACCGCTCCGCTTCGGAGGAGAGGGAAGGATTATACGGCCACGGCGTAAAGAAGAAGGGGTTAAAACGCACACCCCGCTATCTCTCTCTCTCTCTTTCTCTCTCGCTGCAGAGAGAATTCGAATGCTCGAACGAGGGAGGACTAGCGCGAGGAAGGACCCGCCAAGGAGAAAACGAGAGAGGATCATTTCATCCGAGAAAGAGAGTGAGAGAGAGAGAGAGACTTCCCCGCCTCCTCCTTTTCCTCCTCGCAAAGCTATCCCGTTTGTTGCCTTTGTCGCGGCCGTCCGCCGGGCCCAATCGCACGAAATTAATGTCTCGCCATTATTAGCAGAAGTTAGCCGACTGCGAAGAAGTTGCCACGCCACGGGTGTACTTTCGGACGACGGCGTAGCGGGGGGGGGGGATAAAAATAGAGAGTCGAGTGGAGTTATAACTTCTGGCCTCTGATCGCGCGCGCGTCCGCTCCTGTCGCGCCATGTTTCTTCGTTAATGCAATTGCCTGTCGGCGAGAGTCCTCGGATTAGATGACACACGAGACTCGAATCTTTCCTTCGACTTGTTCTGACGTTATTTTGTCCGACGCTAAAGCCGTATCGCGCTATTGTGAACGAGAACGGAAAAAGAAAATGTCAAAGTGCTTTGAAACTTTTACAATATAATATTCTATACTAAAGTATTATATTATAGTTCGAGAATATAAAGATTATAAGATATTTTGTTCTGATCTATTAGCTTCTGAGCTTTTGCAAAATAGTTTTCGATACGTGATGGAGCCTTAATGCTCCGCCGTAATGGCGGATACTTGCTCTACCATCTCATCTGTATCAATTCCAAGACGAAAATGCTTACATGACATAACAATGAACATTTTCTAATGCGATGTAATGCTCCCATAGGCGGAAAAATAACTGCGCGAGCGTCGTAATTAAAGCGCGACGCTGGGAAACGTCTCACTCGCCCCTTCGCGGTGGATAATAGACCGAGAACCAGTCGTTACCATAAATTCTTAATCCGAATCGGCGGTAAAACTGAAAGTTAACCAAGTTCGGTACCATTAGCCGTAACAATGCCGGCAGTAAGTTCTTACGGTAACGATGCTGTAACGACGGTTTCCGGAGCGTGGCAATTTCTCGCGATAAAGTCACCGATGGGACCTACAAGAATTAAACTCGCCCGAAGGGGTAGATCGGCGACAGTGCAGCAAGCATCAAATACGTATTAAATTCTTAACTCCGCTATACTGCGGCAATGTTTAATTGTCTCGAACCGCCAGCTTAAATCACGAAGCGTGTTACTTCCGTCTTGTTTGTCACAACTTTTTTAATTACGAATATTTAACGCGTAATCTATTCACAAAAAAGTATAATTATATTTTAATATGAATTGTACTTTGTTATTGATGATGTAATTCAAGTGGAAATGATTCTGCTGATGAAGGGATATGGAAATAAGGAAAAAATTGGTTTCTGCTATAGTATTTGACACGCAATTAAGAGGCGTTTTGTAGCAGCCGAGGAGATTGATGCGAGACACACGAAGATTCCCGTCAGACGAACGTGAAATATACCGTATCCAGTTTGATGAAATAACCGCGAGCCGCTCGCGAGAGTTCGAATTGAAGCGGATTACCCCGCGGTGGAAATTAGTCAAAACTAACAAAGACCTCGGCGACCCGCCGCGCGCGCTCGCTCGCTCGACATTCGGTGTCCGCAATCGTGGGCTGAATCGCGATCGCGCAATTCCGCAAATGGGGCGATTCGAGCCTTCGGACAAAAGATGTAATAATTCCGCCCCTATTTTCCACCGCGCGCCGCCTCCTCTCTCTACCCCCGACCACCGTCATCCGCGACGTTTCCCCGAACCCTCGCGAAGAACCCTTTGTTTGCAAGACAAACAAGAATCGTTTGCTCGCAAGAGTCAGCAGTGGTGGAGGTTGAAGGACCGATTCTCTCTCCCTGTCTTTCTCTCGCTCTTTCTCTCTTGAAAAAGGACGGAATTTTAATTACGGAAATATTATCCGAGACCATGAATATAATTGCATTAGCCGATTTCGGAGTAAGGAATCGGTGATTCGACGAGCGCGACGAATTGTTATTCCAGATTTCGATATCGTACAGTTGATCAAAATATTTTTTATGACAAAACAATATTTTTTTTTTACGGTCCATGCAGATCAAGTATGCGAGTGAAAAATATCGGCGTTCTCGTGACGAATGATTTCGTCTGTTTTTAATATATCAACGGTGTGAAATGTCGCCGATAAGCCGGTTGAACGATATCGTAAACATTTTAATTAAAGTTGGCGAAGGATATTTAATTTCGAATAATTAATGGTCGTCCGTCGAAATTCATGCGTCCCCGACAAAAGCCATTGCCCTCTCGATTACTCTTGATTTTCATTACACGAGTCAACAGCCACGAGGCTGACGGCTATTAAGCGCCCTTTTTTTTCATCCCCCGCTGCTCCGAAACGAACTTATGGATTCTCGGCGAACGCCGGAGATTCAAATACGGCTCGCGACACATTTTGTCCTACGCTTTTGTAAAGAGTATTTCATTAAACCGTGAAACAATGTACTTTGTAATAAAAGAATCTTTGATCAAGTTTCGTTCGATATATCCGTAAAAAAAATACTGTTTCTTAGTTAATTTCACAGAAAATAATCGAAAATAGAAGAAGGCTTCGTTCTTCTTTGAAATTTATATATTCTGGTTTTTCTGATAAATATCAATTTGATCGCAATTAATTTTTTTGAGAATTTAGAAATAGAAAATTAATTGCTTACTATTTCTCAAAGCTCTATGAAACGCTCGTTTCTACCGACTGATGCAGATTTGTGTAAAAGTTTCGCATACACACGATGACCGAAAGATACGCAACAACGTTACGACATTACGTCGTCGATCTTTTTCCCATATTTACGCAGCCGTGAAATCCAATCCCTCGCGGGCGACTGGCTGAAAGATGAACAGAATGGTGTGGCGAAGGGTGAGGACCGGGGGAGCGCGTTTTCGAACCGCGCGCCAATTTTCTTTGAACAACAGCCGCGTCTTTCGCTCGCGCGCAGACAATGCGCAACGGATTCAATAAAACCGCAACAATAAGGGTGAAAACTGCGAGACCGGTACGCGAGGAATAGGGACAGGAGGGGTGGGAAGGGGTTACGGTAGCGAGTTGTACCGGCGCGAGAATGGGAAAGCCGAGGGTAATTTGAATGAAGAGACAAGAGACAATGCGTGGGCGAAGCGCCCAGAACAGAACGGAACGCCCGCGCCGGAGCGGAGAGGAAATATTCTGGTGGTTAGGCGGGAGGAGAAATCCGGAAGGGTTGGCGGAGAGGGAGAGGAGAGGACGGGTGAAAACAACCGCGGAATCAAATTAGACACAGCGGCGGAGTAGGGTGAATGGGGGGGGGGGGAAAGAGGAACAGCGGTGCAGGGCGCGTGGGTGGCGGGGTAATTATATTTACAAGTGGCAGTTCTCGAAAACAAAGGACCTCAAGATTGCTCGATTCATTCAGAAACTCCCGCGGAAGAATCGCCCTCTCTTCCTCCTCCCCCTTCCCCTTTGCGGCGCCTTCGTCTCTTTGAGAGAGAGAGAGAGAGAGAGAGAGAGAGAGAGAGAGAGGGAGAGAGAGGGAGAGAAGTCGTCGATGAGTAGCCTGAAGTCTGTCTAATGTTCACATAAGAAGGGCAAACGACGATGCGGAATAATCCGATAAATCTTTAGGCTGACAAAATTTCGAGTAATAAAATTAAGGAGATTTTCCAGTATCTAGCGATAGATGTTATTTCGAGCTACGCAACATATACAAGCGCAAATAACGTGATTTGTTATCATCATTTATGCGAATACTTAAGGCGATTGTCGCGCAAGTCCGCCGGATGTTGAAAATTCCGGGATTAAGCCCGCCGATTCGATTAGCAAATAAGATTTACATAGATGATTATTCTTACCGCTACGTGGATTTCAAGCTTCCAAACTAATTTACGTGAAAGATTAACCGTCATTGGCTCGATTGCAAATCAAATAAAACAATAGAGCTAAAATTAAGCTTTGTTACATCGTTTGGATGAATTTCCACTCTAATATCACTCGCATCGTTTATCGGGTTGATTCTCGGAAATTTACTCCTTTTCAGCTCCTACTTTAGTAAATATCTCAAAAGAAAAACTAATTTCCCCTATATCTTATAATGTTTCATTATTTTAGCATTCCTCACAGTTTCTGCATCGTATAAATTACATGAAATTTTTATGTCTTATTAAATTGAATTTTTTACATGTAAGACATACCATTAAAAGTCTCATTGTTATGCATAAAAGTGCTTCCTTTTGATAATATAAGTTCGCCTTTCCCTCTTATTCTTTCTTTCTTTCTTTAACACCGGTTAAATAATTTATTTCCGAATGTGTTACGAGTTACGAGTCGCGCGAATGAAAAAAGTGCTCGCTTCTTAGCGGGGAGGGAGCGAGGACAGGTAACAGAGTTCTTCGCCCCGTGATTTTTCAAAGGCTTCCCCATCTTTCTTGCGACGAAGCCTTTGAACTTCCCCGAGCGCCTTTCGCGACGCGGTCGAGATTCTTTCCCTTACGCGAAAGATCATAAAGCAATTAAGTGGTATTTGTTTGCCTAGTTCCGCCGAGATTACTTCAGCTTCGCAAGCAATGACTCGAGCTAATCAAATTACTTTTTATGAAAACGTCACGATCGCTGGCAGTTTTTCCTTCCAACGCGATGTTTGCTTCTTTTTTCGCATGAAAAGTTCAGGTTCTATTAACGTGAAATTGAAATATTTTAAATATCATCGCGATGAAAGAAAAGTGTAACCTTTTTATTTCAAAATGTGCCCGATACTAACCGTATCGTCGTCGTCGCTTATCGCGGATCGTCGCATCTAGCCGAGGCTCCGTCGATTCTCTCGACGTCCTTTTTAAAATCCACCCCTTTCTGTTACGTACGAGCACGACGACAGTCGTAGGGAAATTGTTTGTCCGACTGACGACATTTCCCTCTCGTGCCCTCACCCACCCCTCGCGCAAGATGGACGACCCTTTTCACATATTTTCATATGTATATATCCCGCCCCGCGCGGAACAAAGCAAAATGAAAAGATAGTTCGGATGCTTTGACTTCCGCTTACGTATGCATACTTTCGCGCGCGCGCGTACGTTATGTTATTCGCCTCTCTATAGCCAGCGAACAATAAGTATCGACTGAGAGACGCATGAGCGGCCATCACACTTGCCTTTTCTGCTCAGAAACTGTACAAAAGCGACAGGAATCCTTACTGAAATCTACTAATAAATTCCTCGAATATACATCCCGTCACGGCTATTCGATCGATTTATCGTCCATGTGTTTCCTTATGCGTACATACACATACCGTTCTGCGCATGTAAATTTCGCTGCTGCGCGAAGTAAAATTTATTTGGCATTTTTGCGGTAAAATTTATTTAACGGGCCCTCCGGTCAATTAATAATGACCGGGAAAATGTGCGGATTAATTACGACTGATGCCTAAGTCGTGGCAGGCTCGGTCGTTATCGGTCGTGCAACAGAACGGGGCGCGAACGAATAAAAGGGCTTTACTGCGGGGCGCGGAAACGCGGAAAAGCGGCGAAAGCTCGGACATTTGACGCGCGCGGCGGGTGCCCCTCACCACCTCCGCCAACCCCGACGCGACGCGACGCGACGCGTTATGGAATTTTTGCGGAACGGCTTTTTTTAATTGATGCAATTCAAACCAGCCGCCGGTGCCGCCTGGCGAGCTCGTAAAACTTTTCGTCGCCTTTCGCGCCTGTCGCGCCCGCGAATTCAAAGCTCCGCTGCCTTTTCCCGGCATCGCCGATTCTTCGCCCTCATCACGGAAAAACACTCGGCGAGAGCACTCTTGGGACGCATCAAGCTTCCTAGGAACTGTTCCGCCGCGTGCGGAATTACGCCGATTCTTAGGCGAGTAACCCTAAACGCGCTCGTAATCTCGCTCGCGGGAAATCTTACGCGAAAACGAAACGACGATATCGCTTTCTCGATTGCCGTGAGAATTAATCCGATCGATTCGTTACATTTATTTTCCATCATTGTTTATTTATTATCTATTCCATTAATTTTATAAATGTATTGTACAAACATTGCGGCATTTTCGCATTCCATTCACAAATTACGATATGTATTGTTAATTTCGTCAGATAATTTTTAGCAAACACTCGCAAACGAGAATCCTGTTACGACAAGAACATGGATCTCGCGTATGCATGCCATCGGCGCTTTCGCGACGGAAATACGCGTGTAAAATTTCCTGATTGCAAAAACGCGATAGTGCTGCGGGTTTTCCGGCATTAACGAAAAGCGGTGCCCCACAACCGAATTCCGCTCATCCCTTCCCCCTTCGCTCGCTCTTGGCATAATGAAAAGCTTAGCAGTTGGTTTAACTTGGCTAAGGATTAAGTTTACCTCGTTTCAAGGGTGCCAGAGCAGCATGGAATTTCTACCTCTTATTTTTCCACCTCCTCGCCCCCGCGCTGGGAAAGAGCGCGCGGTAGGTATTTCTTAATTAGCAGCAAGTATCTCGTCCGACGGAAGTTGCCTTATTAATTAATATTACAGAAGAGAGACACGATGGGGGGGGGGAGGTAGAGAGAAAGAGAGAGAAAGCCAAAAGAGAAAGGAAGGGGCAAGAGGGAGAGAGGGTGACGGATGCGAGGGTAAGAACATTTTCTGTGAAACGCGACTTTTGCTTATACGATTATGCGGTCACAAGATAATCGGCAGATTATTCTCGTTAAAGTGAAAAAAATAATGCTGCAACGCTGTGGAGTGTGTATAATTGCGGAATGCGATGAATAATCATGGAATTCTATGCGACACACGGGGCTGAGATTAAATCTTCTACTATGTAAATGGTAACCGACATTTAAATATATAAGCTGAAATGTCGCGTGTTTCTTGAAGGATACGGGGAGATATGCTAATCCCGTTTAAACTTAAACCTGAGAAATTACGAAGCCATAGCGATAGTCGCGTAGAAAGTTAGCACTTACGTTAGATATAAAAATTTCGTAGTTTTGACCTGAGCTTCCGTTTCATCTCGAAAAGATTAAGATGATTTAAATAAAACAGTTTTTTGCGATTATAATTAGTAGATATTTTAAAATAAATTCTACATATCTGCAGAAAAAACGCATTTTTCCTTAATTTTTTATTCGTTTTTTACTTTTATTATTTGGTAATACTATTACGAAACTTTTCTTTGTACTTGATATTATACGAAAGCAGATCATCTTGTCATTTACACTTGTCACTCGACAGGGCCAATCGAAACTACCGTGCCACTTTTGCCACATTGTTTCGGCTTAATGCGGCCGTTAACGAACTCGCAAAGATAAATTCGCGTCTCAAGAAGTGTCATTAACGAAAGGGTCGAATATGCTCTATAGTATCGCTAGGGCCGTCCGCTCCGAAGGAGCAGTAAAACTCGACGAAGAAAAGGGCAGGCGGGCGCGGAAGAGAGCAACTAAATAATACGGTCTCTCGGAGCGGATATTCGGGAAGTTAACGTCGCGAAAACGAGAGCACGTGGAAAAAAGTAAGGAAAGAAAAAGAATGAGCGGCCGGTGTCGCGCGCGAAACGTTTTAATAAACCGAGTTGGCCAATCAAAGTGGGAGTTAAGGAGCTTTCTTGTTTTTTAACGGCCGTTTTTACGCCCGCTTAAATCACGCGCCGCTGCTGCCGTTCGGCTCGCGAAATGATGGGGCGGGACGCGAGCGAGGAATGCCTTTGCTCGCAGCAAGAAGGCACTCGGAATTCAGAAAAGCGCGGAGAAATTTTTACGAGTGACTGGCGAGAGGGGAGGGCAAATGCAGACGTGAGTAATATTCACTATTCTGATCTTATCGATAAAATAGCTAATCTTTTCTATGTGGAGAGGAACGTATGGCGAAAAAAAAAAGATAAAAATTATACATTGGTTTAAAATAATTAAGCCTGAGAATACGTTAAATTTGTATAATTGCCGACTTGTTATATCATTATTAGAATATTGATACTTTGGTACTTGATGTTTCGACTCGCGAATCGGAACGAGCTACTTTGTAGAGTTGCAGGCAGACAGGTGGTTATTTTAACGCTCGATAAGCGCAGACGGATGCGCACATAGGGATGCAGTTATTGGCACTTTAAGCGTAGACTTTTCATTCACGGCTTCTATAGACTCGCGCGCGGCGCACCGCAAACTCTACATTTTTCATTCAGTCAGTTAGATGAATGATCTCACGTTGCGAGAGAGTGCACAGAGAAGTTCGTGTCAGAGCATATCGGCGTTTTGTTACGTAGAAGCGAAGCCAACAATGTACGTTACCGATGCATGCGAAATTACTGTGCATTACCGCGGTTACGGACAGATATTAGTTTTACGAGTATTCTGAAAAAAGAGAACGAGAAACACGGAAATCCCTTAGTTTCTGCAATCTTTTCACACAAATGTGTAATCCTATTGTATTATTTAATTCTTTTCACGGTTTTGCAATATTTTTTCTCCTATACATATACATAATATTACTAGCAATTTGTGCAACCTGATAGTTTTTAAAATTCTATTTACTTCCTAACATGATCTTTTCTTTCATTTAATAATGTATTAATTAATCACTATAGTTCGCTAGCGTACGTAAATGCAGCAGAAATTTAATAAAATAATTATACGATTTCCGAGAAACATCTTACTTTTTTCTCAAATATAATTTATATGAAATTATATGAAATTAATGAAAGAGTTTTTCTCCGAGCTTCTATATAAATTATTATATAAATTATTCAATGAAACAGTTTAAATAAACGGGAATAATTTATTCCGCAAACGACAAATAATATATAGAAATGTTAAATTACTCACCCCTTGGTTGCTCCGCCGTCGCCCGTGGCCTCCTCCTCCAGGCCTGCTCCTCCTCCTCTCTAATTCCTTCATTGCCGCTCTTTTGTGGCACTTGCATATAACACTACCTTCACTCACAAAGTGCGCATATTCACAAAATTATTGACATGCGAATGACGAATCTACACGATTGTCAATATTAAAATATATGTCTGGCTAATTACGATTGTATTGACTAATTAAATGTTTCGCGATGCCATTGGGCGCGAACTCAATCCGTTTTGTATCCCCGATATTCCGTTAACGATCGAAAAATTGGCGAGTGGCATTCTTACTTTGATACCACGACATACGACGTGATGAATAAAATCGAGTTAATTAATTAAAATGCGATGATCCGTTCGGAAACATACAATCGAGATTTGTGTATTATAATACGCTTGTAAATCTAGAAAATAAATAAAATACATAATACCTCTTCGTTGTATCACGGACTTTTATTCCGACGATTCGTGTATTACTTTGCAAACTGAAAATGACAGGTAAATCGTCGACGAAAACTTTAAAGCGCGATGCGAGATGCATTCGAATCCGCGTGTCGAACAGCCATTTAATCCGTTCGAAAATCACAAAGAAGAAACAATTTTCAGTTGCGCTTCAATTCTCAACAAATTCTTCACGTAAATCGCGCGAAATATTCGCTTTGATGAGTAGTCATTATTACGATAAGCGTATAATACGAGAGAGCTAATCGAGAGAGCTGATTATTCATTTGGTCTGGCAATCGTCAAACATTTGCTAGCGATGAGCGCGGACGAGCGCGTTCGTTTGCATCTACCGTGGTCGCGTTCCAAAGGATAATGCGTCGTCACGCGGCTCGCCGCCCTTGAGTTACGTCACGCCGCCCGTCCGTCCGATTATCACTACGACGTCACTACTACGATAGAATTTTCGAAGCGCTTTACAGTGCGCTGTTTCTGTCAGCGCTATCATTCACACGGTCGAGGCCACAGTACGGCGAGTCATTGTCCTTCCAAACGTGACCGAGGCAAAATCTAGATCCAGAGTGGCTATGTGATGTTTATATGATGAAATATGTGATGATTATTGGATTAAATTATAATTCTCCCGATTGTATCTTGCATCGAAGCGAACTGCCGAAGCATACGTATTGCGATTTACTTACCTAATTTATACATCGAAGTGATGTACCATGTATTCCTTGTGATATTTCTATGAGAAAAAGTTATATCGAGAGATAGATAATCTTTATTCGTAACAGATAATTCTTTAATTGCTCGGATCGCGCTTTAGAGTTTTTTCGCTAACTTGCTCACTGATTTCAAAGTAAGAGCGCATAATAATCGAGTGATTTGCGTAACAGGAAGCAGTAATATATCGGGCGTTTATTAATAGTACGTATATATTTCGCAAGATTTATGTATCCCAAATTCATTGTGAATGCAGTACTGGGTCTTGATTGTACATTTCCGGACGGTTCATCGCGTTTTAATTATCCATTAACTCGATTTTATTGATCGCGTCTCGTGGTATTAAAGTTGGCGATGCTATTCTCAAATTTTCATCAACGAAATATCACGGATCGAAACGGAACGACCCCGTATCGCGATCTATTTAACCTGGAATATATTTGATCGTATATATTTGGCATATAATTATATTTTAAAATGCGAATTGTGCAAATGTGAGTGTTATGTGTAAATGTGTGACAAGAAATAACGAGAGAAAGAGGAGGCCTGGGAGGCATCGGGCAACGACGGAGCAACTTTAAGGAAAATAATTAAATTAAATTTAAATTTAATTAAAATTAAACATTAATTTAAATTTAAGGAAAAAGAAATAATTATTTGTTATACATACTATAATTATTTTTAAAAATATTCATTTGAGTTCTACTATAATATATGCAATTGTATTTTACAAGTCAATGTAGTCACAACGTACGCTCCTACAACCCCGCTTGCCGTTGCGCGTCGTATCGGTGAGTCTTGAATTAGCTTTTATTTTAAATTGAAAAAAATGAATTTATGAAAATTAGATAAACAGATATATGTATATCACGAGTTATTAATATATTATAAGATAAATGTAATATCTCATAGATCCATTGTTTTAGAATGAATGAGCTCGAAAATAGATTAGAATCTATTTTCGTCTAATTCTAAAGTATAGTTAGCTCAATTTATTCCGCATATGAGGATTCGCTCATGTGCATATACAAAACTGATAAAAGAGCTCATTCATATTGATGTATTAATTATTAACATGTTTCGATGTATTATTATATGATAGAAACTTAATTGCGAGATATATTAGTCGCTTTAAATTTATCTTGCAATAAATAAATAAAACGGTATATTTTATGAACAGAATTGATAAAATGTGATAAAAACTGACGAATGATAAATTTGCAAAAAGTGCCTTTAAATATATGCATTTTACGATCAATGATCGACGTTTCGATATTTCGACATGTCTTTTAACAATATTCAAGGAAAATATAATTACCATGAAATCGATAGGGTCAAAGACTATGCTATTCCTCGTTCTCATTGTGCGCGATCGATTTTGAAGCAAACTTTAATATCAGCACGCTCGACTTATGTTAGGTTAAATCAAACAAGGCCCCTATTTACGCACACGGCATGCATCCTATTCCGGCTGCGGCGGGCGCAGAAAAAAAAGTGAAAACTTTTGCATACAGCCTTCATTTTGATTCGCCTCGCTCTTTTTACACTCGGATGCGACGCGGACAGTGCGCGATTATGCCAGAACGGGACATGCGCTTTCCCATCGGCGGCCAGATATTATTTCAGTCGGCGCATATTTCCGCAAATGAATTTTATGAAAACAGTTTTTGCTCTTTTAATTAATCGCTCCTTCGTCGCCGTACGGTACGCGGTTCGCCATTTCTCTTCGCGCGCGGCGAGCGGATCTCGCGAGAAACAGTCGGGGCGGTTTTTAGTAATAATATTGTTTCAGAGACCGTGCGCGCACTCGCGGAAAAGTGCCGTGCGACTCCCTCTTTCCCGTACCGGTACGTGATTTACGCAAACCCGCTGCGACGTTACACCGCCGACGTCCCTTTTCCTTTTTTTTTTTTTCGCGACGACGAAAGGGCGCCTGGAAAAATTGTTAGCGAGCAGATAATGACGCTCGTTTCTCGCAAGTTGCTCGTAGCTGCGGGGAGTTTTGCGATTCCACCGGGTAATTTGCTCGCGATTAAACATGGGGGATAGTCCGAACGGAAATAACGATTCCGCGTAACGAGAGGAGCGAACGCGATTCGATGCGCACTTCCGACGGGTAAATAGATACTGATAATCACGCCTGTCGGTTGTTCGCTCCTCTCGCGCGACGCCTGCAGGGTTTAAAACGATATAATTTCTATATATTGCACTCGGTACGGCGTTTCAAACATGTAACGTTTATATGTTATGTCTTGGAGATAAATACTTACAAAATAAATACTTACAAAAATAATACCCTACGAATGTGATAAGAAAATCTCTAAACGATTTATAATCTGCTAAATTCTATTAATAATTTCCACGTTTTGTACCTATATATTTTTCACGTATACATTTCATTCGAATGCCTCTGTATTGTGGCACGTAAATATCAATATTTCATCTCAAGTTGGCGAGAGACTCATAGATAATCCAAAGCGAGCTTATATATAATTATACTTCCGCAGTTATAATTCTTTCGTTGCAGATATGTATACGTCCGTTCCGTTTTGACAACTGTGGCGATTAAGGAGCGAAATGATTCGACAGGGGAGCTCCCTCGTTTGCACTCGCAACGAAGTGCCGCATTTTGTACAAACAAGCATAATCGAGCAGGCAATTAGATGGTCGGGAGGTTGTAGTTAGACATACCTTCAGACGGCTAGGTGCGCCCCGGATAATCGTAGTCATAAATAACATTTATCGAGAAGGGGAGAGAGGGAGGAGGGAATGCTCCGTGCTCTAATTGCCAATGATTACCGCGAGCAGTACGAGGAAAAATTGCCAATTTGCATCGAATGCTCGGCCGTCTCTCTCGTTTCCCGCTTCGTTTACTTACCGTCCGCCCGCTCGCTCGTCGGATTATAGATAAGCAGTTTCGCCTGTGACGTTAAATCACCTTCCGTTATCCGGCAACGCTCGTCCCGCCGAATTCCTCCCCGCCGAGATACGTCGATATTAAAAAGCATCGCGAGAGCGCATTAATTTTCAGAGAACAAATTGCTTCGTGGATGGTGTATTTTATGGATTCCGGAGGAGTCGCGAGTGTTCGTCGTGGCTCGATTTCGATCATCCTCCATTACGCATTTATTCAAGCGGAATCCGCTCGGGATACGTTGATATAAAAGCACGTATTAATTCATACGGGTATTAGGACAGCTTTCTTCTTTCCAATTTTCGATCTCGTGAGCTTCCGTTCGAAATATTCAGCGTGCTGTTGTAGATCACATCAAGTATTAAACTTGACTTCGCGTTAGCAATACTTGTGAAGCCGAGCGTTATAGAGGATAGGGGATATTGCTCGCCTTCGCGGCTTCGTCATAAATTCGCGATGTTCAGCCGAATTTCGAGTCAATTCGTGCGAATCGTGCGCGATCGCCCCCTACGCGAACTCTCCGGTCGCTTCCTCTTCCGTTTCTTCGCTTCGCCTTTTTTCGACGCCGGATACGCGGAGAGGGTTCACGTTCGCACCCGAATAGAGTTGGATGCCGCTCTCCTGAATACACAATGCGATTTATTCGAAACGCGGCATATAAAACACAAAGGACCGCGTATGATTGGTAAATTATTGAGGTGGACCGGATTTGTCGGCCAATCACGTAGCGCCCTTAAATAATTCAAGGGAGATACGAACGGCGGACGCAGAAGGAGCGAAGGGACGGCGAGGCGGCGAAAATCATTCCGCGTGTTGATTCGCGCGTCGCAACGTCGCGAATCAATATCGCGCGTTCACGGAAACAAGAGCATAAACCTTTAAGAAAGTTGAAGAAAACGGGAATGGGGTGAGCCAGTCTCGGTAACTCGTGCCGCCAAACAAAATTATTACAACTGTCTTTTGCATAACATCGAAACAAATTTATTAATACCTCTATGATAGAACTATAAATACAAAACGTATCTACATACTAGCAAACGTACACACTTCCTTAATTAATTAATGACCTCGGTTCTATCGTACGTCGTGATCAGTACTGGATGCACAATAGCGCCTGCTAGCCCATAATTTACGGGGATGTAAAAGCGATACCGTAGGATTTAATGTACAAAAGGGCTCCGATGCTCGCACTGGCTGTGCTTTGTTAAACGTTGTTCATTCGATAGTCGCATAGTATGGTACAAATGTGTCTTTAACGATCGTAGTCGCTGCGTCGAAGACCTTTCGCGTTAGGAACTATGCTGGAATCGCCATATATTTTGCGAGAAAATTATTTATTACAGTTATCAAAACACGTTTAAATGTCGAAAGGAATCTAGCTCAGTTCGGGCGACTTTAACGCGCTCGGTGAATGCAACTCGTGTAGAGGCTCGTGTTGTAGTATCAAAATGTAAACTGCATATCGGCAATAGTTCTCTCTTGTCGTCTTGACAATTTCAGGTGAATACCAAACCAATTTTGGCAGATGGAAATAAATGCGCGCGCGCGTACTTGTATGATGCTTTTATTTACGAAGGAAAGTCAAAGTGCGCTGACAAATTGGCACTCGTTATTAATTATAGTACATGTATCATTTTTATAGTAATTTAAAGATGCCGCCGTTTAGTATTTATATACATACACATATCTCTTAACATATTTAAAAAGAAAATTACAAAACTATGTAGAAGATGCATTACATATAAGAAATATTAAAAAATCGAGTTATTTATATTACTTTCGCAGAAAATTACACATTATCATATAAGTAACATGAAAAAATAATACAAGAAAATATTTTTTAACACAATTTATTAACAATAAACTTACAATAGAATCAAATCCAATTAATGGAATTACAATTGCAATATTAATTTTTAAAATATTCGATTGCAAGCAACAAAAATTTTTTTTCTTATTTGCGGCCGGCGTGAAAACCGTGAAGATCGCGTTTCTCAAGGATTGGTCCTTAGCAGTTTCTCGGCACAGCTGCCAGCCTATTATCGTTCGACGTAGGTACTTTTGGCATCGACGACGAATCCCCGAAGAGGGAGGAAATAAAACATCCTTCTCGACTGCGGGTATTCTTCGTGATCCGATACGATCAGCACGGGCCGGGCCGTGGAAAGAGAGAGAAAGAGATCAAGAGAGAACTTTGGGCATAACTCAGTCTCGTTATCTGACTCGCAAATAAGGCAGCGGAAAAGTTCGCGACATCAATCTGGGCCTCTGCCGGGAGATTCGAAGTTGAAACAATGCTTAAGTCACCCCTAACGTATGAGCCCCATGGGGTGGCGAACTGGCGAGCGGTTGCTGCTGCTGCTGCTGCTGCTGCAGTACGCGTCGCTTTCTCGAAACCCGTCGATTCGATCTCGTTCTCGATGACCGTCCGGCAGGAGCAGGGTCCTCCGAGGGTCATCCTGTGTATCTCCTCACCGACGCCTCACCGCCCTCGGCGAGACAAACGTTAAATGCGCGGCACCAAACTTTATTTATCACCCCTTACGAAGTTTCAGGTTTCGGTTCATGATGCGCCGGCTGTTAAAGATATCTTGCACCGACCGGAAGTCGATAGATACATTTACCGTATGGTTTCACGAAAGCGAATAAATCCGGGAAGAATCGCGACGGGAATTTTTCTCTAGCCCGTAAATTTTCATGCAGGTCTTACTTCTGATTTTTTTCCTCAATCTTATCTTTTTCTTTAGCAATACGCTTTAGCAGTCTGAATTGAATCATGCAAACTCGATCAGTTATAATCTAAAGAGCACCAATAGTTTGCCATAATTGGCCAATATATGTTCCGTTAGCTACCTATCTATTTATCTATTTAACTATCTATCTACTTATTTATCGTCTAGCCAGTTGAGCGCGGGGAAGACGAATTCGTTCGGATACATGAATCTAATTAAATGCAAGAACGAAAGACGCATTTTGGATTTATATACTCTTCCCTCACGTCCTATCTTATATTGGAGAGATTCTATTCGAGAAGACGGAATAATAATTCATCCGGGAAATATGCAATTCGCCAAACGACGCCTAAGACAGCGTAGGAGAAATAGCAGCGTTGATAATCTTGTCATTTACTGAAAAATGTCAATTTCAGAGACAGAATGCGATATATTAATTTTTTTCTACTTTATCAGATATATGCATTTAAATTCTCCTATGCCACTTTTTCGCGTTGTCTGCAATTATATCATAATTTATATATATATATATATATATATATATATATATATATATATATATATATACGGTTGTCTTCTATATTTACATAAATTTCAAGTTCATCCAATCGATCTCCGATCGCAACACGAAGCAGACTGTTTAATGCGAGTATATAATACATATCTATACGCGAGAACATCTTTTTCTGTTCGCGATAACTTGACGATACCTTTTTTTGCTCGATAATTAAGGGACATCCGATTATGTGTAATTTGCCGGGTCGCGTGCTAAAGTTAGGACGATAGTTCGGACGATCAGCGCGGTAAACCACGAAGACAATGAGAACGACACACGAGTCGACCCCCCTCGTGCGACTCAATCGATATATCGGTGCTTACTTCGTTTGTCATTTGGCATCGTACGATGCTTGCGCATTGATACCGTTTAAATTATTCATGGGGTTCAGGACGTTATGGGCGCTCGTGCTGGCTGGCGCTGGATATCCGTTGTGGTTATGGGCCGCCACTTCCCCGTTCGCCTGTCGCTGAGGCCCACCCGCTACGTTCTGCAAGATAAAAGAAGACGCGTGAGAGGATTACGGGCCGTCGCAGTACGCTATTCGGTGGACGGTTTTCTCTTTCAATTTGGCTCGATCGACCATCTCGACTTAGCGGAAAATTTATGTGATCGGAAGCACACGTCCTTCATAAAGAGTGTCGTGGAATAATACCGCCGCGTGCAGCGGAAACGCGATCAAAACGGCATATTTCTCTAGCAATCTATGTATACGAAACGCTTTCCATACAGTATACATTTATGTACTTTCTTTTGTTAAAGAGTTTTCTCGACAACTAGTTTTTGTAATCTATGTGATTTATATCAATGCGAGTGATACCGTACCACTGAAGGTGAATTGCACTGACCGCCTTAGTTAACAAATTCTGGTTAGTGAGACTCGTGTCCTTGTCTAGATTATAACTCTAGCTGTAACATAGATTGAGAAAGAAGATTTAATTAACCATAGTCATCGCTGAATAATGTATGTAGCTGCAAATAGTCGAAACTATTGTCTGAAAAAAGACGCGAGAACTTTCCGTTGCAATTACGATAGATTTTTATCAAGCACAAAATATATGTTTATAATTACAATATTTAAAATATTTAGAAGGAAGCTTTTTTTATTCTTCAAAAGATGTTATAAGCTTATTTGGGGCAGTGCATAAATTGAAAATTTAAACAAAAATTAATATTGGCACATAATAAGTTTTATATATTCACTCTTTTTGGGATTAATTATTAGGAATATAACTCGATAATTTAATCACGTTACTGATCCTGACACGTGATTATAAATAAAACATGCATTGTATCGTTTACTGAAATCGATTTTAATATTTTATAATTATATAATCGTATAACACACGCATTTAATTCAAATTGGATAAACTTTATTAAATTCTATTTATTTCTCTCCGAGTTGCATTTAACCGAGCAAGAAGCACGTCGATTAAGAATTGAATCCAATTTATTCTTGAAACTCATTTATCAAGCTCTTAAATGCATATCAGAATGCATAAGACGAATTTGTAATTCTGAAGAATTTAAATCCGATTAGAGGGCAACTTACAAAATCCAAGAATAAATTCGGTCGATCAATCGACTCCAGCAGCCTCGTTATTCGATTTTAGCAATTATTCACGACGCGGCACGTAAAATCCAGCGCGGGTTGCCGCCCTTAAGGGGTTGACAACGCTAACGAATTCACGTTTCTCTCTTTTCCCTCATTCCCCCTCCCTGTAATGTGCCGTCTAAGTCTCCACTTCAAAAACAAAAGGCCGGAGGAATGAATTTGTATCTTCGTGCCCGGGCAAAAAGGAGGGGCGGCACGACTCAACTTGGGCGGTTCCCTCTTCCTTCCCCTCGCAACCGATTCTTTATCCGTCTCCGTCTCTATCCGGTAGCTATATTTGCGCGCTGCTGGTACAGAGCACCCGTGGGAGAGGCAGAGAGTGTACTAGGCTAGGTAAGTGCCGTTGAAAACTTGGAACTTTGCATTCGCCCTCCGTCTCATCCCCCTCTCATCATTCCTCCCTTATCTTATCCTGTCGATCCTGCTTTCTCTTCGTCTTTCGATCTTCGTTGTCGTCTCGTCTTTCCTCGCGAACACGCGTGCACCCCTCTCTTTCTCTCCGTCTTTCCCTTCAGTTTCTCTTAGTTTCTGCAGTAAAGGTGTTAAATTATACAGGCTTAAAATTCGGCAGACCGTGCGGCTCAACCCCTCGTGACGGAATCCTCCCTCCCCCGTCGCGATTTCGGCCCGTAAGTTGATCATACTAACTTTCGCACGGCGCCGAATTAAGCTTCCATTTTCGGCAATTATCCTGCGCCGCGGAATGTCTCGTTGCAACGCGATGAAACGTCGTCGATCTTAATTATGATATTTTATTTCAAGAATTGCAAGAATATACAGGTTATAACGGAACTCTCTTATTAACGATAAATCTCATCTACTTTTTACAAAGCCCTATTTGCAATTTCGCCTGTTTTTAATATTTTGCTTTTGTTTTCTGCTGATGCAGAAGGGCAGATCCGTTACGGGAGCCTGTGAAAGGTGTTATCTCCGAAGTGTCTTAATAAAGCATTTTTCTCGTTTTAAAACGCAAGAAACTGTAGCCGGCACAAGGTGCGGCTGCGGAGTAATTAACTCGTAAATAATTATGATAAAAATGACAAAGCGTCGCTAGAGAAATGCTTTATCATCTGTCTCCGCGACGGGGGTGATTTTTTTTCCTTAGGAAAGATCCTTAAATCTCGTTGCCGTGAGAACCCTTTCCTAGCCACCAGCAGGACTTCCGTCTCTCTTTTTCTCTCTCTCTTTACGCTTTCGTCCTTCAGTATCTCTCTCTCCCTATCTCCCTTTAGCCTCGTTCTCTTGTCTTGGAGGGTCCCGCTCGTAATTAAGAAATCTCCGTGGAAGGCTCCAGACCACCGTTCAACGCTGCTATGGGTTAAATTAAGTCTATGACTTATTCAAGTTTTATCTACAATTGCCAGAGGAGGAATTACCGCGCTGTGGATTTACTGCCGGCGTCGTAATCAAATGTATGGCGGCATGCGCCTTGCGGGATCTGGTGTGTAGGTAGATAGGATTCTACGTGGGTCCTCTTCGAAGTCAAACACAACTCTTCACACGTCAGAAATTTCGTAGCGTCTAGAAAGATAATTTTAGCGACATAATATTATGCTCCAGATGTAGCCGAACAGCTTTTTTCGCGTTTATTCTCATCTCCCGCTGTAATCTCCCAGTTTTTCCTTCCTCTTCCTCTCTTTTCTTCTTGAGGAGAGCTCGTACGCGCGAATAAGACATTAATCGTGACCTGGCGCGAGGGTGGTAAAGCGGGGTCGGGTAGTTTGTAACTGACGGTAAATGCGGAGCATCGCCATCGTGAGGGCTTGTAGGGAATCGCGTGTCATTTGTCCGTTGATCTCCTGCGGATGGGAAAACGGCCAGATGCGCGGTTCCTCCCGTACCTCCGCGCGCCGCGGCTTTTCTTACGCGCAAAAATTAGCGCCACCCACCGAGCACGTTCAGTGCCGAAGGTAGGTCCGACCTCCGGCACGAGATGAGAATTAGGCAAGACATTGTTAATCGCTCCAGGATCGTTTAGGAGCGGAATTTACTGGCAGATCACTAGCCTTTCCCGCACCTTGCAGGAGATTCTTGCAGGAGGAAAAAAATTGATATAATATCCTTTCTTATAAAAAATTAATACAAGGTTGCTGTGAGAAAAGTTAGACTGCTTGATCTAATCTTCATTGAACCTTCTTTCATACATTCTCATATGTTATTATCAAGCATTTGTAATATTGAGTGCTCCGTTAAAATTCATTGTGTATCTCGTTACTTCGATGTCGAGGTAAACTCGGCCGCGTGGCCGAGCCCTCGCGACGCAAGTCCACATACTCGTTGGTAATAATCGTTATAAAAGTAAGCTCGGCCACGTAGCACATAGCTCTCGGAGTTGTTTCCCAACTAAACTCATAATCTCGCATAAGCTTGCAAGCCGGGCTTTCCCATGCGAGCTTTCTCGGCGCGCGCGTTGTATAAGGGGCTGCGCGGAGGCTTTACGTGAAATTCAGCCAAGCACGGTGCACCTAATAATGCGCTCGTTAACAAGAACGATGTATACACGCGCGTGCGAGGGTTCATATGTACGTGCCTCTGTTTATCTCCCTCTTCTTTTGGTTCTCCGTCTCTCTCTCTCTCACAGTCTCTCACACTCTCTCTGTCTTCATGTCACGACACAGCTTACGCTACGTTGACCAAGAGGCAATCTAATCGGCCGATCGATCGGGGATCGATTAGACCACTCTGAAACTTGTTACATCTAGAAAACATCTTGACTATGACATTTAGAGATTATCGTGATAAATCCTTTTGCGTTAAAATTCTTCG
Source organism: Tetramorium bicarinatum (assembly GCA_928718305.1). NCBI lineage: Eukaryota > Metazoa > Arthropoda > Insecta > Hymenoptera > Formicidae > Tetramorium > Tetramorium bicarinatum. Next base: position 7,312,819 of record OV788319.1, on the reverse strand, counting down.
ATGCTTTGATATATTTTTAAAATTAATTACAGACAGAATATTCATTTTGTGTAATTTTATGACATTCGCCGATGTAATTCTAAACAGATCGTATTCGCGTATATACAACGATAGAGTATCTACAATGAAGGATTAATGATGGACTAATGGCTTTGTTCAGTGTGGGAATACGCTCGTGGCTCTGTATAGTACTGCATTACGATGATGCGCGTCCATTTCGCTAAACGCTACATTTCGAGGGATTAACCGTGCGCTACATTAATTATTATTAATGGTATCATATCCTATTCTGACACATTCTATTCGGGTATTCTAATGCATACGTTATATCGATCACTAAGTGTTTCATTCACATCAGAGCAACTATTTTAAATCAATTCCGTATAATTAACGCAATACCGATAATGGGAATTCTATATTTATTTAAAAATACAAGCACTTTTTATACATTATATAATAATATAATTATAAATCTCTTAATAATGGAATATCTAGTCTTTCCTTTATATATTTATCCAAAGATTTCTTATATTAATTCAGTTTTTATTAATTTTTTAAATATTTTATCTGATACGATTTTCTATCCGTAACGTTAAACGATAATAAACAAAATAGACAATTTTCTTAAGCTGTAACACGGAATCTTCAATTTGTCGTTCGAGTTTGATACGTCGCGTTTACTTCACCCCAAAATAAATGGATATTGAACACTCAGATCTAATAAAAGCGACGTTAAACCGAAAGTTTAATTTCGTTGAAATTAGTAGATCGCCTGTGTTCAACGAACTTTCAGGAATCTAATCGCCTGGAAGCAATATAGAGGACATTGTAATACCTCATTCCCCGTACGAATCTCGTACTGCGCACATTGATCCTCTTAAATTCCCATGTACCTTCCGTCTTGGCATTAGCATATTATCTCACCTCGGTAACCCCCTTTTCCCTCTCGTCTCCCAGTTCCCCCAACCCCCTTCTGGCACCTCCGGCCCTCTTCCCCCTCTGATTCGCAAAGGACTTTGCAGACACTCAAGAGTTTGTTTTAAAACTCAGATAATCGTTCCAAACTCTCATCGTATCCTTCTCTTTCTCGTTCTTACTCCGTGTCTATATTCCCGTGCTACGTTTTCCCCTTTCAGTCGTCTCCCTACCGCTTGCCGCCAAGTCCCGAGGGGAAAATTAGACCGAAATAAAAGTTCTCGCCAATTTTTAAGCGCGTTACACTTGTCTCTAAGGAGGATGAGATTGCGCGGCTCGATCGGAGCTCCTCGTCGAGAAACGGAGCTAAAGCTTCATGAGTCTTTTCGCCGTCGTTACTATTTGCGGAGCAACGGCGTTTTTCTTTAATTGACTTCCTTCTAAAGATACGAACCGTAATGTTGTCCCAACTTCTTTATCACAGAATTATTTCTGGATATCAAAATAAGCTTTCATCGATATAAAAGTTATTAATTATTCCCATCAATCGGAGACTCCCGCGGTGTCGCGTAACAATGGAAAAGCATAATCGATTTTGAAGCAATTCTCGTGCATAAAACTCGCGTCCCAACGTACGATAAAGTTTCAATAGGTCGACCATGATATCGGAAACGATCCGTCATCCGTCGCCAGCGAGACAACTCGATTGTCGATGCTGACGGCTGAAGGCGGTCCAGCCTCGCCGCTTCCTTTCATTCCGTCATCATCCCCGCTCTCGATTCATCCCGGATCAGGTATACTCGAGTTATTCGTAAGCAACACTCCCCAGCATTATTCGCCAAAAGCGGCGGTGGATCTTCCCAGAGTTGAGAAAGATTGGGACAGCTGTCTGTTCTCAGGCAATCAGAAAAACTACCTTCCTACCTTCCCTTCCTTCCTTCCACTATCCGTCGGCGGTACTTCACCGCCCCCGACGAGCCGCGGCTTAAGGAGAATACAAGGGTGGCAGCTGCCTCCAGGACGAGCACCCTCTTCGCGGTTTTTAAGAATCTTAACGCCTTTCTCTCTTTTTTTCTTCTACATCTTCTTTTTGTCTCTCTTCTCCTCTTGTACACTTTATAGGTCCTCTCAATTTCGTCCTTGCATTTTATCAGAGTGCTAGATCTAACAACAATCCAACATTTTTTTTATATGTATTTCGCGAGAATATCTCAATCGACTTACTCTACATATTGTCGCATAATGTTTTGATTCGTTTTGTTTTCATTCATCTTGTTCATGACACATTTGCGATCTTATTTCCAGCCGAGGTAAAAGTGTGCAACGCACATATTAATTCCTCTTATTTAGATGCAAAATGTAAAACGACCCTCGGGCTAGCTAGTAGATATCTTGAGTGTTCTCCGCGATCGAAGATATTCACGCTCCAGGAACGAGATGTCAAGAGGGATCCATCAGGCTTTAGCGTAATAGATGCGCAGACGACATTAGCATGCTACGCCGATTATTGGCATTAGTCTGCCAACCCGTTATTTCGCACACCGGTCATTTATAACCCGTAAACCCCCCGAGCGAATCGATATTGCGTGTGAAAGCTGCTGGATCGCACAATATCGCGGAATACACCGCGGACGTGCCAATTTTTCCCGATTGACGATACCAGAAATTTACCGGAACGAAAAAAACAACAGCCTCGATTTCCTCGTGCCGGGCAATAAAAAATATTTCATATTAATTAAAGTGACACGTGCCTCACTCGAGAGTCGACGAGTTGACGAATTTTGAGACACGCGAGACACCCCGTTCGATCTCGCCAAGGCAGATTTACGCGCGTCTGGGCGTCCCTGAAAAATGTTTACATGGTATACCCCTATATTCACTCGAGCCGATATTTCTTTAAACATTATATACGACACGACACTCACACGCGCGCGCGCGCGCGCACGCACGCACGCACGGCCCAGGAATAGAGTCGCAAGGGTTACCAACCCCTGAATTACACGCAGCTCGCTCGCGAGGGCGGTTAAGGGTAGCGAATTTGCATATTATAAGTAGTACACGTTACCGAGCTTGATATCATCGAACCGGGTACCTCGTTATTCTGTGCATGCGTACGATTCGAGCGTACGACGAGCATCTACGACCTTAGACCGCTCCTCCAAGACGTTCCGAAGGTTCAAATTCCCGCGCCGAACATTTTACCATGGCTCTTTAACGATCTTCTAATAATGGAGATGATGGCAAGCGATATTATTAGCAGCGATTGTCGGTGACACATTTAACGTCACAATTTTCGTGAGAGAAATCCGTTTTACATTTTCACACAAAAGATTCGCGTTCTTGCTTTAATTCTTTATTTGAAATTCAAATAGAATATAATGACGAATTATAACATTACGATAATAAAATAGTCTTGTTTTATCTATGTTAGCTTTATTCCGATAGTTATTTCTAAGTAAATATCGCAAATTAGAATACGTGACTAGTTATTATACAAGGAAAGTAGAATCCTTGCAAGACGGCACCCGGATTAAATGGATAGGCTCCTAAGGTCGAGTAGGACGTGGTCCTTCGTGCGGCAGAAGCTTAAGATATTGTTTCGAAGCAACGCTGTTGCCTTAGGATAATCAAGAAGACTTAATCCCAACAAGCTTAACGCCGATGAGTTCATAATTCTGGACGTTCCTGCTCGTGAAACTCGCCTCTCTCTTCGTTACTCGTCATTTGTCTCTTATTATCGATAGCAATTTTATATTTATTTTCACTTTAATTATTTAATTAAATTTATGAAATATATATATTTTACAATTTTTCACAGAAAGAAATATTTATTTGCAACGTTTTTTTTTTCTTAAGTTTTTCTAATACTTATTTCAAAATCGATAGGATTTATTATTCTTTCGCGTCATAAAAATTCTTAAATTATTTTCTTATTGGTTGATCAAAAATTCGTGATTATAAAAAAATGTACGATAATTTCCCCATAGTTTTACGAAATAGCTCTCGAAAGTCTAACGAGTCTTCGTAAAGAGTAAATTCTTTCGCACGTTCCGGTTTCGACAGAGTAGAAGCAAATCGTTAAGGCATGCGACGAGACTTGCTTAACGGGCAGAGCTTAATTAATAAGGACACGCGATATCCTAACTCGTAAGACGATGGTAGGATGATAAAGCATAGCTGAAGCCTCCGGGGAGCCCTTTGTTGTCGAGAGGGTCAGGACGGGCGACCTGCCACTTTAACCCGCCTTAAGGGGTTGCGCCTTGAGGAGTTCGAAACCTTGCGAGTTTGAAACATGATGGCCACGGTCCAGAAAGGAGATTCCACGATGCATGCTACTGTGTTACGTAGAGTTACCTCGTAACGAAAATATATTGATTGATAGACTGTCTATAACTAGTGTTCTCTGTAACAACGGCTAAATGCTACCTCGTTCTATTATCGCACGCATGTTTCGCAATTAATAGAAAAAAAAAACGCAAATTTTTTACCTGCGGTCCAAGATGGGTCACTTGTCTCTTGATGTGTGCCAAAGTTGCGCTGGGCGGTGGATGTAGAGCCATATTGGCGAAAACCAGCCTCTCTTCATAATCGTATTCGCAAAGGATCTTGTTATCACAGAGATAAAATCTGTCGCCCACACAAAATCTGCAATCAAAAATTAATTTTATTGAGTTACGATTATTGCTGCGTTACGTCAAATCGAGAATGTACGATCTTTGTGAAATTATAGTCATATATAGAATTATGACTTGGACTAATAGCGAATAAACGAAAGCATTTATTATGGCGTCGATTCGTTTAAAATGGAGGAAGGGGAAGAAATTCCGTTTACGACTTGCACGAAATCGGCGGAGCGGTAAAGTGTGCTAATTCCTTTTAAGGTCACTTTCCGTTCTGCTCCGCCGAGGAAATTGCTAGAAAATAAAAACAAGCAGCGCAACGCCACCCCTCATCTACTTCCTCCGGCATCTCCCAAGACTTTTAAATGTAAATTTTCAGTCGATTCGCAGACTTCGTATTCAGATTATCGCGCGATTGGAAATGTCTGTGTGTAATTCTCTCGTTCTTACTTTCTTCTCCTTCGTCACTAGGCGCATAATTTTTTTTCCACGTTATTGATAACAGATCTTAAAATGTCGCCCAACATAACAGTTGGAAAATCTTTAGTAAATCGACACGTGCACAATTTGACGTCTGTTCATTCTCGGATGTCGTCGAATAAAATCAGAGAGACGGCCCCGAAGAGTGTATTTTAAAATTCAGCGTATAAAAGTCCGGGATTTTGGAGTAATCCGACACGATATACATACCGCTGCACGCGGATTTCGGGACGCCGCGCCGGCGAGGTACCGAACGTGCTCGGTTTGCGATATCAGAGAAATAAGGTTGCCACCGAGGGTTATACGCATCGGCCAACTGTCGCCCCCGCGAAGGGCGGGCGGGCTGGCGGGGCCTTTAAAATCAAAGATTTCACATTTTTCGTTTTTATTGCCGGTTTAAAAGTCAATTTTTTCTCTACCGCGCCCTTTCGGGGGAAGGCGTCCGCATAAAGGACGTTACGCCGGAAATGCTAAAGAGCCATGAAAGCGGGCTCGTAAGGGCGGCCGGCGCTTCTATCGCGCCACAATGGATCGAAGATCCACGAGGGACACGAAAATCGTTTTGCCGGGATCTACGGGACTTGAAAATTCCCGTCAGGCGTCGGGAACATCACTCTCCGGACGTTATACATACCGCGTATATCGATCGCGATATGACGGGCGTGTTCGCGCGATTTGTCTTACGAAAGAGCTCGCGGAACTTTGAGTTGTCTTTGGGACACGTCGAGTCCCTCGGATATCATTAATGTAGAGAGAAACCATTCGGCGAGAATCGGCCCTCGTCTCTTTATTTCTCAGAACGATGCCTCGGGCACCGCTATATTTTCTTTAATTTTACATCATTTTTTAACTCTTAACGATCTAATAAAATAATAAAAGAAATATATTCGAGGTTTGTTTTACAGTATTTGTTGAAACAATTTTCAATAAATCGTCGGTCACGTCCTGATTTCTAGTAATAATGTACACGAAAATTCTTTTGCATAATATTGTTAAGCGTTAAGTGCCTAAGAAAATTGTTACGATAATAAAACCGATAGAAAGCACAGAAGAAAAGCACGCGTCTCGATACTGGCGACTTACTGTCGAAGATGTCGTCGATGAGCCGTGTAAACTCCACGTCATTGCAAATGCCGAAATAAAACGCGTATACCGTCGCGTTCGTAATTCACCGGTGAATAATAAAAGCATTTTTCGGTAAGGGGGCAGTAGACGGGGTACATCGGCTACATACGGACATTGCGTATTCAACGAATGTGCTGTCTCGCGTACGGGATCCTGTTTGGGTTTTATGTCGGGATTTCTCTGTCGAGTGGTTTATACCGGCGCTTATGTAAATGCAGACGTGATTTTTTTCAGCACCTACTCCAGCCACCTGAACGAGCGCGCGCGGCACATTTGTAGCATTCGAAACGAGCCGGTCGGCCGACGTCGTCTCCTTCCGAGAGGACCATGAAATTGCAATGAGATTCTACGACATACGTCGGCGGTATCCGGCGGAATCTGCACTTTTTTCCTCAGTGGACTCAGTCTTTGTGGACGCCGCTGAGCAATTTGTACGTCGGTGAAATCAATTCAAAATATGATTCACTTGAAATGTACAACGATTGTGCAAAACTGTAGTTTTTTCTGAAACTCGTGTAGTTACAGCAATAATCTCGATTTAGAAACATTTGCGAATTTTTTTCTAAAAACAACTATGTGTTACAATAACGAAAGACATTGATGACGTTTAATGTAAATGAAAACAAATTCGAATTGATTGAGATTCTTGATATAGATTCTGCTATAAATACAGGTCTACCGATTTCGGCTTTTAAACGAAGTACTCGATCGCATAGATCATATTAGTTATGTCGGTTCGCGTAACTTCGATTTTATTCACCGCCGTTAAAGATTTTCGCTATCCCGCCGCTGATTTAGAAATATAAATACGAAGAGTTCACGCTGGAGATTCTATCCGAAATAGCGGGTAACGATTCTATATTCAGCCTGATTGGCGACGATATAATTGAACTTAAAATATCTGTCCGATTATCACGTGAATCCATGATGTCTCGATCGATAGCGATCTCCACCGAGTGTGGGTTAATCGTAATATATAAATACGCTCTTCTTTATTCAGTGAAATTAGGACATCGTCGGGAACCTGAGGTACATTAACGCTTTCGTACAGATTTAGCGTTTGCAATCGATGGGATTATTCAATTAAGTGATTGAATCAATTATGCTAAATGATTCTATGTCTCTGAAAAAACCTTAATGCATTCTTATACATGAAGCTTCAAGCTTAGACTCGCCGTGTTCCGATTTCTTTTAATCCATACACTATGATAATACGTTTAAGCAATTTTTTACACAGTATAGACATCTCGTTTCGTGAGAATAAAAAGAACAAAGGGGGACGAGGAAAGAATGAAAAAGAGAGGGCATACCGTGTGCGATCGGAACATGTAACCACCATAAAAAGCAATGCGTCCTCGTAACGGGGTACGATAAGTACCGCGCTACGGAACAAAATCGATCCCGGGGGCAGCTTCGAATCATGCACCATAAAAAGGAACATTACGGGACGTAGGTGCGAGAGGGGAGGGAGGATGAGTTTCGACAGAGAGAGCGACAGGAAAGAACGATCCTTTATAATGGTGGTGTCGTGATTTCGCGTCCAGATACGCGCTACATTTCCCCGATGAACGCTGTTTCTGTAATCTGCAACGCTAAACGTTCGAGGCATTAGTATCGCCGGTCGTTTTCAAAGCTTCGTGTCATTTTCGTATCCTGGCGAGTTAAAGCTTAAACATAACTCTGAGAGATTTTATTTAAACCGATATGGATTAGGAGAAACAAACACGTTCTAGTTTACAGTAATTATTATATTTAAACAGTAATAGATATAAATAACATCATCAATCTATGATATTTAATGGCGCAAGCGAATGCGATATTTGATAGCGGTTATTATAGATTTCATTGAATTAAAGTACGAGCAGGAATAGTTTCCATATTGGAATTTATAGAATGAAATACGATAAGGCTCCATTATATATATATATATATATATATATATATATGTTTATATATGACTGTATATTGCGAATGTATGTCAAAAAATTTTAATCTTAGAATCACAATATTACAAAGAGCAAATTGACGAAAGACTCGTCGGTTAAACCGTTAAACGATCGAAATGCGACGCGTTTCTCTTGTCGCTGCTAAGTCGAGAGAAAGCCTCCGAGATTCGTCGGCAAACAGCGCGAACTCCGCAATATGGGACGGGAAACCCCAAACGGCAACACTTTGGTGGTAGTCAAGATCGTAGGGAGAAGTGGAGGTTTGCTTGAAGCCAAAGAGGGTCGCGCGGAATGAATTTCGTACCCGATCGCGGGTGTCTTCTCCAAGAACAAAGAAGGAGAGAGAGAGATAGAGAGAAAGAGAGGAAAGGAGGGAGGGAGATGGTCTAGATCGAGGTAGATAGGTGTGTATAGGTATGTGTCTGTATATAGATAGACAGGAGGGAGAGAAAGCCAGGAAAATGTCTATTCTGCCGGTAGTTGGTGGTGCTCGTACTCAATTTGCATCAAACTATGAAGAGACAGACACCAACGACCGCCCTCTTGTCCCTCCTCATGCCTACTCCCCGGGTCGCCGGCACTCTCTAACACCTGATGGTGCCGCACCTCCGTCCTCTCGCGCGCGACGCCCCGCAGCCGAGACTAACGCGTTTAGCAGAGACTCGAACCCCTAATCAGATCTCCCGACGGCAACCGGCTTTCTAAGGTGCCGCTAAGTGTGAAGTTAATGGAGTCAAGACGTCGCATCGAGACGCAAAATTTTCGCCGCGCGCGACTACCCGGGACTATCGCTATCTAATACAGCGGAATCATATTCTTTATTCATCTCGTCGCCGAAACTTGACTGGCGAGAGGAATAACTGCAAGGTTCTCTAGTAGCTAAATTTATCAATTGCTTTTTTGCATTAAAAAATCGCGTGTTTTTTTATTACATTTATTACATTATTAAAACGATACTCTCTTATTAGATTTATTACAATACAATGAAAATCGACTGCATATTAAATAGACCTTCTCTGTAAATCAAAACGATTAAAAATTCAGTCGTCTATCAGTTGACATTTATGACTGCACCATTGAACAGTTACCTCTCGCCCGGCGCACGGCGCGCACTTCGTTGCAATAATGGCTGCTTACCTAGCGCGTTCTCCTGTTAATTAATTCAGACTGTCAGGGTATCGGGGAACCGTGGCGCGCTAATTCGATCAGCAGTGAATTCGCTCGCTCCGGTGCCGAGGGCTCTCGCCGTCAGGCTTCCGGGGAAGTACGAGGAGGAGAGCCTTCGCTTCCACGACGGATTTGCTCCGCAGACAGTTGACGTCGCTATCTAAATGTCACTCCAGAAGCGTGTCGGAATGCCACTCGATAACACAAAGCGGCAGGGTGCGCCGTCTCGAATCACGTCTCATTGTCCGACGTGCGATTCGCGATCGCATACGCGAACGATGGATGGATGCCGAGAACTTCCGCGTCGCTATCGTGCGCGAGGCGACGTTTAAACAAGATGCGCCGGGGAGAATGCCTTACGCGTGTCATTTTCAACAAGGCGACATTCCAATGAGTCACATGTTCTCAATGTTGCACGACAGGACGTACGATATTTAATATGAAAGTGCGTGGAATATGCCGTAATTTTATTTGTTTAGTCAGCGTTGAAATTAAGCTAAAATCTTAAAAAGAATTCAAACAAGGAAATTAATTAATAAACACATGAGTTGTAAATGTGTTTGCCTATTTCTAACATTTTTAATTTCCCGCATCGATCATAAGATAATCAATTTCTATTTAACGTTTAATAATTTAATCACAAGACCGAGTATTAATTTAGCCGTGATTATTTTCATTATTTATTAATCATGATATATTACTGATTATTTAATAACCACAATTACTAATCACTTGATTGCTTAGTAAATATACTCGATATCCATTAATTTGATTACATATTTAACCAATTCTGTATTGTATTAATTTGTAAAACAAAGATTATATTTTTGATTTTCAAATTAAATGTATTTCTAAAAAAAAAAATGCTGATAAAGTTTTACGAAAGTATCTCCCCCATGAAGACATAACTACGTCTATAAAGGTCACTTTACCACAAATATGCAGATACAAAAGTTACTTAATATTGAGCTATCGAGTCTCTCGTAACTTTTTAAAAACTAAAACCAAAAAATTATTTTCAGAAGCAAAAATAGCAAAAAATTAGCAAATAATTTCCACGTTACTGGTTACATTTTGATAATTTGGCTCAGCTAGCTTAATATATTTAAATATACGTATGATAGAAGAAGTATAACTTATAATATGAAGTATGACTTATAATTTATGATTAATGATCTCACTGATTACCTAAGTGATAATTACTTCAATAATAAGCATTATATATTGTCATCAATTATTGTCCAACACTGATGTAATACAATGCGGTATCGCATCTAAGCCAAAGCACTTTGTCTCGTTTACTTCTGCGCTGGTCGCAGGGCACGCTTTCGCAAAGCGAGCGCGGAAACGCGCAGAAATCGTCGCCATTAACCATTCCGGCCGAGCGTTCAACCGTAAAGCACGCGGAGGGAACATTCGTCTTTCTATTAATTTCTGCGCGGCGCGAAATTACGCGCGTCGGCCGACCCTAAGCCATATTAATATCGTAGATTACGAAGGAAATTAAGACAGCGATGGGTCGCAGATACCGCGGCGGGATTCGGCGTTGTTCCTTTGTTACTTACGGCGAAAGGGTTGAGCCGAGGAGAGTTGTTGAATCGTGCCGGTCTGTATTTCGCACGGGTGAGAATAGCGTCCCATAACATTGGTTGATTAAAAAACGCAGCGGGACTATAATAATGGATAATGATTGTCGCAAGTTTCAGATATTAAGAGGGAATAAAAAAGAAAAATACACATTATTAATATGTTAGTCAATTCTAAAATGCTTATTTTTCATTTTCTGATAATGACAAGGAATACAAAATATCTAAATGAAGAAAGTTTTCGATTTAAATATTATGGAATTAATTCTTTTTGTAATTTTTGAGAAAAATTATTTTAAATCTAAAAGTCCTTACTTTTATTTACTGGATATCCCGGCGCTCGTAGAAATGATTGTAGTTTTAAAACTACGTCGCGTTTGTCAATGCCAGTTTACGTTCTCGAGTTTAAATTACATCGGTTTTAAAGTTGATGCAAACAATCATTATCCTGTGCTATACTTTGTTCAAACGACTGTTCTCATTTATAGCGCCATTGAGTTCGCGGCCGTACGCACTGATACGATGGAACGCCGATAAGAACATGGTGCGGTTAAGCATTACGACGATCGGCCAGGTCTATCTCACGTACGCCGAAAAACGTCTTCTTCTTCTTCTTTGCCCGAGAATCGATTACCGTCGCTCCCATAACGGCAGAAAAACTTTTAAGACGGCGCGGAATCACATCAAAGATTATTTCCGCCAATAAAACGGAAGTCGAGTCTCGGTCGGGGAGGCACTCCGCGAATCGCTCTGCGCGGCATAACAAGACGGGGACGACGGTAAAAGTCAGGGGGCGAGGTTGACGGTCGGGCGGTTAAGGGCTGTCTAAAGGGTGGCTCATAGCGAGAAGAAGACCAGCAAGCCTGGCAATAAATCTACGGTCGCCCGGAGCGAGTACTTATCGGTTCGCCAAGATCGCCGGCGACATCCCGAGTCGCGCGAAATCCCCGGCGGGCTCTCGTCTTCTTCAAATTGACATCGCAGTTCGAAGTGAGATCGAGATCTGATGTAACGAGCATCTACGGCGACGTTTTGTCAGATCTTTGCGCGAGCATGTGTATTAGTATACGGAATCGAGCAAGGGTAAAGTGGAGTGTCGGATAAATTAGTTTTTCTTCAAACGTCATCGTCGATAATGAGGCATTAGTCTCTTGTAGTGAGAATTGTTACTGATTAATTAAAGATTATTATTTAAATCAACAGGAGCATTTCTAAAATCTATCAGGAGCTCTAGAACTATTGTAGATGTAAATAGAACTGTTAATAAAACTTTTAGTTTTTAAAAATGAGGTACCAATTTTACAGAGGCCTAATTAGATAAAATGTATTCTAAGAGAGAGATAACTTTATTACCCATCTTTAATAGAAGTTATATTACGCAGATTTTAGCCATAAGAAAATCTATGACAATTTGAGAGATATTTTGTGTAAAAAATCAATATTATAATAAATTTAATGGGTATTTACGATCTTCTATCGGAAAACTAATCACTATCTTACATATTCTTACAGGTGCATATTTTTACAAGTGCAGATGCAATGGGTCGACGTTGGAGAATGCTGAAATCCGGATAGCAGCACGAGTACGCCGAGCCGGTGAGTCGGATTAAATATGACTTACATAGTACTTAAGTTCTCGTGACGTTACGTAGCTTCTCGTGTAACATAGCCGACCGCACGAACTTTAGGCAGGGCGAGGCCTTGGTGCGTGTAGTCGGATTGGAGGGCCAAAGTTACCATATCGCGCGCGTCCGTGTAGTCGTGACCGGCGGGCATTGTCAAGGTTTCGTTCGGGTAAGTTTGCCGGCCCCGTGATTTCACTCCAGGCGGATTCACCCGGATTATCGTCTCTCGAGGTGCACTCGAGAGAGAACTGGATGTAAAGTCTATTTATCGATTGATAGTGCCAAACTTTTTCCTCGAACATTATCAAATTAAATTTCTACACCCGACGTCATTATTTTACAGGGAGTTAAATAAAGGACTTACAATTAGATAAAGAAACAATTAGATAAAGAACTGTGAAATTAGATAAAGAAGATCGTGACATTTCTTGAAATATTAGTGTCATCGAATGCGCGTGTTAATTATTAATTCTATCAATTACTGCCACAAGTACTTTCGCTTCGTTGAATTATGTTTAACGTCCGGTCGTCGGATGATGGCCGGAGCGTGCTATGAATTTTGCAACAATTCGGTATGGTGTTGTCAACGATCTTCGTTCCGCATCAAACGCAAGGGAATACTGAGCGAAATGTATACAGCGAAGTGTACGGGACATTTAAAAAGCATTGATTCAATTTTACGCTCAAAAGCGAGGCTCGCTGCCCTCAATCCATAGCCGAGCGCTGTGGATGACAGGGATACCGGTGGTGGTGTTGACGTTCCTATAATTCGACTGGAAAATATCAGAACAAGTTGCGTAATTCCGCGAGAAATATCCGACCGTCTCAATCTTGCCTAGACTACTCCCAAATTTTTGTTTAATTTTAATTATTACAGATTTCCCTTTGATAATCTCTGTTATTCGAGCTCTATAAAATTTAACGATGAAATTTTATAACAAACATATATTTGAAATTTTCAATTACATGTTTTTGAGAAAATTCAAAATTAATTTTTCGGTTCAATTTTAAATTATCGCCTTTGATTATACTCTGTGTACGTTCAATAGCTAAATAGTAGATATACTTGATATATTGATACAAATTGATATTTGTATCAAAATGCTTTTACAATCTTTAGAAGACAAGAAGCTGAATCTGTGGCAGACTTAATCAACAAATTGGTCCCCCAAGGATCCTCAGTCTTCCGGCGCAATGCCGTGAACACGCATAATTCAAAGTTGCACGGACCGCAGTCTAATTATTCAATCTTGTCGAGAGAGTTAGCTCGTAGAAGCCCGCTGAAAACTTCAAATTCCGTTAGTATGAGATCGCGTTTTGCGCAAGAGCGAGAGGAGCTGTCTTGGATGAAGATATTGACGTATCGTTAATTTTGCTCGATTTATTTGGAAGCAAACGTTGACGGATTATGATGCTGCGCAACTTGTCGGGAAAGTTTTACCTCGTTCAGAATTTCAGCCTAAACAAGCTGATAGCTTCCTTATCCTTTAGCCTCTTCGGCTGACAGCCTTATCTTCTATAGGGCAGCTTGTTTGACTTCCGGCGATGTCTCCTCCTAGCCGGACGCACTTGATAACTTGAACACCGCGGGTCTATCTCAAAGAGGGACGGCAGAGAGACGGTAATGGAGAGAACAAGTACAATAGAGTAAGCAAGCAAGACAGGCTTGCTATCAGGCTTAGTCAACCTAATCCTTTCCGTGGGTTGGCTTTGCATTAAGTAAAGTCCATCGACTTGGCCGGAAGCCGCGCCTCTCTAAAGTCTCGTCATTCTCGCGCGTTCTTTTGATAAGAAATTTTTTTAAAGCCTTAGGAATAATTTTCGCGATGTGTAAACGAGCTATATCTTGTAAACACCGTAACTTTCGCTAGTCTAACAGTAAGTTGAAAGATAGTCTAAAGTTTGTTCCAATCGACTTTTTTTACGGCCTCATGTCCGAGTCGATCGAACATTAAACACGAGAGAAAGAAGGAGGTTAATCCACGAGAGCGAGGTAACAGCCATATTTCTCAATAAACAATAAATCAACGGGGTCGCCTAGGTATAACGCCCTCTCTTATAGATCTACCTTCTCTTTCATTCTTGACTCCGTCGTCGTTTCTCCGAAATAAACCCTCTCACTCCATCGCTCATTCTCTTATTCCTTTACGTTCGCTTATATATATCTCTCTTTCTCTTCTTCTCTTTCTATCGTTGTGCGAGTCTCCAGGCCCCATTAATCTATGGTTATCTACGGCCTGCGCTGGATAAGTGCGTCGGAATGAGCCATTTCACCCTTGGGAGTTCGAATCCATCCTCCACCCTCGTAAGGGAAGGCCATCGAGAGACTGGCCCTTGGGCATCCTCTTTTGCCCTCGCGATGAGCTGTGCAAAACTCACTCCTTAACGAGATCGTAACGACGACGGATGCTCGCGCCGGGCAAAAATGCAGGAATCGACAGTCGTTCCACGTAAAACGTGAGAAATTCTTGAGAAGCGTTTTTTGAGACTGATGTAATTATTAAGGAAAAAAATTGCAAAATTGTCGACGCAGGAAAAACCGTCAAAATTATATGAGGATACAAAACGTGAAAAGACAACGATGAAATTTCCTTTTTTCTTCCCACGTCGCGTGAATAAATTTCGAAACTTCGAAGTAGTATCAAAACGGCGTAAAAAGGCACGAGAAACGCCAAGTGCTCGCGATAAAACTACGCGAACGCGTAAGATGGTACGCGAACGATCTCGTTCCCTCGTTTCTCGGCTTTCAGGCAGCATCCGGTCGTAGCCCGCGCCACTTCGTCTCCTCCACGGTGAATAATGCTCGTAGGTTATCTTTTCACCTTCGAGTCCCGTAAGTAAGGCGGAAAGCAACCCCTGTCTCCGCCGTTCGCTGTCTCTCGGCCCGACCTAACGAACTAAAGAACAAGTTTACTTTGCATGCGTCCCGGCGGCTCGCCGAACCCTCTGTCGTCGAAAACGCGGACGACGATGGGCTGCGCCCTTATCGCCGGAAAAGTTAAGTGGAAGAAAATGCGTCGACTAAGAATGCGGGAGGGATGGCGCGCGACTCGAGATGGCGGGCAAAGTTGAAATTGATGCACTGGACGAGTGCTAGAATATACGAAGCTTACGTTCGTTGAAAGCTATTTGCGCGAGAGGGAAAGAAAGAAAGCGCGATCTTGAAAGCTCCTGCCTCGAAAGTTTCTCTCGTCTCGATGGAACGAGATCGATTATAGAGATGTGTGCGTCTGGTCGTTGCGATATCGGCTTGTGATTCTGTACTTGAGTGCGATGTGCCTGTTAGCATAAATTTATTGAGGCTACCGTTTATGAACTCTGGTCTTGCTGCTCGAAATCGAACTTCTAATTAATAAGAATAATTATGAGCGAAAGAAATTTGTAATAGCTGGTTTCAAAATTGACGAGGTGACTCGCGCGATTCTCACGTAATCGGGGAGTTTTAGGTATATATAATATAATTTCTCTTATCGTATCTCACGGAAACTATACGTAGTTCAGCGAAATCCTGTCGGACGTGACGAGTGATATTATAACGCGCCGCCTCTATCCCCGTTGCGTGCCAGTAGATACAGAGTGTCTACGGCAGACTTTGCGTAACTCAGAAACTAAATGTGTCAGAAGGGGTGAAGGGCGACGCGCCTCAGTTTGACTATGATCTGCCAGAAGCAGACTCGCGAACATTGCCGTTCGCGAGAGGATCTTACTCGGTCATGAGAGATTCTTTTAATTACGTCAACGTCAAGAAAATGTTTTTGTCGATAATCACACAAAAATGGAGCATATCTCAGCTAACAATTTTCGTCGTACGTTCCATTATATTTTCATGATAAATATTGGAAACGAATTATATCGAACTTCAGGGGATGCGAAGAAGAGCGTGAGAAAAACGGCGCCGCACGCCCGATCGCGGCGAGAATAAATTCTTCCCATTGCCGATAAATATGGGCGCATTGTTTCGGTGCAGCGCGCGATCGTGACGAAGCACTGGGTAGGCAGATTATAAATTGCAAAGACCACGCGGGCGGCGGGGGCAGTTGCCGTTCGATAAATTGGGATTTTATTATCGCTAATAACCATCCAAAATTATTATGCGTTGATATTTATGCGGAGGCTAACCGCCCCTTCCTCCACTGCTCGCCCGTTCGCTTCGCATACACCCCCCGCGACACGCACCAGCGAGCGCAAACCGCGCCCTTCCGCGGGGGTTTGGGGCGAGCGATTTTGGTGATCGCATTTTGGCTATTATTTACGCGTCGTGTGCATACGGTTTTCGCCTCTACGGGGCTTACGAATGTTTATCGGCAAAAATTAACGGGCAATTTGTTCGGGCGCATTGTCGACGGTAATTATTATTTTATCGACGGTCACGCGCTCACGACCAATCTCTTGTACCCTCTTATTATTTATTGGCCGGCGTTCCGTTTTGCGAACGCACTGAACGCTATTATCGAAAGAGCTCCGGTAGCGTTATGCAGTTTTGTGCATTAAAACCGACCGCGATATCGCCGACGTGTTTAATTTCGTGTCATGTATTATGGCGTGTCAGATACGCTGGCGGAATAAGAAATTCAGATTGCATTAACGATAACGCGATGTCAAATCAGTGCCCGTGCAAATTTGTCAATCTCTCGTCGCGGTGAAAACATGTGAAAACGTATTTCTTTGACGAGCGATGCAACAAGGATGCATATGGAATTTTTCTCGTTTACCGTCGTTGCGCAGAATGCAGGTTTATTGCCACGAGGGTAAACCGCACCCCCGCATTTCTCACCGAATTGGCATAAGGAGGGGGGGGGGAAGCGCGGATCAATTTACGACGCTCGTTACGATCGATTCACCGCGGGATCGGCGATTCGTTCGCCGTAGAAATCGCGCAATTTCTCACGAGGGATTGGCAAGCCATCGCGTGACGGTTGTGCGAAGAATATCTTTAGCCACGCATTCGCCGCAACTGGCGTTTCGGCGAGTTGAGCTGAGTTGAGCGCCGCGCTTTTTCGTAATTGGCTCGCTTTATGCCGAGCCATGCGCGGAACGAAAAATGTACGCGCGTATATTGTTTTCACTGCACGACGCGGTCGTTGCGCACAAACACGCCGCGGATTATCGAATGCGGGACGATCGTGGAGCGCGGGCACGCGTGTCGTTGCCGCGATTACATCGCGCCCGATCCTGGAAAGGACAATTTTTCGCCAGACCCACGCTGCATGACTCGCGCTAATAAATAAGCACCTGTCTGTCGCCCGGCGCAATCTGCGTTTTTATTCCATGAAACGTAAACGCGAATCCTGCACGCCACGCGAGACATCCGTGCGAGTGCATTTTGAACTCCGCTTGTGCGAAATATTTGCGATGAGTATCTAGTTGCGTAAAATTTGTTCCTGAATATCTTATGCTTATAATATACATGTACTCTACGCGCACGATGCATTCAAAATGCAATCATTAGTATGGCACATTTTTTCAGCTGTGAAGTAATAATTGGATTTTTATAAATCGTATTCGGCTGCACAATTAAGCCGGTAGTATGGAAGTGTTTATGATCGCATTTCAGGCATAATTATAGTAAATCTAGACCAGCCCGGGGCGAATCGCGTTAGTTTCTATAACGATATTTGCTGCGGTGCGGCAATTTTGGTATCGTTTTATCGGCAACGTAATATACAATTCGTCCACATATATATTTTATAGAGAGCGAAATAGAGGAATACGGGTGAAAGAGAGACAGAGAGAAATTGAGAAAGAGAGAGATACGGCACGTATGTATAGATGTATACATTCATGTATAATATACATATACATGTGCGCGTCCCACATCGGCTAATCTCGTATTTGCGCGATTAATTCTACGCGTTTAACGGAATCCCGTGTCTCGCTAATTACTCTGTCGCGAGCATTTCGCGCGCGCACTGACGATGCTGTTTTCGCGTTAATTATGGAATCCGCTGGCTAATGGATCGTGCAATAAAAGTGAAGTAAATTTAGTTCTTAGCAGAAACTAACAGCGAAATTATTTCGAGTGGAACGAGATCATGTCCTACGATTTCATTGCCATGAATAATCTTTTACGAGTCATCGTTATTTTACAACGTTCGCCTGTATCGTCGTCTCGATTATTTTGATCGTAACAAATTGCTGGCAGCGAATCAGCTGCGCTCCAATATATCGCGCGTCATGCGTAAGAGTGACGCGGATCGTCCGCGTACGACGAGTTTAAAGCCACGTTTAAGCCGTATGGGGCTTAGGTGCGTCTATTTTCTAGCAAGGTCCCTAAACCGGAGATTAAAGCCATCGCTCTGCGCGAGGGCGCTCCAAAAATCCAGGGATTACGTCTAGGCAGCAACGGCGACGGCGGATATGAATTAATTTCGACGTTAAGAGCTATCGCGTCTCTCATTTATAACAACGGCCCCCCCCTTTTTGCGAGTTACCCGTCGCTCTCGCGAATCCATGGCTATGTTCCACTTTATCATAAAATAATTTATTACCATACGGTTTTTAAGAATGCAGGAAAAATTTCAAAAAGTGCGCATGAAATCGTAGTTTGTACAGTTCGCAGATAAAATATAACTCTGTTTAAACGCTTCTCGCAACATACTACTGCATTTTTGCAAGTCTAAATTTTTCAATGACATGAATTTTTATTGAAGAAATGAAAAAAAAAAGGATTCTTGAAATTAATGAGGGAACATAATCAGATTTTACAGTTTTACAGGGGCACGCGAAACCCTTTGTGAAACGATTTCGCTCCCGGAAAGTGCTCGCGCCCGCAGCGTTACAAACGCAGGGTGCGCGGTGCATTTCGGTGCAACCGGCACGGGGGTTGTTCGGCGTGTCGGGGTGCTTTTGGCGCTGACAATACCGCAATGCACAGGTTGGCCTAATAAAACTATGATCGCCGGATAAAACAGTGCAGTGCACGCTGGTAATTAGCGGTATACATAAATCATTGGCAGCGCGCCGCGTAAATGCATACGCACACGTGTACGCGCGCTCGCGTACGCGTGTGTGTACACCTATTACAAACCTCCCCCCCCCCAAACGCGATGCCGCCTCCGGCAACGTCCCCTCCGTCTCCGCCACCGTCAGCCACAGTTCACCGAGTAAATGAATACACGTGTAACGGCCAACGCAAACGTTGTGACACTCGCTTCTTCTCTTCGCCCACACGAGTAATCTTTGATTTCATCCACGACTATTTGCACGAGAGCACGAGACTAGGAACGAGGATGCTTCGTGAGTAGGATCGATATCGAGGTATACTATAAGACAATAGTTTTCACAGATGTGTTGCCGTCAAAAATTATAATTTTTTTAGTTACTGTCGCGGCTGTATTGTTGACCAATTCTTCATCGCTGCGCTCGTTTCTGAAACGATACGAATCTTTTCGCTTGATCTGCGTTAATTACTCTTTACCGCCTTTCCTCTCTGTGCCGCTTGTCACACCTGAGAATCCGCTCACCGTTGAGTAATGCGATTCCGCGATACATTTCATTTATAATCGTGGCGGTACGCCTATTATCGCTCGCGTCGGTCGCGGTATCGTTTTGAAGTGCACACGAATATGCTCGCACCGTCGATGGATGACGTTCGCTTTCCGTCCCTCTCTGTCCCCGTCCCTCTCTCTCTCTCTCTCTCGAGGATTCCGGGTGCAAGGGTGTGCGCGTTTGTCGGGAGGGGAGGGATTGGTATCGGACGCGGGGGCCTCGCGGCGGGCGGGAATGACCGATGCCGAGGGCAGTCAGGGGTATCAAGGGGACGGGGGACGGGAAGTGGCAGGTCTATCGCCATCGGAGCCGGGAATGCGAGTCTAGGTTATCCGGTGACAAAGCAGGTTCGACTCGTGCGCAACGAGGCCCTCTCGGCACGTCGGATTATCACCATTGAAAATGGTGCAACCGAAACCCCACTGTTCGGATGCAGCCGCGCTTGAACGCGATACGTGCGCGCGGCGCGACGCAACCAAAACCGGAAGCGAATTCCTTGTCGCGTCGCCCGGGAATTTATTGTCGATCTCGCGGCATGAACGATTACGGTTTTGTATCCTGGTACCGCGATCTGGCCTTTGTCGTTTATTGTTAGAGTTTAACCCCTCTGCGATTTGTTCTTTCTTTTGTAATGTAGCACGAAGCTGTCGTTGCGCGCGTTGCGCCATACGATGGATTTCCAAATAAAATGTTAACTGAATGTCATGAATAAAAAGTGTGCCGTGAGCACTGATGAAACATCGTAGCACGGCGAAATAGCTGATGAGAATGCCGCTCCCGTTTGTAGACAGACCCGGTCACAAATTTTTCTCTACACATTTCCATCTACTCGGTTATCTATCGCGAAATTCCGGAAACGATCCTCCCACTAGAGCGATGCCGCGTCGATTGGCTCACCGCGATCACTATGCTCGCGTACGATGGGCGCTCTTTATCGAGGATCCGGCGTCGAAACCGCAGGTCGAAAATCATCAACACCGCGCGGCGGCACGCGCCCCAGCAAAACGAGACAATTGGCATGGTTCTTGCGCCTCCGATGCGCGAAACGGTCGGCGAAACGGAGGGAGGTAAGGCGAGCCATCCCCCGGGGGGTTGTAGCTAAATTGGCGGCAGTATATTACCGGTCGGACCGACGCATTTAATTTGAATATAATCGCGGAAGGAGATCTCTCAGGAGCTCGGGGGCACTCCGTGGCGCGGGTGACTCCGGGCACTGCGTGACGGTGACCGGAAGTGCTCCCGGGACACCGGAAACAAAATGGCCGCTTTCTCTCTCTCCTCAACCCTCTCTCGACCACACCACCACCACCGCCTTGGCGCCGTCACCTCGTCCTATCGTACACGGCGCCCACCTATACCGCTTACTTTACTCGGCTGCGAGAGCGTCCGCCCTCTTTCTCACCCCTCGTCTTCACCCTCGAGAATCGTAGGGCGAAATTAACTTTGCATTGTCCTTATTCCGAGGATCTCTCGCGGGTTAGCTGTCGGATAATGGCAGGGCCATGCTGAGATACAAGTTCGGCAAGACGAATAATAACTGTAGTATAGCGACAGCAACTGTAGTAATATGTTAAATCCCTTGAACATCGATAACGGATATTTTTTCCGCTTTAGATAGCTATTATTATTAAGTTCTATAATAAAATAATAAATTCCGCAGGAAATGTTCCAATTACCTGTCATTTCCATATTTTTTAATGGTAGATTTAACTACGGCTAATTTAGAATAAAATTATTTTTAATAAAAATTTCTAAGTAAAATCGTCATTTATCGCGAGCTTTATTTCAATTATTTGAACATTCTATAATATCGAGCCTTAAATAGAAAAACAAATATTGCATAGAATTAATTAAGAAATACAATTTCATCCATTTTCTAGTTTAAAATGTAATTTATTCCAAAAGTATTATAATTTCGTTTGCGTTACTGATTACTCGAAAGGTGTGGACCAACTTTTTTTTTAAGGAATAAGTTGAATTTAAATGAAGTCAAAGATATATCAAAGAATTGTGCTGGCTATCTTGTAGCAAATTTTGTGATTTGTGATATGTATTATTAAATTATTGTTGTTGGATATTCGATGTGCGCAGACGATGTACGGTCGGGCGTGGTTTCGCGACCCTTGTAACGCGGGTGCCGCTATCGGAAAGTCAATAAATGGTGTCAATGTCATAAGTTACGTGTAACTGCTCGCTCGCAGGTAAGGGAGTTTAGTGATTTAGGAGTAATTGCGATGCCGGGCGATGATTCGCGTGGGAATGCAACAGGGCACAGTGTTCGATAAGCTCCGCGGAACAATAACAATTAAACCGGCTAACTCGTAATGCCAAAATACAATATAAGCACGAACAATGCTGTGCCTGCCGGCGGAGGAAGGACGAGCAGTCGTCCGACAATGCCCGCCTGTACTTTCGTTAGACAAAGGCGAGACTCACGAAGCTTCCTCGAGCAGAGATCGTAAGTCGAGGAAGAGCTTAAGCCGGTCGCGTCTTACTACGCTGCGATCGTTTCAGAATGCGCGAGGAGAGATCGTAGAATTTAATTAAAATCTACCCGACCGCTCTCTTGAAACTTTACGTTTCAGAAAATGTTGCCGAGCCCGACGACTCGCCGTGATTTACGAGCGCATTTCGCTTTTTCATTATATAATAATTATCAATGCGTGATTATTGATACAATTATTTGACAAGCTAATAACGTAGCATGTGTGTGTATCTCTCCCGCGTTGGTTATTAATTAATTATTGCGATGCATTAACTGTATTATGTTGATGACAATCGCGCTGCCAAAGCCGATTTTCGTCGCCCGAAAGTTTTACCGCAAAATATGGGCAAATTACCGGCTTATTTTCATTCGTGCGTGCGACGTGCGGCGTACGGACATAATTTCTTCATCCGTTTTGCGTATTTCCCTCGACTCATCCGGCATCTCGCGCATAAGCGTCACTTTACGTTAATCGTAACTCGTCGATGCGTGCAAACGGTGAGCGACCGCCGCGCCGCGCCGCGCCGCGCCGCACCGACGACGTGGTGGTCGAAACGCAGCCGCGATAAATCTCGAAATTGCGCGACGCACAAAGTGCGTCATCGGCTTTAAACAGCGTGCACGCGCGAGAGATCACCTCCACCAATGGGACGGTATAAATTTGATATTTTTTATCTATGCGTTTCGATCGCCGTGAGATATTAGCCGAGAATCACGTTGGGAAAACAGGCGGAAGAGTTCGCCCCGTTAATGCCGTTTATATGGGGTTTTATAATTTTATTAAGCGCGTTTCGATTCGTTCGCAGTTCTCTCTCGTTATTGTTTGAGAAAACACCAGTTGGTAATGATATATCGTCGAAGATAAAGCGCGATTACATTTTAGCAAGAATAATCCTGTATCACCGTAGAAAAATATTCGAGAACCACTCGGTACCTTAAGTTTTCCGCCACGGGCTACTTACGAATTTACATATCGTCGTGCTGAATACCGAAGCGCTGAATACGATGTAGAAATTTAAATTTTCCTACTTAATCCTCTTAGGCCATAATTTCACGTAGCATCGTGATAAACGCGAATACAAGCACCGATAGTTTTCTGAATGCCATTTACCTTCTGATTTTTTCTTCATTTAATAATAAATAAATTGGAACAGTCGCCTGTAAGACGGTGGTATCAAGAAAATTAGCATATAAATTGAAATTTTCACGTAATTATCATAGAATTATCGTACAAGTTTATCGTGAAAGAATATTAACAGGAACCCTACGTTAAGTTGAAGGATTAAATTTTCGTAGTTGAACTCGCACGGCTATCACGAACGGATTCGTCCAATCCAAGGCCTTCATTATCGTCGCGTTTGTACGTCCGCTCGTCAATGAGTAATCCGCACTTCCGTATCGCGATACAAACTCCGGAGTAGCCGACGAAGGGAAAAGAGAGAAAGAAACCGGACGGTCTCACCCTTACCGAGTTCTCGAGGCACGGCTTCCACCTCGCCTTGGGAGAGCGTATGATTAAACAACTCAGGTGTTTTATGCTCGGCTCGTGGTGATCGCGTGACCCAACGGCCACATCCGTTTCCGCCTTTGCGTACGGTCAACCTCTTCGACCCCTGACCAATGGTTCGCCTTAAGGGTGCGCGTTACCATCGACCGCGAAAGAAAGTATACTTTCCGCCGACGTATCTTTAAGCTGTAATCGGCTTCGCTCGATAGTCACGCGTCGTCGACGAGCTCTCCAGAGCGAGAGCTGTTAAATTTTACTTCGCGACGACGATTTTGTTTCCTCGGTAAAGACATCCGTTTCAGGATTTAGATTTCATGTCCCGCACGAGACAATGACTGTTAATACATATAAAAAACTATATTTTTCTCAAGTTTGTAGAAATAGTATAACATTATTACTTGTTTTATAGTTGAATGTATTTTTATACTTCTCATTATATATTCTATCAATAGTCTAATCCATGGAAACAAAAATGTATACAAAGCTTGCGCGTTCCTTCCAACGCTCTGACGTGCGCTTTCGATGTTTCGGTCTCGTGGCTCGAATCAATTCAGACTAGACAGCTATAGGGTGCAAGAAAGGTCGGGCAAATGTCGGAGAATGACATTAAATGCCGAAATGCCATCGACCCCGTGAAATGGTATAAAGAAGCGATCCCGAATCGTTCCTATTTCTTTTCCAACCCAACATATTTAATATTGATGCAGCATTTAATCGATCTACAAAATTCTTCTAAAGCATATTATGTATAAAAACAATGTGACAAATAAAATCGATAATAATAAAAAAGATAGATAAAACACCATAATAATTTTATTAAATCTAGAAGACTTTTGTATAATGAAAGTATATACAAGTTGAAGAGAAAAACAACAAGAGATTGAAATGAAAACAAAAAAAGAACAGCATATTAAAAAAATGATGTAAGCGTATACAATTAAGTTGATTTAACTAAGATAATGAAATAGCTATTAAGAGATACAATATATCTAAAAAGAGACAAAGAGAAAGAGAATGCAATTATAATCGGTTAAATGGAGTTTAATCATTTCGGTGTTGTGGAAGCCAGCTCGCCATCATTAAATTAAATAATAGCATTGTCCTTTTAAAAGAAAATATAAAAATCGAAACTATATATGTTTTATTTTTCCTGTTATAAGCGGTTTTTTATAAATTAAATTAAATTAATTTAATTTAAATTTGACAAGTTAAAATATTAATATGCCGACATTTAAAAAGATTAATCTGACTTTCCCCCCAAAGTAATCAACACATACGTAAAGCGAACGCTTTTGATAACTAGCCGAGCCAAAGGGTTGTTAGCACCAAATGGTTTAACTGTTTTGGACAACCAAAGACACGGGGAGTATAATTAATTCGGCCATTCGGCTTTATCGCTGCGCTATTATGTTCGGACGTATCTCTCGCGGCGAATATTCGGTCTTCTCGCTCTTCTCCCTCCGGATTCGTGAGTTTTCCGAGAAATTAGTCGGCATGATTTGCATCTGACGTGCACCTCGAGGCACCCACACGTCGCTCGCATAGTTCGCAACTCTGACTTTCCTTGCCTCTCTCTCTCTCTCTCTCTCTCTCTTTCTCTCTTCCCTCTTCTGGCGAATGTCTCCGAATGCCTTCGCATCCACGTCGGAAGCTCTCGCGTCAATTATGCTCGTCAAGAGAGGAAATGTCGAGCAGATTCTTCTCGCTCTACGGCATTGATCCTCCTCGAAAGTCTCGAGTCTAGGGGAGCGAACCAACGTTTACATCGACCGTAATGTAGAATGGGAGACGGCAGTTGCGAAAACAGCGACGTCTAATTTTATCAAAAAATAACCAATAATTTATTCGTAGATAACGTTAGATATTCGTATATTAATTTTATATAATTTTCTAAAGCTTTTAGTCCGGATAATTCCGATAATCGTGACTCTTTGATAAGATTCTAGCCAAATTCTAAGAAAAGAAGCTCCTGGAAAACTTGACGGGAGGTATTACTCGTTGTTTTGTGCGAAGGTAAGAGATGGAGAGGCTGTCCTCTTGGCGGCGGGACTCTCGCAAAAGCGTAACGTGCGGGCTCTCGAGTCTTCGCGCACCGATTATCTCCATTCGGCAGATCCGCCGAGGCGTCTCGGCTCAAGTCCCGGCTTTCGAACGAGCCTCGGCTTAACTCGGTTGTTGTGAATAAGTAAGCGAAGTGTTGCGAAGTGCTGCAGAAGTTAGGCAAACCCCTGGGCGCGCGCGGCTGGGGTGGCTCGAATTAAATTGTTATACGGATGAGCTGCCACGAGGAATACTCGAGCAAGCGACTTTGCCGTCGCCGCCGACGTCGGCGCCGCCGGGTGTGAATGTTTAATTACCGGCTTTCATTATTGTTAATAAAATAATAGCGCCGCCGGAGGGGGCCCCGCGGAAGCGAGACCACATTTCGGCGCAACGTGAATCGGAACTGGTTGTTTTGTCGGCGCGTTTCCTGAAATTCCGCCGATTATTGAATACGATTAATATCCGTTTTATCCTCTCGTAATTTAAATAATAGATCCTTTTTGCGAGGAAGAAATTATCACAGCATCTTGTTATTTGTGTGTACTTTACATACCTATGATTGCACTGTTGACAAGCGAAGCACTCCAAGTGGTAAACGTTGGTCCTTGCGCGCATCACCATCTCGAAAGCTGGAATAACTTTGCTGCATGCTGCGCAGTGACCGGTATTTCCAAAGAGTCTGTCAAGCCCCAAAAAAAGACATACTTTATTATCGCTATTCTGCATATTACATGTCAACGAATTATGTACCCGATACAATTTTTTTATTACTATTAGACTAGCAAAATCCAAAAGAGAGATCCTAAATAGTCTTTCTTTCTCTTTATTTAATTGTATATATTTTCATATCGGTCTCATTTTACTTACTATTATTAATTTTTTAATGTAACATTGATTCCGCAAATTAAGATTCGCGATTCGTAACAGAATTATCGCATAATTAAATGCGTGAAATATAATACTTTCGGAAGTTGGGAAGTCTGATTTTTGTCACGACGCAAGAAAAGTCGTTTGTTCGATGACGAGAGCGAACAGAAAGTTTCGCCCCGTCCGCGACGGAAACCAATAAGCTTACGGGCACCGCGAATATGCCGTCTTCAAATATTGGGCCATTAATAAAGGCCACAATGTTTCGACGTTGGTGCGTGTTCCTCGTACGGACGCGCCACCTGCGCGCATTCCCTCGGGACTCCGTAATCTCAACACGGTTTATTTGCTCTCGCTTGTGTTTATATGGGATGTGGGTGTATTCAATAAGGGAAATTCATCTGTAAAATTCGATTTGTTGCCGCCACTCGCCTCGATTTCGTCTCCCCTCTGCAATAGCGTCTTTCGTCAATCGCTTTGTCAATCTGTCTGCCTGTTTACCGACTCACGTCGACACGAGATGCGCAACGTTGTCGAATCCGCGAAAATCTTGCTAGAAAAATTTTTTGTGAGAAACTGATCGATTAAATTGTTTGTCACTTACCGTAGGTAATCTCTTTTGCAAAGGATGAGATTAGCCTTGGTGTAGAGCGTCGAACCAACCTCGCCAAGCCTGCAGTCGCAACATCCACATTTCAAACAGTCTTCGTGCCAATACATGTCCAATGCTTTCAGAAGATATCTGTTTAAAAAGAGTTATTATCTGATAGCATCTGAATAGAAAATACAAGCATGTTTTTTTATACTTATAGAATAATATATTTTTCATAAGTTTATTATACATATAAAATTATAGTTACATAAATTTAAATTTTAAGAATGAAATAACATTACCGACTAAAAATTGAAAAAGAAACAAAATTTATTACTGCTAAACATTTAATTTAAATTCAATTTGTTTCGACATAGTTCTTTATATAATAATTTAAAAATTGAACGCAGCTTTCTTATATTCTGCATTATTATAAGGCTTTCCATTTCTAATTATAATTACTTATTTTTTATTTCATTCAAATATCAATTTGCGAATGTTGGACAATATAGATCACTTTTCGTCAGAAAAAATTATTTCTCCCAGTTTGTTTGTCTGACGAGGATAGGCAGACGTTAAATGAATCATTTCTACGTTAGCGTTCTTCAGGGTAGATTGTGAAACGTACACGTAACGTTACGTCACGTCACGCAAACGAAGCGGAACATTTACCTCTCCGTAATCGTCTTTCCGCAACCCGCGCATTCCTGTTGAGTGGCCCCGTTCTTGCCCGGTTCGCTTTTGCTCCCATCCATAGTCATTTTATCGCCTGCAACATGGTACAGAAAATATTGGCTTAATCACCATCGTAAAAACTATGCATCGTATGTTTGTCGTGTCTCGTAAAATTTACGTTTCGAACACATGTTCGAATTTTATTCAGGAAACATATTAAAAGCGCGATGTCAGGCTTTGGTATTATATTTATCTGGTTTATTGATTTCGCTCCGACGAAAATTAATTCAATATCATTTATTTATTACAATAGCTGTTTCTTACGTTGTTACTTCGACTCGGAAGCCGCGACGGTCGGATCGACTTCCGACGACAGTTGCCGGCGTTCAGAATTGAATGAGTAATCGCGTTCGCGTGCTTTTAACAAGTTTCACCGGCATCTGGCACTAGAATGTCGGCTTGTCTATGAGTAATTAGAGTTACGGCTTGAGAATTTAACGGCGCGGTTAGTGCCATCTGTGTCCACCCTGTTTGGCCCGTTCGGGCGTGTAGCCTTTCTCATCCCTCCCGCATCGGAGCGTCCTGTCCTATGGCCTCTTTCTCGCGATGTGGTCAGAGTTTAGAATCGAATTAGTTTGACCCTCCTACTCCTACCTCTTCCTCCACTTATTGCGCGTTTAAGCACCACCGGCTCCGAAACAAAACCCAACGACTCTGGCAGCCGACCACTGCCCGTGCTCTGGATAAACATTAGGTATCCCTCTGAAGAGCCACGATGTCCCTCTAAGTGTATAAGAATAGCATAACGCTTGTACAGACCGTACAGAAAAAAATTGCGTATTTCTTCTGCCGAAATGTATACATGTATGTATGTATACATATCGGAAATGTATACATATTTTCTATAAATGTTACTTATTTCAGCGAGAATATTTTTTGGAAAATGCAATTTTAATTGTGAAAGTACATGTAAGATAAACAGCAAGATGTTGAATTGTTTGATTCTAATGGCACATATTGACAGGTCGGTCTTTTTCCTCGGGCGATGTCCACCGGGCGCACTACGCGCACAAGTTCGATCTCAGCCACCCGGTATATTTACGAGCTCATACCCGCGGATGCTATGAGCGAAGTTTGTGCGGTTTCAATATGTCCTTCCCTCCTCGCCCCCTTAACATGGACACAATATCACGCGGGTTAATATCTTCCGTGCGGTCGGGGACTTCGGGGCAAATATTAATACAATGCCTTTGATCCGTTAATTATTAACGGCGACGGGATTGAAAAATCCGTATCGCCTTGGCAGAACGCGAAAATTGCCGGGAACAAAAACCAGATGCCGGATGATGCCCCCGTTTTCCGATGCGCTTCTAATTAAACGCCTTTGTGTCGCGGATAAGCGGATGGGACCCGCATACACAGAATGCGCGGAGAATCCTGTGTGTGTGTAAGTGCCGCATGTACGCGCTCGTGTGGGTGTGCGTTTTTTTTTTTTTGCGCGATAGACGCGACGGAGGCAGCGCGCGGCGTGGCGGCGGGAAGTTTTCGTCCACGGTAACGAGAGACGCCTTCGTGCACACCGAGGCACCTCGGTTACAATCGTATACGCGGGGGCGAGTTAATTAATCGAGTTGAATCGATTACACGCTTTACCTCCGCCCGCGGGTTACCGATAAATTGAATACGTTATAAATAATAGTACGATTGTTATTCGCGGGCGTGCACACACCTACCCGGGGTAATGATTAATGGAATAACTAACTAGCGGGGTAAATTATGCAAACTATTAAATCCGCCCGCATATAAACTTTCCCACATAATAATCGCTAGGCGATATTGATTGGTGCGATATGTTAAATTTATGTTGCTCTTTTGGCGGACCTCGCCGATGTAATTAGATCAGATTGAAAACAGTTTAGGGTTTCTTTCCCTTCGATTTTTTTTTTGTGGCGCTCACAAATGTACGCGCGTGAGTTTTGTACACGTGTGCTTTACCTTGACGTTGCGTCTACGCGGTTCAACAGAATTTCCGTAGCGGCTTTCTGGGTCCGCTTACAGTCGTTGCGCGTTTAAATTCTCGGACGGCGAAACGTCGCTGTTTCGCGAACGGAAGTGGCGAGAGTGTTTCCTTTGAAACTTGAAATCCCCTCTCGTACGAACTACGATACTACAGAAATATTTGGAGTTACGTGCAATGGAATTTCACCGCAGAAATTCCTGCGGACGTCGACCTGGATTCCGTCGACGACCTCGAAAACCTTCGACCGTCAAGCCAGGTTGGCGCTCAATTTCTACTTTGTATTTAACCGTGATTTTCATCGGTGCGGTGGGTGTGGTTTCCCCTCGGGCTCGAAGAGAAACATCCGTTCTTTCAGCCGTTCTCTCGGTCGATTTTGTTAACCGACGGTCAACTTTGATCATGCTTTAACTGTTTCTCTTCCGAAATCGCACGTACATCGCCTGGGCATCGCGAACGCAACGAAACGAAGAAATTAACTGCCCCCGTGCGAAATTCGTGATCAATCGTCGATTTTCAAGCGCCGGCGCTGGTTTTTGCGATCAATTACACGGCCGAGGTTATTGTCGTCGAGAAGCCAGCGGAGCACGGCGGAAACAGCTCGCTCAAACGTTACCGAGGAGGGTCCATAACGAGAGGTGGTTTCCCTTCGAAAGCGGCTCGCATCGCTGACCGTCGGAACTGTTCATCAGCTACATGATCGAATCATCCACGGACGCTGATCCTCAAAGCATCGATAATTTGATTAGCCGCTACACGTTCGAGAACCGCTAACCTGTCGACGAGTCAGTATACGTATCCTCCTTGACCAAGCCGTTGCCCGCCGCTACGCTCTCAGTGGTCATTACCGTCGCGATGATATTGCGGAAGCGCAATCCATGGGGATTGCTTACTCCCTCATGCCGATTGAGAGGCTATGGTTATAAGGAGGGCGTAACTCAAAAACCATTCATTTCGAATTGATATTTCTAGACGATTTATCTCGCGACGCGATCAGGATCCCTTAATAAGGGCAATTTAATAAATTAGGTGCGAGTCTCGCAGCAGCAAAAGTTCTCCTCAGTATCGTAAGAAAGGCGTCTGTAAAATCAAGAGTACGTAAGTAGGGCGGGGGCGATCTGCTTATCGACGCAGCCGAGCAACTCTCGATGCAACTCTCTCAAGGCTCCGCCCCTGCAGCATCCATGACACTCCCAGCGTGCCACTCCCGGATCTCTTGAAGAAATAGAAAGTATGTAGCGCGCTGCGCCCGGGTATCTTGGAAACTTAATTCTCCCATACCCCTTCCCTTCACTCGGTCAATTTTCTGCAGCCTACGATCGGAGAGATACCATCTCGATATTATCTTTAAAGACAAATCAGTTTTTGTTTTTAGGAAAAATAGAAATGTTTATAGAAAATAGAAAAATTCTATCGATGACAGAGATATTTTATATACTATTTTCTATTGATCTTATTAATTGATCTTATTATATCTCGTTTATTTCAAGTAACCCGATGTAATTTTATTAACGTATCATTATCGTCCTCCTATTTTTCTCTCCCTCTCCGACCTGCAGGGGGAAAATCCCTTACGTCAGGAAGCGCTTACCGAAATTTCCACTCGTCCAGGGGCACGAGAGCGGCGCGGTCGCGCTTTTGTCTTTAATAATGCTTCTGCAGCGGCGTTATCTCTTACTTTTAGAACGAGCGGGCGGCCGGGCGCGGGCGTCCGGAGAGTCGGTCCATTAATTAGGCGGGCCGCATTAAGCCGAGCATTAATATACTCCGCTGGCTGTTTTGTTTTATCCCGCAGGAAGGACGTAACCTACCCCGAAGGCTGACGGCGGGGGCGGCCATCGGATTGCCGGGGAATCGGGAGCAGGGCAGGGAACGAGGGGAATTATCCCGATGCGGGGGCAACCTGCTAATCCGACCTGCCACCCAACGCCAAGTCGCTGCCGCCGCCGCCGCCTTATCCCGGGAGGTTGTTTAAATTCCGTAAATCGCCCGCGAGAGCGTCTCTCGGTCCCGGGTGCCGACGCGACGGTGCGCGTTGCCGACGGTGAACGGTCGCTCTCGAGAAATTAGGGAGATAAGATTCGAGCCGCGTACCATTAGTCACGTGCGAAATACGGGATGTCATCAGCACGATTCTTTCCCAGAGAAGCCATCATGTCTGGCGATAAACGTATAGTACGCAGATAGAAATATAATTATGTAACTGACATTTGCTGTAGCACGTGGCACTGAATTGGTTTAAGATTGATTTTTTATTTTATAGATAATCTTTAGAAATTTGTGATAAAGATCTGATATAAACTAAAGATAATAATAATCATGGAAATTTGGTAGAACGTTCGCCATTGATGTACATAAAAGTAATTTAGAAAATTATTTATTCAACAGGAAGCGTCTTAATAATTTCAGAATATCGTTTCGTATTTTTGCCATTAGCCTCGCTGAATGATATCGACTACAATTTTTGCGTAGAACTACCTTTGTATTTTTTTCTAGAAGATTACCGAAGTGTTTCCACACGTGTGTGTCTGTAACTACTTCAGAGAAGAAGTACCCATATCATTGCCCACTCGAAATCGTCGCTTCCATTGCGCCGCGATAACTTCCGTTGCCGCCGTCAACTCGTTACTTCACATTTAATACGTTGGCGAAAACGCGCGATAGCGGTACAATACGTTGCGAAATCGGCTTAAGTTTATACTTGGATCGACTCGTCGGGCGCGAGGAATAAGAGCCCCCGCTATAACGACGTAATTTAACGTCCGAAAGGAATATTTCCCACGGAATAAATCTCGCGTAACAGCGCCAGTGAAATCCTCGTTTACCCGGCGTTCAACCCTTGCTAATGGGGGTAATTTAAGGGATGTTTTAAGCGCCCCCGGGTCACACGTGAGCCGCACAAAAAGTTCGCGTATTACGACCGTGGCCGCCGTAATCACGCATTAGCATTCCGAACGGTCGGAGCCGCCATGATATTCCGGATACGCTGAGAACGGCGCACTTTAAACTTCCGTTCCAAAAGGGAAGTCGACTTGTACTGTTTAAATTCTTCCACGTGATACGACGAAATTGTGCATTGAATGCGACGAAATATTTCACTTTCTACATGATAAAATGCAACATTTATTTGATTTGAAATAATATTCAATCTTTAGACTTTAATTTCACTTTTTCTTTGTTTTTTTTATACGATTTCACATACATAACATAAATAATAATTATTTATTATATGTTTATCTTTTTCTTTCTCTTTCTTTCTGATAATATAAAGTATATAACGTAAAGTAACTATATTATCTCATTGAAAATGAAGATATAATATTAATTTTTCTAATTATTAAACTGTTATAAATAGAAATAGTCATATTTTTTGCTTCAACATATTTTGCTTAAAAGAGATACAGAAAAAGATTGAGAATAATACAAATTGAAAAATACATACCATTTATTCATATATGACTTAATTTTTTATCGTCTCGAATCTTTCATTCACCGTTTACGTAACGCGAATTGTATTGTTATATTTGGCGTTTATTTCTTGCGATATACGAACGGTGAATAGCGTTTGAAACAATATAATACTTGAAGGAAAATTGTTTTCGTTCTTGCCATAACGACGCGCTTCCCTTAAGCCGTCATCGTGCGCGAAATCTCCGTTCTCCCGACACCCCCGACCGCCCGCGCCGAGAAGGAAAGGCAGTACCGTGAAACGGACCGTTTAACAAGCTCTTTCGCGCCGATAAACGCGCCCGACGCGTCTCCATTCTCTCCCCCCCTCCCCCCATTTTCCGCCTTTGCCCCCCTCGCCACTCTCTTTCCCATTCGCCGCGCTCTCTCGCCAGACCACGGCTAATGAAATTCTGGTCAGGTCGTGGAATTCTTTCGTCAGGTGGTGATGCCACCTAACTCCCCGCTGCGTTGTCGGCTCTTGTATTTATCTTTTTTTTTTCCCTGTCCCCATCTCTCTTCCTTCCACCCCCTCGCCGGTTTCTGTCTCTACGGCATGAGAGCTTGCAGTCTCCTGACGGCGGGCGAAAAGGGGCGATTAGGGGACGAAGGGGAGCGACGGGAGTTGCGTGCGTCCTGGCGCGGAGGGTCGGTGGCTGAAATGGGGTGGTGTGCAGTCAGATTACGCTAAGCTATGCCCGTACGTGCTCGCATGGAAGTTCCACCCCTCACCGGGTTTGCCACCCGGCCTGGGAAAATGTATTTATTGTTGTTTGTCCAGCGTTCTGTATATAGCCGTCGGTAGCACGAGCGAGACGGGACGAGGACCGAGGGGTACGCAGGGGACCGCGGGGTTTTGCTCGAGGTTGAGGTTGAAAAAAAATTGCCCGGGGACGGCCACGACGACGCGGAGTATAAATTCCAGCGACGCTCGCACCTCCGCTCGCGCCGCTCCGGTCCGGTCCATCCGCTCCCACGGAGCCGCTTTACTCCTTTTTGGGTTTTTCGATCCGCAAAGCGGACGCGTAAATAAACTGGATGACCACCCCGAAGAGATACCGACGCCCCGACGCGGAAACATCCGCGATAGAAAACCACGTTGCGCAGTGCGAGACATGCATAGTCTAGGAAAAAAAAAAGAACGTTCTATCTAACGTTATGCGGAAAGATTCTACGCTCTTTATTTTAATTTTATTTCGTAGTTTGAGATTTGTAATTAAAGCACTTTGAAGAAATATACACATTTGTATGAAAACTTCAAAAAAGAGCCTCAAAAATGAAATCAACTTATTGTTAAACAAATTTTGTCAATATTATAAGGTTACGTTTCAAAATATCACAATAAGACTGAAGGAAAAATTAATTAAAAAATTTTTTACAATGATATATAGATGAAAAAATATTTTTGCACTCCTTTTGATCGTAATTGTTCACGACGATCGCTTATTTCGCTGATAATAAGGATCGAGAACTATCATAGCCGTTCACTATTCGATCCGATTCTCTCGAACCGATACGGTTGACCATAGCGACGACAAAGGGGCCGTAACTACTCCGGAAAACTTTTATCTTGCAGGATTAATGGACGGATTAAAGTATTTGCGGCGGGATGCGGGCTGATTGGGGTAAATCGTAGAGGGATTAGAACTTGATTGGCTAATTTGTAAGTGTCTCCGGCAGCCGGCGCCAACTTAACGATCGATCGGCTTTCGCCTGCCCTGTCACACATACGTGTCGGGTGATACGGCACGGGCGAATTGTCCCTCTTAGGCGTAATAATCGCGAAATAAATGGATTGCATTCCGCGTATGCATACGATATCAATTCAGGATATATCGGGCGCTTGTTATACCGGCGCCGGAAATCGTGCGCAGAATTCTCTTGGCACGCGATTTTGGTCGGAAGCTGATACTCGGATCATTCCACCCCCTGACAGAAGTGCCTCGAGGCAACTTAATGTGCGGCTAGTACAGGCGGCTGGCCGCTAGACTGATTTACATCGCGTCCCTTTACCGGACGCAGTAAGCACGGCCGGCGGGAAGCTGCGGTCAGCTGAGAAACGTAGCCTGTGATCAGTCTCGTGGCCGTTCCATCGAGCGAAACCGACGGAACTAACTAATCTCCTTTCTCATTTGCACACGTTCGATGTATGTTAGCGTATCTCCGCCTGTTACGACCGGTCGCACAACGTACGAGGAACCAATCAGTGAAGTTAATTAGAGGAAACTCGGTAGAAGGAATACGCGGTCTATTTGCGACTTGAAAAGGAAAACACGGTCCTCTGTGGGAAAAAAAATCGATAAATTTTATTTTTGTCACGACAGCATATCTCCAGAAAAAAAAAGCGCGTTGCAGTTGGAAAAATATACGCATCGCTGCGCAACTTAGGAGGGCAGACGGAGGAGGGAGAGTAAGCGACAAAACCCTCGGCGGGGAGGAGATACAGGGAGGAGAGGATGCGTCGACGCATTAGTTTAACAACCAGACGACACTCCCGTGTCGTTTGTACCCGGCTGCTCTCGACCCTCGTTTCGCGTGGCTCTGATCGACGTTTCGAAATATTTTCCGACTGGTGGACGCGTCCAGACGCTGCGCTTCCTGTCTCCTTACAATTCCGCAGACAGGTTCCTACGGCGGAACACGCCCGGGGACAAAACCGTCCCGCGATGATGGACTCGCTCGAAGATAAGGGGGCATTCATGACGAAGACAAAACGTGGCGCGACCGCCAGTAGTTGTGCAGCGTCGCCAGAGCCTGTGTGTCTCTCCTCCCCTAACGGCGGCTGGTTTGCCGTTCGCGAGACAATAAACGAAAACTTTTATTATTAATGTTTCGCGGCAAGATAACGCGTGGCGATCCCGTCGCTGTAACAGAAACGCGCCGGCGATTCTGTTGCGGCACCCGCATATCGCTCGCGTTGTTGCCGCCAACGATTCTTCATCCGCACCGCTGCTCTCCTCTTCCGTTCTTAACCTTCGAGCGATACCGAAATCATTTGAATTCGCAGGTAACTGTTATACTAAAAGCAAATAACTGTAAGAGCGTAGGAATGCTAATTAAATCATTATTAAATTTATTCCTATGGAGAGACAGAGAGAAACATTCCTCGAATTGTTTGGCATTGCGGGGATAAATTCCGCTTTGTTCAAATTTCGGCAAAGGTGGTTTGATGCGGCGCGTGAGATTAACTCGAGCTCTCCATTCTAGACGGGGCTTGGTCACAAGTAACTCATCCGAAGCGGTTTGCAGTAAGACGAAGGTCCGGACACTCGGGACATATTCTTGGTCGTTGCGCGTGAGTTAGGACCGCTCCAGAAATCGCAGCCGTTAACGGCTAACGTAAATAACGTAGAAGCGGTTTACGCCGCGGTCAGAGGGATTCATGTTTCTAACGTAATCTTCTCATTTTCCGTTCGAGATACATGATTCGAATTTTGCAAAATATGATGATTATTTTAAATTATTATTCGCGATTAATAATTTATATATCGAAATATCGAATAATACAAGTTTAAATTAAAACAACCAACTTCTTTTGCCGCATAGTAACGAAAAAACGACGAAAGCTATGTCTAATTAATAATAACATTATAAATAACAGTCACATAATTTAAATAGAGTTTAGTAGTTACGATACCGAAAATTTCAATTTATATCTTGCTGAGAGTTAATAATATGAAAGAAAACGCTTGACCAATAGTGAACCTTACTCTCTTTCCCCCATCGTGCCATCGATCTTAGTCTTTATCGAATTATTGCGAAAAATCGAGTTTCGAATAAGTTAGCGGTAAGCGATCGACATAAAGGGCGAAGATTATGGAGAGGAAGAACGGAAGAGAGAGAAAAACAGAGAGGAAGAGAAAGAGAGCAAGGCGTTAGCTATTCTTCGCGGTCACTGTCTACGTGTTTCGACAGCGACCAGTTCAGGACGTGGTCGCTCGCGAACGAGAACACTTAATCCGAGTGGTGCTCGATTAAACCGGTGACAAGGAACGTCAGGCCGCTGCCGTGCACCGTGATACATCGTTGCTCGGGAGAAGAGTCCGTAAAAGCACGAAGAGCGAAGGGAGGAATTTATGTGCATCCACGGTCTTACGGAGAAAGCGACGGGCGCTACAGCAGCCGGATTGAACTTGTTGATTCCGGAAAGAACGGCCTAAGATAACATTTGAATTATTTCAATTTAGGGAGAGAAGATACTCTTAAATTCGAGATCGATTCGATTAATCTTAAGACTCTTTTAAATTAAAATGTATTGCGAAGAAGTTCGCTCATTGCGTGAAACACATTTTGATAAGAATGTATAATGAAAAAATCTTGTAAGTTATATAAAAATTTTTTAAGTTATATAAAAATTCTTTAGAATTGCAATTATGGGTGATACTAATTAGTCATTAATAATGCGGTCAAGATTACCAGTGGTTATTTGGTCAATCCGTCCATCTCTGTTCTATACGAGGCAAAATACATCGCAGGGCATACAGGGTAGGAGGACAGGCGAGAATAGAATAGCTAGGAGATAGTCTGCGAGCCAGCCGATAGCAGCAAATGATCATTGCTGACATCACATCGTCCTAGTATACTCACCGATAATTATGTACACGTTTACACGCGGAAACCCAGCAGGCCGCTGCTTGGTCAGCCTTTGCTTAGGATCTTAATGACCGATCCTTTTGTTAGTCTCAGTAGGGACCAAGTGAATACAAAAAATATGCAGGGAGGAGATGGAACAATGTATATATCATAAGAAAAATAAGATCAAAATAAAATTTCGTCTCACCATCTTTCCGATTGCGAATCTTTAAATGATTTTCCCAAAATAACGCTTGCGTGCTACGAGCTTACTTGCACATTTATTGAATTCTAAATTACTTACTTTAGAAAAACCGCTTTAATTTAAAATCCTTATTTTTCGGGAGAAAATATCGAAATATAAATAGAATTACATCAAAATATCTTATTATTGTATTATTCTACTTATATATATTACTTCAGTAATTGAACCGAAATCTTTTCTACACAAGTGTCTATATATAAAAAAACATTGTGCATGATAAAACAACATTGCTGCTTTCAGTATTTCTGAAGTGTTTTTTGAAATAATCCAATGCAAGATTTTACCGAATTCTATATTGCACATTTTTAAAATAAAACTTACAAGAGTAAATTTTTTGCCTTGCGTTGCTTCTTTTCGATAAATACTGTCGCGGAATGTCACATCCGACGACGGATGGCTCAACGACGAACCTCCCCCGAGCGGGTGAGCTCGGGATGAGAAAGTCAGGTCAGCAGAGTTATTGTTTTCGCGACGAATGCACATAAAATAATGGAACCTCGAAAGTGCGGCGGGACGTGCAAGAGAGGGGGAAAAAATATATCGCGCGTAATACGAGCGACAGCGCCATAGGGGTTCCGCACACTTCACGTATGGCGGGTGAGGAACTATTGTCCGCGGCCGCCGCGCGTCGCGGCGCGTCTCGCTCTGGCAGCGACGGCCAAAAGATACGCTCGTTCTCGGGGCACTTCGGATTTATCGCAAGTTTAACATTACACAGAAGTTGGAAACGGCGCGAGGGATTCTGCCGGATATTTATACGGTTTGAATGCACGCACGAGGATCACTCTAATGGTTTTATTATACTGATACCCGCGGGATTTCTTGGTGGACGCATTCGCACCCGCATGATTTCCGCGGCTTCTCGTTTCGAGGTAACGCAGACTTCTCCGCCAGGAAAGACACGAGAAAGATGAGATATAAAAATTCCTCGCGACGGCAATGGCGAGGTGGCATCTCTGTCACGTCTATTAAGTTAGCCCCTCCCCCACCAGCGATAAATACATTTATATATATATATATATATATATATATATAAATTAAGTGCTAATTAGGTGCTACATTCCAAAATTACGTGCTCGAACAGTTTGGCAGAAAAACGAATTCATAATGAGTGGGGCTGACTTAACGTTATGCTAGCCCCCCCCATAAAAAAAATTAATTTACGGAACGAAAATAAAAAAAACAAATTCACCAGAATTAAGTGTAATTAGGTGCACTCTGAAACTACAAAAAAAATCAATAAATTAAATTATTTTTCAAAAATTTACTAACTTACACATAACTATCATGTTAAAGTGCAAAGTATTGGTGAACCGAACGAGTACTTAATTTGCCGTTTGCATATCTGTAAATAACATTCAATAAGAAACATTTTCATGCCAATAACAATAAAGCACCTAATTTTTTAAGGCAACTTTACTCTTGGTAGCGCGTAGCGTGACCAACGTTTAAGTCGCAGTATCAGCTAAACCGAACGAGCCCCTAATTCGCCGTTTGCATATCTGTAAATAACATTCAATAAGAAACATTTTCATGCCAATAACAGTAAAACACTTAATTTTTTAAGCTTGGTAGCGCGACGCGCGACCAAGAGTAAAGTTGCCTTAAAAAATTAGGTGCTTTATTGTTATTGGCATGAAAATGTTTCTTATTAAATGTTATTTACAGATATGCAAACGGCAAACTAGGTACTCGTTCGGTTCACCAATACTTTGCACTTTAACATAATAGTTATGTGTAAGTTAGTAAATTTTTGAAAAATAATTTAATTTATTGATTTTTTTTGTAGTTTCAGAGTGCACCTAATTACACTTAATTCTGGTGTATTTGTTTTTTTTTATTTTCGTTCCGTAAATTATTTTTTTCTATGGGGGGCTAGCATAACGTTAAGTCAGCCCCACCCACTATGAATTCGTTTTTCTGCCAAACTGTTCGAGCACGTAATTTTGGAATGTAGCACCTAATTAGCACCTAATTAGCACTTAATTTATATATATATAAAAATGTATTTATCGCTGATGGGGGGGGGGCTAACTTAATAGACGTATCTCTGCCTTGATAATAATTCAACTCGAATTACCGAAATTTAATTTTAAATATAATATGAACATCAAATTGAGACTTTTCTTAATGCGCCAGTTTGAAATTGTATTTCGTCATTGAAAAAAAGTCGATTCTTCGGTCTGATATATGACTCTAGTACTATTATTCCCACATACTTCGACGAACACCCTATATAAACCACGAAGCGAACCGTGGCGGAGCGGATGATGGTTCCGAAATGTGGCTTCGACGCATCTTTTCTATCGGCGAGGACGATTTATCATCCCGAACGTTCCACAGGAATATTGAATACGACAAGATAATCTCTCGACACCCATCCCTCCCCCCGCTACCGCCCTTCGCCCGACGCCCAGAACGATCCCCGTTTTGCGGTGGAGTCGGTAACGGCCGTGCTTAATGTACCGCACCGAGCCGATAAGCTGTTATACCGTCGTGACATGGCCTCCAGTTTTTGCCCCGCGAAGCGCAAACATCCCTTTTTTCGTCGTGACGCACGTGACAGTGACAGCATTCACTGTCATTGCGTTATCGGTCCGCGTTACGAGTCGGCTTGGCATGCGAAAAGGGTTAAACAATCGCTTGAAATGACACTGCGTGATAAACAATACCGGCATCATAATTTAAGATTTGAATGTGAATCACGATAAGCGAATTTTTATCCGAGCTGATTCTTCTACGGCTGGATTTCCTGGCGTTGCCTCACGGTGTGTTTATCGAACAGTTTGCGTCGTAGGATCGTGATGAACAAGTTTACATTAGCTCTTCCGAACGATAAGCCCGTCTATATTAAGGCAACATCGCTGCCAGCTTTGTTGGCAGCGTCGTTAGCTTTATCGTGCAAAGCTACCGTCAATGTTAGCAAGAACGCCAATCTTCCTGCAGTTGCAACAGAAAAGTAATCGTAAACTTCTCTCGGTAATATTCTCGTTGGTATAAGCATTTCAATTTTTCAATCAATTATTGAATGAATTTTAGAGATTTATACATTTTGGATTATATTATGTGAATATATCCTCTTGTGGGTTGAAAATATTTGTTGAGGTCTACAGAGATGTTTGATTTCTTTTATATGAAAGTGATACAAATGTAAAAAAATTACACAAAATTGCTGCACAAACATTTGAAGGGCCGATAACATTGAGTATTTTTCGATCTGTTACATCTCTCTCGGCGCGTAACACAGGAAATATTTTCATAACATCCGTTTAATCTCCTATCAGAGCGTATTTTTCAAGTACCGCGCGTTTGACAGAGATATTTTTAATTGATATCCTGCACTGTGTGGCGTGTACCATCAAATTTATGAGTTATCAATACTGAAACCTGGATTTAGTACTTTCTACTAGTAGCTGTATGTATCTAACTCAAAAGTAGAAACATCCTGATAGAAACTTCAAAGAGATAAGTAGCCGAGAAGCAGGTTTCCTCGCGGGAGAACAAGCTCTCAGATATTACGAAACACGGCACGAACTTTCATCGCTATCGGTCCTATCTATAACTTTGCCAAATTTCGCGCTCAAAACTGAAGAAGAGAGAGAGGGAGGATAGAAAGGAGGGAGAGGGAAAGGGTTCGCAGCTTATCTCCCCGAATCGC
The DNA here is from genome assembly GCA_928718305.1 of Tetramorium bicarinatum. Taxonomy (NCBI): domain Eukaryota; kingdom Metazoa; phylum Arthropoda; class Insecta; order Hymenoptera; family Formicidae; genus Tetramorium; species Tetramorium bicarinatum. The sequence continues at coordinate 7,270,739 of OV788319.1, read as the reverse complement.
GCGGTCTCCCGATACGCTTTGGATGCTCTCGCCCGGTCAAGATGGTAATCGAGATCTCGCGGCTTAATTATGCGAAGTTCAGTCGACGGATCCGAGCAGTTATGCTAATCCGACCTTATTAATAAGGACTCAAGTCGGAGCACAGAACGGTAGCCCTAACCCTTCGTTAAGACCTTCGATCCCCTCCCTCTTTTCTCCCCGCCATCCTCGCAGTCCGGAATTGCACCCTTTGAGTATCCCACCATCGCCGGGATAAGCGAGATTTCTCATATAATCGTTTTATCCCCAGTTTACTTTACTTTCGGGGACCTTTCGCGACATGCTTGGGAAAATCAGCACGCCCTATAACGCTTTTTAGATTATAATAGCGGTACGCCGGTATTTATTAAGAATGGCTCATCTTTTCCAAGTTGATATAATTTTACGTGAAAATTTTATTGATTTTTTAAATTTTCCCTCCTTGTTTCTTACCCTAAGCATCATAATTTTGATACCGCAATCAAATTGATCCATCGTTTGATTTTTTTTACAATGTTTAATAAAAAAAAGCATCTGCAATGCGCTTCCAGGCCAAAGTTAACCGACGTCGCGACACTACCATCCCCGCGAGTTAAACGACAGTACGTCAGCTCTGAACAGCAAGATCAATGACCACGCCTACCGCGACCGCACGCGGTACAATGGGAAATCTAACGAGTCCAGTTAGGGAAAATAATAGTTGTCGTCGGCTACGCGCTCGCTTTGTCACTGGACCCGGGCGGACAAAGGCGACGTCATCATTTTTGACGGTGCGCCGTCGGCTTTGAATAACCAGGAGTGACACAGGTGTCACGACAAGTGGTTCGTTCTGACAGCCGGTTATCGGTTATCGGCTATCGAGGACTTTCGAACTTACTGGTCCTTGACAAGACGGCGCGTCGAATTTTACCGTTGATGTGCTCGCGAATCGCGATGTCGCTCTCATTTCAGACCTGCGAGGGTTAATCACGATCCTCTGCGACGTGACGAGTTCTAAAAGGAATGCTAATCGCGTATCATCTTTATCAATCATCAAAGCTTGACAGATAGACAACTGTAAATCTGTCGACGATTAAAACTTTTGAATTAGGAACGGAAGACATGTGTCGAATATGGGTGGTTTTAAAATTATAATATTTTATTTGCTTTGCAATATATTGTCTTATTTTCCTGAATTCGACACTGGTTTATAAAAAAATTGTGAGTTTACAAAGAATCAGTATTTAGATATTGCATTCCCAGAAGCCGCTGAATAATCACAAATGCGATAATTTATCGTGTGCGATAATATCAACGGCGAAGATACAATCAAGTCATAACCGAATGTGCCGTAAGACGCTTCTGCAGTCAACAAGACGCTGATCTGGTCTTCCACGGTTGCCTTCGAGGACTGGATGGTAGAAGGGACGGTTCTCTGGTAGTTACAGCGGGGCATGGAAACGTCGGAGGGACCAAGGGGTTGGGGCGGAGTTAGTTTCCGTGGCATTGACGTTCTACAATACAGCCCCGATGCCGTTGACACCCCTATTTGCAACGACCCCGACGCAATCTCTGCCGTCGTGCGAAACTGCGTCCCGAAAATGCGTCAAGGCGGATCTTATTCAGTCTCTTCCGGCCTCTCGACGCGCTTCCGGCGAGCCCGGAAGCCACCGAAAAGAACTCCGTCGTGAGTCTGGCGAAGCATGAATTTTTTCGAGCGTCGTAAGAAAAATTTTTTCCTCTTTGATATTAGTTTCGTGTTTTACCGTGCTTTCTCGTTCTGTATGAATAATGGAAGTTTTAGGGATTGAAAGATGTAGGAACCGGTTGCAAAAATTTATTTTTTTATTTTTTAAATGAGGGACCACAAAATTATGACTACTTGCAGTTTCCTTAACTTTTCTCTAACTCCGCCTTGAAAGAGGAGAGAGGATTTGTGTAATCGCGGTAATAATAATGGCGATCGATGAGATGCAGGTATAACGAGCATTCGTGGTGTAACCTGACGTATCTTGAAGCTCCCTCTTGATCTATGATCGATCGCGTCTCCTTTGGAGACGCGCTAATGGCTTCGACAAGCGTTACGGTTGTAACTCCAATATCCTACCGTCAGCGGGAATGGGGCGCGAATTCGTCGCGTAAATTCTATTATCGTGCAGCTTATCACGAGTATTCGTAGTACAATGGATAATATCGGCGCTTACCGTCCTCGAACGACCGTAAGCGTCGATCGGTGACGTCACTATCAGTTGTTTCCGTCTCACCAGGCACCACTCCATGCCATCCCGGCAAGATGGCGTCAGTTCACCAACGCGATTCGCTCGCATATGCACCGGAGATTTAGTGTTACAAAAAACGGGGTAGGAATGGTAAAGATTTATCTACAAGCGTGTTCAACATACGAGCGGTTTAATCTGCAGATTAGAACACAACGCATCGTTTGCTTCCGGTGATTTTTCAATAAATATTTAAAAAAAAGTAGTTTTAACACAACTTTACATTATATTTATTGCAAAGTAACTTATAAAATTATGAAACGTAATTACTGATGACCGATTATGTACAAAGTTACTCAAGAGAAAATTAACAAAATCAAGAAAAAAATCTGAAACCGATGATGCATGATGCTGTTCCGAGAGACTGATCTCCAAGTTTATTCTAGGCGAGTCTTCTTCAACCAGTAAATCCTATTAATTTGCGTTTGCCCGTTGGGAGATGATTAGTTTCATAGAGCTAAAAGACCATTAACTCGCGTCCATCTCCCGACGATGCAAAGCTCGATCCGTGATCTTGCTTATCTCGGGGCGGCACGGACGTGGACTACCCGGCTCGGGGATATTTTTGTCGGTGGCCTATCCGGGCGTTATCTTTCGCGCCGGTACGTACCGATAATGGTGGCAGTCATTCGCGGATGATACGCCGAGATAGCCCGGGCGATAGGCGAGGACGGAAAATGCGGCGGCGGCGGCGGCGGTCGAAATCCGGCTAATGGTTTCACTGAATCAAACCGAGCGGCTGGCGTTTAACGGGGCAAACAGACAGAAAATGGAGCGCGACCGCATATAAAGAGTCGATGATAACGAAATGATATATGGCGACCACGCTCCCGCTCGCTCGCTCACACGTACGAACGTATTTATGGGGAAGCGAGAACCAAGCCGTACCCGGACGCTGCCTTGCCCTGCTCGCACAGAGGCCCTTTCGCCTCGGCTTCGCGATACACACCCTCTATATAATGCAACTTCCACTTTCCTCTCCCCCCCCTTCCCCCTTGGCTAGTGATGATTGATCGGCGTGGAGATACTGGGCGATATTCACCGCGGGATTAAGTGAATGCGCGGCCACTTAATAACCCTTATATTATATAGCCCTCTCTCGAATAAATGTTCGTGCTTTTGTTGTGTTTGCCGCTCGGGTGTCATTAGGCGTCGAAGAATAACCGCGCCGCTACACCGCGGGAACGGCGATTCTGATGGTTCTGATTATTTCGAGATTAGAGACGTTTGAGAGTTGCTTTAAAGCGCGTCAACCTTTTAAAATGAAATGACATAAAATAGAGTTTGTATTTTAATCACTTCAATTAGTTCAGACACTGACTTGAGATAATCTTTAATAAGGCTAATGCAACGAATGACGCGGAAGTTACGTCGGTCCCGTGAAAGAAGAAAATTCACAGAGAAGTTTAAGAATATATGCTTTCACTGTCGCGCTGTGCTTACCGAAGCGTTGCTTAATTATCTTCCCCGAGTAATGGCAGGATAATTCAATAGCACCGTCTGATAATTATCGATTCCATTAGCTAAATGTGCTATAAAAATCGTTCCTTCTGGCAAGGTTTAATTTGTTGTGGGGGCGCAAAACGAACATGCTAATTGGATATGAAATTTTCTCAGTAATGGCACATGTATGTAATAATATTGACATTAATATATCCAACGAAGAAGTTCACAGTTTTTAATTTATTAAAGGATAAAAAATGTTAAATGATAAAGAATAAAGGATAAAAAAATTAACGTGGTTATTTACGAAATATCTATAATTATATATCTTAGGTATTTTTAAAAATTGTTTTTTCAATTTTTAAAACCATCTCGAGAAAGCATTTGTAAAAATATTAAACATATAAAAATACACATTCTTTGGATTGCATTTAGAAAAATATTCAATCCGTAAGAAAAATACAAAAATCTTTTATCTCATGACTCTCAAAACTGTGTCTGATATATTAAATGTTTTTTAACGTTTTATTTTGTTACTCAAAATATTTCTACGAAATATTCGTGAAAATATTGAACATAAGAAGTATGGCTTTCAGACCCCATTTACTTCGGAATTTCGATCTACGCAAGTAAAGGACTCAGGAATCTTTTATTTCTCGGGAATCGGAATCGCCGGCGGTGAGCGGTAGCGGAACGAGAACGATTGCTTTAATATTCAACGTCCGTAATAGCCGGACATGAGGTTTAGGATTCGTTCAATTATTCAAATCACCGCCTCGTTAGGTCGGTCTAAATCGAGATCTCGGTTATGTCCGGAGGTTGCCTGGGAGGAAATCTAAATTTGCTCGTCGTGCATTTAAATGTTGCATCGGCTACATACGAAAGCATAATTTATGTATATACCAACGAGGCGCGGCCGCCGATACCTAATCGATAGTAAACGCCACATTCGTAATCGATCGAAATAACGTTAAAGACACAACGCCAGTAGCTCTCTCTCTCTCTCTCTCTCTCTCTCTCTCTCTCTCTCTCTCTCTCTCTTCCCCCCTTCTTCTTCTCCCCTCTCTCACTATTTCTCTTTCCCTCCTTTCTTTTTCTCTCTATTGAGAGTATCGTTTCATTCGAAAGAAATTTTTAAGGAATTAAGAGAGAAGCCAGGAGATTCGTTCGCGCCGGCGGCGCAAAGCTTTCCTAGAGACTTTAACGCTCGTTGCCGAGCTTTAAATAATGCATGAGTAACCAGTCAAAAAATAAGCGGCCAAGAGTGCCGGAAGGGAGTTCTTTCCTTTCTCCCGTCGGTCCGTACGCCGGAAATGAGAACGTAGACAAGCAGACGCCATTCATTTCTGATTCAGGCGGAACATTCGCAGAGGCCAGCTCGATGAATCGGATATAACGTTATGACATAATGAATCGCGTGTAATGTCATAGAGTTCTCGACTTATACCCTTTTCAAAGAGTAAATGTTAACAATAAAATGATTATTTAAATATATATTCGTTAAGTCGAATCAGGCTGTAACTAGGTACAACAAAATTAAACACTGTTATACATTGGAACGTTAGAACGTCGAGGGATACTTAGCGACGAATCGAAAGGGTCTTGGTCATTTTCACGTAGGATTGCCTATTAGTGCCTAATCGATGCTTGATTAAAAATTACAGATTAAAGCTGCCCCGCGGGAGTTTTCGACCCGGCTCGACTGACCAAACCGTAACTGAGTTTCGCATACGTCCTCAGGCTATGTTGGCTAAATTTCTCGAGCAGATAATCACGAGGGTGATATCTACTTCTATATCCTTAAAGTACGAGGAAGCTCGGCTACCTTCTAATCTCATTTTGAAAATTGTATTTTCACGACATAGCCAAGCTATGTTGATTATAAATTCATTGTTACATTATTTATTTCAAATTTTATAATATACGTAATAAGAAAATGTATAAAATTGAGCTTTACACATACAATTAGTAACAATTAAAATCCGAAATTTTTCAAATAAAATTTTCCAATCTTGTAATTTTCAAGAATTTTGTTCACAAAATGTATACATATCGTAATACCATAGTGGATTTCAAAATCTATGTTAACAGCCGATTAGATTCTACATGTGTAATATTTGCAAAAACAGAGGAAATTTAGATTATTAAAGACGGCGTTTTCCTCCCTCACAAGCTCGCGTGACGTGCACGTCAAGAGATGCATCTATCTGGCCGGATTACATTGTTCATTTTCTCACACGCGCGCCCATACGATTAATTGTCGGCGAAACTCCGAACCGTGGGCGCGTAGCCAGCGAGTATTTAGCATAAAATGTAAAATAAGCCGCGGCTCGGGCATAAATTGTATTCCCATTAGGAGGGTAGCGGGGACGCGGGTCGGGTGCATTTGAATACGAGCGGATTAAAAATTAAATATTACCGCGGAAAGGGCCGGCGATTAGAGCGCGCGCGGCAGGAATGAAAAACCGTCCGTACTCGAAGGGCGGTGGAAAGGCAAAGGGAGGATGCTGGAACACCGAAAGTTGCGCAAAATAAAGCGGACGGCGCCGTGACTCTTTGCAAAAAAAAAAAACAAGAGAGAGGAAAAAATTAAACGCTCTTTTAATAATTCGCAGCGAAGGCAACGAGGCGTTGTCCCGATTCGACGGCGAATTTTTTGGCAGCTCGTCGGCAGCTTATTCTCGCAACGGGAACAACGAGACGTACCTCTACTCATCGTATCAGCAGCATTTATAAACAATAAAGTTTACCCTTAAGATATAGCGGCAAGACTAATATTCTACGGTTACATAAATCTTTTAGAATCGTCCAAGTGTGAATCTCTCTTCCCTTTCTCTTTCGAAGCTCAACTAATAAATCCGCGAACGCAGATAATCACAGCTGCAAATCGCCGTACGCTTTCTCGTGGTCGTGGTATCGCCGCAACTGCCACGCCATAACCATTTTTCACAATTTCTGACGCGATGGCGGCGATGTGAGCCCGGTACAAGTGGCCATATCTCGCGAGCTCTCTTTCTTCCGCGGGACATTAAGGCCCGGAGCGGCGCGAGCGAAACGGTTAACTAAGACATCAGTCATAATACGCGAGACAACCGGATGCCGAGGCAGGCGGGGGGGCGTAAAGGGTCCTCGTAACTTCTCGTTTGCCCAGCTTTTGTTTGCGACGGCCTCGCCAGCCACACGGGCGCGCGAGACGTATCTCTCCACTGCCAGAAACTACCTTTACGTCTCGACGGGATCCGTACATCAAAGTTTATAGGATAAGAACGAAGCTGCTGAAACGAGCGGGGAGATTGCGGCCGTTAAACGTGGCGAACTCGAGCAGCGGGACGCGACTCGTGAATACTGGCAGCTGCATCGAGCAACGTTAAATTACAGAGCGATCGTGAAAGCATGAATAAGACAGAATGAAATATGCTTTACTTTAAAAAACTTTTCATATTTTATGTTAAACACTGAAAAAAGAAATATGACATTCAAGTCGAATTTTCGCCACGAAATTGATTTTAATTAACAAAAAGATATGATTTCGTTAACAACAGAAAGTTAAAAGACTCGATATGCAAAACAATTCTTAATTGCACATGTCATTATCTTAGAAATTTAGATTACAGAAAAAACGTTCATGTGCATGATCAGAATCAACATATAAAGATACAATGGATTGAAATAAATACTTGAAGTTCTTCTAAATTTATATTTATAATCATCGTATTGACTAATATTAAATGAGATCGCATTACGGAAAAACCAAGTACTTTAAACGTTTTTCTCAATTTAAAAAATAGAGGTTGTACCAACCTGTGTATTCACAGCTCTTTTTATTTCGTGCCTTAGGTACTCTCAATTCAAGCTTATTCTGTATTCTCGCTATTTGAGATGAGGTTTCATAACAACTTTGAACATAACACGTTTGAAAACACTTTACTTTATTCGTAGTCGTATTGTCCATCGGGTACACTTAAAATTCGAATCGGTTGTCCGTAATAATTTTCTAGCGCTAGCTGTCGCTATTTACCGTCGCGTAAGATAGACAAATGCGTTCTGGTCAGTTGGGAAAGCCCAGGCTCAGCACAGGACCGAGAGATTTACAAGTTTAGTTAGCAGCGATCACACCCTTGGGACTCAGGCTGATGGGATGTGCCGCCTATCGCTATGAAGTTCCGCGGACCTTTTCGTTTTGGAGTTTCGTCGTGGCAACTCTTTCCGAAGAATGGCCACACGTACGATCGTGTTATAAAGATCGATTTTCCTAACGGTCTAGTCTAGGTAGAGTAAATCGGTCAGAGTAAAAAAATAAGTTGTCGAAATATTAAGACCGAAAACGGAGTATAACGGAGAAAATGGACACATCCTCAAAGCTGAAATCCTGTAATCGATTTTGAAATCGCAAAATATCTTCGGACGTCGTCAAAGGAGTCACGCGAGCGGAAACGATGGAACCATCCGACGTTCGTCGCCAACAAATCTCCTACGTCCTAACCGTTACGGATAGCTGGCCATTAGAGTGCCATTTTTTCCCACATTTATGAATGACCGGTCGCGGATAAGCCCCTGCGGGATATATCGCCGCGGGACCGGCGCGTCCCGCGCGCCAGCGCATTTGTTTGAATTACTTTATATCCCACGATTTTTTATTATCAGTATCTCCTTCGGCCATACGTGCTCGCGCGCTTTTCCGCCGCGAGCGCATGGGAACCGCAGCGTCTCGCCGGCGGGGAGAAATATACCGCGTTCTCGTCTTATCTTGTCTCGCGAAAGAAATCGCTCGTGCGTATCGGTCCGCGATTTCCACCCCTCAACATCGACTAGCACTCGATTTCCAGGAAGGAGACTAAAAAGTATAGGGAGATCTTTTTCAAACATACATTTATCTCTTATCACGTCTTGCAGTATTTACGGAATTTAAGCGAACTTACATTTTATAGAAGGTACCGTGAAAAATGCGCGATTATAAAAAATCTAGCGCTGCTATAAATGTCGGGAATGGAAAATGTTCTCAAGTAATTTTTATTAAACGATCAATATGTTATTTGAATGTAATTGTTGATGTTAAATGAGAAAGAATTTAATCGTGTCAATCGGCGTCCTCCTGGCATCATTGCGTCACCGCAGAATACGGCGTTAGTTTCGTCCCGGCGATAGTCCTGAACGTCCCGTTTGGCGGTCCAAAACCGCGTCGCGTAATGGGAAAATTTGCGTAAACGACGGGGTCATTAAGCGCCCCTCTTGCGCGCGAATGTGCGTGGCGGTCGCCAATGCGGAGACGGGGCTATAACTCGCGGTAATACCAACCTAACCGTGTACCCATGATTATAACGCTGCCAATTAGTCAAGCCGGCTTAGGATGGCAACTCTGCCCCAGGACAAACGTCTATGTATACGTACATATGTATATATGCCCGCCGCGCAGTATCCGCCAGTGTCAGAGAGAATTCGAAAGCGGTTTCGCTCATAAGAATGGGCACTTGGAGATCTCCGATTTTGCATTGCCAATGAAACTCCATTCTTGGTTTCTAGGCGGATTAAACGGCGAATTAAACGGCTCATCCCCTTAGTAATATGAAAATTTTTGGGAAATGTTACGCTACTTTTTAATCTCTTTTACCTTTATCCGTCATCTTTCAAATTAGAAAAATGAAATGACGGCTAAATTTTTAAGAAAGTGAGTTACTTCAAATTTAGTAAAATTTAAAGAAAACACGACAAATTTAGAATGTTTCATCTCTTAAAACGCATCCTCTTTGTAATAAAAGGATTGAGATTCGAGGTTTATGGCTCGCGATGTTATTCCGCGGTAATTATATCGGCGTTTCGCGATACGTCGTCGCGTGTCGCGGGGACGTGGTACGTTGGGGGAGCAGCAGCGGAGCAAGTTTAGTAATTATTTAGCTAAATTGCGGAACACTTGGTACCGGCGCGACGCGGCATGTGTTTGCAACCGGTGAAAAATCTCTGAATTAATGCTCCGCCATTAATTATGTTTATGAGTCCAAATTGTCTCGGTGTAGCCCGGAATTTATGCAAATGTAGTTTGCGAATTCGACGATCACGTCGCGGCGGAGCGCGCGCGCCGCCAGAAAGCGCCGTGTGCGCGTTCTGGCCCTAGAGCGTATCTGTAATTTGCTACATAACGCGAGATACGTACGTGACGCAGCTGCAAACATCCCAAGTACAACGGTTTCGCGTAGAATTTTATCGCTATGCGGAAGTACCGCATGCGCGCGAGTTCCCTTTGAAAAACGATCCTACGCGCAGGGAATTGGATTGACATGGGTCAGGGATAAAAGGATTAAAATAGTAAGATTATTAAAACGCTTACGTTACACATATAACAATATTATTAAATATCCATTTCATTAAAAATTGAACATCGTTTTTATATGTTACACTTGTTCTCGATAATTAACATTACATATTTGATTCTCGATATAAATTTGATATCTCACTACTCCTGCCGCGGCAAACGATCTTCTTCGCGAACCAGTGAGCTGACATCAGCGGGTTTTGCGCGATATCAACTTTTGCAGAAATACACGCTTCTAAAGCCGCGCTTGTTTTACCGCGCTGTTCGAAGAGGCAGCGTTGCGATAAAAATTATTCAGCGCTCACTCGCGCCCGATCTCACTCGCCGAGTGATAACCGGGGAATCGGGAGAAATCAGATTTCCGATCCGGATCAATCCGACGGATTCGACTGGCCGGTTAATTTTACTTTGTACCACTATACGAGCTTTTTTTTTCCTTACCGTGCGTGAGCGCCGGCTGGCAGGTATGCGTAACTGACGTATTCTGCACGGCGGAGCGGAACGGCGCGGCGGGCGTACCTATGTGAAGCTGCCCCCAACATTAAAAAAAATAAAATTTCTTTAGCTCATTCGATTGCTCATCGTTTGCACATGTATGCACATTTCGAATTTTCGTTTGCACACTTCTAGTAAAAAAGATATTAACAAAATAATTTTGGGGGGGCCAACTTCACAATAGCTCCCCCCCAATTACGAGCAAATTGAATCCAACTAGACTTAATCGATAGATTTTCGTTTGCACATTCCCAAACAGGTCGATTTTTCGTGTGCACACCGTTGGTTAAAAAGTTATTAACAATTAAAGTTTCGAGAACGATTTATTTCGGTAAATAAGCTCAAACCACGAGTACTGCGTTAAAAATGTCATTAACGCAGTACTCGTGGTTTGAGCTTATCCACCGAAATAAATCGTTTTTGAAAATTTAATTGTTAATAACTTTTTAACCAAAGGTGTGCAAACGGAAAATCGACCTGTTTGGGAATGTGCAAACGAAAATCTATCGATTTGTGCTATTCCGAACGCAGTCCTTCAGAATTTGCGCCGAAAACGCACTCTTTTGTGATGTAAAGTTGGCCCCCGAAAATTTATTTGTTAATAACTTTTTAACTAACGATGTGCAAACAAAAAATCGACCCGTTTGGGAATGTGCAAACGAAAATCTATCGATTAATGTCATTTTTAACGCAATACTAGTGGGTTGAGCTTATTTACCGAAATAAATCGTTCTCGAAACTTTAATTGTTAATAACTTTTTAACCAACGGTGTGCACACGAAAAATCGACCTGTTTGGGAATGTGCAAACGAAAATCTATCGATTAAGTCTAGTTGGATTCAATTTGCTCGTAATTGGGGGGGAGCTATTGTGAAGTTGGCCCCCCCAAAATTATTTTGTTAATATCTTTTTTACTAGAAGTGTGCAAACGAAAATTCGAAATGTGCATACATGTGCAAACGATGAGCAATCGAATGAGCTAAAGAAATTTTATTTTGTTAAATGTTGGGGGGCCAGCTTCACATGGGTGCGCGGCGTGGCGGCGCGGCGCCAGAAGTAACGTTTTGCGCGCCCTTAACGAATCTGCAAATTGAAAATCTCCGAAGCGACCGCGCTGATTTCCAAGAGAGGCGGTCGGACACGCGGCACCGCGCGTTTGTTTTTCCACTTGTGCCCTCCGCCGCTAACCGCAGTCCCGGAATGCTAGCCCTCTGCCCCGAGGCCAGCCGGTGCGTACGTTCTCTCATTCTCTTTCGCTCTTTCTCCCTGACGCGCCATAGGTATCAGCTGTTTAATTAATTTCGCCTTGTCCCGCGCAAATGAAACGGAGAAACATAATATGGGATCTGACGCGCGGATTTTAAAAAGCGCCGGGGCCGTCACTCGGGGGAGAATCGCATGTTTTTGTGATTTCGAGCGATGCCCTCGGACGAGCAATTCTTTGCTGGTTTATCGAAAGAAAATTGACACTTTTTAGGACTGGGAATTAGCATGGCGTATTATCCGAACGATTATTTAGCCAACATCCTCGAAAGGATGGAATTAAAATTTATGTCTGCACGCTCGAGCGGATTTGAGAGATTAAATTGAATTAACGAGATGCATGTAAAATATGTATGTACGCGTGACGTTTGTATTAGAAGTGCTTTAATTTCGTCATGCGATATCGAAAATTTGTCCGCCTTTCGATTTGGCGTTCGTTAATCGAGTACGGGCGGGCGACAGCGGGCGTTTTCACGGCTGTCCATCACCGCGGTCGCTATTAGGGTAGCTCTTGTAAAGTATGGATTTGGACCAGTCGTATAGATGCCGCGGGATAGGCACCTATCGCACGTTTCGAGGATGCCGCGGGCCACGCTCGATACCGGCTTTATTAGTTCGTGGTAATAAATCGAGACAGATCAATTTTGCAGCGCCCCCTGATTTCCGTCCTGGGGACATCAGATACAAAATTTGCAATCCGCCCGTGCAAACTGCGCCCGACGTTCCTTCCGGTTTTCAGCTCTGTTATCCAATATCCACGCGACCGATATTTCATAAATATTCGACGATATTAAGCTTCGAGTTCACGCTATTTGGCTTTTTCGAGAGGACCCGGAAAAAAAGTCTCTTTTCAAATTAAAATTATTTTCCATTTAATATGACGAGATAAAATTTCTCTGCACATGTAACATGTCTGCGCAGTGTTAAGTGCAGGTGCCAACGTCATATTTATATTGAATTTCTCTCATGATTTTGAGATGGCGCGATCCTTCCGATAGTTTTGAAAAATTAGCTACACGCCCGATGCAAAACTATGGCACAAACGTAACGCTGTACTCTGCCCATCGTTATTGCTTTTTACGTTTACTTTTCATCGCAACTATAACAGAGCGCGGCAATTGAATTTTGCCAAAGCCAGACGTCGCTCACTCGCGCGCTCTCGCTCGCGAGCGACGTCCGTCAACAGTAAAATTCAAAGCGGCAACTTTTGGAAAATATCGTCGCCCCTGGACGCGCTCGAAAGCGCGCGCGGCACAAACGAGAAGGTAAGCTCGCCGTTTGACGTTTTTCGACGGGTTAGTACGACGACACGTCCGGCACAGAAATTAGCGTTACCGTGCGCGGCGCCGTTGGTTAACGATAGGCAGGGAGGGATGGTGTGTGTGTGTGTGTGTGTGAGAGAGAGAGAGAGAGAGAGAGAGAGAAAACGGGCGGACGGGAGGACAGGGAGGGAAAGCTGCGTTCGCGAGGGTGACCAGGCGGATGGCTTCCATATATATACATCGACAGGCGCACATCGATTATATGCTCGATTAATTCGCGACCGTGCCGAACCCTTGGTCCGCACGTCCGTCCATCCATTCGCTAACCCGCTTGCTCGCGCGCGCGGATACAACGCGCGTGAGATCGATCGCGCGCACGTGGACGTACGTACTTAGCGTTTTAAACTTTGCGGCTTTTATTGACGAGGCCTCGAAAACAGCGCCCAACTAATTTCACTTATCAGCGATTACAATTTCTACATGATCAAAATGTTTTTGCTATTTTGCAAAACTAGGTTGATATTGGATCAATTTACAGAATAAAATGCGGGAATTTGATTTATGATATTTTAAGATCGTCATATTTTAATTTCAGTTTTCTTTTCAATGATTAATGATACATAAAAAGTTTGGTATCTGATTATCTAGGCAGTTAATCTACACATTTAGTATATATATTTGACTGAACATTCTAACAGTTCTTTATCGATACTCGCTACATTTCGTAAATTAAATGCTCAACGCGTATCCTGAAGAGAGACAAATCGCCAGTGAAAAGTGTACCCTAGTGGGTGGAAAATATAGCGAATAATTCACTGCGGCGTGAAGGCACGCACCGTTGCTGGTCGCGTCAATAATTCGATTAAACTTGCGTAGATGCACAATGCCGATGAAGAATCTGTCGGTGTGGCGGCCACTTTGGTCGTCGACCCAGAAATTTCGGCATTCGCAGGATAGTCGATCTATGCTTGCAATTCCGGTGGACGGAGGAAAGGGGGCGAAGTGCAGCGGCGGCATAGAGGGGCGACGGGGGCGGGAGGAGACGAGAAACGGCCGTGCCGACCAGGCATTACGAAGGGATGGATTTGGATTTGAAGGGTGGCACAACGTGGAAGGAGGGGGTGGAAGGATCGGAGGTTGGTTGAGCAATTAGCGAGCCGTCAGTGGCACAGTGGCTGACAGGAGCCATACAACCTACTGCCTCTCCCTCCCCCCTTTCTCTTCTCCTTCTCCGCGATCCACTCTCCATCCACCTACGGTTTCTATGTGTATATACTCGTATGCCTTACTCAGCTGGCAAGAGAAACCGACACGCGTTACCCCTAATTAGAATATCCGTTGGCCGATTACAGTGCTCGCCCGTATTCCGTTGCATTCGCCGATATCCCCAAGTTTTTTTCATCTGCGCTGATACTTTCCCCCTTCCCGCCCTCGGTTAATTACCTTTTGACTCGCGGTGTAGAGTGCAACCAAAACGAATTTTTAATTTTTCTATGAATTTCGAATAATAGTTTTAAGATCTGGACTGCTCGTTACCTACTGAAATTAATAAGAAGGCTAATTGTGTCTTTTCAAATAAATTTATAAATTTATAAAATGTTAATTATTACATACTAACTATTGAGTATTGCGCGTTCACCGAGATTCGCGAAAAATATCGATTCCCGTTCGCGTTTTATAATGCACCGGATTTCAACTACGAGATCGATAACACAGCCCCACAAAAAAAAAATAAATTTTATGTCCGGCGGACCGGACTAGTCAATTCTTACGTATTTTGGATCGCTGAATCCAAATCCGAGGTCAGAATTCAAAAGTTGGGTCGTGTTTTTTTTTAACTTCAAAAAACATACTTTTTTGGTACATTTTGTGCCGTAATGAAAAAGCGCGAGTTAGTTTCGAAATTCTGACCGTGGATTCGGAATCAGAAGCTTGAATTACATAACAATTGACTAGATTTTTTAAATTCAAAATGGAGGATCCAATGTGGCGGACCCAATATGACGGATGTTTTTTAAAATTGATCCGATTCGCTTAAAACTTGGTACTCGGGGGTTTTTGGGGTCGCTGAATACGAATCTGATATCTGATCATAACATAATCACACTGAAAATGCATTTTTTCCCACATGACTCTGAGACAGTACAAATCTTATATATTTGACATCCAAAACCACAAAGTCAAAGTATATCTATGACTTAATCCTTCTGCAACCAGGGTACCAGCCATTGCGCAGATCTTTTGAACATAAAAGAGTAAGATATCATAAAAAAAGGAGTAATTCTTCTGTTACAGTCGTATCTTTTTATAACAGAACTCTCCATAACGAACTCACTTGAACACAACCTCAGACCAGTCGCAAGTATTAGGTTGGAAACCCTAAGTTATTCGATTGTTGCCCTGGAAGAACTGCTTTTCCAATAAATTTTTTGAGGTTAGGAAAAAAACGCGTGCCAATGTAGTAATTCTGTTTTTCAATTCAGAGTTTAAAAAGTAACAATGTATGATTCAATGTGTCAAAAGATTCACTGGACGAATCTTTCACGATCTTGACTAAATTGGATAGATTATGTTGTAATATTTCCTTCACTGACTGCCCTATCTTACAAGAAATTGCCTTAATTGGCCATATAATGTTATGATTTGATGTCAAATTCGTATTCAGCGACCCCAAAAACCCCCGAGTACCAAGTTTCAAGCAAATCGGATCAGTTTTAAGAAACATCCGCCATATTGAGTTTGCCACATTGGATCCGCCATTTTGAATTTAAAAAATCTAGTCAATTGTTATGTAATTCAAGCTTCTGATTCCGAATCCACGGTCAGAATTTCGAAACTAACTCGCGCTTTTTCATTATGGCACAAAATGTACCAAAAAAGTATGTTTTTTGAAGTTAAAAAAAACACGACCCAACTTTTGAATTCTGACCTCGGATTTGGATTCAGCGATCCAAAATACGTAAGAATTGACTAGTCCGGTCCGCCGGACATAAAATTTATTTTTTTTTGTGGGGCTGTGTAATTAGAAATTACGCCATCGCGATGGGATATTTCCCCGAAATCTTCATCGGGACTCGTTAGCGTTTTTAAGCGCGTCGAATTCCATTCAAAATCCTCGACCCGCGATATTAGAGAGGGGGAGTAATCTCTCGCAGAGAGAACTATCGCGCGGGCGCGCGCTCTCGGCGCGAACGAGGGGCACTGCGAGCGAACGCAATTATAATTTTAATTTCGATGGTATTTAATAAAGGGGTGCATCCTGCTACTCGCTTCGCCGGGCGGTCGACCCTCCACAGCCTGCCATACGGTTCTGTATGAACTAATTAGCAGTTATGGCCTGCGGACCGCACGAATGCATTTTGCTGCTGCTGTTGGGTCGCGCGCGTTGCTCTTTTGCATCTCGAACATCTCGGTCGGCCGAAAACAGCATTCGCATTCATTCGTCAGGTGTTATTTCGCTTAAGCTTTTGGGAGGGTTTCCTCCGAATCCTGAAAATTTCGTTCGCGTGACTCGCGTCGCTAATTCGATTGTATACGAATCTGTATAGCTATACTTAACTCACGAAACTGATCAAATATACTATACAACGGTTAGCTATAATTAATTAATTTAACAAAAGCAACCGACAACCAAATACTATTGCTATACAAATATCTTCGTTTATGAATTTTCAAAAGAAATTCGTAACAATGAAATTTAACTTGATCAGTTTCGTGAGTCATTATTGTATATTTTTTTCATTTCTTTTATCTCATAAAATTGAGTTAAATAAACTGCTTTAGAAATTTCACGAAGAACGATGGGGAAAAAAAGAATGTTTTATACTTCCCAAGCCCGCGCGAGGGATGACTGCTTTATGTGACTGCTTTTGACGAAGCCTATCGTGAAGCTTTTTAAAATTTTCATGCGTGTCACTCGATTACGTCCATTTATCGGACATGCGGGACCCATCTGAAACCATGCACCTAACTCAATGACCGCTCTCGGAAGTTTCGCTGAATTAATTTAGCCGACATGAGTTCAATCGTGCTTCTGCGATGCGCCTTCCTTTTTTTCGACCCTTTTGGAAGAGACTTGGAAATAGAGAAAGACTGAGAGGGACAGGGGCATATTCGGTGGCGCACTGCGCACGTTGAATCGAATTACAACGTAGACGTGACGCGGCAATCGAATCGAGGCGGCGACGAGCGCACAACGAATCCATCAGGTCCGCTAATTGTCAAAGTATCGACGACGCGGCCGTGTCGGTAGAGGAGCGTTGACATCGGCCGGCAAACAACGGGCGTGAGTAATTAAGTTACCGTTTTATTTCCCTTCCACATCCCAGGAGAGACGCGCGGCGCGCTCTCCGTCCTTCTTCCTCCTCCCCCGCCTCCTCCCGTTCTTCTCGATACCTTTTTTCTCGATTTCATCGATTCCATCCACCCTCGATACGACCTTTTTTTTCTCTCCCTTCTTCCCTCTCTCTCTCTCTCTCTCTCTCTCTCTCTCTCTTTTCCTCTCGACCTCGCTCTCGCTGTTTGTCGGCCGGCAGTCACCAACTCGTCCGCGTTGCGCCGCGCGCGGCCGGCAGCGCGTTTCGGTCAATTTGCGGCCGAGTCGGGCGAACATTCGCGATTCAATTATACCGACAACGAAGTTTGCTCGGATCAAATGCCGAAAGGCTGAAAATCAATCCGGGGTGCGATCGGTTTAATGGGGGCACGCACCACGTGCCGCGGCCATTATAGAGCATACCCCTCGCCCCGCTGCCACCACCACCGCCGCTGCCGCTGCCCTGCTCGCCTTCATCATCAACCCCCTGGTCACCCTCGACACCACCGGTCCGTCTCACCCGCTCTATTCCACCCCCCCCCTCCCACGTGTATTCTCCTATCTACTCATATGCGTACCAATGCTGCGACTCGGTTGTCTCACGCGGATTAGTTTAAGTTGCATTGATAGATTCTTGGCTCGTTTACTGGATAAAAGATTTCGTGTCATTTTTTAATTAATAAGTACAATCATTAATAAGTGAAACTGGATCGATATGAATATCAATTAACTAGCAAGAAGTATCATTTTTTATCAGGCTGAATCTTGGTAGTCTAATATTTTTTATTTTCTGAATTTTGTATACTTTTTCCAATTTAGGCATGTAATTTACTAAGTTGAAAAAGTATACAAAAATATTATTTTTAAGCTACCAAGATGCAACCTGATAAAAAATGACTTTTTCTACTTAATTAAGTACGATTACGAAGAGATCATTGTTTCTTAGCCATCATTAATGTATATTGTTTTCTGAGATTAAATATAATGAATTCAAAGAGCGTTTCATGTGAAGGTTATAAAAATTTAGATTGTTTAAAACAGATACGGATAGAAGAATAAGCGCAAACAACAGTTTTAAGCTAAGCCAAGATGCTTTATATGAATAAAGCGAAACGTATATACTTGAAGATAGTTCCACCCCAGGCCGACGAAATCGCATTTCTCTACCTCGGGAATACACCCCGCAACAGATAGCCGTAAAGACCCTCCTGCGACGGTGAACCGCCATCGGAAGTTCTGTCGTATCGAGTGGCGTGCCCGCGCGTCGGCAAATCGAGGAGCGCGCGAGCGGGGCGATGTCGGCCGAATATATTAGCCCGGGCCATTAACTCTCCCCGGGGAAAAGGAGCAGCTCGAATTCACCCGAAGATATTACACACCGATTATTTATCCACCACCGTCGCCGCGAGGCGCGTTTCGACGGTTCCGCGCGATCGATTGCGCTTCGAAATCGAGCCAAATCGAACCGACGCGGTGCGACCGGCCGATTCAAGACCCATCAATCGCCCCCGCAATCGAGAGACCCCTCACCCCTTTCCCAGATGTTTAATAACCTCCCCCAACTGGCCGTTCAGGACGATGCACGTGATAGGATAAGCCTTGGGGTGAGACGCGGCACCGCGGGTCGGCTAAAGGGTGTTGGGGGTGGTTAGGGGAGTAGGAGTAGAGCGGACGGGGGAGGAAACGGTTGAGTTGCATATGAGCGATTGCCACACACGGCGTGTAGCGCCGGCCGTGGCGGCGGCATTTACGTTAATTAAATTTCCCCAGGCCGTAGGACCGATCCTCCGGCTCGCCTCACTTTCAGCATCAGTCTCTCTTTCTCTCTCTCTCTCTCTCTCTCTCTCTCTACCTCTCCCTTCCTCGTCGACCATCAGCACCCGGCTCCCTGGCCCCATCCCTCCTCCGTTCTTCCCGCGCGACCGTTGGCTCCAGCATCAATCATTGCACGCTCAGGCTCACTAGCCGGACTTCCAGCCACGCCGGAGGATCGAGTCGCGAGAGACTGTTTGAAATTGCGAGAGTTGGCGCACACACACTTTAGCTTTCTCTCTCTCTCTCTCTTTCTCTCACACCTTTGATCCGTGAGCCTGGGATAAGCGCCGTTGATTCAACCATCTCAATGCTTTCCGCATGAGTGTTGGCGAATGAGCGAGCAAGCGAGCGCGCCTGTCCGTGACGTGTGTCGCTCAAAAGTTATGATTTCGCACTAACTAGCGAACGGCACCAATTAAAGGCTGCTGGGGACGGCTTCCTTGTTGCACGCTCTTAAATACCGCGCGAGTGAATTTTCAATTTCAATGAGAGGGAACGCAGCGAGCCGAGGGGAGTCGGATAATCGATCGCGTTATAGGATAAATCCACTGGGAACGGTCAGAAATATACGAAAATACGATTGACCGGCTTTTGGAGGGAGAAGAAAAACTTGAGTTATTATTTTATCAGTTCCAGTGATACACGTACTGTTTCAACCGACAATCGCGAGTCAGATACTTGGACAATTCAATTCTGAATGTATTCGCGCATGGCAAAATTCGCCGTCTTTTCCTCATCGGGCTTATAATCGACTTTGCGGAACAATTCTATAATCCTCTAAACTTAATTAAGGGCGAATGAACTCTAGTCGCGGGGCAAGACTCGAATTAACTTTGCTATAAACAAGAACAATATCTTCGTCCTTGCGGCACGGGAAACTTCGTTATGCTTTCGGGGATGGGCACGCGCCGGCAAGACGAGGCGGCTATCTGAAGACAGTCGTAAGGAGCGGAAATAAGATCGTCCCGGAGGATCGCCGGCGGCTGGCCAATGTAATCGCTTGTAAAAATGTAATAAAGGATCAAAGAGCGCCGGCGAGAAGAATATTGCGCCCCGCGATGGATGAACCGTATAAAGCGATCTCTTCTTGAGCGACATATCTTTACCCAATTTTCTTCTCATCTCTCTCCGTGCAAATATTAAACATATTACAATTAGACAAACGCAATTTATATACACATAGATTGTCCGTGTTATAATCGTAGCCTTTTTATGAACTTTAAATAATTTATTGAAAAATATATATTATTTGTATAGATATAAGTTTTATATTTTTCTTATTCAGCTATTAATCCGAACTTTCTCACTCAGTCTCATTCTTACCGTATAATTTCCTCTCGAGCGGTTGTCCGATTGGATGCAGACAGTCTCGCGGATCTCGTTCTGGCAGATATGCATACGCGGAAAGAATTCAGACGGTACGCTTGGCGAAGGAAGACACATACGACAAAGTCTTCGAAGTTCTCAAAGCACGGAGCATCCGCGCTCTTTACCCGAGAGCATTTTCCTGAGTCGAACGGATGGAAAGGGGGCACGTGGTATGTCTATATGTCCTGCATCCTGTCGGAAAACGAGACCGAACGCACCCTCGAGCGCGAGCCTGTGCCCGAAAGGGCACTCGTCCGCGGACTGGAGTATTTCATATTTACCTATCAAAGGTAGACGCTTTGTGCAGTTTATATTAAATCACGGTACAGTTACGGGATGTCAATAAGACGAGTCCTTCACCCTTCGCGGCATTCTGTCGTAGTCCTCGCCGATGCTGCCGTGTATAGGACGTCTCAGAACTGTCGAGCCATTTTTCATAAGGAGCCAATAGTTCTTAAATTAACTGATAATAAAGATTACCCCTTTTCAGGATGTAATTGTAAAAGATTGGCAAGGTAGACTATATAATTTTTAAAAATTTATTTTATTTTAACGTTTGGAAATTAGCTCACGGAAAGATTAGCTGCTTAACGTTAATTGAAAATTTGCAATAAATAATCATTTTTCTTGATATTTTTGTTAAGTACAGCTCAATTTTAAATTGGCCGAAAAATTTGTAGACTAAAAATGCTGTATCTCGACAAGCGTATATTGATATTAAAATAAAGAAAGGCTCAATAGTGCCATTGGATACATATTGTCTGGTATTTTCAAATTGATAAGTAAATAAATCAATATATAAGATGAAATAAGTAAGAAAATAAATCAACATGTGTCTCCATGTGACTGTTAAACAATAAAAGTGAGATTATAAATCCATTGTGAGGATCATTCTCTCATCCGCGAGAGTTTGTGCTCGCACGTGTCCGTGCATCTTTTATTCTAATAACCGCTTATATAGGATATCGATACCATAACCGTATCACAGAGCGCTGGTAGTTATCATTTCCGGTTCCTATTTGCCTTCTCGCATACGCTCGATGAATTCACGTTCTACAATCGGAAAACCCGAAATGCCAACATGCCAGACTTCTATGTTTGTGTTTCTATATTTTTACAAGTAGCGCATCGAACTTTTAGAAACGCGTCGAAAACGTCGAGGTAAATTGTATGTCGTATGACGATGAAAAAAAAAGCCATTAATAAGGAAACGCGGAATCATTGTTAATTTAATCGGTTGATGACTTACACAGGCGATACATTTAATACCCTGTTTATCAGCCGTTATTTGGTTTCCTCGGTTTATCGGAAAAGTGTATCCTCTTCACCGTTTCCATGCTCCCCTTTGTCTCGCTCGCTTACGCCCTCGCTCGACTCTCCTTCTATCTAGCTCTTTTTTTCTCTTTCGCTCTCTTATAGTCTGCACACAATCAACTAGAAAATATAACGGAAATCAACCCGAGCGAAGTCGCTCGGAATTAATGAATGAAATCAAACCCGTCCCGTTTGTTGATTCGTCATTGACGGACGGGTGGCAAATCGCGAGAGAACGGTCGGCGGTGCAAGGGGTTCGGCAGAAGCGAGTGGGGTCCGTTGCAAATTTCGATCGATATGATGCATACACACCCGGATCCCGATTGCGTTATTACCGTCGATTAAGACTTCCAATTAGTCCGACGTTCTCCGGGCGCGTGCGTATGTGCGTGCGTGCGTGCGTGCGTGCCTGCGTGCATGCATGCGTGTTTCTCGTCCAAAAAAAAAACTGCGGGTTAAAACTCTGATGTGGATGGACGCAGTTTCACCCGGAGACACGCAGATGGATATAACGGGGAAAAAAAAAACGATGCAACGCGCGCGGTCGATAATATGACCGCTGTAACGTTACGCGCCTCGCGCGATTACAACCACTAGTACGCGCCATCCACAAACAAGCGCACTCTCTGCCCACCGATATCAGTCACCACTTTTGACTCAATAACACTTACGTAGACTTCGGATATGCTATTTCATCCGTACTATGTATCGCGTTTTAGTTCTATGCCAATCGGGGCATAACGTTCTCTTCAACGACGTCGTCAATTTATCAGGAACGAGTCTCTATCTTTTTAATTGTCTTCGTGGTAACTCGCCATCTCCCTCGATTCGTATAGGATTTATCACGTCGCCGCTTCGGGTTCGTTTGCCACGAGCAATTTTTCCTCGATGCGATTAGATAAGGCTCGACGTTGATCGCGTTACGAAGAAACGCATCGATTATGCTTTCCGCTCCCGCAGGAATCTATCCGTAGCTTATCTCATTTATTACACCCCTGTTTCGTCGTCGTTCGACGGTTACTTTACAACCCCCAGATAGGGGCGAGTAACGTCTTTGTTTTCACCGCAACATCCTGCGACCGCAGCGGAACCCTCCCATCGTTCAGGAACCGTCTCGGCTCGCGAAACGGAACGAGACAGAAATATAGGAATGACGTGAGATAAGAAACATCGAGACGTTGTTGATTGTCTTGTGTTTTCCCTCTGTGTATCATAAACCAAAATCTTTCAATAAGCGAATTAAATTATGCTAATTTGATATTTAACAAGTTTCTTCTCACGATCATCAATATTATATAAATATAATTATATATTAAACTTAATACATAAGATTACATATTTATTTGTCAAATAACTTTACTTATTTTGTAATGGTAAAAATATTATTTTACACTCTGTTTAAATGCATAATTAGTTTTAAAAAATTTCTGTTGTTTTTTCAACTTATTCTTTAGCGAATTTGTTATTTATTTGACAATGTTATTTCTTAATCATCAAAGTGTCTTTTTGGTTTAACTAAACCGTTTAAAAGAAAGACGATATAATTATTTTGAATAGTATAATATGTCTTATTTTTGCTGGAAATGAGATGATAAAATTAGAAAAAAAAGTTTTACCAATGAATATATTACAATTTGAATATTATTAATAAATGTATAAATTAAATAGTAATAGAGAAATAGAAAGCAGGCCTGTGAAAAGAGAGGAAGAGAACTTGAGGTCATTCGAGAAAGGAGATTGGCTTGGAAGAGAGAATACCTAGTTGTTAGCGAGCGCGAGGCAGTTGGGGGCTACCAGATAAGGCGTGGGCATAAACGTCCGCAGATAAGGGTAGTTTGCACCCCCGTTGTGGACAGTTAGCCTTAAATGAGTTGGGGGTGAGACGTGTAAAAGCCTTTGTTGCGTTAGCCTCGTCTTCCCCGGCTTTCGAAATCAGTTTCGTCACTGGCGATGCTATTTCATCGAACATCGGGAATTCGACGATAAGAATCGAATTGTCCGACAAACTACCTTTATATTAGATTGAAGATATCTTCATTATGTTTTTATTTAATAATCATGATACTACTCACAGTACTGATGAAAAATTCTTAATTTTTACGTATAGATATTGCTATAAATGTTGGTTCTAATTGGGTTTCTCTTTTTTTCTTTTTAGGTAAGGAATAATGCCTTTCTGACAATTCATTCCAACAAAAACGAACATCTAATGTAAGTACTCCTCGATAAAATTAGAAATATAAATTTGTTTGGATAAAAAGGCGTATAGAGACGCGATGCGCGCACAAATCTGGCGAGAGATCCGGCGATCCTTCACAAATGCCGCTCGTACAAAAATCCTGTCTCGCTCCGTTCTAAATTCTGCTTATCTAACGGTGCTTCGACAGTAATGTGCCAACGTATTATGTAGAACCGAGTACTGTCGGGGCCATCCCTTTTGCCGTGGAAGACCACCGAGCGGCGCGGCGGTGCCGTTTAGCGTCAGATAGCGGAAACGTATGAGAGACGGGGTGAATCCACCCTTATCTTAAGGGTAGCTACTCAATAGCTAGCCGCACCGAAATTCCTCTCGCATTTCTCGCACCCGCGCTATCTATGCTCGCCACGCGCATCTTCGTTCTCACGACTATTTCTCGCACATTACAAATTACTTTGTCGTTTTCTTTCCCGTGACGGGCATATATTATGCGAAATTATAGTGGCATGCACTTACATGCGTCACTCTCGAAAACGTTGAAATATTAAAGCGAGTAAAAAACGTTGAAAAATCAGTTATATAAAATAATTTAAAATATGTTATTATTATGTATGTCGTACGCAACTAAAATCAAAAGATATTAAAATATATGAAGTAAATATATTTTTTCTTTTGATAAAATTAATAAGCGATAAGTATACATATAATAGACATATATATTTATTTAAAATGAATTCTTTTTCACGTTCAATCATGTTATCATGTCAAAGATTAATTGTATCTTGTTCTCGTTTAAAAAATTCTATAAGTAATCGGGATTAATATGAAATACAAACCAAGTAGTTCGTAGCTACAGGACTCACGCGCATAATTTAATGCTCGACGGCGGAGGAGCCATGAGGTGAGCTCTATGGGACGCTTAGGGTTACTTATACTTCGGTAGGGGTATGTGGGTAATGTGCAGGAGTGCCTCCGGGTAGGTGCTTGCGGTAAATCTAATAACGTTGTAATGCCGTTATACCCCCCTCAAAGTTGGCCCGTAAGTTTCTGCAGAGCCTGTTGGCTCCGACTGCCGTGCCGAGAATTCCTAACGCGTGTACCATTTTAGCTGCCAACGCGCGTATGTGCTAGTTAGGATATACAGACTTGAGAAAAAAAGAAAGCAAGAAGCTTGAGACGAAGGAACACAGGATGAGTTCGTACATCCCGTAATGCGATTCTTTGACATTTCGCGCGAGAAAAACTTCTCGATCTTGAGTACTTTTGCAACAGTGCGATATCTTGAGCTTTTATATTAACAGATCGTCGTACTAGACTTATAATTGAATGAACTTGTCAAAGATATCGAAGTTGTGTCAATCGAGTCATTGCATTGCCATTGAATCAATACGATTCGCCGATCAAAGTCTCACGGAGACAGGCAACAGGTAGCTGTTAATGCCGATCTAGCGGCTCTCGATAAAAATTCGTGCGAGCTTTTTAGGCGACGACGAAACGTCACTAACGCTCCTTTCCCACCTCAAATTTACCCGGCTCACCTTTCGTTTCTCCTGCTTTCCCATTTTCTACTGTCAGACGCCCTCTCTCCGTAGATATATGTCACGAACGAAGGTAAGCGCTCGCAGTCACCCGAGGGTGTTCTGCAAACTATGCTCGCGAAAAGTTCAACACAACTTCATAGCATCGGTGTTTCGAGGGCGAATTACGAGGGGCGAGAAGGGACTCGAAGCGCTCGGCGAAGGCACAGGCGGGACGCGGGGAACGGGAAGCAGCTTGGTGGTAAATTTGTTCTAGCGTGAGCTTACATGGGTTACGTTAAGTACATAGGCGTCTGGGGCTGGTTAGCTGTATCTACTGAAGTGGAGGAATATCTCTGTCTAGCGCATGAAACTTGGAGAGGCCTGTAGCGCGACGAAGAATTCGCGAATTTTCGTCGCTGTGAGATGTCGTCGAATTGTGTAAACGAAGTCGACGAACAATTTTATTGGAGCTTTAGGTACCCTTAAAACAGAGTCGTTCGCGTGTAGTTAGATGTATCACACAGCTGTAATGTGAAATCGACTGTTTGGTCTGCTCAGCCTCGAATCGCTTTTTTCCCCTGCCGCATTTTATCACCGCGAGCTCTTTCTCTTTTTACACCTCTCGGTCACACCGACGCGCGTACGCGCACTCACACGCGTGCGGAAGCAACTCGCGGAGATAAAAATCAGTAATTA
The DNA here is from genome assembly GCA_928718305.1 of Tetramorium bicarinatum. Taxonomy (NCBI): domain Eukaryota; kingdom Metazoa; phylum Arthropoda; class Insecta; order Hymenoptera; family Formicidae; genus Tetramorium; species Tetramorium bicarinatum. The sequence goes on along the minus strand of OV788319.1, from coordinate 7,244,471 downwards.
GCCCGGACCATTATGGCGGCTGTGTGAAAAATTAGCGAGTCGTGGGGTAACCGCCCCTCTGGGCATAATCCTGCATCGGTAACGCCGTGTACCAAGCGTGCATCCAACCTGTCTCTGATTTATACGGGTTTGCTATTAATTATACCCATCCACTAGTGCGCCCTCCACTTTCCCTCGTATCACCTCGTCGTCCTTGTCTTTTTCTTCACGTTCATCTACTTTATCAATCGCTCCTCTTTTTTTAATCCTCACGCGAGAGTTTGAGCTTTTATTAACGTTTACGTTCATTCATGTTCATTTAAATTTAAAAAAAAATTAAGGTAACAAATTTTTTGTAGTTAATTTTCCATTTTTATGGAATCTTAATCTAGGACTTGAAGTATGTAATGCTTAAAATAGTTAGAAATTGCAAAAAATTTCAATGGCTAGAAAATAATATATTGCAATGCATTCTAATTAGAAAAATTAAAGTGAAATCTATTTATATAAAATAAATGAGGAAAGAGAGAGAGAGAGAGAGAGAGAGAGAGAGAGAGAGAGAGAGAGAGAGAGAGAGAGAGAGAGAGAGAGAGAGAGAGAGAGAGAGAGAGAAAGTACGTATATATTAAAATATTCGATGAGACATTTTTACCAAATGAATCGTATCAAACCTCAAATGTCGATGTTGCAACGAGCGCGTTTTCTCCAGGTCAACTTTCAACTGTCAAATGTTTTTATTTTGTTTTACACGCGCCAAAGAATTCGAGCCATCGCGTCGAGCCGAAAATTCCGTCCCGGGTTTTGCGCCGGTCGTTGTTTCGACTGCCACTGGCCGGACTCGACGGGCTGCAGCGCAATTAAATTAAATGCTTCAGATTAATTGTTCGAAAGCAGTTAAATTAGTTGCGTTTGTTTCGCTCGATTTTTGCGCAATCTCGCTGCGGAATGCGTGAGATGCACGCATCGGGGGAATTTCGTTACCCGCGGCCCCTCGCGCGTTATATAGCTCGGTGCCCTGCGAAATCACCGCGGTGCAAACGTATCAACGCGGAACGATGGCGTGCCCCGAAAAATTCATTTGCAAAAGCCGCATTCGACGCGCCTCCGTCACACTGAGCGAGAAGGGAATACCGCGCGAGCGGCGCAACGCGCGCATTTTGTCAGTACTTGATTAAAAGCTTAAACAGAGTCGACCCAATTATTAATGTAATGCACAGTGGGCAATGCAAATTTCACAATTATAACAACGAATTTGATGTATAACATTGAATTTTAAAGTATCATTGACCAGAATTTAAACCGCTAAATATGAAATTTATAAAATCAACTATATAAATCTACATTTCTCTCTATTCCATATTTATATTAAATACAATTTGATAGAATGTATTTTCATTCGCGATCACATATCGAATACTGCTGACAGAGAGAGGGAGAGAACTCTTGAACGAAAAGGAAGGATAAAAGAATTAGGACATTCGGACACTCGCATTATCATTATCCGTCTACGGTGGCTCACAATTTTTCTTCGATACTGTGGCAAAGATCCCCCTATTACCACGCATACCGGCAGCCACTGAAGACCACCCCACGGCCCCGTCTCGATGATATTCGGCCGGCCAATCCCCGTCGAGGATCGCGCCCGGTATAGCTGCCGAGCAACCGAGAGCTGCATCCTAGAGTGCAGCTGCAGCGCCGGCGCGGACTCTTGAGCCGCATTGCTCGGATTCTAGCGAGGATGCGTCTAGGAGCGAGAGGCTGACGAGCTCGCAAGTAACGCGCCGGTAGAGACATGGTCAGACTGGCATCCGGCCGCAAGCTCTCGACCTCATCGCAACCATACGCTGGCCCTCCCCCGAGCTAGTTCTCCACCCGGCTTTCCAGCCAGTTCGAGCCCACCGAGGCAGAGAGACGATCCTACGCCTCACCCTCATCCTCCCCTCGTTCCTGCGAGCGGGAGCGTGCAACATGTCGAGACATTCGGGACACGACGGATCGAGGAGAGATATGCATCATTTGGTTACCCGACTGGCCGACTAGGCGCGTCTCCGATCGGCGTGCCTACGGATGCATCCTCGATCGGATTGGCCCGGGCGATTGGTATGCGAAAGGGTCCTCCAGTCAAGATTTTCAGCATAACTGCGCGAGCATGCCGCCCGGATTCGGATCCACGAGTCTGCGTTCCGATATGTCCGCATGTCGGCGTGCCCGTATGCACTCGTGTGCTTCGTCACTGGAGAGCGTTACGTCGCTTGGTAACCGTAATAGCGGAAGAGTAATGGGGGCGCTAATACGAAATACCGTATCGGCACACTCGTATCGAATGTCGCATATCTCCGCTCTTAGGACAATATTGTTTCTCTAGCGTTTTTACCACATATCTTTTAAAAATCTTTGAAATAACATGGAGAATTGTGAAAATCGATTCATGCAGCACTAAAAAAATCTATCTCAGATAATTTAACTTTTATCTATTAAACTTTTAATCCTAGTAGAATGTTTATGATATCAAATGTTTGCAGCAGGATATAGTTGCTGTTTACAGTATAATTTTTAAGAATAACGTTTTGACAAGACCTTCTCTTGTCCAACGATCCTCAGGTTTACATCTTGCCGATTTTCTGGAGAGGTAATGATCTTTTCTTTTTTCTGTAAGAGTTCCAACACTGATACGCTATTCATGGATCGGTCGTTCGTCCGGTAACGCGCATTCCCGACACCGAAATTGCATACCTACGTGTATGCGCACATACGGGCGCTGGAAACAAACGAATAGGGTTGTTCGGGCGCCGTAAAGGGTCCGATGGGACGAGGCGCGCGAGGAGACGCGGGGGCGGACGGGGCTAGGGATTCGCGCGGGGGAGCAAAACGTGGTGGATGGTGGTGCCGGTGACTCGGTCGCGCGAGAGAGCGAGGGGTTTGGGAAACGTAATCGCTCTGGCCCCCCGCGCCTCGACAAACTGCCCCCTACACGCGTTTCGTCTCTCTCTCTTTTTCACCCTTCCCACGCCTCCACTATTTATTGCTCGCACTCGGCCGGTTCACAACATAAATATGTTACACCTATGGCCGCACCTATTGCACCGAGTCCACGAATTCCTCCGCTGCCGGCTGAACGAAGAAAGAACATCATCGAACTGCCGGATTGGTGCTTTTGCGAATAACGTGGCTAGTTCACCGTGTAGAATATCGTATTCATATACTACGAAATTTTAGAAGTTTTCATCATTAAAACAATTATTTACTATTTTGCAATGAAATATACAAAACGTATAAAATTCTCTGTCTAGAATCATGTGTCATGTATAGGATATCTCAAATCTATAAATTGAATTTTATTTACAAATTTCTTGGCTAATCGACAGTTATTTTTTTCTTGACAAATATTAGGCGAAATAACTTTCAGTTATAAACGATTAAAAATAAAAGATTTTTCTAATATTTCAAAGATCTAAAATTTTCTTTCTCATTTAGTTACAAACGAATTTTGTTTTAATAGGCTCGTATTCGTAGAATTAATTACAATAGTATTTAATTAAAGATTGTGAACTGATGACAAATAATAATTTCCTTTGATAGCATTACTAGAAAAAATACATTTCAATTTTATACACTTTTTGATAATCTTAGAATAATTTTAAAAATATTTTCTTTTTGTATAACTCAATATTAAATATGGAAACTTATAAAAAAAATTAATTAGCTCGTTATAACTTTTAAACATTGTTGATTCTAAAAAAAAATAGGAATATTAATTATAAAATAAAATCTCTTTTTCTTTTCCTTTCTCTCTGTCGAATAAATAATTATTTTTTATTGATTAAATTTAATATCGTATAGATTGTTAGATATTATAAATTATAATTATCTTTCTAATATAAAAAGAATTTAAGATTACACACTACAAATATAGAAAAGAAAAGTCAAACACGTTATTTCTTCGTTATTTCGCATATATTTTCGCCTTGTTTTACGCAGAAAATTCCCTCAACTTTTTTTAAATACTTTCGTTACACCCTCAAGAAATGCTTCTCTCAGGATGTACGAACAGAGGGTGTCTGTTTGAAGGGTGGTAGCATCGAGGGTTAAGTTTCAAAGATAAAAGAAGGACCAACTGTTGAATATCGGCTTCCAGCCGACACCGACGCCTATTATACGTCAAACTTTCTTACATGTACCGTATTATATCCTAAAATCTCATTTGCATGTTTTTACATATAAATACCTTATAAAAGATTAATTCTTATTAAAATTATATCATTGTTTAATATTTGATTCATTTATGTGGCTACACATTTCCCGTAATGTTATTTATATTATTACTCACATTGCGCAAGCTAAGGTTTTTTTAAAGATTCTATTTAATTTCTTATAACTTTTTCTTTAGTTAGCAAAATAATCAATACAGCAAACTATAATATAATATACAAAAATGAAAATTTTTTTAAATTTCTGCATAATTATTAGTCTTACTATTAAAGTTTTATCTTAAAATATTTAGAGGAATAATAGGACGTAATGTACTAGAAATCATCAAAAGATTATTTAAAAGTTCTTTATATCACTTTTAATTATTTTTATTATGCGATATATTTTTGCTATAAAAAATATCAAATTTTCAATTTTAATTTATTTGCTCTGTTATTCATGCATACGCATTAACTTTTATGTACATTTTATTTTTAATATGTAAATGTTAATTATCATTGACTGCTATGAGAAGTTATGTTCAACACGTATATCTTTGATTACGCACAATAAAATGAAAAAATGCAAACATAGAAGATGCAAACATATTTTTATTCAATTTTCTATGAAGGTATAATGTTTTAATGTGAGACAATCTTATGTAAAAATTTTCTTACCTTGTCCGTAACTTGTTGAAATCTGGTCTTGCCGATAGCTCTTGACTTTCAGTGAAGACGACAGACGTCGATTTCAGCACAGTTAAAGCTTCACGTCACAACAGTACAATGACAATGACTTAATCGATCATTTATGTAAAACGCGTCAAAAGATATAAAGAGGGATCTGAGGAGAAAGGAGAGGAAGAGAGAGAAAGAGAGATAAGAGACAGAGAGGGTGGGCGAAAGAGCAAGGGAGTAGTGACGAAGTAGTCGAAAGAATGCGATATAGAAAGCGGCTGTTCAAGGAGCTCGCGCAAAAAGGAAACGGAGATCCCCACGGTGAAGAGAGATACTCTCTTCGCTCTCCTCAACGGCGAGAACACCGCGTGTTTCGATCCTCGCAAGCTCTCTCACAAGCGCCCGTTCTCGCGCGCGCACCGGGCTCTCGCAGCTCCGCGAATGCACGTGCAACTCGGACGCGTGCCACGTGGTGTTTGGTCGGAGTGGCTCCGTCACGAAAGCCGGAGCTGGAGCGGCGAGCTTGCAAGCTGCCGGGCGCTTTCATTGGCCGATGGGTGGAAACTGCGCATGATTGCGGGTGTGGCCCGAGCTTGAGGGGCGGAATAAGCTCGGGTCGGTGATAGGACACCCCGAAAGAGGGCACGTCTCCATGGGTGGGCCCCGGGTGCCCCTGTCGCCACCTCGCCACCCCCCTCGTGGCTCGGAGCTTTTTCCTTAATCTCGTAACGAGCACGAGAACTGCTCTCCCGTCCGAGTCTCGAACTTGCGAACTGGCTTCTTCCGCACCAACAGGCGTGCTCTTTCGAAGCGATGGAATGGCGGCACTCGAACGTTCGCTACCGTGGAGGAAATCATGCGGCAAACGTGGGGATTAAACGTCAAGTAGTAACGGTAATGTCAAGTTGGACACCGTGGCATAGCTGTAAAACGCTTCAGTCTAAGAGTTTTTAAGTGAAAAGTTTTATAGGAAGATCGATATACCAAATACACAAAGTAATTTGAAAAGTGAAAGTTATGGTTGCACAATAATACTTGTGTTTACATAATAATACTTTTTATGTTTAAAATATTTATTGTATTAGGAAAGTTAGCCAATATATTGTATATAAATTTTTAATTGCGTAAATCTTAAAATGGTTAGTTTTGTAATTTTTATTTCTTAATTAGAAAAATAAGAAGGGCAAAAAATGAAAATTTCCAATGAAAATTTTTAATAGAATGGTTTGTGAAATAGATAAAAAAGATATATACTACGATATTTATTCGATACTTTCATCTAAAGCTTTTATTTATTTACATATGTATATATATATATATATATATATATATATATATATATATATCAATAGTCCATGAAGAAAAATAGTGTTTCATGTACTGTTGGAAAATGACTATATTAGCCTAAGAAAAAGCAAATATTGATTGTAATGGCGATACAAAATAGTTTTCTTTTTTAGCAACAGGTGGAAGGCTCTCGAAGCGTGTACCACCAAAAAACATATATATATATATATATATATACATATATGTATATATATCTATATAGAGAAAGAAGGCGAAAGGACTTTGAAAGAATTGGGAATGAGAGAAAAAGTGTGAATGGCCGATTTATTGAAGCGAAATCCACGCCGATGCATTTGAACGGGTTCGGATGCTTGTGCGATGTTTATTCGAGCATTAACAAATGCGGTTCATGGAAGTCTGACGAGGCCGCGAATCCACGATAAAGTCTAATTACAGCTGACCGATAAATAAATCGGCTCGGCTAAACAGTCTAGCGAGTCGGCCAGGAATTTGATTCGGGGGACAAGGGTGATCCCCAACGCGTATTTACACGTATATCTACCGATCGACGTATTCGCTAATTTTACCCATTCATTCTCGGCAAGATGGTATTTGTGTTGAAATTACCTGACGCGATGTATTATCGATTATGGCTTTTCGAGGTCGACGTTCCATCGATTCAAAGATGTTCTCATCAACGAATTTCAGTTGTTTGATGATCCGTGCTGGAAACCTATTGGTACAGAGTTTACTGATCCGCTAATTAATTCTTGCCAATGACAGCTCAATGCGATAATAATACGTGATAATATAGTAATTTATCACATATATTTGACCCGAATATTTAAAGATATCTTTAAATATTGTATAAATATGTTTGATTGTATTTCATGATTGCAACCGTAAATGGATTCATTTTTTAAAAAAGTTATATATATAAAAAAGTTATATATATATAAATATCTTTATATTATAAGTCAATATGAATTGGTAAAATTTTGTATCTTTTTTTATCATCAACAAAACTATTGATTTGTTCTCGAATCTGAACATGAATACAATACGAGACTGAAATGCAAGTGCATCAAGATGGACAGTGACAAAAATACGCAAAATATATTTATTATTATATAAGTAATAGTAATAGTCTTTCGTCTAAATTTAGAATGTCACATCCGTTAACGATCGAGCGGCGTCTTGTGCAAAATTGAGGGGCTAGGAAGCTCATTTCGGTATGCCATCCACTAGACGCCCGTACGTGAATGTTTAACGGTCCATCGTCTCGGCGGCCGCCCAATTATATGACGTCAATTATTGATTAATTGCAATTATAACGCGAACGGTTTCGAGAGGGCCCGATACGGATATAACGATCGCCATTTCATAAATTCGCAATGACGTGAGAGAGCGGGCGAGCGCGGGCACCGCTCCGCGCCGCGCCGGCCTCTGAGTGACGTGTCATTTATCGCATAACGCGAACGTTTATGCGCATTCGTGTCGCATAATTGCAATTAGAGCGGAATTCATTTACATCGACCGACATTCGATTTGTTCCGAGAGAAAGCCCGGGATTTACACGCGCCCTCAGCGCGGCACGGCGCGGTGCACGCGCGCGCGAGCGTTCGTGTTAGTCGTGTCGGGATTTATTTCCGCGCGCGTCAATGCTGCCGCGACAGTTCCGCGATGTAAATAGGATTGGATTAGCCGTTACCGACCGCCCTCGCGAACGGGAGAGAGAGAAAGAGAGAAAAGATGGGAGGGAAGTATCCCTCGTTACGCGATAACGATGGAAGATAAACTGCCGAAAACCGCGACAAGGAATACGAGGTTCGATATCATGCGACATCTCGTAAGAATGCAAGACGTAGCACTTATTCCGAAAGAATTATGTCGATCTGATTTTTAGGAATTACTTTTTGACAATTTTTTATCTGCCTTTTGTTCTCTCAGTTTATATATATTTTTTTTTTCAGAAAATAAATTTGGACAAGCTTTAATTATTACATAGCACAAGTTTATCAAGTCGATGTATATTAAATATAATTATTCAAAATGTAGAAGCAACAGCTCTTAGCTTTTTGGACAATTTTAGAATGATTTCGTTTTTAACAAGAGTATTGAAACAAATTGCATCTTTTTTCAATTATCATTATTAAATATTTTTTTATCAATTTAATTAAAACTATAGTAAAGAAAAGATGTGATTTTATCATTTATGTTCTTTCTTGAAGTTTGAGGAAAGTCCCACATTTTCGATGATTGTATTCAAAAGCTGTTAATATATCGATGTTTCCATTAGAGACGATAAATTTTGTGACTGAAAAATCTGTAACAAAAACGACATCTAACGCACACTCTATATGTCCAAGGAAGATGATTGATGACTAGTACAAAACGGGAATTCGAGTTTACAGCGTGACATAAAGTACTGGCGTGCCGTGTTTCCAAATTGTTTCAGTCTCTGGTTGCGAGACTATAACCCGGCTGGGCAGTGCAATGCGAAATTTTATACCGATTTTTCGAAAGCCGCACCATTCTACTGGCGCGTCGGGATTAAAAGATAATACCGGCGATCCAATTTAATCGTACGATTGACGGGTAAATAGACATCGTACGGCTCCGTCCCTTCTCCACCCTTTTAGGACAAATTGTCCGTGGCGCGATGCCCTCGGACCCGGTAGAAAATATAATTCAGAGATATTTATAGCGGGATTACCGCTGGAATTGGGTATCTAATATACATGACCGAGCTATCGAGTCGCACGAGTTTTAATTGTCCTATCGAAAAGCCGGTCTTTCGAGAATATCGATCCGCGACGATCATGGAACGTGCGCAGATTTCTATGAACGGTGAGTTATAAATGACGATGACGCGATTGCCACTGCCGTGGATGAATGTCAGATTACGTCGCGAGCTCGCAATCGCTACAGAGAGCACACTGGACAAGAGTTTCTCGGCGGCTTTGCCGAAGGATTAGCCGCAATTGATAGCCACGAGAATGGAGGGACGTTCCCGAATTTGCTCGCCGTTCAAAGAGCGACCAGTGAATCCGGAGTTGCATTCTTGCTCAGATTTAAATTAATATTTCCGAGCACATTATAACTTTCGCGAGCGATTGCAATTACTTAACTATTTGTTTCAATCGGAAGTCCAATAAAAGATTAATTAGGTAATTCTATGTAAAAATTTAAAACGGTTCTGCGACGATTAAGATCACGTTCAACTATTTCGTAAATACGCGATTTAAATTGTTTTGTAACTTAAAATTTATCGAGCGGGAAGAAGATGATTTCGTTCTCTCTCCAGTTTCAAGCGTTTTGATATTCTCGATTACTTGGAACGGGGTCTCCTATTCAAAACTTTGTCCATCCTGAAGCGGTCGTTATGTCGCGACCGGTTCGCGACCGGCGGGAAAGCCGAAACGTGCCGAATGCGAAATTAATTGGAGCCAGCCGGCGCGGCGCGGCGCGGCGCGGTGCGGCGCAGCGCGGCGTGCGGCCTCACCGCGGCGGACGCGCAGGGTAATTTTGATCCGGATCCGGGGAGTTAGTGCCGGGACGGTGTTCGGTGTCCAGTGTCCGCCGTGCCGGACGGACAACGTGGCTCGGCGCGGTTAGTGCTGGTCCAGATGTCGCCACGGGCGTGACGTCACCGGTTAACTACCCTCTCGTGGTGGGCACCACCACCATCACCACCACCACTACCACCACCACCACCATCAGCCACGTAGAAGCGCCTTCGTCCGTTCTCGTCCGACGGACACGATATGCGGGGATGATTCTGATTAATTACCGATAGTTACACAAGCTGACGCCGCTCTCCCGTTGACAACCCTCCACGGTATCGCCGGACCCTCTTTCCATCCCTTTTTACCCCTTTCCACCCCGACCGTTATCCGAGAATCGCTTTTTTTAAATCGACCCTGATACCTCATCATAAGTTCACCGTTAAATTTTGTATCCTCGATATTCTCGATATTCTTTACAAAATTTCAAGTAAATGATTCGCGAATTAAGCTTTGCTAGCGAGAACTCTTTAATCCTCGCTAAAAAAGCAAATGCAACTACTTTTATTGTATATTATACATGTATGAATCGTATCAAGTTTCTTTGAACGAAATGCGAATCAGATAACGCATCTGACTACGCGAGATCACTATAATATATCGCCTTATGATATTTTGATTCTCTCCACTGTACCACCGTACATGTAATAACGCGGCGATTTATTAGAAACGTCATATATCGGATGGATCAAACAATCCGTTTTACGTCTGATGTAGATTTTTCGGTGCGTGTCGCGCGTACCCAACGTTCATTTATCGATTCGCCGAGGCTTAATTCATTTCGAGGGTCGCGGCGAGGAGGGATAGGATTGTTATTCGAGAAGGGATGAAACGATGCGAGCAACAGTGCCCCTCTCTCCCGGCTCTGATTCCCCTCCTCTCCCCTGTCCCCCGTCGTTTTCCGCCCCCTCGCCGACGCCTCTTGCAACCAGCATGAGGCGCATCGGGCCGCAGCCGAACGATCGGACCGCCAATATTTGGCAATTACGAAATATGAGTTTACATTTAATAATTGCGGTAAACACCGGCGGACGCGTCGAGTGGCCACAGGGGGTGAGTCCGACGAGATACGGTCGCGACCGCGCGCGCCCGCGTTCGGGATAAATTCCGATTTACTCCCCCTTTATCGTCTGCTCTCTCACTCAGAACGATAATCATTATTATTATAGACGGTTGCTGTTGCACCTTACCGGACACCCCAGCTGACGCGAATCCTCTCGCTTTCCCTTCAACTCTTGTCCATTTTTGTTACACTTCGGGAGACAAATCCGATTTTCCGATTTGCAATATTTTATCTTACACAAAAGCGAAAAATCTTTATTTTTTAGCAAAATATAACGATGTCATCTATAAGAAAATATTTTTAGTTTTTATATTTCAATTTATATTAAAAAAACGTATTTATTAAATATTTCATTGTATGTTACATGTTTATAAAATCAACAACAATATTTTTATTTCTATACATGTATATATATACTATAAAATGACGGATATATTAATTTGCAATTAAGTACATATAGATTCATTATATATTTTTTATAGTTCGTAAAATTTCTAAGTTTTAAACTTCTCTCTTTTGCAGAAATTTTGTAGTTTAATTGATAACTCTGAGAGCATGAGATAAAACGCATTCTTGTCAAGCTGTCAAAAAAACTTCATATTTAATCACATAGAATTTTGTGTTAAACTACTGACAAAATTGAATTTATGCAAAGTAAAATCTGCATCCGCGGGCGTCATTGTCGCGATCGCGAGTAAAGACGGAAGGAGGACAGCCCGTCTGCGGAATAATTCGATTGATACGAACTATCGCGAACTCGCGGGACACCGCGTCGAACAAAGACGGCAGGTAGCAGTTAGGGTTCGCGTCGCGAATTGGGTGACGCGGGGAATCACCGCGCGACAAGCTATTAATGACGATATGATCGATATTAGCAAATATTTCCCACGGGGCGTTACGCCGCGCGACAGGCCCGCCTAGGTATTTCGCGATCGTATTTGCGATCGGCACCGGTTATCGGCGGCGACATTTATTCAAATGTAATATCTCGCCTTCGAACGAAGATTACCTACCCGGGAAATGTGTCCCACAGGTATACACATCCTTCTTCTCTCGAATCACCCTCCTCGCCCTGATCTCGTTGTCACTCCAACGAGGAGTCCTTCGGCTATATACGTATATATAAAGGAGATATTAATCAAAAGTTCTTTGCATTCGATTTTCTAAGATTAAAAAAAGAAAGATTGTTGAGGAAAATAAAACTGCCGCGTGCGTGAAGGTCGGAGAATGTGCTATAAAAATATCAAAATTTAATCTCAAAGCTAGTATATTTGTATACTGTTTTACATTTATTTTACAAAACGCAGCAAGACGTTTCTAATATTCAAAGATAAATATTAAATGATTTCTATATATTACTTAATTACAGTTATAACTTTTCAATTATTTATATCTTTTAGAAAAAACTGCGAGCAACTAATCCTACACAGTCATAAAATAAAATGTTGAAGTGTCGATTATTTCTAAACCTACGTATTTAAATCTATATTTCAAAGAAATGAAGATTCTTCCAAAGCTTTTGCGTATGTAACATTTCTATTTGTAAAATATAGATTGGAAGTGGTATGGAGAAGTAAGCTCTTCAATTGCTTCTTCCGAGTATCCATTTCTTTCCGTTCAATCCTACGCATTCACGCACGCACGCACGCATCGTGCACGGCTCATTCGTCTCGCCAATCCCCTTCTAGTTAGTGTCCGACAGTAGTTGAAAAAGTTCTCTCGGCACAAGCTGTTCCACGCAAGGCACTCGCGCCTTTTTCCAATTTCTTAAAGAGCCGCGACAATTTATGTGAAGCCTGTTCATAAAGTATGGCAACCCTCCCGCTGCGCAACTCTCCTCCTTCTGTCCCCTCGACGCCCTTGCGGGCCGCAGCGAACCCGGGAGGGAGCCACCCCCGGTCTCTCGGCGGAGTTCTTAAAAGTTACTTCTCGACTCGTGTTTCTCGATACTTATTAGCTTTCTTCGACACAAAGCCGTCAACAAAAGACGCAATCACGCGAATCATGCAAGTACACGTGCACGCACGTATGAAGGGAACTTTACTAATACTAATACGTTAAAGTGTCTAAATTACATTTTTAACATTTCTATTCGAGAAGGTACAAGTGGTAGAAAGAGGAATATTCAATATATTGCTTCACGCTTCAACTTTGAAACGCAAAAGGGGATGTTGGAGGCGCGTGTCATTTGGAGTATCATCTTTCGGATACAATCAATAAGGTATATAATTTTTTTTATTTACTGATTTATCAGATAAACGAGAAATATATGTCCCAATCTTGAGTATGATATCGTGATCGTATGTGGATACTTTAGGAAATTGATTAGAGGGGTTGCGGGAGGGTGGTAAGAGGGAGGCTAGGTAGTTTATTACGCCTCCGCGACATGGCAGCACCCGTGCCACGATGGAGAGAAATCCGCCTCCAAGTATTTCTTAAACTCACCCTATTTCTAGATTGCGACGTCGCGGCATAATATTTAATAATATGTAAAGAATTTCTAAAATTTAATTATTATTATTGTATGTGACGTGTTTCTCTTTTACTTACAACACTTTTGTTATACATGATTTTAATATATATTAGCGTTGCATTGCTCCTGTTATACTAATTGTAAGAAAAGGCACAGCGAGAAACAATAACATATATAACTCAATATATCAATAACAATTGTAATTCAAAAGAGGCATCACGCGTGTGTATGACATATAATTTTGGTGCACAGTCTATTTTCTAACAATGAATGAAATCTTAAGACTATAGTTCTCTGTGATTCAAGTCAATTACGGAATGATGCGTCGAGTCTTCAACCACTTAATCGCGAAGCGGGAGAATTTCTTTCGCGTTTCCCATCCCAGGACGTGCCGTGAACATTGAGCGTCGGCGACGATCGAAATCGCACCGCCACCACAAAGTCACGTACATGTGTTGTGCACGTGCACGTGTCGCGGTTTCGCCACACTACCCGTTAGGCACCCTTTCGCGAGATCGGGAGGGAACGGGGGCGCGTAAAGAGCCGGCAAGGAGGATCTCTACTTTCTTCCATTTCGATTAAAATTCAACGCCCGTCGGACAGCCCGTGTAATTGGCCGAGATCTCTTTAAGCGAGAAAATTACCCAGAAAGGGTTGTAGAAATCGAAGGTTTAACAGCCGACTGTATGTGGCAAGAGAAGGCGGCAGAGGGGAGGAAACTCGAAAAGGGTGAAGGCTCAGTCCAGCTTTCCGCCCACCGTCGCCCTCGAGAGCAAAAATCCTGCCAATAAATAAATTTAAATACATGAATATCTAACCCCCTGCCGCCGACGTTAACCATCCATGATAGCGGCTTTGCGGTCTTCTCTAACGGATATCGCCGCGCAAATAAAGCGAGTAGAATATCTTCCAACTCATCGCTGACCGTTTCTCCAATTATTCGCCAATGAAGTATAGATAACAAAACCACGTTCTTCAGTTACTGTGTCAGCAAGACTTCTTCATAAAACTTTCTTCCTGCTTATAAAGATATATAACATTGGAAATCGAATAATTACTGTAAATGACTATTCAAAAGATTCTATTGTTAAACTTAAAACACTTGGTATATTTCTATTGTTTTTATATCAATTTATTAAATTCAAGATAAAAAGTACTATCGTTCGTGCGATGCGACGTTGCCGGCGTATCGACGTGCACATGTGTAGTTGCGCTGCCGCGCGGGATACTTCCGCAGCTAATTATCCCCGCGCTTTTGATACTCACGCGGATGAAAGCGGTAAAAAGGATAATAACTAAATCTTCGATCCCGCCGCGCGGCGCACAACGACGGCGTCACCCCCTTGCGCCGCTCCCGCCCGTGCTTCTCTCGCTGACGTCACAAGTTTCTCTCTGTTTCTATACCAACCCTGCGCCCGATGACATAAAACCGCGTAATTAGCTATGTATGCCTCTTGTTCGTATTGGCCCAACGGTGGCGCGGTGGTGCACTTTAGAGCAGGCACGGGAGAAAGAGACTCGTCGGCGGGAACGAGAAGGACGAAGGGCGAAGAGGACGGGAGAGAGAGGCTGGCTGATTCGGGGATGAGAACGGGAGAAGCGGAAGAGCGGTGAGAGGAAGAGGTAGGGGAGAGCGAAGCGGAAAGGGGGCGGTATGAAGTACCCGCTAATTAATACCCCTAATTGCACCGACCCCAGCCTACAGCCACCGCCAGGGCTGCACGTACACCGGGTATACTCGTTTTCAGTGTTGAACGTGCGGCTCATCCCCCCCGGCCGA
Organism: Tetramorium bicarinatum; assembly: GCA_928718305.1. NCBI lineage: Eukaryota > Metazoa > Arthropoda > Insecta > Hymenoptera > Formicidae > Tetramorium > Tetramorium bicarinatum. The sequence continues at coordinate 7,229,458 of OV788319.1, read as the reverse complement.
AAGAACTATGCGGCATTCGTTTGTCTAACTCTCGCGAGCGCGGATAATCTAAACGGGGTGAAAAAGCGCCGCGAAAGCGGAACATTTTTTTAATTGTTTGACACGTGTTATACGCGGATTGCGTGACGGGGCAGTTGCAATAGGCGCCATTTGCCTGTCGCGTTGTATATTTTTATGGCTGCTAGCATTTCTTGCGAACGATGACACTTTGCTGCCTGCGAAAGAACTAACTTATTTTTCTGTTTTTTATTTCCATTGCTTTATTTTTCAAAAATTGCATTTGAAAGTTTCATGCGTAGATCCAGTAGAGAAGAAAAAATGGAAATTTAGAAATGTTTCTCTTTAATTTTAGACAATTCTAAAAGTATTAACAAATATTAATGTTTCTTTTTTGCATATTTATGAAGTAGTTAGAGAACGAAGTACAAATTAGCAATGGAAATAAAACAATATGACTTTCTTGCATTTATACATATAGAGACTACTTTACCGTCTGATTGACAAAAATTAATATAGTAGAATATAATATAGTGAGCACTAAAAATAGACTATGATATTTAATATCCAAATCCAAAAACGAATTTTGGATAAAGAACATGCTGGTTGTCAGTCAGCAATTTTAAAAGCGGATATAATATCAAAATTTGATAAACTCTGGAATTGTTTCAATTTTTTCATAAAATATAATATGTACACTATATACAGAGCAACAAGTTTAAGGAAAAAACGATATTGAGAAAAAAAACCGGTCGATGGCAAGGAGGTAATGTCTCACGGTCGCAGGCGCGTTCGCGAAAATCGGCCCTTTCGATGGCCCTGCGTTTAGGCGGAGCCGTAAATCGCGCTGTCATATTTTCGCCGTTTCTGTTCGCACATAACCGAAGGTGCCGGGCGACCGGTAAAGTTTCGCAGGCACGCCGTACAAAGGGACGACGCGGGAGGGCGAGAGAAAACGGAAACGGGCTGGATGGAGCGAGTGTCATAGGATAAGGATAAGGAGAAGGGACGCCCGCCGCCACCGGTAGGTCCTTTCCCATATATCGACGACGGCGTTAAGTTATAGCGCTATCCTGGCAACATGTCGCCGGGCTTGTTCGACAAACTTTTCAATGTCGACATATATTTCCCGCTCGCGCCCTTTTATGAGCTGTTGAGCCAGTCTTTCGAGCGGCTCAGCCGACAGTAAACCGATTCGACAATATCGACTTTTGTTTCTCGCCCCCTTTTTTTTACGTTCTCGTAGAAACGTTTGAACTAAAATTATAATGGATTTTTTTGCTCCCTCTCTCTATTGAAATACACCCTGGTATCTAAAAGCGATAGCAATTAAAGGTAAATCCGACAAGGCGTCAACGGAAAAGCGGTTTATTCGATGTCCAAATTCGTTCTTTCTTAGATTATCGCACTAAATTGTTCGGCATCGCCCCTTGGTCGTGTTCTCCCTGCCCGATTTATTCCAATTTATTCGATGTCGTAAGAGCCGGCGGGTATAGCTGGCGAAACGCGAGGCGCACGCGACCCCTCGGAGCGGTGAATTCGGTGCGTGCGGGATTTTAGATTATGGAGTAAACGCGTTATGGAACGAACTGGTTAACGAGTGCGGTTAACCAGCTCGCCGGAACAGCTCGTGGGTGTCGTCCTCGGATATATATGGCCGACACATTCACGCGACGGCCCTGTCTGAACATATGTTGCCAGTTTCTAGCAGTTTCGGGGTCGTTTTCATCCGCCCTTTCATACAGGAGCGGCGCCTCACGCCGCCGCTTGTCACTCGCGTCGCGTCGTCGCGCCGACGTTCGATCGTTCAACGGCGACGGAGAAGTCGAGGCGCGTCTAACTGCGAAAGTTCGCGCCTCGTTAACGTTATAGCGATTACGCACGTGCATCCAACGATTTTGGTGCGATCGTCGTCGTCGCGTCGCGCTGGCAAGCGTTTTCGTACGGTGCTCGCCAACTCGGAATCGCGATCTACCGGCGATAACGACGTTACTTTCGTTACATCACGCGACGGTCGAATAATAAAACGTTAACGAGATATTATCGTGAGAGTAGAGAGTTATTATAGTTGGAAATAAAAATCCGCTCCATGACGAAGGCCAGTCCTATGAGCGTGCATTAATATTAATATTTGCATTCCTCCCTTTTTTCACGTTCCCTTCACGAGCATCTTTTCGTTTCTGCTCATCTCATGCTGCCGTTATAAATACACTGTAATTCCGACACAAAGGCTCGCGCGCGTATCGAAATACTTCCGCTCTTCACGGCGCGTATCACAAGCGCGCAATTATAGTCGCGAACGCGCAATGTTAGCCGCGTATGTGCTAATCACTCCGGTGCGCGCCGGTCACCGCTAATTAATTGCACGCGGCCGTCGCGAATCAATTCCATTGTCGCTCGATAAAGAAGCATTCACCGTGCGAATATGTAATTACCAATCGATCTGCGCACGCTCGTCGGCTTCGAGATTACCTCGAGCTCGATTTTACGTGAAAGTGGATTCGATTCGGGCGAGTTTCCGGCGTGGAAGCGAGCCAATGTAACTCCGCGCTGCGTATATTATTAACATGTAATTGAATGGCGCAAGCTTGAGACGCGTGTAGGTGCATGCGGCCACGCGCGTGCACGTTGCACACCTGTGTGCGTGTGTGCGCGCCCGCGCGCGCTCGCATCGGCAGCATGCGCGCAGATACACATTCACGGATACACGCACGTGCGCGCGATCCATTGTGCGAAGTCGCGTGAGCGCCGCAAGTTAATTAAGAGCCTCTAATGAACCAGCCGCGCCGCAAACGACGGCGCTCGCACAACGCTCGCGTCTCGATCGATTAATTAAAAATCTTGCACGACATCGCCGCCGCGAGACGCCGCGGCACAGCCCTCCCCTCCCGGATCCTCCCTCCTCCGCCGCCGTCGCGGCGCTCTCGCCACGAGCGTCGTCGAAAATGCGACGGCGTCGCTCCCGATATTTGCACGGCCTTCGTATCTTCGAGACCTCATCAGTAAACAGAAACGCTCATATCCTTGGGAAAACAATAATTACAAAGACAAAATCTTTGAGAGAATGAGATACAGGAATAAAAAGTAAATCTAAAAAGAAGAATAATCGTGAAAAAGAGGTCCTCGTGCAAACTATTAATGTAACGCGCAATATATCGCAATAAAATACGGTTTCTACGATATGTGCCAGTTTGCCATGACATTTTATTCGCTCTGAAAAGTCCATTTGGCTCGGGAGAATTGCTTCCAAGCTAAAAAGATTAACTTTTATAAGACTAATTAATTTTTTACCAAACCGCCCCTCGTTTGTTTTTTGCATATATATCCATATTCCACCATTAGCCAATTATATTATTCGCGGTAATCGATGGTGGTGAGGGTTCACCCTTAATCCTAGCCTCCCTCCGATTCTAATTCGGGGCAGTGGTTCCGGTGTATTTTCCCTTCTTACGCGCGCGCGCGCGCGCGCGCGAATTACATTCTCGCGTACAACCCGCGATATTGATACGCAAAAGGATGCGAGGGAGACGTAATATATACCGTACGCGAGCGGTGCGATCGGGTGACTCGTCGCGTCATTTGGAAATTTGACGACGCGAGCAAACGAGGACAATTAAAATTTGAGCGCGTCGCCGGCGGCTACGGTGTTCGGTGATCGTTTAGGATATTGTAAACTGCTAGAGCACGACGGGTTGGTGATAGTAGAACGAGGCTTGTGCTGCGCGACGATAGAGGGTGAGCTGCGGGGGGTGCGCTGTCGCTGGATGGAGTTAAGCCGAGCCAAATGAAGTAAATAATCTGAATACCGCCCGTGCTAATTAGTTATATAAAGGGCCTCCTCGCAAGCTCGTGGCTAGGGAAGCTTATGCCGTTAATTAACATACCGAGCAAGAGTGCCAGGCGTGGCACTAGAGAGCCGGAACTTCACTCCGTGAAAGGGGGTGGTCGGGGAGGAAGCTCGAGAAACATTATCGGGACAACTTTGTCACCGCTTTCCTGCCGAGATCAAGCACGGCAGGCAAGAACCGAGGGGAATTTTGCATTTTGCGCCTGTGTTCTACCCCGAGGGAAACGCCGCGCCGCGCCGCGCCGCGCCGTGAGTACCCTTCGCGGGTAGGATCGTGGATCGCGACGAGCGTTCTTCCCATTCTAATTTCTGCATATTCTCATTGAGCTTGCAAAGCAGCCCGTATGTTTAAAAGGGAAGATACGCGGGAGAGGAAAATCCCACGCGATTGAGCAAAGCCGGATCTTCAAGAGTGAATCGAATTAACGCACGCAAGAGAAAACGAAACCTTTTTTTATATAAATTATATATAAATTAATATAAATATTCCAGAGATTATTTCTGTATGAGTATTGTATAGATTAGAGCTCGCGCGCGAATTTACAACTTAATCTCGTAACTTTTAAGATACGCCAAGTATGTAACGTAGAATTGTCGGTAATGGACAACGACACTGCATACAGACTACGATACTGCATCGTCGAGGCGCTACCAACCTTTATCTAAAATTTTCGCTTTGACAAATTTTGTATTTCAATATCTCAAGAATAAAAACCGCAATGAAAAATCTATTGACATTTTTATAATATGTTGATACGAATTTTTGATTGCGATCAGTCCAAATGAAATTGCCACATCCCGAATCAATTCCGAGATCTTGAGATCAAGATCGTGAAAAATGCCATTTTAATGTTTTAGATTTCAGCCACGCATGCATACATACAAAATAATTTGTTCGTCACTTCTTTATTTTTAAAAGAGATTTTTTTAGTGTCTTAAAAGCTAGAAATGTTATATGTCGATAAATTATCAGATTAATGATACAAATTATCTGTAATATTAGTTGTTTAATGTATATAATATTACACATAATGTAATTTTAACATAAATATTTAATACTATCTATCCAATATTATTTATGATTATCCTATTATTAGGTCCGACATAGAATCTCGCGTATAGCATAGTATAGTTTTCCAGCAATCCGCTGAATAATTTTGAAAGTCCCATAAATACGTGCGACGATCTTCAAACGCATTTTTCCAGGCACTAGTACACTATTCAGGATATATCTCGTAAAATGCGATTTATGCGACGTTCCAGACTGCAAGACGAGCGTGCGCTCGTTCGTACCTTTTTTCTTCCGCCGCGGACAATTCGCAATGGCACCTAGGAGTAGTATTTATGAATTTTTTAACGTTCGCGTTACGCGACAGCTCTCCAGCACCAGACCAGACGTTGTTTTTCCTCTCTCGCCCGCCTACCTGCAAATCTGCTTAAAGCTGCCACGGCCACCCTTTATCCGAAATGTAAGGCTGTAAATTTCGACGTTTCGCTTGTTTGAGCAACGGATTTTTTTCTGGCGGTGCTTTACGTTTGCTGTCGCGCCGGAAATGAACGGCGTTTTTTTACGGCGGCTTTTAAACGATTATCGCCTTTAATCTTCAGTCTGAAACATTGTGACATTTTTAAAAATTGGAATTATCGTCGATAGTTTTAACATCGAGATTTGCGTCGAAAGATTGCGATGGTCACGAGTTACTGGTGACTTGAAAATCCATCTTTTAACTCGCTTTAATTTTCCGGAAAAAATCATTTCTTCCCGGAGAATCGAGATGCAAGGAATTAATGAGACTTTAATTTGCAGTCGTACCATAAACGTCAGCTACAAAAATATAGAAAAATATAGAAGGCTTTTATTCCTTTTTAAGAAAATAAAAAGTTCGGTGGTCATCATTTACAACAATTGAAGCTAAGTTATAGCAAGAGTTAATTTGTTTCGAATGTATTTTAATTATATTCTGATTCATTATATAAACGAAATAAAAAAAGAATTAATTAAAGTCTTTCGAATGATTTTTATTAAATATCCAAACGTAATAAAAGATTTAAATCACAATTTTTTAATTATTAGATGGTTCATTTACAGTAAACCATTTGAGTTTAGTAAGATATTTTCAAGAATATATAATCGCCCATGCAAATACACAATGTTACATGCTGTGAGCGATTATTGTCATGCTATTAAGAAGATTTAAGGAAGAATAATAACACCTAATTTTTATAGTCGCGTTACTGCTTTCTCTCTTTTACATATTAAGAAACAGCTTGTAAAATTTTGGAGGAGATTTTAGAATTTTTTTCCAGATATTAAGTCTGTCTATTGAATAACTGCGCTAATCGAAGGTTTAACAGACATTAACTGTCTCGAGAGAGATCGATGGAATCACTGGGATTGAATGAAACCTGTAAATGCAATTTTTTTATTCAGCGACGTCCGTTAGCGCTAACGATTGTTAAATCACTTCTACTTTTAACGAACCATTAAAAATTGGCGGATCGTCAATTTCGCATTCGTTAACGAGAATTTCGGGAAGGTCGGTGAAATAGCCATTAGTAACAAAAGTCTACATATGCCTCACGGAAATATAAAAAAAAGCGGTAACTCAATGTAAAAAATATTTTTTTTTTTTTCGAGTTTCACGACTTTACCTTGTCATTTCGCACGCATATGAATGTAATAATCTAATAAATATTCATATTTTTGAGCATTAATTTCAGTCTCTCGGTAGTTAATAACGCGCGTAGCGTCTGAAAGCAATTTCTTTCTTTCACGCAGTAAGTAGTGCAGGTCAATCTCGCTGCCGCCGCTCGCACGAGGCCGGCCGGTGAGTAACACCAGCGGTGTGTGCAAGTCGCGAATCGCGCTCCTTCTCCCGCCTTCTCCGCGCGAGGCTGTACGCCCGGGCCTCCTCGGTAATCCTGAGTTATGGAGGATTATATCATCAATTTCGCCGACCAGGCTCAGGTGCAGCGAGCACCATCGGCACAGTCAGGATATATCCGCGTATCTACAACCCCCGGTTCGCCTCGCTCCCCTTTCCCTGTTCTCCACTCATCGGGCACGTTAACCACCGCGCACCATCCTCGGTATTCCCGCTGACCCTTTCGTAACACGTCTCATAACACAGGACGAGACTTAACGTGCACGCGAAGAGCGTGAAACATAAAAGTCACACCCGTCGTATGAACTTCGTGCTCGTCACGCCGAATTTGGAGCTCCGAATTGAATCGCTGATCGAACACGCGGGCGATAATTTAGCCGGAACGTAGCGATTACCGATATTTGCAGCTGATAAAATGTGATATAATGTCGGCCGACTGATAACGTAAATGGTTAATAAAGCATAACGAGGCGACGGGCGCTGCTTATTAAAGCTCGACACCGAGTGCCGCCAATGGAACGCACGTTACTGATTACCGGATTCAAATGTAGTTAATTGCATGGAAAAATTATGGGACGTAATTAGTATAACAAAGTGTTAATATATCAGTAAGATAGGCAACACTAAAACGTCAAAAATGATCGAGCGGTTATTTGGAGTTCTTTCACACAATGTTGACGCTAACATTCTCGAGCGTCTGTTAATTTCTGAAAGTGTAAAAATTGCTGAATATCGCGCTAAAAAAAAAAACGATAATCTGACAGAGCAAACTGTGACAGGGAGAGAGAGATGGAAGGAACGTTCGTCGTTCTACGTTCGCATTTCTACGTAAATATCTCGAGGGGGGTAGGCTGCCGATACTGAAAATATAAATCCGCTAATATATTGAGAGATTAACGTTTGGACAGTAGCTCGATAGTCCATCGTGGATCAGACCCAAAGCCGGCACCATCCCCTCTTCTTTTCTCCTCCGAAAAGTCTTTTTTTCTCGTTGTTCCTTGTGTTTCACATCGATTGCATTTGTTTAATTACTGAATTTCTTAAATGTCTTAAATGTCTCACTGACAGTTTACGAAAAAAAAAAAAAAATAGCGCTACATAGATTGCGATACGAAGAATCCTTAATAAATATAATATCTTTGGCAACAAGATTTACTTGTAATATTGGTCATAAAGTAATTTCCCTCTCTAATACTAAAGTTAATTTTTTTTCTCATTTTTATTTAGAGCTGTTAATTGTTTACACGCGTTATTATTTCTATATCTACTAATTCGTGAAATATGCGCGCGACTCCCCTTCGCGTATAGCACATGATCAACGCGCTCGAGCTGGTTCGGGGAAACAGGAGAGAGGGCATCTCAGTGAGTTAAGGGGTGCACGGTAGCGCGTCCATTTTTTCTCGTAACAATAATTTGTCGTTATCAAATAACGACGTTCGCGTACGTTGGGCTCACCGTGCGAGCCGGCTTTGCCAAATGCCGCCGATAAATGCCGACGAAATAAAATTTTACTGCCGAATAATATTCGCGCGCGAGAGAGTTTGTCGCTATTGAATTCCCGGGCCGTTTCGTAACGCGCTCCTGCGGTGCCACCGGAGCTGCCTATTCCACTTTTCGCGCCATTTTATCGCGCGTATACGCGGATTTCTACCGCCTATGCGACTCTTTGTCTTTTGAGCCCGTTATTTTCTCGTTCCCCTTCATTTCCAAAAAGTAACGTCTCTCGTTATTTTAATTTTATTTTATTACATTGATCGGAGAATTATAATGATAATTTATCGGCGAATTCGATGCTATTAGCTATTAAATTCAGCATATTAGAATGAATTGCGGCAAACAACAATTTTCGAAATAAAGCAATAAAGAATTCGATAATAAAATCTTATGTACGCATTAATGAAAAAGTTTCTACTTTCAAAAATTAATTAGAAATCTGAGAAAGTTTCCTAAAAATGTATACTAAAGTTTACAAATGTATTTATCAAATGAAAATTTTACGTTTGTATTTTTCTCCTTTTTATCCCAACGAATGCTTTTAATTAATTTTTCTTCTTCGCGTCTAACTTGCCTAACTCGGCGTGATAGTATGTATTCTTATGCGTTTATCTCTTCAAGTTCGGTCATCCTTCGTCTTCGTAGATATTGTAGCGCAGAATGAAGCAGCAGCACAGTGTACCGAGAATAATGTTAATGAAATACAGATACGATCTTCGCGCGGGGTGCGTTCGCCGTCAACGGCGAACTATTGTCGTCGCGCATCCGAGTCCTCCGCATCCTCCTCTCGAATGTCGACGTCGCTAAACGCACTGCGTTCATCGGCATGATTTTAAGAAGCGTCGTTTCCCTTCCGATCGTTCGCGTCGACGAGCACGCAGCGTTCATCGGGAGCCGGGAAGGTGGGAAATAATCGGCGGAGAAACGGCGGAAATGGAAGACCAAAGTCGCGCGTGCATCACGATGACGGGTCAATAGTTTCGCCGACGCCGATTTACACTGGGGAGAGCGTCTGCTAAATAACGTGTAAACCACCGACTCCGCGGGTTTGATATGAGAAGGTTACGAAGCTACCGCCCGCGCGATAAGGAATGCACGAACTATGAAGATCGGGGCATTTAATGGCGCGCGAGTGCCAACAAGGGAGGAAAGTATTCGTGAAAATAACGCGATAGATTTGATGACGAAACATCCAAACAGCCGTGCATGGTTTTACGATTCGCGTCTTATTCCGAGCATTTTTAGTTCTGTTTTTCAGCAGAGAGTTACAGATAAAAAGTATCACATCACAAATTTGAAATCTTAATTACAGTAATACGGATTAAATAATCGTGTCACGTCACGCCGTTCTGCAGAAGGAACGCGCCAGAAAGGTAGTTCTCTGATTCTTTTTACGAGGAGAGTCTCGATTCGACAGTCACGAAAATTATTAATAATGCAAAATTAGCACTCGTTACATTCCGCCTGGATAATAAATGTCAAATCTCGTAGCGACTCAACCCTTGATAAGAGAAAGTCGCTCGCCTCCCATCTCGAGAACGCACTGACTCACTGACTGATTTTTTCAAAAGCAGTCTAATTAAGGGGTGGCTGACACAAAACGTTAATTAATGCACTCAAAAACCAAGTGCCATTAAAGGAAGAAAGTGGAATGGGGAAGTGGCGGCGGCAGGGGTGGCCGAAGACTAGCAAGAGAGAAATTACTGGCGCGGGTGCCGGTCGTAAAGTACGAGCGAGACGTCGCGTTGCCCGCGACGTTCCGAAGAGAGACGCCAACACCGTTTCAGAGCGAGAGGTACCGGTAAGAGACAAGAGACAGGAATAAAGATTATACAGGGTGTCTCTCAATCTTTATGTCAGTGAAAAGAGAAAACAATGGTGCTAGCAATTCAATATTAAAAATTTTGAATCTCATGAATTAGATTTTAAAGTACAAAAGTAATAAAAATTTCGACTTTTGTCATCAAAATTTCGTAATCGTAAATTATATCTCATGATTAAATTACATTTTGTTTAGTCTTTCAGGCAAGACAATTTCTCTTACATCAATAGATAAAAGATGCGCGAATGAAATGTTTTACCGTAATTTATTATTTCGTTATTCATCTATATAAAATAACTAACGTAAATTATATAGTAATTATAAGTAATCTCGATAAATTATTAACTTAAATTTTACTTACTTCGTAGAAAACTCAATTTTTGCATACGTATGCGATTGAAGGATTAATATTACATGGTTTGATTAATATTTTACAAAGCTCAAGAGCATTATTAGAATATTTAATGTTGAATATTAGAAAGTTATGAAAACAGTTTTTAATCAAATTTTCAAGAAAAGACTTATTCGAAAATTCGTCAAGGAATTCGCATTTCACAAGAGAACAATTTTGTGGAACACCCCGTGAATAAAGAAGATGGAAAGAGGGGGAGAGGGAGGAACGAAGAAAGAAAAAGAGAGAGTAAAAGAGAAGGAAAAGGAAAGGGGCTTAAAACTTGAAGCGAAAGCGCCAGTAGACGCAGCCCGCTCAGAGCGGACGAAAGCAACCAGCAGGCAATTCCTAACGGGTGGAAAGATATGCAAATGCGTGCAAGGGAGACCGCCGTGGGTAATGCCTGCCTACCTGGGCCGTAGCTGGGCGCAATAATCATTAAAAACTAAAACGCGTGTTCCTATCCCTCCGCTCTGCGTCTCGCGCGCGCGCGCGCGACCGAGGAGAGCGGAGCGGAACGGAGCGATGGGAAGAGGAGCTGGAGCGACGCGTCGACCGAGGGACCAAACTTGGGTCGAGCTTAGGAAGTTGGAGCTCTCGGGGAGGAAAGCTCCCGTGCGCAGGGGCTTGGCGCTAATTTCGCAGTCGTGCGGCGAGGGTAGCGCGCCGTATCGGGATAGGGTACCTTTGGGAGTGTCGTAGGTATGTACGTACGCGTATACGTACCCATAAGAGCGAGAGATCGATTATGAATGTACGTCGTTAGGCGGTTTCTTCGGCGTCCCGTGCGTGCGACGTAACATAATACCGAGATAAATACAAGGTGAAGGAAAAAATAATAATTCAAACTGCGCGCCATATACTTTTCTCAAGTGATTAGAAAAGTTATAAAGAGTTTAAAAAAGATCGAAAGAGCAAACTGTATCGTTTATTTCTTATAGGATTTGTTCAAAGTCTTTGTTCATAAAAAGACAAATTAATTTTCTAATGTTATATCTTTACGAAAATCGAAGGAGATCTTCAAGATTGTAAATTGTATTTCTAAGTGCAAACATAGATCAAAGCTGATCTGCACTACAATCGTAACCGCATGATCCGAAATAGACGAATGAGGTGAAGCTGAGTTAGCTCGATGCTGGAATTAATAGACGGAGAAACAGGAGTGCGCGCTCTTCTAACGCTACGGAAGAACCATTAGCTCGATTAAATGATTAAGCGGCGTTGTTAACGATTTGCCACTAATTAGATCGACGAAAAACAGGCGACAGTTGCGAAAATCACGATTGCTTATGCAGCTAACGATTTTTGTAGGTATATTAAAAAAATATATAAATATAATTTTGTTTTCTTTCGCGAACTTTCCCGAAAACCTAGTTGTTACCTAGTCCCTTTCAGCCTTATTTTTTTCAAGTATTTCGTTAAAGAAGAATGTCTTTATTAGCATGCCGTTGGCCATAAGAAAGGGTTAAAAGCTCGGCGAAACTCTCGCGAGCGAGCGAGCGAACGACGGCGTGCAAGTCCAGAATTTCAGGATCGAAACACGGGAACGCATCGGCCCAAGTACTAAAGCGGCCAGCTCCCGGGGAACTTCATTTAAGAGTCCTTGTTTATAAACTGAAACAGGACGCGGCGGAATATAATTCCGCTTCTAATTACCCAGAGTGCTTTGCTTCTTTCACGGAAACCAGGCCGTCCCGCTCGCCGCCGGCCGTGGGACCGACTGGCAAAAGTTTCGTCCGGCGGAGCAGGTCGACGATAATGGGAAAATTCGATCGCGCGCTAGTTCAGATCGGACGATTGCACTGCGACCGGTTCCATAAGTAAAAACCTAATAAATAGCCGGAAAAGGACGGAAACACGGGCACGAGAAGCGAGCTGGAGGGTGCGAGAGAGAAAGGGTGGAAAGGGGCACGCGGATAGGAAGGGGGGGTGAAGAGTCCCTGATAATTAAGACCGTTAAAGAGAAAACGAGCGAGCGAGAGGCAGAGCGGCCGCTTTCTCGGTCGGCACGGTACATCCTTGCATCCTCGAGATAGCTAATTAATTTAATTACCGCCTTCGCCAGATTTACCTCCCGGCTTGCTGCCGCTCGCCGCCGCGCCAACACCCGCCGTTCTCTGGTCGACGAGAGCGATTCACGTTTCACGGCTGCGGGATAACAATTCGCTCGAAACTCGCGCATCTACCCGAGTTGATTCGACTCAGTTATGTGTATACAAGACGCCCCGGTGTCACCGACAAAATTACGTACCACGAAATTGCAGTGAAAGATATATTTTTATTTCTTCTCGTTGAATATGTTAGCCTCTTTTTACAAATTTTACAAATTTTACATTTATATAAATTTATATAAATAGCAGTATTATTGATTTGGTATAATTTTTACTGAAAAATGAGAATGCCTTTTCATTCCACGAAAAATGTAGAATAAATTGTTTTAATTCTAAGGAAATTTTGAAAAGAACAATTTTAGGAGATTTGGAAATTATTTTATGCGATTTCGAAATATACGAAAGAACATTTTCATCAACATCTGGAGATCGATTTTTCACTGCCCTACCGCGCTACCTGACAAAATAAAAATGCAACCAAAGGATTCGTGGCGAGCGATTGGTATTTCGAGTGAACGTCCATGGCGCGTACGGGATCATATAACGAGCCGTAACGGTCTGGGCAGGACCGGCCGTTAAATTTAATGTTTATCGACGATAGCGACCGTAAAATTTAATTAATCTAAAACTGATTATGAGCGGCGAAATGGAGGCAAAACGCTGATTCCATCGACGGCGATCGGCCCATAAGCCCCGCGGATGGCTAACCATAACCCTTCGAGTACATTTTACTTCACTCCGCGGACCTGACACGGCAGACGGCGGCCAGGATAACGATTTGATCGGTTCACCGCCATCGAGAGGCCTATTTCGATTTAATTGATACGAACTTACACAGAACGATCTATGCCAATTCTCGCGTACACATTTACGTTCCCCGATTGATTAAAATTTGCAGAAAATTATGTTACGCACTGATCCCGAAATCTAAAGAATAGCTTGCGCGGCGCGATAATGGATCGAATCAAGTCACCATCGTTTCGCCTCTTACTAATTCCGGTGGCCTACCAGCCATAATGTCCCCAACGCGCTCCCCGGGGTGACATGAAAGCGTTCCCTTTAACGACGACGAATCGAGCCGCAAGATAGGCGATAATCTTACCGCGATTACGCTAAGGAGACCGAATAATTACGTGCGGGCAATTCGATTTTAGGCCTCGTCCCCTCAGCCACGATAAAATATCTTTGGTGTCTCGCCTCTCGTTGTCAACCGATAAAACGTCCAGAACATCTAGCGGTATCATTTTAATCAATATACGCAATCAAATAGGATTATAATTAGTTTACGATATATCGAAGACACCTAGGTGGATTTATTAAAATGGAACACTGTAACGTGACCATTTGAAAGCTAAAAGTTTCAAGCCGCTACCATAAATTCGATCATTTTCTTCAACTGACAAGGCGCATTTCACGCAACTAACTCCTGCCGGCCAGATGCGAAAAACTTGGTGAAAGCGCCGGCACGTAGCGGGTGTTAAAATTAACGACGCAGTAACAAAGTATTGTAAGACTCGAGCCACGTGCTCTCGTGCCGTACATGCAGTTTCAACCGGACTAAACCCAAGTCCGACGTTACTGCCGAGCCGCCTCGCGGTGATCAAAATCAAACGTTTCGAAGTAGCCGGAGCCGCGAACGCGAGTGGAAAATGTACGAGTGGAAGGGACTCGAAGTGAATAGACACGGCCGGATCGCGGTGCTTCGAATCTGACGGGCTCGTAAGCCGTTTGCCCTTATCGCCCATCGTCCGTTAAGAGCCCTTGGGTACACCAGAGGGATACGCATGCCTCGTAGAAGACGGAGGAAACGAGGTATTTCAGAGTCGTTAAGAGCACGAACTGCAAGAAACAGCGAAACGTGCACCCGCGCGAGATAGCTACAGTTCGAGAGTCGAAGAGAACGACGTTCTCCGAAAATTCCGTCTACATAAATATAATGTAGATGATGAGCTTATTTCCACGATGGATTTTAAATCGATTTCGTCGTCTTGGTTGGAATACTTTATTATATCTTTGCCAGTGATACGGATAACTTCTGTGCAGCGACGGAAATAAGGACGATTGTCTCTTAACTCGCTAATATGCATTAAACTTGAGTAAGTGCGGATATACATTTGCGATAAAGCAGCCGCGAGGAGAGAAAAGAGCGGGGGTGGAAAAAAATTCGCCGTTCGAGGAAGCGGCGGCGTGGGAGGAAATGGAAAATGCGGCGAAAATCTCGAAGCAGGTGACAGTGAAAAAGTTCGAGCGACCATTTGGATTGTAATACGCGGTAATGCCGGTACTTAGCGGAGTATAAATAAGCGTTAAATCCGTGCTTAGGAGCCTTAATCTGTATTTTTTCCCGAGATGCTTGCCGGAATATATTATCACCCAAGGGATCTTATCGCGGATGGCGATAATGGTGCTAACGCGCGCATATATATTTTATATATATATATATATATATATATATATATATATGTGTGTGTGTGTGTGTGTACTTGAGTATATATAGCGGCGGAAACTTCTTAAAGGAATAGGCAAGCAGCGGATTCTTCTCCTCTTACGGAAAATCTCCCCTCTTTCCGGCGTATCCACTCTATCGAGCCTAATACGAGAGCCTTCGTAAACAGTATTAATGTTCCGCCAGAGCATTCTTATTCTCCAATAGAGACCCATAATTTCTTCTGAATCAGGAGAAAATAATATCTTCGGAAAATTAAAAGCTATATGAGAGTCGGAATCATGGATGTGAATGTGGTAGAGAAGTGACGCATATTTCTGTGTATTTCAGATACTTATAACTCCCCAGACAATATACATACCTAAAAAAAAATGCCTCAAAGATAATTTTAGAAACTTTGGGAAATTCTCGGAATTTTAGATAGCACAACTTTCTTACTAATTATATTCTCCCGATACTGTGTCGTGAAATCATGAATTTTTTGAAATTAGATAAATATGTAATTTTTTATCTAATAACAATAATTATATAAAGTTTTCGAATCAAATTATCGTGGTTAAAATTATGTGCATACTAAATTATTGATATCGAATATATCGAATTGTTACAAGTTCTGGTAATGAGAAGCAGTTAAATTCATGTCGTATTTCCCAATGTATACCTCGTCGATGAGATGCGCTTTACGTATAGATTTAAGTTCGGAACGTGGCGCGGGAGGTGACCCACGTTGGTTGCTAACGACCGTCGCCAGACCGAGGTTGTTAACTGCTGCTGGGTTCGGTCGTCCCGGTAGCTGTGGTGTCTCTTCCACGTGGGAGCGAGGTTCCGCGGGGGTGAATGAGAGGGTGGAAAAGAGCCACCAGGTCGGAGACGGCAGGGAGAGGAATGGCTAAGCTATTCGGAACAATGTCTTGTTAGGCGGTTTGCTTTGAGGTAATCGCCGGGAAGACCCCGACAGTCGTTAGACTTTCCCTCGCGGACCTGTTTGTTTCGCGGATAATTGCCCACCGATACTCGACTCTAGTCCCTCGTAAAATCCGTGAACGGTCTCCCTCTCCCGTCGTCTTCGACGGGGTTGAAGGAACAGTGACGAATGGATGGATGGCGAAGCGGAGCGAGGGAGAGCGAAGAATGCGAACAGCCGTTCACTTACAGACAATAAAATCTGCGGCAGGAAGTTAGAACGGTTTTCGTGCTCTGATGCAATTATCTGGTGAAATAGAAATATCTAATTCTTGAAGAGCGCATCCGAAAAGAGAAAAACAGAGAATGATGAGAAAGAAATATTTTCCAAGGTATCTGTGGAGAAAATATCTTTTGTCAATTTACATATTAATATTGTTACTTGTATCATTTAATGTCCGTTAATCAAAAGGATTTTCAATATAAAACAACAAAATAAAGTAGCCTTGAATCTTCATTTTGTTTTCACTAAATGTTTCGCTACAGAGAATCGCACTCGAGAGCAGAAAACTTCTAAA
Source organism: Tetramorium bicarinatum (assembly GCA_928718305.1). NCBI lineage: Eukaryota > Metazoa > Arthropoda > Insecta > Hymenoptera > Formicidae > Tetramorium > Tetramorium bicarinatum. Next base: position 7,212,984 of record OV788319.1, on the reverse strand, counting down.
TGGTTTTAAGGCCTAAAAGCGTTCTTTTATACATCATAATATCGAATGCACAATACTGCCTCGGTTTTCGAGAGAACTCGATAGGTCTCGAGAACTTCCGTCGAGAGACCATTACGAAGCGGCATAAATACTCGGTCGCCAGACTTCGGCGCTTAAGTGGCGAGACAGTTAGCGCCGTCGAGACTATTAATACGCATCGGTAGATCGTTAGTCCGTATATATTCCCGAAGGTAATATTCTTAGTTTGTCTCGCCCGGCCGTATCCTCGCGCGTGAGATCCTCCGCAGCAGCTACCAAACGGTTATCCTCGCTGCGGTAAGCTCCTACTCCGCGAATGGTACTTGGTAATACGATAAACGAGACTTCGGAGATTTGGAGTAAGGAAGTTAGTCTTAACGTCCCGTTTTCCTGCTTACGGATGATTATTCGGTCGACATAATAATTCTATTCAAAGGCATATAAATGAGCAATACATTTTAATTTGCGATTAACTCTCTATCCTGTGCATTTCTCGCGATATGTACAACTTGCAGACATTTGCATTTTTAATGAGTTTTCGATATTTTGATTTTTCTTATATTATATGCCAATTTTACTTTCTCTTAATTTAAAAAAATGAAAGATTTAACATTAATAGAATTGTTGCATTTAAAAAAATGGATATAATAAAAAAGAACAACAGGCTCTACTCTAGATTCATTTTACTTTAGAAATTATTTGTTGTTTATTTATATGCAAAACTCAATGTTGAATCTCCCAAATCGAATTCACGTTTAAATTTACCTCGAAAATATTTTACGATAGGTTTGAGACGGCCCGCGCATACAACACGACCAATATATAATATGATGAAAATTGTTGGACAATTACAATATACATTTATAGGCTTACGCGATCGAAGCTCCCATAATTATAATTTTCTACAAATGCGCGCGCGCGCGCGCTCACGGAAATCCGGCAAACGGAATATTACAAGCGTCGAGCATGTAGCTCGGACTTCATCACTGATTTATGTAACCGCAATATAACGATGCTATTATATCGGACATAGAAACGCATCGTTGCTGCATTGATTATCAGGAAATAGTATGCAACGATTTAATATGTACATCGTTCAATCAGTCTCTCTCCCTCGCGTGCACAGCAATTATTTCCACATTATTCTACATCGTATATCCCGTTGTTGTGTTCTGTCTAAGTCTACACATATGCCGATGTATGCGGATAGATTAACTATAGCGGCGCTGCCATGATCGACATAAACATATATAATAAACATGTTTATTAACCCTTTGATGTATTATCAATTTTCACCTTATATGATAGCACCGCATAATGCAATTGAATAATTATCAAATGTTCATATCACTTCAAATCTCAATAAGTTAATATCTGGAAAATTGTAGGCCAACATTCGTGAAATAACACGTGGCTTCTTACATTATTTTTTCCATCCCACCGGGAAAGTTGAGAGACGTTAAATCGCGAAGTTCGCGGAGTCGCGATCGATCTTCGCGATGTGCTCCCGAAATAAAATCTCTCTCGCGATCTGCGTCACAAGCCGAGGTGGACGCGAAATCAGGGCGCGAAAAACGAGATTCCGTAAATAATTTGACGGTGCAGGCGTCGGACGTCGCGCCGTGGCGCGATGCGACGCGAAAACGGAGGACAACCGATACTGAAAGGGCGAGGGGAGGTGAGACGAATCCGAGATCAGAGATCCCGTGTCTGGGATAAGGGAGCGCGAGGGAGAAGGACGACGACAGACGGCCATTAATAAAGCGCGAAATCCAACGGTCATGCGCCAATCAGCGACCGTGACAGTAGCCACGACGTAACAAGTATTTCCCATCAGCGCATTTCGCATGCAAGGATCGCTATTCCGAACCGCAAAACGATCTCTTCTACGTTGATTAGCGGCCTGTTCTTTTTCCGATCTCGCCGCGGGATTAACCGGGTTAAGTGCCGACAGTCAAAGCTGGTTTGAGAAAAAACATTCGAAAACATGTATAATCTATATTGTGCAAATCTCTCAAAATTATGATTTTCACCGCCGTGTTTTTTAACTACATCTTCTGCCACATTAAAAGTAATCTTTTCTTTCATTTCTTTCGAACATTTCATAAAAATTCATTTATCATACTTTTATTTTTTGATATTATACATACTTGCAATTAAGCAAAAATTATAAAAATTTTAAAATTTATTTGAAATTGAATAAAGAACATGCTTTCATCACTAGTCTCTCTCTTGAAATTTAGCTTAAAGCTCTATTTCTAATAATTGATTACTGGACAGAACTTGAAAGAATACTTCGATATTCTCGCTGAGAAAAAAAAATCAATCGGTCAAGGACTACATAATAATAGATAAAAAGGATTTATCGGTAATTTTTAAGACTGTATAGTATTTTGTTTGTTAAATAATAAAGTATATTAAGTTTTTCAGTTTACGTTGCCGATTATATACAATGATTAACGTTTTATAAAGAACTGGAATGTGTATTTAATATTAACCGTCTGCTTCGAAGTAAATTTAGAGATGTCACGACACAATTAGAATATCACAGATTGTATTGACCCGAATCTATCTTGTAAGACACAGTTGTTTCGTGCTATTCAGTTCTTCGAGAAAAGAATATAGGCGAACGCTTCTGCACAAAAAATGACTGAATAGCTCTCCAAATCTCAGAATCTCATTTTCGAAATTTCCCTCATAAACTTGGCTGCGTTATTCTACGCTATCGTCGTATCGTTATTCACCACCAGTCATTCGGCATCCCCGATTTTTCACGCACGCGTGTACACACACACACATGTGACAATACCACGACACACCCTAAATATCGAAGTAGATTTCCCGTGCCTTGATATGATTAATGTTTCACTCTCGGGAGATAAAAAGTGAACGAAGGAAGGAGAGGAAGGAGGGAGGAAAATGATGGGGGCAAAGGGGGACGCGAATGAGAAGGCCGGCCCAAAAAGTGGGGTAGAAAAAGTAAACAACGGGAGAACTGAGAAGATCGCGATGGAAGATTAGCTGGGAGGAGTATGAAAGGATGTTAATTTATATCAAAATTAAAAAATTATTGCTCGTAAGAGAAGACAATTTGTAATTGTATATTTGAAATTTTTCTTGCGATTTTTTGATTTTCTCAATCGTGTAATAATTCTACTCTAAACGTTCTCTAAATTTATCTTCGAGGATAAGAGACAAGACGAGAATAAAAAAATGTCAGTGAAAACGAAGGAAAGGAAGGTTAGGTGAAGGAGAAAAGGGACAGAAGGATCATCGGTGAGGGGTTGCAGGGTACGACGGAGGAAGAACTGCAAGAGCGCGGTGAGAAGGGGAACCGTTTGCGGGGGCCGTCGGTGGTCGGCCGTCGTACGCTGCAAATCCCCGTCAACCGCATTCAATTACGATGTTATCGCGAATACAGATGACGGTTATTTCCTTCGGTACACCCTATACATAACGCGCGGCCCTACGGCGTCGACTCCCGCGCTCGAACCAAAGGCTCTGTGGAGGCTCTGTCTGTGTACGGCCTTACGTACTAACGACCAAACCGTGTGATTGTTTCAGGATGTTTCAAAACACGACTCCCGAAACTCGATTTTCGCCGACAGTATTAAGCGATTCCCGCACTCCCTGTCTCCGCTCTTGAATCGTCCATTCGAATAAAATGTTAATTTTTCGTTGGAAAAATATTGTCGCGATTACCAAGTACAATCGAGATAAGTGGATGTTTTATAAAAATTCTGTTGACGCAAAATAGATAATTCTTGATATTAAATTTACTTACTTTGAAATCTTGACGTGATCTCCGAAGGACCGCCGGTTGCAACTTAAATATATATAATCATGACGTTTTAATAAATTTTTAGTGTCTAAATATTTTTTGCTTTTATACAATAAATATATGTTTCTGTTTCTCCTATTTCATATTTTATTGTTTACACCTAATAAACCTTGAGATATTCAGTTTCGCAATTATCGCGCTACTTCGACAATGCGCCTTCGAACTTCGGTTCGATGAATTCGCCTCAGAAGTTAGTCCCAGTGTTCGATGTTAGCTCCTTAATGTTTTCAAGGCGATAAAATTTGAAATACGACTACCGGTCGCGGCTAAGATCTCGTTCGTCCGAACCGAGAAAGGATGTGCGGATCATAACCGAGATGCATCCTCGCGTATATCGTAGCAATCGTTTCTGAGGAAATCTTTACAAACTCGGGAGACACTCGACATTCCTCTCCATTATATCTACATCGTGCTCGAAGGGATGGGCGTTTCTAGCAAAAGAATGTCGATACGAGAGGAACGCCGGCGGAGATGCCTTGAACAGGCAAAAAATGGACGAAGTAGATTAATTGGAGTCTTTCATCCTCTTTTTACTCTCTCTCTCTCTCTCTCTTTCTCTCTCACGTGCTCGAAACAAACGCGTGCTAGAAGGCGAGCAGCGAAAAGAGAGAAGAAAGAGAGGATGCAGAGGGGCAAGGCGGTGGAACGGTAGGATGGCCCGGGGGCGAGCTTTTTGCCGAACACATAATGCATAGCGAAGGATGACACCCTTATCTCGTGATCTTTAATTCCGTGAGTCGCCGCGAGGGGGTTGCCGCCGCGTCGTCATTTGTCGGTTGCACCACGACGGAATCGGGGATGGACGAGGGGGATGGAAAGGAAAAGGACGGGATCGCCGTCCGGGCGGATAAAACCGCCACCGCTGTTAACATCAACGGTCGGCGACGGGAGGGGGAGGGGGCTGGAAATTGCCTTGGCTGATTTCATTTCGGGCCAGATTATTTTAAGGGGTTCTGTTCTCCCTTTCGTTCCTAGTCCTCGCACCGCCCTTGGCCTCCGCTCGCGTCGCCGCCACCTCCGCCTCTGCCTTCGACGTGATTAATGCGACTCTGGACGTGGACGCTGCTGACGACGATGGTGGTGGTGGTGGTGGTGGTGGTGATGATAGTTGTAGTGGTGCTGGTGGTTCGAGGGTCGAGATGACGAGTCGCGGCTACTCGCGCGACGTCGGATTAATTCGCCCGAGCACGCACCGGAAGCGAGCCGAGATTGTTAACCCCTTCCGGCCCGAACGCATTAAAGGTGGATATTATTTTTGATAGCATCTTCACCGATGAATAGCGTGGAGTACGAATTAAAATAACTTCTGGGCCGTTCCCAGAAAAATTAATTAAAGTCAACTAGGTCTCCTAACGCTATCTTCGAACTGCATCGCGTAATTTATTACGACGTGAAGTTTATTAACCCGAAAGTGTGATTTTCAACTGGAAAAAAATCAATAGCGTTACGTGCTCGATGTAATTACATACATACACACATACACTTTTTCTCTCTTTCTCTCGCTCTCTATAATTGTGAAACTAGTAAAATCCATCAAACAAAGCGACTTCGTGATGTTTGCATTGTCACAAGCTTCGACCGAATCATTAATTACAATCCATTTCCACCGAGCGACCGAGTTTTTTTACCGCGAACGGCGGATGTAACGGCGTGACGCGACCGATTACGGATCACTCGGCGCGCAATTCTAAAAATGAAACAGCCCATCGAGCGAAACGACCTCGTAACGCAATCGCGGCGGCATAAGTTTTCAGTTATGGGCTCGCTTCCGCGCCGTAACGGAGCCGCCCGGCATTTCCGAAGGCGCGTATCCGCGAGTTTTAAGGAGTTCCACGTCCCATTATAAAGTCTTCACCGCGCATAATAACATTCGGCTCCGCGGGCTGGCGGGCATTAGGGAAATCGCGTTTCCACCCTTCTCGTATTAGCTCGGCGCCACGCGAGAGAGCCGGCTACCCTCCTCTGTTCCCACCATATTGTATATCACGCATTGAATAGGCCACCCTCGATCGGATCTGGTGAACTTTCATGGACTTACCTCAATTTTGATTCCTAGTGGCACGGCAAAAAGACAGATTGTTGGGTGGGGAAAGGAATGAAGGAGCTCAAATTGAGGAGTGTGATGGCGAAGGTGAAGAAGCGACGTCCCGAACGCGGAACGTAGCATCTGCCAGTATGTCGGAGTTGAAGTCGAAGATCCTCTCGACTGGAAATGAAAAACGCTCTTGGAATACACCAGGTTGTATTTATAAGAATGTTATATTTTCTCGGTAGTAATGGGAGCTGCCTCCTCCCTCCCTCGCGAGGGATGGACAGTCGTTAATATTATTAATAGAGCCCTAGGTAAGTGATATTATATACAGATGGATAAAAAATGGGAAAGTATCGTCCCCCCTCTCTCTTCTCTGTCCTACCTAGGGAGACAATGTCCTTTGCGCCCCGTTACTGCTTGCCTCTGTCGTCCGACCTGGTTCCCCTCCGCCGTGTCGCAGGACCTTTGTACTAACGCGGTGCGACAGTCGTCGGGTTCGATCCGTTGTTCCTCGATAATTTACAAGTATTCGATGTAAACTAATTTCCCGTTACGCACACTTTCTCTCAGACTTCGCGCGTCCTTCTCTCAGACCTTGTGCGTCAAAGTGATTATTACTTTGTTCGAATTCAGAGCAAGTTATCATTTTCGAATAATTTTATGATAATGTTCAATCTTGTTTAGCATAAAAAAAATGTATAATACGGATCACTAAATCACAGTAATATCCACGAATAAAAAGTGTCGCCGTTGTCAATGTGTGACACAGAACGAGAAGAGTAGGGTATTACAATTATTTTCGAGCGCAACGGGCCGCGAACGAGAGAAAGCCCGGATGTAACGCGAGAATGAGACAGACCGGTATTTCCGGCGTCGCGGGAAATTGCTCACAGTTAATAGCGTTACGAGCTCGCAGTTAATAATGCCGCGGCGGCAAACGCGGCAGAGAGCGCTTCCGCCGGTCTCCTTTCTGGCTCTGTACGATTACGAATGTATGCCGTTTGGCGTTTGGTATAGATAAGCGCCGCCTGTATTTTTGGCATTAAAGCGTTAAAGCTAAGTGACTAAGCCCCTCGCACTGCTCCGATGGGAGCCCGCGACTCTCTCGGACAGTGGCGGATTATGGAATACTTAAAAGCCCCCAGCGTAAACCACCCTTGAGTCCCTCCAGTTTGCTGTCGTCAACGAAAATTTAAAATCATGCGAATTAAGATAGTATTGTCAATGGTGAACAATTACTGAAATGTACGAGAGTAATATGCTTTACCATTTTGCGAAACTGCCCGTGAGTTTCGGAGACCCAAGCGATAATCCGCCGCTGCTCGTCGCCGGAGACTCGTCGACGAATGAAGCTTACGGAAAATAATTCGCCGTGACGCGTCGGGCTGTCTAAAACTGAATCTTTCCGCGGCGCTCGCTCCGAGGGGTTCTTAACCTAATGTCTTTAATTAATCTTTGGTATCGCTGTCGCGTGAGCCGATCGCGCGCGTCCGACTCGCGACGTAACGCATAACAGAAATTTCACGAGACTAGAAGGGCCACGAAGAAGAATTCAACCGGTGCTACGAGGCGACAAGGAAATTTTTCAGACGAATTCAAACGAAATATCCCGAAGAGAGTCAGGGAGGCATCATGCTCCCCCGATTTTCCAATTCCGAAATATAAGATGACTGTCGTCTCGCTTCCTTTCCCTTTCGTGGCTGCCGGCTGTAAAACGGGAGATCGCGGGACTATGGCACGTGTTACAGAACCCCTCGCGTCCCCTTCGCTCTCGCTAAAATACCTCTCCTTTCGAATCCGGCGCTCTTACGCGTCCTTTACGCGTGGACGACGGCGGTATCACGAGCGGGACAAGAGTCATCTCGGTGGGCGTGCGTATACTGGTAATTGTTTCGTTCTCTCTCACTCTCGCAGAGTCGAATACGACACAGATATATTTACAGGCGACTCTCGCACGCACAAGCACACGCGCACATAATTCTCGCACTCACGTAGAACCGCATTCGCTCCCATCTCGCTAGAGAAATATATCTTACACGAATTATCTAATTTATTCTTATGCGTGTCGGGTGTCGTATCGTATCTTACAAGACGCGTACGTGCATCAGCAAACAACGCAAAAGTTTGAGAGACGCCTGAAAGACGTCTGAAGAATTTTACGACGTCGTTTAAACGTTTGCGTTGCCCGGGAGGAGTGTGTATGTGTGTGTGTGTGTGTGTGTATACATATGTTTGTTTGTATGCGTATCAATGTGTGCCTGTGTATCAATGTACGTATCTGTATGTACCTGTATGCCTGCGGTAAATACGATGTGCCGGGCTCCAGCTCGCGCCGACGCGCGTATCCTATACTGTATTAACATAATCTTCCGTTAAATTTGTGTCCATTTTCCACGATCACAGTGATTCCAATCTCCAAACTCGTCACTTTGTCCTCGAAGCCTCGGATTCCACTTCGGAGTTCCAATTCTTCGCGCGTCTGGCGTTTTCTTCCCTACCCCCCGTTCTCCCATCTACATATCTTGCCCCATCTCTCTATCGTCCCTTCAACCCTTTTTTGTCCATCCCGTCATTCTCAACGGTGCAACGTATACCTTTCTCCCTCTCTGCCCGGAATCCATGATTACATTCCACGAGCGAAGAGAACTTCCATCGGCTTCAGTAACCGCTGAGACATCTGAGCTTCTTCAAAGGCGGCGAAGCCTCGTTTCAGCTGGTTGGCGCCTGCATGGACATCGGGGGAGGCTTCACGGGCCCGAGAGCGGGCCCGGACAGACCGTTGTTGTTCATATCACCCGGTGCTCTCGGTCCGCCGACCCCTATAGTCGTCCCGTTCATCGTCGGCGTGCCACCTGACATTTGACCCTGAAGTCATAAAAGATTCGCGAGACGTGAGACGTCTCACTCTCACGTTGCAGCGGCGATCATCGCGAGCTTTATCTCACAAATTATAAGGAAAAAACATCTATCTTTCCCTTTCGCACGAAAAAATTATATTATATATACACGTATATAATGAAAAATTTTACTCTACTCTAATAAGATGAAGAAAATAGAATAGATGAAAATATTATATTTTATTTATCCTAGTATATATTATTAATTTCTATTTGCGCTCGCAACGCGGATTCATTCCCGAGTTTATCGATCTTTATTAACTAGATTCGTTTAGACAGTTTGTTGGCACTTACGTTGGGCACGTGATTGTGCTGAGCCACCGACTGCCCCAGACCTTGATGAGCTTGGAGCGGATTGTGTCCCGGATGCATGTTCTGGCCCGGCGGCGTCGGTGTAGGAGGGAGTTGCCTTTTGATGTATGCTAATGAGGCGGGTGATTGTAACGCCATATTAGCGAACGCTAGCCTCTCTTCGTAATCGTACTCGCAGAGAATCTTGTTCTCGCACAAGTAAAACCGATCGCCTACGCAAAATCTGCAAATAAAAAAAAGGGAAACACGCTACGTCGTCGGAAGTGCAGCCCAACATTTCGCGAGTTATCGGATTTCATTCACCGATAATTACATCCCAATTGAAGACATTCAATAGAAAAAGCAGTTAATCCTTGACGTCATTAAAAATATCAAAGGAACGCGTACGGCAATTGTTCATCGGTCGTTAATCGCGAAATTTAGCTGGCTCGTCGCTCCGAAAAGATCCAAAGAATGACTCGAAGAGAACGCGATTAACAAATGAGGCTCGATCCGTGTCCCAGTCGATTCCGTATCTGTTCGTTATGCCAAATCCGATCGATCAGCGTAAGGAGGGGAAAGGAAAAAAAAAAGCGCGGCGAGGAAGGGAGGAAGCACGTAAAAGGAGTTCCGCTGGATAACGAGCATATCGTAACGTATCGAACAAATAATTATTATCGGTGCCTCTGTCCGCGAGAGCGGCCTCGCATCCGCTTTGATCCCGGCTAGGAAATACGAGAGCGAAATACGAGAGCACGATGGCACGGCGGCATGGCGCCGCGTCGGGTCTGGCTTGGGGTAGATACTCTCATAATCGCACGGCAAATAGAATTATCGCGTTGCTCCGCGCGTGGCCGTGCTGGCAGCAAGCGCGCGGGTTATACCGGGTTTCGCTCGTTTCCCCCATTATACGCGTCGTCTGCTAAATGACGCCACACTCCAATCGGATACCTATCCCTCTCGCTTTCCACCCGCCCTCTCGCCCTCCTGCGCAACCATTGCACTTTCTCTCTCTCTCTCTCTCTCTCTCTCTCTCTCTCTCATTTTCTCGATATATCTACCGTCCGCTTTTCTAGTCTTTTAATCCGGATTTACCTAATTATTTTGTATTAACTGCATAAAAAATACATTTGCTGTTTGACAGAGTAGAAAATGGATGGCGTGAAAAATTTGTTTTACAATAATTAAACGCTTATTTTTTTCAGAGTGCATCTTTCTTCTGAGAAATATACAAGCTATTTTTTGATACTATTTGTTTCATCGCATAGTAAAATGATAAACGAGAAATAAAGTCGAGATTTTTGTTTTTTATCTCAGGAATAACTGTAGCTGATAATATAATATTTTGCCTATATCAACTCACGATACTTGAGAAATAAAATGACAAAGCGACAATAAATGCAAATTAAATGAAATTAATTGAAATAATGCTTGTCGTTATCGCAATCGATATTCCTACCACGTTTCATCATACACGTACGATATAATCGACGGAAGGGTAATTTTTGTATCTCACCATTAGTCATTTCCCATTAATCTCGGGGCGGTTTGAGCTCGGGGCGGGAAGACGTGGGGAAAAAAAATTAATATCCGAGCTTCAACCGGGCAATACTCTCGGTTTAAACGAAAATAATCCTTGTAACGCTTTTTCGGCCGTCTGGCTAGAGGCAGATACTGTGTCATAATTGCGCGGGCAATAGAATTATCGCGTTGCACAAGTGCAGTCATTCCCGGGGCCTTCCATTATGCGCGCGCGAATAATGCCGCGCAAAGCCCGATCCTTTCTCGCGAAAACGACGCAAATGTCTGCCGCGGAACGATATCAGCGCGCATGCCGCCCAGTAATTTTCCACCTAGCCCCTCTAGAACATTTTTTCACGATTGTGCGATATATCGCGGAATCGGCCCAAAATCAGCGCGACATTGAACGTCAGAAGGCGGATTATTCTATTCAAATCGATCGTATAGGGGCTAATTGATTGGATAAAGTCCTGATTAAAAATTTAAATAAAATAAAATCAACTATGATATCTCGTCATTTTTTACAATTAATAATTGAAAGTGAAAAGAATATAGTAAATATATATGATCAACGAAACTGCAGAAATATTTACTAATTTCTCGACGTTTATCTAATCACGGAGAGAAATTTAGTAAAAATGATAAAGGATTAAGTCTCGAAGTTATATAGTGATGCAGAAACAAGTCGCAAGACGTCCGCTCGGAAAAATATTTTTCACGACTATCATGAGCGAAATATTAAAATCGCGGTCGGACAAAGTCCTTTTTACAAAGTTTTAATTATCGTATCGGAGCTCATCGCGTAATGTTCGCGCGAGCCAAGTCATAAACGTTTAAAACTTGATTTATCTCTCGCTCTGTGTTCATCGCAATGAGAACAAATTCGCCACCGCCACCACCGTGCGAACGCTTTATTACAGCACGAGCGCATCTAGCACGCCGGCACCTACGTAATTGGCGCAATTCCGTAAGTGTTTCCATTCAATTTTCTTTTTATTACGTGCTCGCCAACCGCCTTCCCTACCTCGTCACACGCGTATCTCGCGCCCTCCTCGCCTGCGCATCGTGGGATACATCACGTTGTTTACGGCCGTTTTGACACGTTTCACGGCACCCGGGAGTCCGCGACGCGTTGCAATTTTTTTCATCCTCTGAAAGTCCAAAGAGATCGTTGGTCGAAAAAAAAGTACGCGTGTACTTGCCGGTACGAACGAACCTATGTTTACGAGTCGTTAATTACATATCTGTTGAGATAATGAACCCGCGAATTGCAACAGCCTTAAATCGATCTCGTGTCACGAATGCGTGAGACATTTGAAAAACATTGAATTGGTGAACCGTCCGCGCCGAGAGTAGTTGTGCGAGAGGACGACTCTCGGGTCTGCATGGAAAATTTCAATCTGGATAGCGCTCAGATAACTCGGTTGAATCTTTAACGAGGGTAACCCGGCTTGCAGGACAATGGAGGGTGGGGAAAGATCGAGACGATGCGGACGCCGACACGGCCAACACGAGGAGGCGACGAGAGAGCGTGTTCTGAGAAACGACGTTCGGTCGAAGCGACAGTAAGGCGCAAAGGTGGAAAGGAGACACTGCGATTCAATAAATGATACCACCGGTGGCAATGCGTGACCCCGTTAGAGAGGCACTTTACGGCTCGTTCCGACGACGTGGCCATAGCCTTCAAAGAGTAATACCGTCCTCTGCGCGCAAGCTTCGGCGCATCAAAGTTTCAGCGGCCCCTCCGTGCGCGTCTCGCCAGTTTCTCAGATAAAATCTTTATTCGACGCACCGCGGCGTGAATCGCGGAAATTGCGGGTCGAGCGTCGAGCCGAAAGCGCGCACACACGCGAGGCGCAATCCGACGTCGCTTCGAAGCAGATAACCGCCGCGATCTTATCGAATATAATGAAAAAGCACGAGCACGAACGTGTAACATTACGCGTTACAATTATGCGAAACCATATGAACAATTAATTAAATCATTTTCGAAAATAATAAGAAATACCTTACCGCTACAATTGCGATTACAAATAGTAATTATCTCCGCATGAGAAATTCTACATCGTTTGTAATTTCGCCGAGAATCTCGCCTCGACGAGATATCAAATCCAAGTCGCGGGGGCGAAAGTTTAATCGAGTAGTCATTATGTTTGACCGGATTCGACGGAAGCAAAGAAATCGGGGGGAAGCGGATACGCGATGCCCGCGCTTGCGCTAATATACACGTGTGAGTGTGTGTGTGTGTGTGTGTGTGCATTCATGTGCATCGAGAGCGAAAGAGAAAGAGAGAAAGGGGAGAAGAGAGAGAGAGCTAATTGCATCGGTAAATCATCCTCTAACCAGGAGGGTGGGAGCCTAGTCGCAGCCACTGGCAACCCTTTATTCTGTGTTATTACAGTCTAAAGTTACCCCGTGTAATTGTTGCTGTTTAATTGCAAACTCTAAGTCGTCTCGTTACAGGACGCGCAGCGCTGCGAGTAATTGCCCTCTTCAAATTTACCTACCTGCCTGCTTTTTAGCGGCACGATCGCAGGCGCTCGCAGGGGTCGCACCGAATATTCCGCATCAGGCATATTTTATCGCGGGGCGCTCGCGCGCGTTTTAATTGCGCTCGTACATCATCCGCGACACGCAACGCGATTGTTATAACAAATATAATGACCGGGCTGAGTGCGACCGTCTCAATTTACTTCTTCGCAATCCGTTTCACCCTCCCCTCGGCTCCTACTCGCGTCTGCAACAAGCGTCACGCGTCCGCGATTCTTTCCAAAGGACCCCTTCGTGTACAGATTCGTTTTTGATCCTGACGTGCGCACCATTCTCCTCCTCCTCCCCTTACCCCTGCTAGGCAGTTTCGCCGCGAGTCGCGCGCGAGCGAGGGCATTGTCGAAGATAGACAATGCCGGACGATAAAAACGTAAAATTGATGCTCTTTTGTTCACATTGTTTGAGACGCTGTGCAACGTTTGCCACACGCCTGGACGGACCATTGCTATTGGCTTGAAACTACATCCTCCACCTCCGGCTCCTCTATCATATCCCCTATCTTCCTCTCTCTCCCCCCTTTTTCTGTCGCCTTTCTCTACCGACGGGGCGGCTACAGATTCTCTCTCTCCCTCTCTCTCCCCGCTCTATCTGCTTTCTCCTTGTCGTTGTTACCCCCCAAAACGAGTCACTTCGTTCGTAAGCATTGTATCGCTCCGCTGGCTTTTGTGCACTCGTTTGTACGCTTCCCGCCATTGAATCGCGACAGGTTCTCCGCCGCCTCGTTGTTGCTACATATTGTTTAAACGTCGTACTGTGGTCCGGAGATAATTAAAATGACTGAAGAAAAGAGTGATAACGCTTGAGTTTGATAGATAAATCGGCGACAGTTGATTTTCCACGCTTCAATTGATTCTGTTCAGTATTGCGCGTCTCGTTGCTGACCATGAAACAATATATGATCTATACGAGATCTTGGAAGGAGTCGGTATCCCGTCTGCGAAAATGATCTCGAGCGAACGTGAAAATACTCAATGTTCGTAAGTAACTGGTATCTCTTGGAAGATAAAGCAGATGAGACAAAGATGGGATACAAAAAGAGAGAAGGGCGTTTATCCTCGCCCTGAAGCAAGTCCTTTATATTGCCAAGAAACTTATGAAACTTATAAACTTGTATTAGGATACAGAAGAAACTTATAAAGGCAAAATTCAAAACCTATTAAAATTTGGATTTATGCTTAATCTCCCATCAGAGTTCATCGTTCAGTTGGCAGTAACTCATCGATTACAAAAAGTCTCAAATTGCTCCTTAAAATTGAAGAGGTCACGATAATAATCAATAATGAATATATTAACAAAGTTTTAAGGTCGTGGAATATCAAGATGTTCCTGAGTAACTAAATGTAGATAAACGTTGCTTGTGAAAATTTGATATTTTCAATATTGATATTTTCTTTTATGAACATTAAAAATAATGATACTCAATTGTTATTAAAAATAAAATTTATGTTAATTAAATGTTGATAAAAATGATTTAAAATAATTCAATGAATGGTAGATTAATAAGGAAGTGGACGACATATCGCACAGACATTCGATAGATGGAGAACCGAGGTCATGGGATGCGCGAGAACGTGCCGTGAAGTTTCACGATCGAATCGGAGAACGGCAGCGCGAAAGAAAGGAGAGGTCATGGCGCGGAAAGCGCAGGGTGATTTCCCAGCTGACCTGTAAAGCAACCTATCCCCGTTAACCCCCATCCCTCTCCCGTTTAGTCTGTCTCGTGGACTAGTTCCTTCCCTGTGACCGTTTCTCGTCTTCACCTACGTGTCCACGCGACGGGAAAGATGCATCTCGCCATGAAAGTGAATGGTGGAGAATAAAGGAGGATGGCAGGGATTGGAGGAGCGGGAAGTAAGATAGCAAATTTACTGATTCGAGTCTTCTCGGATGTCTCACGTTTTACGTTGCGCGATAATTTAATAATTGACAAGCCCAAAATAAACTTTGTTTCTATTTTCGAAATTCTATCGTCGTTTAATGCAAGTAAATCACGCGAATTTCTAAATAATTCTGCACACTACATTTCGCATGGTTTCGGAATAGAGAATTTGTTCTCTTTAAAGCGTTGTACCTTTTTTTACATTTTTTTTTTTCAAAATAAAGCTATCATAAATTCACGCTTTAAATCGGAAAATCGGAGAAATTAAACGGAGAAGAGGTATGAGAATAGACGAGAGAAGTCTCGTTAATGAAAGACTGTATCTAACAATGGTGATAAACTAGAATCTCGCTAGGAGAGTCGGACGTGGTAATAAGGGTAATTCTGTCGTTCGCACTCACCGATGAGTGCACTGCTGGCAGGCGAAACAGTCGAGATGATAGACGTTCGTTCTGGCCCTCATGACCATCTCGAACGCCGGTATTTGCTTATTACATGCCGCGCAGCATCCCGTGTTCCCGAAGAGCCTGAGGTAGTCCCTCTTACAGAGGATAAGATTAGCTTTGGTGTAGAGGGTAGAGCCGACCTCGCCTAACCTACAGTCGCAGCATCCGCACTTGAGGCAGTCCTCGTGCCAGTAGAGGTCCAGGGCCTTGAGGAGATACCTGAAGGACCGACCGTAGTTTTCGTTCTTACCGGCCGTTAAGTCTTGAAAATACCTCTCTTATCTTGATATTTAATACACATTTACGCAAAGCAAGACTGAATATTTTAAACGAAGCAAAGAGAGGATCGTTTTAGAGAGCGGAGGTCGATATCTCCTTGCGACAAAATATTAAATACAGTAACATAGCAGACTTATTAATAAAGAATAGGCAAGATACGAACAAGATGTTTTCTTCAAGAATACAGATCGCATAGAAGTGCATTATATGAATATATGTACGTGTCGCCGTTTACCTTTCCGTAATTGTCTTCCCGCAGCCGGCGCACTCCTGCTGCGTCGAACCATTTTTATTCGTCTCGGATTTGCTCACGTCCATAGTCATCGTGATCTCAACTACGGCGCCGTCTGCAACATTAAAAGTAAATTATATTTACAATTATATTCTCCATTTAGCATTGTTGTTAAAAAAAATATGTTCAAGGTACCGATTCAGGATTTATCTATTATTTTTTATAATCTTCTAAGGTAGAATTTAAAATAATTGTTAAACGCCTGAAATAAAGCGCAGCTCAATAAATATACGGAGCGAAATAAAATTTTCAACAAGCTAAGAGGAGTTCGGGCTGGGAGAAAAAGTTGTGCCCGCGACGAGAGAATTATACGCGCGGCGTCGTCATTTCGGAGCGCCTCGAAATTTGATTTCCCGAGTTAATGAGAACCTTCCTCGCGTATTCAGACCGGTTGTATGCATCTGCCGGTCTTTTTAAGGGGAAGCGACAACCGCGAACGTTTGGCGTGCCGTGCACGCGTATCCCGCCGTTACAAGCATCTCCGACGGTCGTAAGTGGCTGACAGCACGCAATAATTAGCGCGACTAATTGGAACCGTGCCTACGTTCGTCCTCCCGCGCCCAGACTCCAATAAGCACCGACGCGCTGCGTCACGAGCGCCGTCGAAATCTTTCGCGATGCATAAAACATTTCTTTTTCTTCTTTCGTTCTCACTCGCTTCGCTCTCCTCTTTTCTTTTCGCCCACCGACATCCGAAGCAGCCCGTCTCGCAAAGCGCGACGCGCTAGACGAGCATTCTTCCGGCGAAAATAAATTTCTCTATAGCGCCAATTATTTTAACCGTTTACCGTATTTCGTTCCCAAAAGTGGGAAAGTGGGAAATTGGGAGCTTCATCCTAAGATAAACTCGGCGTTGAACTTTAAACGTTACGTCCCACTCGGGAATATTAATGATGAGTAATTGACTCTGTGTTTGTTTATTTCGTGTAAAGTCACGCAACAAAATTTCTATTTTGTAGCTCAAATTCATGCGAGAAAATTGGTCGTGATGATACATTTTAATTGCATTTTGTAAGTCTCGTAAATCACGTACCTAGACTGTCTCCGAGACATTTTTTTTTTTTCAATCAAGGAAATCGAGCTATGCCGCGGTCCACGATTTATGCTATTACAACGGCCAAGTTAAAAATGCAATTTTATCCGATTCAAGTCGTTACACCCGCGCAAGGATCGTGGACGTTCGCGATCGCGAAAACGCAGTTAACGTTCTTCTGAGGCGATCCGCGTAACACTTGGCGGCGGGTGAGGACGACGTACAGGGATAGAGCGACCAGCAGCCCATTTTGCTCACCCCCTTTGCCACCACCGCCACCGCCACCGCCATCGCCACCGCCACTACCGCCGCGCCGTTCGGAACGACGACGAGCGGGCGGACGCGCGGCGGGGGCTTAATTAATTAGCCGGATACTTTGAGTAACAATCCATTATTACATACAAACATCCTCGGCCTCGGGGCCGAGCTGCAGCTTTATGCTGCTAATTGGCCTTCTCAAAGCCGGGAGACCCGGGCACGAGTTATAAACGCCACTCCTTCCCTCCCTGGCCCCTCGCGACCCGCAGCCACCGCACCGCACCGCACCGCACCGCACCATACCGCACCGCGCCACACCGCGCTCTCACTCCAAGTTCCAATTTTCTCTCTCGCTACCACCCGCCACCAACCCCTTTTCCCTCTCCGTCTCACCTGTCCTCCTCCATCTCGTTATCTCGCTCTATCCCTTTCCTTCCTTCGCCTCCCCCATCCCATCGCCGCATCACTTCACCCGCGTGCTCCGCAATACACGTAAAACGCATACAATCGCGCGGATACGCTTGCCCACTCTTCCCCATCCCCTCGCGCTCGCACACATGCACTAAGACAAAATGGATGAGAGAAGTGGAGAGAGGAGGAAATAGGTGAGAGAGTGCAAGAGGTGGACGGAAGGAAGGAGCAAATGAGAGGCAAAGGAGAGAAAGAGAGATGCGAGGGACGGGAGGCAGCAGGGTTGGACGGATAGCGCTAATAACGCGCTCGTGACGCAAAAAAAAGGAAGAAGTATAATTGCCAGCCCTCGTGGCAGGTATTTTTCAAATAGGACCCCGTCCGTTAATTGGAGGGCAAATTAAAGAGGCGCCGCCGAGGAAAAAAACATCATACCCCCCGCCTCGTTTCCTCCCGCAGCGCGCCTCCCACGTCGGTATATCCAAGAGCCGCCTCGTGATTCGTCAAACGACCCGTACGCTTCGTTTTTCTCTGGATCTAGTTTTTTTTAATGATTCTCTTCCCTTAGTCCGATTGACATCGCGATAGAGTTTGAAAAAAAAAAAATGCGCGCATCGTGCAACGCGCCGCGAAAAGACGCGGCTAACGATGACGGTTTTTAAGCTCTTTTCCCCGATTCGGGGGAAAAAAAACCCCCGTAATGCTAATTGCGCGATCGATATTCGATTGCTCGAAATGAAGCCGAACGATGAATGAGAGTTCGACTGTGGATGAATTCACAACTGGGAGAAGCTCGTGCATCTATCTATCCCCCCTGCATTTTGCAAACGCTATAGCGATGCATCCGTCGTATTTGATCGCCATGGTTGGTGAGAGATACAATAAAAAAAAATGAATGTTACTTTATCTTGTTCATTGGCAAACAGTGAATATCGAAATTGCCGATGCTCGCGAGCAAATTAAAAGTTCCGTGCATAGGTACCAAAATATCAAACAAAAAAAAATCAGGATGAAATTAATCATTCGAGCTGGTGAAAAATTTCGAGCCTGTTGCTGCGAGAATTCGCACATCATACGTTGATTAAAATTACTCGCCTGTCGCAATCATAAGTTCATCTGTTTGCCCGAAAACGAATTTAAGAGTAGAAAAACACGTCTAAAATCGGTAAAATATTGTATCTAAAGAAAAAGAAAATAAAAACTTGTTTATTTCCGCACGAAAAGAATGTCTCATTAGACGGCGTAGAAAGTTTCTTAGATCGATAACTAAGTGAAGTATATTTAGACACTTGCGTTAAAATCCCCCTCCAAGAAACCAGAAAGGGGCTGCAATTTTTTTCGCGAATGCTAAATCGATCGGGATATTACGACTTGTTTGTCACTTTGATTGTGAGCGATTGATCGGTTCTACGCAAGAATGTTTCGGGTATTGTATTATTTTGTGACGGATGTCGTCAGCGCGGACAACGTCGATACTTCGATTCCCTTATAAAACGAAATTGCAAAAGGACGAATTTTGCTCGACGCGATTTACGGCATCTTTTACTGCTGCCGGTCTTATGGAAATTAAACTCTTTACTGCAGCGATATCTTCTCGGATCTCCCCAAGAATTTTCAGAGATCTTTTAAAACGCAGCGATTTCGTCATAAACATACGCCATGTCAGACGGGAAAATTTTGCGTATCTAGTCCGCAAAAAGATACTGGTAATGTGTGTATAATAAAATGTTAATAATAAAAATCCTATTTGTATATTATATTTACCGGATCATATTTGGGTACTGGAAACTAGCAGTCGTCGTTTTATTTCTCGAGGAGGTCTCGGAGAAATTCGATCCTTCGCCGATAAAATCGGTCTCACGTCGCACTGGGCGACAGTTTTCATCTGCGAGATAGCATAATCGTAAAATGGCAAACTGATTTCGAGCGGTTTTTCCGTGTCGACGCAAACGGTCAATCGCTCTCCCTCCCTTTCTCTCCCCTTTCGTTCAAACACAGGCGAACCTCGGACGGTAATATTCGATCGTGGAATCAGCAACAGATACAACTTTTTATTCGGTCAATATAAGGAGTACCCTTCCGAGATTACGAAATTGCTCTAACAGCAATATGGAAGAGCGTCACCCCCCGCGTCCCTTGTCGCGCTTCCAAGCCACCCTTCTCCCAACTCGCGTTTCCCGCCGTCCGTCTATCCCGGGGATTCCGTCGGAGCGGACACAGGGCCGCTCTAGGTGGTTTAATAAAAATGTCAAATATAAAGTAGCCGGTGGGGACGGACGTTTAGGAAATAAATAAATGTAAAAGAAAGTTGGCGGAGGAGAAAAGGAGAGACCGAGAGAGCGCGCAGGATGGACAAGTACGTAGACGGATATACGTAGGCGAAAGAGGGCGAGAGGGTGAAGTCGCAGAAGGAACGGAAGTATAGTGGACTCAATATATATATTATTACGGTTAAAGGTCAGCGTGACGTACCCGGCTGACCCAAACTGTGAGTGACTGCACTCGCCAATTCAATCGGAAGCCGCTTTCTTACGTCGGGGAAACTCGTATCGAAGATGCTCAATAAAATATGGCGCCTCGCCGTAATACAATGCGGCGGAATGGACGGATACAGAGAGAAGTCCGTTTATTAATATCCCTCCCTTTTCTCTCCGAATTGGAAAATCCTCTAAGAGAGAGAGAACCAAAGAGAAGGGGCGGCAAGCACGACTGCAATTTCGGGGCTTAATAATGATCCCTCCTTTCCCCCGGGCTGTGGATCCCGTGTCATTATACCATGAAGTGAAGAGACTGCTAATTAGTCATTAGCGTAGGAAAAAGACACCCTCAACCAGTGTGCTGCAGCTGCGGGATGACGGGCAACTCTACCCGACAACGATGGTGACGACGACGTTGACGACGACGACGACGACGACGACGACGACGACGACGACGACGACGACGACGGCGGCGAGGATGGTGCACGGCAAACTTGGGCAAACAGAGTGTAGCTGCGCTGGCCTACGTCTAATTGGACCCTAGCGACGTAAGTTCCACTAATTGAGACCGGCCTCGTAACTATCAACACCGCTACAAGGGTCCGTTCGTAAATTCTGAATGGACGAGCAGCGATAACGATACGGATATACCTGCCTTCGCTGATTGGGCGAACACCGGCGAAACTACGTCGCGACGTTGCGCGAGCTATCGTAGTCATACTCGTCGTCGACGTCGCCGTCGTCGTCGCTGGATAAGAGATAATTACAAGTTGTAAATTTACTATATTACTACGGTTAATGAGGGCGCGCGTAATTAGAACGAGTACTTGTTCCGCGCGCTGCGCATTTCAAACTATGCAGGTAATGGTCGATTAATTAATAGTCCCGGACGACCGGCGCTTAAACCGCCGTAGACGGTCGACTGATTGTGACTTGTTCGTCTACGGATATTTTGAAGATGAGGACGCGAGATAAATTATTTCTCAACTTTTCCGTCTACCCTCAAATTGTAAGTCTGACGAAAAAGAAATATAGGAAGAGGGGAGCGACGAAAGAGAGAAAGAGACGGCAAGACAGAGCCAAATTCTAATTTCGTCCCTGACAAAGCGAGAGAGGCTGCTCTCTCTCTCTCTCTCCCTTTCCTCGGGTCCTTCAGGACCACGGTATTCCATCCTTCAGGATCATTATATCGCCAATTAGAAGATAGCAGAGCACGGCGTCGCCTAACAAGCTTCCTGGGGGGGAAAGTTGGGTGGTCAGGGGGAGTGGAAGGCAGGCGGAGAGAGCGAGGACAGACCTACTCTCGCGTCGTTATACTACTATCGTACCGGTACGGCGTAGCGCGGAACAGAACGGAACGGAACGGAGCGAAGCGAAGCAAAGCGGCGCCGCGACGCGTCTCTCTTTGGCACCGCTGCTATAAAATATTCACTGCAACTCGATGCTCCTGACCGGGCCGGCGCCGCACTACGGTATAATTAAGACGCACGTGAGATCGTCTTGACGATGCCAATTGTGTTCGTTACGGGATAAGGGTGAGCCTCGGAGCACGGCATGGCAGAGCAGAGGGAGAGTATATATCGATCCGACTACGAGAAACCGAAATGACGAAAGAGCGAAATACGCCGAGCGAACTCGATCGCAAAAAGTTTCTGCTATTTGCAACGCGACACTGTTCATAATGTTCATTCTAACAAAATTTGCATCATACTTTTTCATTTTTTAAAAATTTTGTATGTGAAATTTTTTAATTTTATAATACATTACAAATATACATAAATTCTCTTGCATATAGATATATATATATGTATACATATATTTCGTATTTTTTTTTATGTAGCTGTTTCATACTTTAATTACGATATATCCAAATTTATAAAAAATGATAAATGCTTGACCCTCATGTTTAGAAATTGAAGAAACTTTTTTATAGGAGGAAGATTCATGAAAATTTTTAAACAATGAAAATTTGATCACGCATTTACAAATATTCGTCAATACAAGCCAACGAAGATACCCGCGGCAAAGTTTTCGATCCGAGCGATCGTCCTTCTGCCGGAAACAACGCGAATGTATACCAAATCGCCACGCAGGAGTCGTTTCGAAGTCTTCGAAGAAGAGAGAGAGAGAGAGAGAGAAATCGACGTAGCGCGGTAGCGATACACTTTTCTCCGTAGGCAATATTCATAAATCACCCTTCAGATCGCTCCCGCCCTCGCCGCGTTTCGTCCCCTCTCCCCCTCCTTCGTCCGCCTTCCCATCCCTCTTATATACGCTTAGAATATAAGCGGCAGTTTTCTTTTTTCGCCAAAGGGATGCAGTGCCGGGGTCAACTTCCCGTTCGTCCCTTCCCGCGCGATCCCCTCGACCTCATAGTTCTCCTCACCCCGCAAAAGTCCGTCGAAGGGAGAAGGGCGGTCGGCGAGACGGAGGTGGTCGGAAAGGCGCGGAACCATAGACGAAGAACGAGTTAGTCCTGCGCTGGTGTGGGACTCGCTGAGAGAAGGGGTGGTCTCAGATTCTATTAAGATCTCAGTAAGTCTTGTTACACGGGGAGGCCACGCCGCAAATCTCGCAATAAAACAGCCACCGGTATAACACCGATTCGGGGACCGTCGTCGTCGTCGTCGTCGTCGTCTACTAGCAGCCAACCCCCGTCGTTGCGTCGTCGGCGACGTCGCGCGCACCGTTTCTGGTACGTACTGAAACCCCCTTGCGCGGCGTGTTTCAAAGAGGGGGTGCAGAATTTATCTGTGGCACGCAGTATTCCGGAAGAGGAAAATCTCTGGTAATCTTAAGCCCGAGACCGCAATTAGCTTTTTAGAATCTTTAACTCTCTAATTCGCCATTCAATCTTCGCCATATTTAAACAATAAGAAATACTTACTACTATGTGTATACATATTTTGTATAACGCTGGGACACTGTTCATTTAACATATATCATAAGCATATTTCTCCCCGTTTCGAGCCAATATATCTATTACTTTTTAGTTTTACTAAAAACTGACAGCGAATTCTCGAATGAGTTTTATAAAATTTCTGCTCTAAATTTCTGTTATCTAAAATTATATTCCCAAAATATAATTTTCGATATGAATCACCTTAATAGTTAATCGAATCCCTTATTGTGAGTATCGTGCCATTACGGCATGAAGGAAGCAACGAAGGTGCAATATCCTTTCACACGAAATTCTCACGTTTCCGCACTCCATCTCCCACGGAATGCCGATTATAGAGAACTCGAGTATTGCTCGAAGAGAACGAGAGAAAGAGAAAGGGAAAGAGAATGTGTGTCTGTGAGTGAGCGAGCGAGCGAGAGAGAGAGAGAGAGAGAGAGAGAGAGAAAACGGGCAGAGCGTGCCGATCATGAGGGAGGGTCGCGTTCTCCAACCGAGGGTCCGAAATCAATCAAAACATTAATTGAAAGAGCCGAGAAGACAATGGAGCCAGCTCGGCTAAGGCGGTAGGTATGGATGGTCTTGATAATCGAAAGATATCCTGGCCAATAGCTGGTAACCCGCCAGAGCACACCGAACGAGTTGGAAAAGGAACTTTCCTCCGGGCTTCCTTTTTGCGAAGGGCGCACAGGAAAATTCGCGGCACGGACTCTTAGTAAGTTGGTGAGAGAACCAAGTGAGAGAGGAAAGGATAAGGACGATGAGAAAGACAGAAAGGGAGAAAGAAAAAGGAAAGGGATTGCAACGAGAATGTCCGACGATAAAGTAAAGTCCTTTTCCTCCGTAGTAGTCATCGCATTCCTTTCTTGTAAATAACATCGTTTACGCGGCGATCGCCCTTCGCGAAGGGGTCCCGCAACAAATTCGATTATCCGAGTCGATGTAGAGTCGATCCGGGATGCCCGGCGTTAGCTGGTTGCTGTGGCGCGGCCGAGTTAATGAACGCGCTTTCTATTCAATTGTTGACCGGTATTATTAGTACGGCGAACGTTAGCGCTTTATTAATTAACAAATCGATTTCGGTCGGTAGCGAATGCTAATTATTCAACATCGGCCCGGCATTCGGTGCCCGCTGCGAATGGTTCTTTAATGAGAGAAGCTAATTGTACGAGGTGCTCTCAATAGCGTCGCGTCGAAGGAGCAACCGTTGAGCACCGATGAAACTTTTAACGATCGATAAAAGAATGTTGCAGAATTTCGCGCCAGTATCGTCCACGATGCTTCCGCGCCCTCGCGATCCGCGATCGAAGACACCCCTCGAGATAGCCCTGCGTTGACTCGTCGCGATCTTGTATCTTTTGAACTTTTCTCCTAATTTACCGCGTGATTGAAACTCTGCTGGAGCGATTTTGATTTCCCAGTCCATTTCGGAAGCTCATTATCAGACTTAGCTTTTCCATCTCTCAGCTTCCAAGAATACTAATGTACTTGGTACCAGAGTCGGTGGCGCGGCGTGCGACAGTTCAAGTGTACAAGTGCACCCACCACCGAACGAAGAAAAATCTCGCAGGGAAAGGACATCGGGGCCGACGCCCAGAAGGACGCGGCACTGCCACCTGGCGGTATGCCCAAGGACCCACGAGAAGCTTCAATCGCCGTAAAAGCAACCCCTCCGACCTAAGGAAGACGACGGAGAGAAAAGGGCGGAACGAGAATGGTACAGAAAGGAGAGAGATAAAGTGGGAAAGAGAAGAGGGAGGGGAAGTAAAAGTTAGTAGCTCACTGAGGCGGACAGAGATAGAGTCCAAGAGGAGGTTGATAGACCGTTGGGGGTTGGGGGTGCGAAGCAGGGGGAGGACAGGGCGCGATGGTCAGCTCGCGAGATACACGTTCGACGGTGCGGCCGACTTAAGAGGATTACATTTGATATTTCGATCGGGCAAAGTGGCTTTTTATTGGACATTCGCCGCGGAATTATCGCTGACTCGTGTCGAAAGGCATTACGCGCGCCCCGGCGTTATTAAATTATAGCAGCGGCCCGCTAGCACGCTATAATGTCCGGAAAACGAGGAAAATGCCATTTGCGAAAAAAAGGTCTGTTTTGGCGAGCGAGAGACTTCTACCGCTATTTTATAAAAGAATACTTGTGACGAATACTTGCCTTCGAGACTTATCGGGCTCTTAAACAATTTTATTTATTACTATTGCTGTATACATTAGTTTCATTGCAATTTTTAATTAAAAAAGATAAATGTCTGTCATGTATGAAAACTATTAAAAGCTGCGTAAATAACTTTCGTCAATTTTTGAGAAGCGCATCATATATTGTATCAAGAACCGGTAACAATTCGCTTCATTTTTTACGACGAGCGGGGAAATTTTTTGAAACAATGGTGAAGGCAGCGCGGCACAGTTTTGACTCAGCGGCCACGGTAATAAAGCCGGCGAAATAGCGGCAGTAACGGCTAAAGCGTCCGCGGCGGCGGCGGTAGCAACAGCAGCAGCAGCAGCAGCAGCAGCAGCAGCAGCAGCAGCCTTCCCTCTTTTAGCCCGCGAGGCTAATTAGCCGCGGCAATTTGTCGGTGCGAAACAAACGCGCCCGGTCGAAGGTCTCGCGCTCGCACGAGCTTTCTCGATTTATCCGCGCGCGCGCGCGCGTTAGCCGTACCTACCTACCTCCTATCGGAAGGGAACTTCAAACGAAATAATTAAGCGATTCTCTTTAGCCGGCCGGCTAACGAGCCCGCCGCCGGCTGAAACTAGTGCCAATTATCGGCATTCAAACGGACGAGTACACGCGGGTGGCCGACAGTTGAGACGTTCTCTCGGCGGGACGTCGGGACGGCGACGGCGGAGGAAGAGGAAGAAGAGAAAGAAGAAGGAGGTGGGAGAGGAAAGGTCGTTGATGAAGAAGGCGGTCGGGCTTTCGAGGAACAGGGCGAGATGCTCGTCCGGACAGACAGTTAGCTTCATTATTTCGACTTCAACCGACGCCTGACGACATGTGTGAGAATAAAACGCGTTATGTGGCTACGCGAGGAGGATGCATCTGTATCTTATCCTACAAGAAGACGAAAAAAGAGAGGAAGATTGAAGACGGCGATATTTCCGGTTTTCTTTAACGAAGAGATTCATCGGCGGCATTTATTCGCTAGAATTTTCTTTTCAATTTCTTAATTGAAGGTGAAAGCTTTTGATGCTCGATAATTCGCTAATTAAGTTTCTAATTAAATTTTCGCTAAATAAATAGAGAACGCACGTTTCGTCAAAGAAGATCCTGAGTTGACACAGTATGTTTATAAAAAAATATAGGATAGGTTTTTTGATAGAATATTCAATCTTGCATTAAAGCAATGTAATAGTTATGAAAATTGTTTTGGAAAATAAAACGACTATATACTTTTATCCTTAATATTTTAATGAATCTTAAATCGATAGGTTATTTCCTTTCATATGTATAATAAAAATAAATTTTTGATAATTCGCTTACTTTGCGCTTGTAATAGGCTTCAAAATAAATTCCAAGAAACTATATAATAACGTGTCATTTCGACGAATCGCTCGCGAGATTGCACCTAGCGCTAATCTTCGTGAAAGCTTTGTCACGCGCTACAACCGGCGGCTCGCTCTTGCATATTGGATGACGATATCTCGAAAACGATTCATACATAGTGCATTATATAATCTCATAGCATCCGTCTGAGACATTACTACTAGACAGTTCAATGAAGAAACGTATCTCCATTGTTGTAAATGGATGAAATTACCTAATCGACTTTGAATATTCCAATTTCAATTTTTCGAAGCAACAATGCTTGTCTGAAAGGAAAGAAATGTAAACTAAAATTTAATTTCGCGCAAGTTTGTTCTTTCGCAACGAAAGAAGCGCACGTTACTTTTGGAGACGAAGAAATTACATACACATCGATGGCTAAATAATTTAATTAACCGCCGCAATAAAAACGTATTAAACGTCTCTTTAATTTTAATTAAACGTCTCAAGGATTGGCGTCAATTAATCGCGTTCCCTCGCAGTCGCGCTAGTCGATAATCACGCGCCGTTACGACGATTCAGCGGGACAAAGGAATCACGAAGTAAAGGAGCTATACGAGTCATTTCTAAGGATGCAGTTAATCCGCGTCGGCTAACGGCTAACGGCAGCCCTACAACGGAATCGCCTTAAAACGCGACCGGTAATTGGAACAGACGTCGGTCGATGAGAGACGGGACTCTCGCGCGAGATGCAAGCGCGCGAGAAGGGGGTGAATGACTATACAGAAGTATGCCAGCGCGTGCTTATCTGCCAGGCTAAAAAGCAAGACAGTTTATAATTAACGCGAGACTCTCACGCGACTTCTTTAGCAAATGCACGTTCATTTTATACACCGTCTATATACACCGCCGCGATCTTATCGTCACGTTTTATTTTCTCCTCTCCTCTCATCCTGCGTTCCGCATCTTATGTTTCGTAAATGCATTTTCGCGCAACGACGCGGCGTGGAGGAGCGGGATCGAGGATCGATAACAACTACCTACCACCAAACTGAGTAATTACAGGATCCCTTACACTTGGACTAATCAAATCTCAACGCGATCTAAAGTTGTCGTTAAAGAGAACTCTCATCAATTTTATTTTCCGCCCGTCCGTTTATCTCGCACCGATCTGATGGTGATCTCTGATCGCATTTACCTGTCAACAATCGCTGGGAAACGGTCAAGGCAGCAATCTTCTCCGTTTAAGCTCTCCGCGTCACGTGACACTGCACAAGACGCGCGAAACGGCCACCAACTTTCGTCCGCAGATCGTTCTTTCCCATTGGTGATCAATTATCGAACGTTCGATCTATCAAAATTCAAAACACGAGCAAACAATGTCTCGTTACAACTCTGTCAGCCGCGTGCACTTTCGTAGGTGAGGACGAAGCATGCGTGAGGTAACGTGCGTCGAGCAGTGTCCCACCAAGAGTACCACGAGACCGCCGCTTCGGCGGTCGGCTGTAAACTGCCGAGTGCCGCGTGCGGCCACGGCACGCCACCGAGAGTGATAAATCCCCACCATCACCTAGCCACCCTCTCTCGACAGCCTCCGCGCCACCGTCGTTCGTGATACCCCTACGCGTTTTCCCTACCATCTCGCAAACGCCACCACCAGCGGCTACCCCTCACGCGGATGTTTTCTCTCTCTCTCTCGCCCTCTACTTGCTCTCATCCCCGGCCGCTCGTTCGCGCGCGTCGATCCTTCAACTATCCGCGCTCCACCGCACAATTTAGCCCTCCCCCTCCCTCCGCACGGCATCACGCCGGATGTACCCCGATTCGGAATAGCGGCCGCACTCCAGTCGATTAGGCGGCGCGTTTAGGACGGCGAGTTATGAGCCCTCGATTTCCAACGGCGACGAAGAGCGAGCGCGCAGGGGGTGGCTTGATCGACGGAAGGGATGGAACGTGCCGCTACGACGTGCCGCCACGAAGTGAAGACGACGGCGAATTGCGAGAGGATATCGATTATGGTACGCGCGCCGGTGTTTGTTTCTTTTTAATTTCGCGCCTGTCGACGTCCCGCCGAGGGTAAGAACCGACTTTGTTCGGGACTCGATAAAGGACGCGCACGATTGTAATCACGATTGTAATCACGATTGAATGAGGGATTCAATTATCAACGATTTATCATAATGAATACATAATGAATCGATGCCTTGCCGACTCATTCGCAAATGCGACAGAAAAATCAGTTAAATAAGGAAAGCAAAAACCGATTATTTTATTTTTAGTCCCTTCGTGTAAAAGTATTTTATTCATTATCGATATTTTTTATATTAGCAATGTTATCATTAATATAATATAGTCTCCAATAGCGGAATATTTGTAAAAAGACTGACATAATAAATTTATTTACAGAAAATGTATTAATTGCAAAAAACTTGATACAAACTCTACTAATAATATGAAACTTTAATGCATCTCTTTCGAAATACTATAGTATACAGTATTATAGTATATAATTAATAAAAATATTTAATTAGTCAATTACTAAGATTAGTAAAAAGATTTTTGATTAATTTATTTAAATCGTTATGATTACAATAAAATGCGTTTTAGTAGTTTTTATTTTTAGATATTTTATATTTAATTTACCAAATAGAACCATCTTTTCTGTTCCAATAGTTAAATTCACATTGTATAAGAATACGATCAAAATATTAAAAATAACTTTTGTTATTAATAAAATATGTTTCTCTCTTACTTATATTGTTCTTCTATTATTATCTTTATTACTACTACTCATTACGTTTTAGAATTCTTTTTAGGATAAGGCGAGAGACAAAGACAGAAAATTAAGTGAAATGAAAAAATGGATAATATGAGAATATAATTAAAAAAAGAGCAAATTTAACATTATATGTATAGAAGATGAGAGATTACAATATAATCATTAATTATTTGTCAGTAAGTATATTGGCAGTGAGGGTAATCGTATACGAAGGCCCTGTAAGATCCTTCTAAGGAACGATCACGCTCGTCGACGGTCGTGAAATAGCTGTGGAGGATTAACCTCCGGCGTGGCGCGTCTCGCTCGACGGGATACCCCTAGATTCGCCCCTACGAATTCCACCCTGCCGTACCACCTACACACAAGCCGATGCAGGGGTGGTAATCCCCTCCTTGTGCTTGAAACCCCTACTTCGCGGACACGCGCTTGCCACCCCTACGAAGCCACACCTCCCATTACAAAAATTACACCGGTCGCTGATTTAGTGTTCTGCGCCGATTCACGGTGGCGCCCGTGCGCGAGGGAGATGCAGGAATCGGTGGAAGAGAGGGAGGGGAAGGCAAGGAGCCGCGAGGGTTGCGCGACGCAGGGTGAGGACGTAAGTAATGAAAGGGTTGCCGCCGGCTTCGAGAATCACGGAATCATTCGCCAGATTAAATTAGAAAGGCTATGACCTTTTTTTTCCACTCCCATATACCCCGGGCCGATGAAATGGATTAAGCCATGCTTATCGCCACCGCCGATGGTCGGCGGTCTCTTTTAATTACAAGCTGATTTATGACGTTACGTCTATCGCACAACCGCGGGAAGTCTAAGTTACCACTCAGGAAGTAATGTTTTCAAACAAGAAAAAGAAGCTCGCGATCTTATCCGGTTTCATGCTTGTATAACGCTCTCCGCGTTAATCTCGGTGTCGTTACCAGAAAAAATAGAAGGCAACTCCTATATTTCCGACGAAAAATTTCCGACGACGCCGTCGTAAAAGGCGCTCTTACACCGGATGGTTTGAAGAGAACTACGATAAGTTCCGAGTCGACGTTTCCTCGGCGAATCTTCAAACCCAAGGTACAGTTACGGAGTTGTTTAATATTGAAAATTAAAGAGTTACGGCGAATAAGTTTCTAGAGTGTAAATAGGTAATAAAACTTCATTTGCCAATTAATCTCAGGTGCACTTTAACAGAAATTTAATTGGCGACTTAATTACCGCGTTATTGAATGCCGTAAATTAAAAATGCACGCCAGCTTATACCGAGATACTTAATCGAGAAAATTGAGAGGCCACGCGAAAGAAAACGATGCGCGATTCTGATTTTCATCAGACCGCGCCGGTATCAGCTTCGAGGATTCGGCGGGGAATCCCTAGCTGACAGAGAGCGCGCAACGCCCCGCGGCATCCCGTATACCGTTGCAAATCCAAAATCGCTATACGACGTTCGATAATAGTTCTCCCACGAGTATCGCGAGATGTGCGTTTCCAAAGCCTGCCGTTCTTCGCGCGGAAAGAGGAAAAAGCGAAATGCGAGAGAGCCCTGAAATTGCGAGAGGTGAGACGGGGCGAATAGTGTGTGTGTGTGTGTGTGTGAGAGAGAGAGAGAGAGGGGAGGGACAGAGGTATCGCGTGCATTCGCGTGTACGTATGTATGTGCATGGAGGAGAGGATGTGTGTGTTTGTGTAGGACGAAGGGCAAGAGTAGGATGGGAGGTAGGGTGGGACGGGAAAGAGGAATGGGGAGCGTACTAATCACTTCTACGGACTTTAATGGAGGTTTTCTGTACGCCGTCTACTTTGTCCACGACTTATACTACTTCGAACCCCGTTGGAGCTCGGCGCGGAGCATTTGATAGAAAAAGCGGGCGGAAAGTAGCGTTACGTGTATTAAACTAAGCGGCACTCTCGCCGACCGCGCTCGCGATGCCCTTATCTCGCGAAAAAGCATTTAACGACGCGACGCGCTGCGTCGCGCCGGCGCGACGATAAATTCCGCGTCGAACTTGAAGAAAGCGACACGCGCGCGCAAGTTACAATGCTTTGTGCCACACGATTGCGATAGGAAATAATAGCTCTTCGCAAGGAATTTCGTTCCTCTTAATTCAGACTCTGAAATAAATTGGATTTAAAAATCATCATACAGATATGTACATCTTATAATAATAATAATGAGATAATAAATATATTTTACATGTGCACAAAATGAAAATTCATTTTAATGTCGAGAATTTTAAATAGCATATAATTTGCAATTTTCTAACAATTTTTCAATATTCGCGTGCCGTGTCTGATTTGTGAAATTTTTTACGATACTCCCGAGAAACTGTAAGTCGTTGGGAAGGAGGAATATTCTAAATCTGCGCTCGTCGGTCCGTCGCACCTGCGCGCGCGGAAATAACCACCGGGGATGCTGCGGATTTGGAGTGACGCAGCCCGACAGCATCGACGCTCGCGCGGCGCGGATACTAAGAGCTTTTCTGGAAGAGCAGGGCTCCATTAGCCGACTCGCCTGTCTTCTGAGTCCATTACAAGATGAGCCGCCATCCTCCCGAATGACCTTCTCCACCCGCCCGCCCGCCTTTCCAACTCCCTCACTGACACATCGCGATCTACACACCGTGCTCGTAGATAGATACGCAAACTCGCTCGCTTCCAATCTCCCTATCCCTCTCTCTTTATATATACATACATACACATATATAATATATTGCGCCAGACCGTAAACACGATGCAATTTAAAAGATCAATCCCGTTCTTCGACATAAAGGACGGCGTTCCTGAGGAATCGACGAATACGGATCGACCGCACACAAATTTCACGCGGGACCATTTTACAGTATTGAAACACTATGCACAAACAACACTTGCTCTATCGCGAATACACGAACGTTCCCTAAATAATATACATACTATTCGTAAATTTCTAATTCGCGTCGGAATGAAATATAATCCGCATCAATTCTCACGCGCCATTTTCTACACTCACATGAACGTGGAATCCTCAGTTTCCTGGACTGCGTAATACGATTCTTTCTATCCGATCAAAGGTATTTACTGTTTAGATTTTACTGCAAAGAAACGGTTGCGGACAGTCTCATTATGCGCGAAACGGCATGTACGCACGGGACAGGTTCTGCGCTTTTTCTCGCGCATTATTCGCGAGTACAGAGTACGCTGGCAAACGGCGAGAGAGAAGAGCAAGTCGAATGCAAAAGGAAGAGAGAAAGAGAGGGATGCCGTGCCAGATGTACTTAAACTAAGAGCGCCGCTCTGCCGCGGCGTCCCCTGATTTATTCACTCCGTGAAATTTTTACTCCCTTCGCGCCGGGCCTCCGCGGGCCTTCGCTGCCCCAAACCGACATACGTCTTTGGAGTTGCTATGCGCGCGAGGCACCACGGGCTATCTCCGAGACTTCCAGGATAGCTGCCGCGTCTCCCGAGGTATTCCCGTGCCGGCAGTACCTTTCGAATAGTAAAATCCTTCGAAATTCTACGTTTCTGCAAAATTGTCGTCTCTCTGCCGCGTCGACTCCGATACATCCCGAGCAACGAATTAATACTTGATCATTCCCGTGGATATTAACAAACTTATTCATGAAACTGCTTTTTTTAGCATGATATATATTGCAAAAGCGATAAAAAATAATATGAATGATTGATCCCATTTGATCCATGTAAATCGCCTAGAAATATGTATACCATTTTTTTTCATTGTACACATCGTATATACTATACATAGTAACTTTTAAATTATCTTTATGCAAATATAATGAAAGGATAAATATACATGTATAATAAAACATTGACATCAAAAGAAGGTAGATGTAAGATAATGTACTTTTCTAAAAGAATTTGTTTTTTCCGTTTAAACTTCTTTTCTCTCTAGTTATAAGCAATATATGGACCATGTATTGTCTCTCATTTATTTATTTCATCACACAAAGAGCGAGCGAAAAGAATAAGTGAAGAATAAGCGAGGCCCATGAAGGATAAGTATGACTGTTCAAATGTAAGCTCCGGGTCCGCAAGCAGTCTGTCCTTCCGGCAATCACTTACCGGCTAATGCATTACTTGCGAGAGTATACGAGCACTCACGCGATTACATACTCGTCAAGTATCTGCCTTTCGGTCGTATCTTCGGTCGGATTCTTATCCGCGGTATCATCGGCATGCATCCCCGCGACTCCGCATCGCGCAGACTGCGGTATTTCACGTATCTCGGAACAACGGTTACGAGTTACAACGTGTCAATCCCCAAACCGACGTAAAACTTTTCCTATTCCCGCTGGCAGCCAAAGAGAAGGAAGAGGAAACGAAATTCGAGCGCCCTGTACCTTTATACCGGGATCCGTTGGCGCGAAGTGCGAATCGCGAAACGCGGAATAATGGAGCGCGCATCGAGGGTATTTGCGAGACAGTAATGAATAAATTGTTGGACGCGCGCCTGTACACGGCGACGGCACCGAAAAGCCAGGCAGACAGACAGGCGGGCAAGCATGTGGGTGGATGGATATTGCTTAGCCCGCGCGCGAGACTAGGGAAACCCCTCTTTCCTATATTATTCTCCCTCAACCTCTTCAGATCTCGTTCAGCGACTGCGCCGAGTGACGCGCGAGCGTTCAAGTACTCGGTCAACTCGACGCTACCTTACTCCACGTTCTCCGCTCCGCTCCGCTCCGCTACGAGAAGCAAAAAAATAAAAACGCTCCTCCGTGATACAAGTGATACAAGCGCCGCGGTGTCGCGGTAATTACCGTCCGATCAGCCGCGAGGGAGCAACGTCGAGGGTCATTAGCGGAACCTAATCGGTGTAGTTAAATTCGTAATGCGATGCGGTCGCGAAATCGATTACTTCGGCAAATCTAAATGTGCTGGCGCGATTACGAATTTCTGGATCGGTTGATTGATCGATCAATCGATCCGTCCATCGTAATTATTGGCGCCGAAACAAACGGGTAATCCCCGCTCCGCTTTCCCGTGCGTGACGTATGCAGGATTAAACGCATGCTCGAAGCCATCGGCAGCCGAGACAGGTAACTCTCCACGCCGGCGGTATGAACGAGATACCGACCCACACCGCCCGCCGGCAATAATTGCCTTATTGACATTAATAAAACGAGCCGGATACCGACGGCCATGTCATCGAGAGCCCCATAAACGTCTGTCCGTCGCATGCACGTTCATACATACGTTCACCTTCCCGCGCAGAAAATCGTATATCGAATTAATACGAGCTGAGGATTTTCACAGTTCAATTATAATGCCTCTAGGTGTAACCCTGTTTTAATCTACGTCACGATTTAATCGAGTCAAATTATGAAAACCAAGTTGGAGATCTTTAACTGTTTGTTCATAAACAGGTTGAATTGCAATTATTAAATCATTGAATATTTTTATTCAAAATATAATAATTACAAACATTATGGAAAACACTGCGCTATTAACTTAATATCTGCGACTCAAGTGTACAAAACGATGAAGATGAATAGAGGATACCCAAGCTCTCGGTCGCGAGGACCATTTCGGTCGGCGGGGGAGACGGGTACTGGCAAAGAGGGTCGAAGGAAGAGGAGAAGGACGGTCGAGCGATATTTCACCGGTTTCGCGTGCAGGCGAACTTTAATAATATTCGTTCCATCAGGTATAGCCGGCCTCATATTAAGTCGGTCCGCGCGAACGAGGCGCCGCCAGAACGGCGGAATATGATGAGTGGAGGACGGAGGGTGAAGAGAGAAAAGAGGACGCGCGTGAGGTGGCACGACGGACGAAGAGAAGGTGGCGAAGAGAGGAGAGGATCGAGGGGGTGGAAGCGACCGAAGGGGTGGGCCGAGGGCGCAGAATGAGACGTGTAATAAAGTGAGTTTTTAATTTCCACCAGTGCCGGTGGTTGGCCGCCCCGCGGGTAGGGGGTTAGAAGCCCACGGGTTCGCCCCGTTGCCCATGCCCCGGGCTCGCGGCCTGTCGGCTAGTATTACTAGATAAATCACCCAACAGGCAATAACCGCCCGTTCCACCCCGGGGCCCCGCTCCCGCTTGCCGACTCCGCGCTACCCACCTTCGGATCTCTGCCACCGACAGCACTGATACGCAACCGTTCGACGCTAAACGCCGTCCGCGTCGCTCGGAGGAAGTGAAACGACCGCGAGAGTTGATGCCGGTTCCCCGACTCGGTCCCGACACCAACTTAACTCT
Source organism: Tetramorium bicarinatum (assembly GCA_928718305.1). Classification (NCBI taxonomy): domain Eukaryota; kingdom Metazoa; phylum Arthropoda; class Insecta; order Hymenoptera; family Formicidae; genus Tetramorium; species Tetramorium bicarinatum. The sequence goes on along the minus strand of OV788319.1, from coordinate 7,177,405 downwards.
CGATTGTAGCTCCAACCATCGAGATTCTCAGATTCTACTTTTGCTGCTTCTCGCTAGACGTGACGATACGTTAATTGCATTAAAAGTATATTTGCGGAATTAAAGTATTACAAATGCTAATATATTCAATCCTTCTTATAATAATACAGATCTCTTGGCATTATAAATTTTATATTGTAGATTGCTTTTGCAACATTGTATCAAAGTTTAAAATTATGTTTTACACAAACTTTCTAAATTGCTTGAGAAATTGTACAAATATCATTCAAAAACTGAAACATTTGCAAAAGAACGACGTCACGTGAATATATAATGCTTGATTATACGTATACACATCAAAAGACATTGGGTTTATAAAAGAGTTTCATACAAGAGGAGTGTATTTCTTATGGTATAACCCAGCTCGTTATTTCTTTGAAAAGTTTTTCAAACTATTTGTTTCATGCTTGACATGCAAATTTCATAAATGGGGGATGATTTTCTATACGAGGACTAAATTTCAGACGGGATCGATTAAGTTTCACTTTTAACCCGCTGGGACATCGTATACAGCAACGGCACGCGCCGCTAGGGTAATCGTTGTAACATTTCTGCCATCCAGAACGTAAGATCTTCGTTTCCGTCACGCTTATGATAATCAACCTCTCCGCAAACGTTTGCGTTTAGTGTTTTACGGCATCGGATTATACGCTGCGAAAACGGCAGCTGCGAGAGGACATAATGACGCTTACGATCAGACGATAATAAACGCAATAGCATTACCATAATTACGGCAGCATTAGCTGTGCGCGATATTAACCCACTGGCAGCATAATGCGCGCACAAACTTTAGACGTATGTACAGCTCTTTGGGGAAATGGCTTGAAATTCTAAATAGCGAAGAATCCTTATACATGCTCATGCAAGCGTAACCCACTCCTTTAAAGAAATTCAAGTGATATTCAAAGTTATAAATTTTCAATTAGAAAACGAAACAAAATATAAATTTTCGATTAATTTTTTCTACACTATAACGTCTAATTTTCATTACGCACCGTTGACGGATACTTAAATGCAATCTTCCAATCCGAACCGAATGGCAGGAATTATGGCGGAATAGTGGAAGAGCACTTATTGAGATGATATTTCCAGGTGGATTCCGCGCGACGCACACGACGTCGCAGCGTCGTCGCTCGTACGGGACCGTAAAATTTTGTCAGAACGCAAGTCCCGCCCTCCCGGGACCAGCCTCTGAGAAAATACAAGAAGTCCCCCGGGGAAAACGTTACGGCTGGCGCTCGTAAGTTTACCGCCGCCGACAAATTAATGTCCCTGGATTACGGAAGCGGACCGCAGGGAAAGATTTCCGTCGAGGGCCGTCGAAGCCGTTTTCAAAATTTACTTTAAGCCGCGGCTACATCCGCATTTTCCGTTCCGTCTCGCCCTCACCCGTTATTGCAAACGTCTCGCCTTTCGGTATATCTGCAATGTCTCGCTTTTCCCCCTCCCAATTTAAAATATAAAATATATAAAGAATCGGTAATAAGAACTTGTGCGTGTAAAACGTTTAAAAATTGACATCGAATGGCACGAAATGCTCGCAATAATAAATCCAACGTGATCAGATTTAATAATGAAATAATTCGTCATCATGTTAACAAATTATCGAGATGTTAAAAAATAATGGCTATTAATTTAATATTCAATAGCATTATTAAAGAATGACGACATTATATTCATAAACATAAATTAATTTATATAATTATATGTGATTTATATGATAATTAATATTAATCGTGTGTCGTTGTAATTTTTACATTATCATCAGTTTACATTATTATCAGTTTGTCCGTTAACTGTATATCTAATGTTGCTAAGCGATAATATTTTGGATTAATTAAATATATGTGAAAAGATTATAATATATGTATTCATTAAATGTAAATCTATAAAGTTCTTTCTCTCATTGTCGGTAATACATGATAAATATATTTTAACAGTAATATAGTTCAGATTATTTTTCATATAAATCCAAAAGTTTTTAAAAAAATTTAGATTATTAAGTACTAATGATAATCGAGCGTAGATTGGGATAATGTGCGAAACGAGAAGAGAAGGCACAAAGGCGCGTAGATTAACGACTTTAATGCGGCACTTCCTGCCTACGTTGGTCATGCTATGAGACCGCGGTCTGGCAACTTGACTCTGAACTTGCTCAGAAACCAGGGAAAACATCTGGAACCTATCTCCCGCGGTACCCTCTTCGTCCCAGTCCCTTGCTTTCTCTCTCACGGCTTGTTTTCGTTTTCTTCTTGCGTCTCGCCCTTTACGTCGATCTCGCACGCCAACGACGCGAGTCAAAGTCATGTCGCCGTAATAGAGTATTATGTACAACGGAGAAACCCTAACCGGAAAGACACTCTACAACGTCGTTAAATATTTGTCTTATGCATTTGGCGTATATCTAGCCTTAAGTATTGTCCTCTAAGCTAGGATATTTTTTATGTATAACTTTTTATGTAGAAAAATAAATAGCAAATAAGAATATAAATATATGTATTATAATAAACATAATAAATATGTATAATAAATGTACACACAAATATTTATATTTGCTATTGATTTTTCTGCAATAAAAATTCAATTTAAAAAATTTACCTCTTTCTCAGAACTTAATAATATATAAATAAAAATTCTCAATCAGCAAATGAAATAAAGACTTTCAGTTGAAATAGTTTTCAAATAACTTATAATTTAATATCACATATCACGAGTTTATAATTCCTAACTTGTTATGAAATCTTTATAATTTAAAAAATTAAATAATACGTAAAATTGTTATTTGCCGGAAAAAAGTATATATATATATATATATATATATATATATATATATATATATATAGGGTGCATAGAATTCGTGTAAAAAGAACGCGCGGTAATTCTAGGCCCATTGTGCACGGCCCAATTTTCACCCAGCACGTCTTTCATTCCCGATCTCGGAAGCGCGACAATCGCTCATTAACAGATTTCTTCGTGGCGCCGCCGACACGGCAACGGGTTAAATCACATCGACGCCGCGGCGTGCATTCAGGTTGGCCGGTGCACGTCGACACGTCGACGGGGTGCATTTAAATAAAAAGACGCGATAGCCTCCGCTTGCCGAGCGATATATCTCGCGCGGGATGCGGGACAAAATCGGGTTGGCTGGTTTCAGGGCTGGGAGCCTGGCGGGTAGGGGGACCGGAGAGGGGGGGCGGCAGGAGGGAGGGAACCGGAGGGGTCAAATGGCGGGCAGAATGCGCGGTGATTGCTGAAGGGCCGCATAATTGCACCCTTTGTGGTGCAATCAACGGCGCAACTTGGACGGCGCCTACGTCTATCGGTCCTCGCGTACCCTCCTTTTCGATCCCTCTCACTCCGTACGATCTCTCTTTACCGTCCCCGTCTCTCTCCTATTAATGGGGGCGTCATCAGCGGCGATCCGATCGTTCCTTAAATATCACGGCAGTTATCGCTAAATACACTCATCCAGCTACCGTCGCGGGCACCCTAGATTTTTGAAATTCCGAGCTCGTTCCTGCACGGCCTCATCGTCGATAAGGATCGTGTGCACATTGATAAACGATAAGCGAGTCGTGAGATGTGAACGATAAAATGAACAGGCTCGCTTATTAAACAATTGATGTATGGAAATCTGCATATTCGAATTTTTTTCTTTATAACTAAAGTATATTGAATATATACAAAGAGACACTCAATAATTATACATATACACATACTAGATATGTCTGAGCAAAAATATAATATATCTGAAAGAATAAAGTTAGATTTTTATGTTTAAAAATATATTTAAATATATTTTCGATAATGTTAAAGCAAAATTTTTATTACTTTTTCCTTTTTATTAAACCTTTCTAATGCTTTTTTTCGAAAAGAGATTTGTCATAATCATATAAATTAATGTACAAGCTTATTATTACTTTTCGCAGTTCACAATTCATTGTTCATCTCTTGCCAATATGCGACACAGTCAAAACGAGACCATCATCGTAAAAGGTCGAGCGAGATTTTCGTATCGCGAGGACGACCGCAACACGGCACAATAGAAAGTAATGCGTCTCGCTTGGTAAAATTTATACGCTATTCAGGCCGCGCACAAACGTCGGTAAATTCCGTTGAATTAACCATCGCCGCGGTATCGGGGAAGAGCGACTAAGCGGTTCCACGGAACGATTCACGTACTCGATTTCTCTCATCCGCGTTCACCGTAATGCCGTCCGATCCTGGCACCCTGACGAATTTTATTTTTATCGAATTCGATTTCACTGTATCTAAATTGCGCAAAAAGTATTTCAGCTTCTGATAAATTATCTAATGAAATTGACTATAGAAAATTAAATTAAGTTTCGGAGTCTCTACGATACGCAGAATGCTAAATTATATATGCTAAAGTATATAAATTATCATGTAATATTATACAAAAATTTCTGATATCTCGATTCAACTATTTCTTTTTGGTTCGTCCAAATTAAAAAAGAAATCATAAGTTAAAAACAACAGCCTTCTCAATGAAACTGCACGCGGGCGTTGCCGCGCGGGCTCCCGATTTTAATCGTCGGAATTAATGAGGCAGTAGGATCGGGATACAAAGTGAAACGCGGACAATTAGACGAGAAAAAAAGACTGGGGATCTTGGTATCCGACGAGACGACCAATGTTACAGAAACCGGTCGATCTCGAAACATCCTGCGAGAGCATGCATCACGTTGCTGTTTCGCGCGTGTTTATTTCAACGGGACCGCTCATATTAAATTTCTAAATGTCGCACCTGCGTCATCGAGAGCGCGATGTTTGTAACGTGTGCAATCTTGTCTCGTCCTAGAATTTTACTTTCACGGGCGGGTAAAACGCCCCTGCGCGCTTGCCGCATATCCGGCGAACGAATTCGCGCGATTGAGAATCACTGGAGCTTGAGGCTGGCGACATGACGATGCCATTACCGCGTCGACCTTCTCTCACACCCTCAGCCCCTCCATTCTTCTCTCACTCTCTCTCTCTCTCTCTCTTTCTCTCTCACACATTCTCTCCTCTTACTCTCCCTTTCTGCCTCTCTGTCCTTTTCCTCCTCGCGCCATCATCCACCATCGTTTTTCATCTCGTCCGCGCGCACCGCGGGTCTCGAATTATACACAGACAGCGCCACTTAAAATAATACACCCGTTACAAACTGAACATCAACGTTAAAACCTGTCGTTTTCTGTAAGCTGGAATTATGGAAATTCCGTCGCGTAACCTCTAGTAGTAGTATCCCTTTCCTTTGACTACTCTCTTCCCTACCACCCCTCGATTTTTTACAGCGATAGGACGCGAGGTTGAAACACGCGCTAATTTCGTGCCTTCGGCGAAAGGTAATACGATAAGACGAAATTTAACAATCCGATGAATTGCGGCGTACAAAATTCTAAGACGGGAACTTGTGTGCATTTATAATTTTCGATATTGCCCCCGATCATGAGGCCAATTGAAATAATGTCAAATATTCTCAAACTGTGCACGATTCGTAGTATCGTCGATGTAATGCGAGCGACGATAAGTACAAGAATAATCGAGACAATATCCAAAATTAATGTTCAAAATTGATGAAAACGCAGAAGACCCGCCGTGTGTGAGCGACGTCAAATCAAACGGCGCATTTCTCAATCAAAGACGTATACGGCATCCCTCTTCTGAATTTCTCCCCGCGACACTCTGCTCATCCTCGACTAATCGAAATCTTTTCACTCCGAGGGATACCGATATTTTCGCAAAAGAGGAACGTAACAGGCGGAAAACCTCTGAGAATCGCGATGGAGAGCAGTGACTAATAAAAGACTCGCTTAATTAGAATCTTCGTTAAGAGACCACGCGTAAGTCTCGCTCTCCCTACCTTCCGTTCCTTCCCCTCACGCCTCACGGCCGACCGAGATCCTCAGGTAAAAACGTAAGAACTATTTTCATTAAACTCGGCGGCGAGTTCGCGCTGCAAAAGTCTTCCGCTTTTATAGGCGAGTGCCGAGTGGCCGCGTAAAGAGAGATTAAGCCGATGGAAACACGAACGGGGGCAGGAAGAGGGAGACTACGCGGAGGGTATGTTTCGTTATTAATTCGCTCTTATTAATTCCACTCGGCAGATTCGAACGGAACAGAACGGACGCTGCACGTCATCATCAGATCGATTCCGGCCTTCCCTCCATCGCGTCGCGTCGCTTTCTCCCCGAACCCGCGTTTCGCTCGATGACTTCAATTTGGATCGTTAACGCTGATTTCCGTTAAATTGCCGCACAAAAGAATTTTTCTCGAGGCGGAGCGGGCGACACGATTCTTAAATGACCCGCATGTGCCGGATGCCGTCGACGAGTCGGTCGTTTCGGCATGCCGATCCACGTGCCAATCTAAAATTGTAATCCGCAAAGATCGATATTTTATATTCGATGAAAATTTTCGAGCTTTTACACGCCTCCCGCCGTATCGCGCCATTGAATTATCGTTTTTCTTTATTCACATTTAATATTTCAATCGGAAATCGCGTTTAATAAGATTGCTTTCACGTTAAGCCGACGCGCCGCCGCGCGAGAAAGGGAAACGCAGGTAGCTACAGCTGATGGGAACGTTCCCCGCGCTATTTACCCGCGAGATGGAAAAACATAAATGCGATTCGCGGGCGGGCGGAATCGACTCGCGGAAAACGGCGCAACAAAGAAACGCAGCGAAGAATCGGTGTCCTTCCGACGCGCGGACGGTGCCATTGGCGGAACCTTCTTTCAAGTCGCGGGTGTGCCGAAGCGTGCGCTCAATTTTCCGCGTACGTTACGTACGTAACCGCGGCCGAGTTATTTCAATGAGCCGGCATCGTAGGAGTACAGGACGGCGGCGGACAGACGCGCGGAATGGGGAACCAACGGTACAGCACGGCACGGCACGGCACGGCACGGCGCGGCGCAGCGCGGCACGGCGCAGTCACTGATTTAACGCGAGACAATTGAATCTAATTACGACCGTCGCGGTAGCCAGTGATACTCAATCCCGCCCATTCCGCGTCGCGTATTTTTTTCCCGTATCCTCCGTCTAATTCTCTATCGAGTCGATGCGCGCGGCGACGTTAGCGCTGAGCTTCACGGCAATATTTTTCCCACCCGTCAATTTCCTTCTCCGCGTTACGGTAATGATTAAAAGACTCGTAACGGCACATGCTAAGCCGCGAGATTGAAAAAGAGTATATAAGTCTTTAATGAGATTTTAGTATCTGAATTTTCATCGCAGTGATGCAACATTGTGAAAGGTGCAGAATTGAATTTATATTCTTTCAGTTATGGGATGAAACTTTAGTGGGACTCGCGCGAGAAAATCTCGGGTAACATTCGATCGAAAATCTTATTCGACGCGAGTTCTTTGATTAATCGGCGTGATTAAACATACATCTTTAGATGAAGATCAATCGCTGTGCTACGACGTGCGTGATAAGGCAATAAATCACGCAAAAGTGATCGACGCGCCGCGAAATATATTGAGAGATATACCGTCGATCGCGTTCCATCTCGCATCGATTCTTCACTGGGAAGAAAAACGGGGCATTAACGAGCGTTATGCGATTCTCGAGTATCGCACCGCACGGCCGTCGTATTAGCGACGTTAACGTCGGTATGTAACGCGTATATTGCAATCTGACGGTTTCAAACTGGTCGGCGCACTCCACCGGTTGCTCCATCGAGGCGCGGCGCCGCAGCGCGCCGAGCCGCATCGGGCGCCCCTGGCTGTTCATTAGAGGCCGCATTGTCCGCTAACTAAGTACAGACACAGCCCTACCCACAGCCCTCGACCAACCTACTGATCTCCGAGGGCCCTCGTGCCCCTCACGACCGCCACGTAGAATCTCTTCCATCCCCGCCGTACGCCGTTCTACGGAACTCTCTCGCTCGAGTCTGCCGTTGCTCGCGTTTACTGTCGTAGTAGTTGGCTCAAGATAGATCAAGTCGAGCAAAGAGCGCGAACAAGCGCGAATAAACGAAATTGCTTCGAATAGGAACGGACAAAATTTATATCATTAAATTCCATCTTTCGTCAATACGTCGAAGAAACGTCGGTTGCTAAATTCATCTATGTTTATCTTTTGCTAACTTGGTTTGTATCCATTTTAATGAAACGCTATAATAGAATCCGCTTCCTTATCTCGAGTTTATATTTAAATATTTGCCGAGTTGCTTTGATAATGTTATTACTGCTTTAAAGATTGTTCTTAATTAACTTTTTTATTTTATTATGCTTATATAAAAAAATAATGTTGAAGCATTAAAAAATTTAGCTGGATACAAATCTAAAAATGATTATATTAATAATTATGAATAAGTAAAATGGACGTTTACTGTTTGCCAGAAATGTCAAAACTATTTGCAACGTTATGCATAGATTCTTATTATTTTGATGATCCAATATAATTATTTTCAAATCTGTATCTAGCTTAATTTTTATGTATTTCAACAAAATCGTTGTTTCGGTGTAACTATTATAGTCATTTTTCCATCAATAATAAACAATGATAGTATTAATAAACGACATAATTAACGAGAGATAGGAAATCCGAAACGGATTTATAAGTGAAAGTAGTTTATCGAATAACGATAACATCGAAATTTTCATCGAAGAAAAATGGAGTTTAAATTTATTCTTTCAATCAAAAGAAAATGGACTGAATTTTCGTGCGTAAAATTTCTACTATCCTGGATATTAAAATCTTGGCTCTCTATTAATAGCTGCAGTACGGCTCAGCGCAGTACTACGGCCTGTCAATCCGGTGAGAGCCGAAACACGCTCTTTTTAGCCGTCCCATCTTACATTATCGCACTATTATTATTTTATCTTCTACAGTAGCTTTTATCCTCGTTTTTTTCTCTCTCTCTTTGCCCCGGGGCTTGCCAAGCCGCGTCTGGTGGCTCGCGCTGCTCGACAAACCACTTTCACCCACTCGTTCCCCTCCCTCCGTCTTTTCCCATCCGCTTCTGCCGACACATCCATCCCCGTATCTCACTTCGCCGCCACTCGATTCAGCCTCGCCGCGACGCCACGCCACGTTCGATTTCCACGAGGACGGCGACGCTGCAGCGTCGCGCAAAGTGCCGGTCGAAGAGTCTCCCTTGCTACTTCGCCCGGCAGGATCGGTTTTTCTGCACTCAACGATAGTGGAAGTTTACTGTCGCCCGTGATACGTCGACTCGACGTACATTTTAGCTGTAGCTATCGCCGACGCGAGGCTCCCATCGGCCGGAATGCATTCCGCTCGATGGAAACAATCAATTGGATTAGGCGCCTGTCGCGAAACAATTTCATTCGGTCCATTAGAGATTACGATTTAAATATTCATGTATGAAAACGCAGAGAGATGAGAAATTAACGGTATCTAAAGGTACATTGGAAATGATAAATTGTCGGCGTTTACTTCACGGATGAATCACCTAAATGCGAAGGACGAATTAAGTCGGGAAGGGCGGGGAAGCAATTTACTTATCAGTCTCTCTCTCTCTCTCTCTCTCTGTCTCTCTCGTGCTGGATACATCTTAACGAAGTAATAAAAGCGTCATGATTGGCAAGCAATTTATGAAAACGTGAATGCTAACGACGTTAGTTAACGCCGACTGCCTTCCCAACTTGCGATACCTTAAAAGCGTATGCGTCGATACACGTCCTGCTTGCCAGACCTGATTGGCCAGAAGAGGCGGAAGCCTTCCAACGCACCAACACACGACACGACACGACGACGGGCTGACGAAGGGAGGAACACGTAGTCGAGCTAATCGCATTAGGGACACAACGGCCATAAATATAAATACTCGGGGCAACCTGGCCCGACCAAATGTTAATTCCGGCCCGTTCTCGTTACCAGCTAATAAATGTGCATTACAATCACCCAGATATGGAAATCCGTGCTACGCCTATCCAAGCACCTTACCGGGTCGACGTCGACGTCGACGTCGACGTTGCCCTTTCGCCACCCTTACTCGCCACTCTCCCTCCTTCCCTCTCCCTCACCTGCCCGCTGCTGATGGTGAACACAGTGGACGTCCGATTCAACGACCGGGTGGACAGGCAAGCTCGTTACCCTTCGACTAACCGACGGCAGTCAACGGAGCTGTATTACCAAGTCCGTGTATTCCGCTATGTAAATACGGACCAACGAAAAGCGATCTTTGAGATCCGGAATCGAGACCGGGTGCACTAACCCCGGCACCATTATAGCCGCTTGTGTAACGACCGGGGAATCGAATCCCCATAGTGTCCAGCGATATAATCGATGCCTCATTATAGTATAATCGGACTATTCATGGTATCTCTACATTGTCCTCCCGTAACTGAAAAGATCTCGGAACGTGTCTCTTGGAACGATGTGTTTTCCATAATGACAAATGCTATCCATTTTTTCACATTGTAAATTCTTTTCATATTAGATAACTATAAAGGTTGACAAATTTCACTTTACACGATCGAGCAGCGGAACTTGAACGAGCAGTTAACCGACATTTGTTACGTCGAAAAGCTCATTATTATGCAATGATGGGCGATTTCTGCCTGATTTCCCTGCATTGTGTATATTTTTCCGAGTGCAGCTAAAAAATTAACAGGTGTAATGGAGTTGAGCCGGAATAATTATCTACGTTAATCTTTCAGCTGCGCTCAGAAAAACGCGTGTGATAAGGGAAAAATCGGACGAAAATCGTTCATCATCGCGTTGATTGCCTCCAACTTTTTAACACGATTTAAACGCTGATCGAATATATATTCATTAATTAACATATGTACTAACATCGGCAACAGTACTCTGGCGGGCAATGACCACGTGTAATACGTGAATACGCCAGGAGCATAAAGGATGTACGCGCAAATGTTATCTCTTTGAGTCACAACGGCGGTCAATTACCGTCCCCACATCGTACTCATTACGCTAAAAAGTTCATTAACGAGCGTAATGAACTTAATCGCTAATCGCCGAGCTATCTTCGCCGGCAAAGGGACACGGGCGTTATGTTACGCTGAGCGCATGTGAGCATGCATGGGGGACGTGTGCGTAAGTGTTATCTTTTTGAGACGCTCGCCAGCGTGCCGCTGCGTTGCAGCTGCTTATCACAGACTCGCATGAGACGCACGGTCCGGATATGCATGTGGCAAGACAGGTTTCCCTACTTAACGTACCCGCATAAACGGCCGTCCCTAAAATGCCTATCCAGCTATAATGCGCACTCGACACGCACGCACGGATTCGATAAGCGTTATGAGAATATCTCGCGCTGCACAACTGTTTCTCCTTCCTAAATGAAAACGGAAGACCTTTGCAAAGTAATATTTAATTGACATGCAGCGTCCGAGTTTATTTATTCATTATAACAAACGCTATCAATGACAAAAAATGTATATAAGCGGGTCTATGCTTGTTACGAAAATTCAGTACGCGAAAGTAATCTTCGGAACCAACAGACATAATCATGTAGGATTGAGCGTCCCCAATAAGATGCTGACGAATGATCCATCGTCGTCGTGACAGTTTCGCTACAAGCACGAACAAAAAACGCGTAAGCGGCCGTGAAGTCCCGACTTTTCCCGCGCTATTTGATCGATGCCATTTTCCCTGTCGCTCTACGTGCGTGCGTGTGTGTGTGCTCGCGGATGCGTATGCACGTATACACGTGCGAGCGCGCGTGTAGGAAGAGAACGAACTGGTCGTCTCGCGATCTCGACTCGCTCCAATATCCGAGTTTTTTGACAGCAATTTCGGTCACGTCCGATAATATATCTGGATCATTAATATAAAGCTCGGCCCACATCCCGCGCATCCCCGTCGCGGGGAAATTGCTTTTCAATCCCCTATACCGACCGTTCCCCCGTCCCGCCCGTCCACCCCACCCTCGCGGCGATCCGCCATCTCCGTCCGTCCTCCGCGCGTCCCTCTCGCTCCCGTTCACCCTCAGGCTCTTCTATACGTGCGCGTATCACCCGGTAGATTCCTCTCGTCGATGTCATTGCTGCGCTATGGCGTTCGTTCTCAAAAGTCGGATTTATGCGAAATCCAATGATGCAGGATCCGCGCGCGGAACTTGCGAGCTGAATTTTTCAATTTCTTTTCTCACGTGGTTCATACGTTACGTTCGGTAAGGCTGTTCGGTACGCTTTTAAGACTCCGTTAGAAAATATCAACTTATTTGATTTATTTCGCAACATGATTCCGTGACGCCGTCGTTTCACTGTAGCTTCTCTTAACAACGGCGGCAATCCTAACCTGGTATTCGCCCGCCCTGGCACTCTCGCAACGCTTTTAAGTTCGCCCCGTATTTTCGTGGCTCAAAGGGTTGCTCGCCCGCATTAGCTCGGGGAAACAGCAGCCATCAGTATACACCGTCCCTAATACGCGGCTGCGTACGCAAACACGCGCAACTCACAAAAGTCCACAGAGTACGCGCGCGTCCCGAATGGATGCGGGATTACGGAGCAGAGGTAAAGTACTTCCACGTGCGAAAACGAGTTCGAAAGCGAAAGTACCAAGAGAAATAGAGATAAAGAGAGAAAGAATTCTCTCTCTCTCTTTCGTATACCGACGAAATATTGATATTTTAAACCGGATAACGAGTACTTTCGACACTTTTGCACCCGGTATTAGTTTGGCTACCGATATTTTTGAGCATTCCTGTACCCTGGAATAAGACTGGACGTCGGTGCGCGGTAATACGTACGCGCTACCCGGTAGACCGCCGCTGCCCGGAGCCTGCACGGAACACCCTCCATAAAGACGATCCCCTCGATCAGATAAAAAATATATTATAGCCGGCACGATCCAGGGGCTCGATACTTCGACTGGGCGCTCTCTCTCTCTCTCTCTCTCTCTCTCTCTCTTTCCTCGGAGAAACGGACAGCGCATCCACCCCCGTTTTCCGACCCCTCAACAGCCCCACGTCCTCCTCTTCCTTCTAGCCACTAGCTGGAAATCGCTATCGAGCGATTCGAGCGCTCGGATGCAGATCGTTGCACCGCCGCCGAGCCGAGTCTCGGGGATGACATTCGACGAAATTAGATTCCGCGGCGAGGGTGGAAACGCGCGCTCCCAATGCGCGGCTACTTTTACTGTCTTCCCTCGCGGTTTCCCGCTGGTTACTCCGATTGTTATCCGTGCGCGAGAAGGGGCAGACAACGCGAGGTGTACACTTGCCGACACGGCTCCCCTTCATCGTCGAGTGCATCGGAAAGCACCGATTTCGCGCCGGCAGGATTGATCGAGAAAACCGCAGCAACGGCATGTCGAATGACACCGAGTCAATTTTGCAATCGGACAAATGAAAAAGAACCGCGAATCGCATCATTAAACTTTAGCCAAGCTTTTATGGCGAAGAAAGGGAGACGAGGAAAATAACAGATTTTTTTTATATACAGATAAAAATAATCCAAAAAATACTTGAGAGGTTTTAAAATTAGCTTTGAAACTTATATTTCATATGTTTAGATCTCTAATGGACTATTTTTTATCGATAGATTCTTTGATCAATATGGAATCGACTTTTCCTCAGAGTAAAGTCGAGCAAAGCCATTTGTCGTAAGTTTCCAATTTTCAACATTAAATAACTTTGTAACTAATCCTTAAATTACAAATTTGTTAAAGTAGTTTACCTGGAATTAAATGAGGAATAAGGTTTTACTATCTTTTTGCATCTTTGAAACTTAGTTCCTCGAAAAACCCTCTTCATTTTCAATCGCTTATAACTTAGAAACTAAGGCCCCCTTGACATTATTGTTAAGGAAAAATCTATCTTTCGAATTGGTTTAAAAAGTTACGGAGAAAACTGTGATCCGCCGATTGCAACATATTCTGTGTAAATTGCAATAAATTGTGTTGGAAAATATAACTGAATTATTTCAATAATTCTCAAATGTTTATCTACTATTTCTCCTTAGCGCGAAAGTTTAGCAATTAAAGTAGAAATTGTTTCGGAAGGCCCGCGATTTCTTTTTTTTTTGTTCACGCCGGCCATTTGTGGGTGGCACGTATTATCGCGATTGTGCTCTTTCCGAACAACCAATATCGCTCTACAGCTGCACGCGCGCATATCTATCGCGACTGACAAAGCTCAATGGGCAACGAAGAACCATCGGAAAAGCTAATACAGCAGCGTGGCAGAGAAGGGGGAGAGAGTGCAGAACGGAGTGGAGTGCCGCGAGGGGGGTTGGTGTCGGGATTGGAGTGAGGCCCGGCACCGCGAGCAGCCAGACCGAGGGGAAAGCGTTTAATTCATTACGGAGATTAAAAAAGTAAATTGCCTCGTCTCCGCGCGCGAAAGAACAGCGAGATAATCGCGCGGCCGAACGGACACATTCGGCCACGAAAATATTTAATTAAATTCATGACCGCAAGATACGGTTGTTTCGGGCTCGGGCCCGCCGGAGCGTGCGGTCGAGAAGCGAAAGTAATTATCTGAATCTTTCCGAACGGCCGGTCACGTCTCTTTTTCACGGAAGAAACGGCTGTTGGCCGATGAACGGCGATGGATCGCTCCGCGGTGTTGCGAGAATGGCAAGGAGGGGCGAAACCGGTAATTGCGTCCAGATCATAAGAAAACCCGTCTAATTAACACATTGGCCACGGTGCATATCGACGACGTCAATACCTTTTTTCTTTGTGCCGCGCGTGATGGCCGCGACACACCCGTAATTTTACTTTGAGCCGTGCAATCTACTTTCAGCTGATACCAAAGCGGTCGCCGTGTAGCGAATAAAGAAAATGCTCTTTGGACTAGTTTGAAAAATTACGCTCGACTACGTATGACAAATTTTTAATTTGCGAACGAAATAAAAAGTCCGCGGGATAAGGTACAAAAGTATTACTCCGCCTGCTCAAATGGCCTCGCGCACAAGATTCAACCGTAAAAACTTGAAATTATTGGAGGTGAAATTTTCTCAAACATGCGGGGTAAGATCTCCCCCGACGGATAAGAACAAAGAAGAAGCAGAAGGGATAAAGATTTTTGCATAAAGGTATCCAGGAGGGAAAGTGTATAAAGGCAACGCGCCTAATTTATATGTCGCAATACGAGGATCCTCTCCAACTTGTTTCATCCATGATTGCCCCAAATGGAATAGCGTATAAATATCTTCTCGTATAAGAGTGGATTTCTGACCTATAAGCGTGGCGCAATAATAGCAGCGGAGCGGAACTAAAAACGGCCGGACCGTCGCATCGTCTGGCCCACCGCGACAAGAAGTCGCCTCGATTTATGGGGCCCGTGCATTAGACTTGAAAGGCGCGCTTTTTAGTCTAGCCAGCGTTATAGAGAGACTCCGAAAGAAATTGCGGTTACGACTTGCGGTTATGATTTATTAACACTTTAGCGGCCGAGCACGGTGTTGACAACGCTCCAAATACATTCTCGTGTATATGTTCCGAAAGTTGATCGAGTGCGAAACATCTTGTTTCGTTCATTATAATTCTAGTAACTTGAAGAATTTATTAAAAATTAATTATTCTTTCTTTTGTAATAATTTCTTATTAATGTTAGAATCATTACAATTCTTACCAATTTGAAATCTGAAAAATTGCATTCTTGAAACGAATGATATACATATATCTATATAATTTGTTAAAATACAGAAGAAAATAAAAGTATCGTCTATTTGTGTAATCCTTTGAAAAATGTAAACCTTTCTCCAATATGCTAGTTAAATACGCTTTTTAAATGTCACCTTTAAAGTTGCGTGTGATTAACGTTATTAAATGCAACACAGGCTCGTGAATCCCTTCTTTTAATGTATCGGATCATGGCAGAACGCGACGAGTCGAGTTTCGTTTTCGATAGACACGCGCGCTGACTCGCCAGACAATACGTTATTACGATCCAGCTTTATAACCTACCTCTTATATCCGTCCCCTCGCACAACGCAATCTCATTATCGGGGATGCACTCTCCGTATTAATACCGAGAACGAATTAACTTTCGGAACGTGACGGCACCAAATATCATTAACTTTATATCACCTCGCGCGAGCGAAATAATACAGGACTTCCGCCCGAGGTAACTATGACGCATCTCTGCTAGGCGAGACGTGCTAATCAACTGATGAGTTTAAAGTCGATTATTGAATGCCGACTGACGTCGGCTGTTGTCATTGAAAGTTAGAGACAATCCCGCTTAGGATTAAAAAAAAAAAAATATATATATATATATATATAATTTCTAGCGAATACTGCGTCGCTGCGAATATAATTTTTCGAGATGTTTTTCATTGAAATCATTGCGAGGCAACAGAATACGAAAACAGGCATTTGCTTCTACGTTCATTTCCCATGGGACGCGAAAATTAAGCGCATTTTTACGGAATACCACGTTTTGGATTTTCGATATTCTAGTGTTTCGTAAATTTTTCCGTACATGGAATCCGGTTATTACGATCGAGTGTAGCGCATAAGGGGGTGCGACTGGATCGAAGGGAAGGGGAGGGGGGGTGTGGGAAAACGGCGCGGCGGTTCGCTCGATTTCGAATAAAGTTAATTGGAAAACATTGTACTACGGGACGGGACGGGACACGGAATTGTGACGAAGGAACGGTGGTGGGACGACGGGCGAAGGGGGTCGACGGATCGGCGAGAGGGAGAGGTGAGAGGTTGGTGAGTTAGCGAAAATTAATATTCCATATCGGGCCATCGCATCCGACAACGTCGACGATCGACCTGAACTCGCGCGACAAAAAGCGAGTTTTTCCAACGACGGTGAAAAACCGATGACGACTTGCGTAATGTTATATTTGTGTGCGCGTACGCGGCAATGCGCGCCCGATGTGGCGCCGACTAATTATCGCGGTCGCATTAATTGTTACGTAAATTAATAAAGTTATTAGCGTTGGTCGCGAGCGCGTGCGTCAATCTCGCGAAGATCATTCGCGTTACGAGCGTTAACAACTCGTCGCGCGAATTCCTAATTACTGAGTTATCCGGAAACTCGCAGCCCAATAATTGCGCAATATTCGATAGTTAATCGATCGCATCTTCGTAAACATTTCAGGAGACTTAATCGATTACAGTGCTTATCAAATAAATAGATTTTTGTATTTATCCGGTAAGAATTGAATGAAAAATGGCATAAGCGATAACGAGAAAAGAAAATATAATCACGTCTACTTTTTTTCCTAATAATTCCTAATATGATAAACTTCAAAAAAATGATGCAGTTTTATTGTACATATTACACGTTGAATAAAATCACACTCCTAATCATCTAAAAAATTGACGAGTAAATTTTACTTTTCTATTTTTCAAACATTAAACATTTTTTGGCAGAGAAATTTTTGGAATCTAAATTTAAGTCTCCTTGCGGGGAATGCTTTCATATCGACGATCAGTTATGTGCTTCCAATAAAGATTGTGCAGTTAACCGGTGATGCCGAGTAATCGATATCTACAAAGCAGAGCTGTGGACACTATTTACAGTCGTGTCAAACGAAAAAGAGATATCCGCTGGCGCGGTAAATTGTTTTGCGACTAATTTAAGTTCAATCGGATGGCGTAGTAACTTCGCGTGTAACACGTCACTAAAAAAGGGGGAGAGGGAGAGAGAGAGAGAGAGAAAGAAACAAAAAAAGACGAAGCGCTAATAGACAATCGAACTGTCCGGATTGGGGCCATTCTGGGAACATTTTTATTAGCGATACCTTCGATCCCGTGACGTCGAACCGCGGCGCAGCTCTCCGCGGGATATCAAATTTCGTAACAACCCAGCCAGAACGGTAGTCGAGTTATTTCAGGTGGGCGAAAAACGCTCAAAAACACACACGTGTCATCATGTAGTGTTATTTTTGCCCGATCGTAACCGTAATTGGATTTGGTGCGCAAATTGGTAGCGGACCGAATCTCTCAAATTCCAGGAAAATCGCAAACCATCGGCGACCGAGATGTTTCATTCATGGAGAAAGCTCGGCGATGAGTCGTTGCTCGAATCTCAATTTGAATTATAATCTGCGCGTCCCGAAAACAGATTTCTCTATTTTTTTTTTCCGTCAAAATTCATTTGCCGTAAATTACAAGAAAATTGCACGGAGATAATAAAAAGCGACGGGAGAGAGCGCGGGGGAGATACGAGCTGCGTCCACGGCCGTATCTCGCGCGTTTTCGATCGGCGCCTATGGGAAGAAGAAGCTGGGAAGTCAGCCGAAAGAAACGGTACTCCGAGGATCACCGCGGATGAACGTTCCATCCCATAAGCTTGTCCTCCATCGGAACGTATAGTGTCTCGTGGCTTGGTGCACGGACTGCGCACCGCTGCTGCATCGTATGTCGCACCTCTCTACCCCCCGGTTCGCCCGGATACGTGCAGCCCGAAGATGCGCCGCGGGATCACCGACTGACAGCTCCCTAATGGAACCCGTAAATACCGCACGGGGGCACGTTATGTTTTCCAAATGAAATCCCGAAAATTTACTTCGAAAACTCAGCGTCGTCGTCGTCGTCGTCGTCGTCGCCGCCGCCACCACCACCATCGCCGTCATCGTTTATCTCCGAGGCGACACATTTCGTTCCATCCTGATATATATACATATAATAGCATTAAATCGTACGACGATTGTTATTGGCCGTTTCGGTTATGTATTGAAACATGTATTGAGAGCATTTGCGATGACGTTGCGATTGACGGGCATGATAATCCGATCTAAAGCAACGAAAAATCGTCTATAAATGGGGACAGATAATTAGGCGAGCTCCGTATTGATTGATTCAATTTCCAACTCGATGGAACGTCCACTTTAATTACACGAACGAACAATACGTCGGCGATTAATATTCATATTGCGATATTGTAATATCGCGATACGTAATACCGTAATACGCTAATATCCCGGATGTAATAATAGTCCGCTTAGCGTTATTTATGCGCGATTAATTACTGCGGTGTAAATGTGAAAAAGGAGACCGTCACGCGTTATCGAAGATTTGATATAGGATTCACGAATGACGAAGATGTACGACAATGACGACGACGACGACGACATTATATGTATAAATCGGTACAAAATATTTCACGTTGAGAGACCAAAAGGCGAAACGCCTTCCGCAACACCTCATATAGACGTATTTAGTTACATTATTATTGCACATGTACATACACTCGACACGATTATCGGTGACGAGATGCGGGCGCGTATACGTAATCGATATCGAGAGCCAGATAAAAATGATATTACGGTCGCCGCGATTATGATACCCGCATCGCAGATCGAATCGGTCGCGGCGCGCTCGTCCGCGCGCTCCGACTGCGACTCCGGCCAGATATAGAATGCAGATTGCAAATACGATTAAGCGTTATTGCGTTTTCTACTTTTCTCGGAATTACATTCTTTCAAATTTTATTACCCACCGATATCGATTGGCCGTGGCACACCGCCGTCTCTTGGCATGCGCACACGCGCACGCGAGTTAACACGTACACGAGCCGACCGACCGACCGACCGACCGAATGAACGACGTTACAATCGCCGCGCGCCAAAGCGTATCATGTTAATTTGCAAAAATTGACGCTTTGTGAAAGAGCTCGAGAAATCAAACGGCCGAGAATCCGGCGGACTAAAATGGTTTTAATCGCCCACCAAACGAATTTCTGAATGAATCTGCGACTGAAAAGTCATATTTGAGAACAATCATATTACAAGGATTGGTCTTCCCTTTTTTTTAATTTGTGTGTGTGTGTGTGTGTGTGTGTGTGTGTGTGCGCGCGCGCGCGCGAGCACAATTAATTTTTCGTTAAAAAAAAAAAACAAGATTTTCGAATCGAGTTTCCTTCTCGTCGCCATCCCTTCCGTTGTTTCACGACCATTGGTACAGGCGATAGTGGAGCGCTTGTAGATTCGCGCCCGTTCGTGCCAGGGCAAAGTGGCTATTTTCCGGCCAGTGCTCACCGATTAAGAATCCGATCCCGGCCAAGGAGCAAGGGATAATCCAAACGCGAGAATCACGAATGAGCTTTTTCCCCGAGTTTAAGCATTAGGCGGTACAAAAAATAAACCAACGGTGACGGGAAGCATTCTGATGCTCGTACGTTCAGATTCCATTTCCGATTGCCATTCGCGTGCGACGCATAAATCATTACGGAGCTAACAAGAGTTCTTCTGTCATCTTCTTATATAATTTCCGTAAAATTCTTCTCTCGTGAAATCTCATTCTTACCGGCCAAGTCAACAAGCAAAATCGAATTATTTTGTGAAAAATAAAATACGGGGGTAGAGGGAAGAAGTTGAGGGACGGTGAAACGAGTGAACTAGCGAACGGCCGATGGGGGGGGAAAGGGGAATAGCGGCCGTGAAGTAAATAGGAGTCGTGGTCGTTCTGCCGTAAAATTGTATGTGAAATTGTGCGACGTGTCTTGCGAATTGAATCGCCGGAAACGACATTGATTTTATTGCTTGTTTCCAGCGCTGTATACTTCATCCTACCCTCTTCTCCATCTTCCAACCACCGACCCTCCCCCTCCCCCCAGTCCTACTCAGAACCGCGACACGTTTTCCGTTGCCATCTCGGCAACCCTTACTTCGTTGCCTCCGCGCGAAAGATACCGATATATCGTTCAACGTAAATCGCTTCGGTATCTATAAAAAGCGATTTTATTCAAAAAAGAAATCGCAAAATAATTTAGTCTAGATTCTAAATCTAAAAGTCGATCCTTCAATCTTTGTGTTCGTTAAAAAAAAAGGTAAATATATTATAAAAAAAAAGATAGTCGAAGACACCGCAAACTGAACGACGGTAAAAATTGCGGCACTATGTAATTTTTCCAATTGCGAAAAACTGCTACTCGCTCAGGAGCGAATGCGCGGGCCATAATTCTCCTTCAATGATTTACCACGGGCTAATTGCAGAATGCAGCGAGCGGTAATATCGCTTTGCAGGGTTACGTCCGGGGGAGGGTAGCTATACTTTAGTTTGCAATTTAAACTTTACTTCCTCCGGAATTGATTAGCTTTTAGTAATTAAGCAAGCAACGCCTTGGACCCCCGCCCCCCTCACGCCCGTTCCCTGCGTCGCGTTCGCCTCTCGCTTCATCCTCTCTCTTCTCTCTTTCTCTCTCTTCGTCTCTTTCTCCTCGTCCTCCACCACCTCCACACCTCCATCTCGTTCCCTTCACCCTTCCCGCAGCTATTTCCCTTTTCTCGTTCGAGTTCGGTCATACTATTCCATTTCGGAGAACGCGCCTGCGCCGATTCACACGCGCGTGCACGTATATACACTCGTGCACGCACACGCACCCGTGATTCTTCCGTCCTATACGTTCCCCCATATCCCCCCGCGATCCGTCGACGAGTCTCCCTCTCGACGTACCCTCTCTTCCTAAGTGCCTTGTTTCGCCACTGATTCCTCATCCGGTCGGCTGTGCGCCCGTTTTCGATCTTATTGAGAGCTATCGAGAATCACCTCGCGATTGATCCTACGTTTCATGTATTTCTATTTGTCTTATTCGTACGTAATAAAGGTAACCCTAATCCAAGAGCTTCGTATCGATCGTATTTTTGTAAATATTGCATTTTCATGTTATATTTAAATCTTAAAATCTTGCTTTATATATCTTAAAGCTTACACTCTAGAAAATAGAAAAAAAATAGCTTTTCAATTTCTATAATCTTCAGTCAAAATATTTTAGTTTACGGATAAGATAATAGAATGATAAATCATCATGTTTTAAAAATGAGTGTTGCACGAGATATGACTTGTTTATTAAGTGCATCAGTGCGCATGGCTTTATGTGGCGCTACTGAGAACCACTGCCAACGCGATTTGAATTTCAATTTGTCGCCAAAAATTTCACGAGGACGCAGTAGACTTTTATCAGGATGTAGAAGCGTTTCGATATAATTTTCATGACGGGCAACACAGAAAGCCCGCCACGCTATCGATCGAACGTCGAAAATGTAATTCGATGCAACGCATCTTGCTGCATACGCGTAGATTAATGCAAACTGTCTCGATTTTCGGCAATCACGCAGCAAATCAACGACGTACATTCCGTCAGCGACGGTAATCGCGACCTGATAATTCGTTCATTACGACGTGGCGCCGCGCTAACAGAATCTTTTCAGTAGTTTAAGGATAATTGGAACGTTAAATGTTGAAAACGCGCGGAACGGGAATTGGATTACGTCGTTTTAAATTGGATCACGCGCGCGGTCGTCGCGTTTTCAAATCGTAGCAACTGCCACGCGAGTACGAAGGCAGAGAAACACCTCGCAAAAGCAGTTTCGTTCTAACGAAATCTGTTCTGATCGTTTTAACGAAAATTCCTTCTCCGCGGCCGGAGCAATTGCGATTCATCGCAATGTTTCGTTCACTTGAACAATCATTATAATGAAGTTTCATTATAAGATCATTTGTCACTGTTTATCGCTTCTCTTTGTACTCGCCGCTATCATTATCTCTTCCGTGAATTTATCGCACCATTTTTTCTATTATCGTCGCGTTAATTACTTGATTTCAAACTACAAATATATATACGTATGCGTTTTCAATTTACTCACCAATGGGAAGGCGAGAAGGCCGGCGGCCGATGATCCGCGCGGAGAAATCCTCGCGACGGGTAGTCGTCCACTCGGAGCGATGCGACGTCGCAGTCCGTAGCACTCATGGAGCACGGGCCCGTCGTCGACGTCTTGCTCGTAGTCTTCGTTGTTGAGGCTCGTTGTAAGAGAGAGATGAGAGAGCGAGAGATATACGAGACTCGCTGGAACGAGAGAGAGAGAGAGAGAGAGAGAGAGAGACGGAGGGTAACGTTTCACACAAGAACAAGATTCCCGATATCCGGAATCTCTCACAACTCCGTGGGCTCGATGTGTCACGAGCGATCGATCCGTTGCACGCGTGCTGCTCGTCCGCGCGCGCGAACACTTCTTCACGGGGATACGGAGATTACTTCTTTGGCAGACTGGCTGGCTGGCTGGCTGGCTGGCTGACGGGCGCGCGCACGCGAGCGCTCGCTCGCTCGCGTGTGTGTCGATCGCCGATCGCGGGGTCGGTCTCCCCCCCGTGTCGTTCACCGTTGCGTCAAATCGTGCACTGAGAAGCGTACAGAGTACCCTCCGCCGCGGCCGTTCAGCGTAGCTGCGCGCAACCGCGCTGGCTGATCGGCGGCGACTCACACTCGCTCCGCTCTCGTCTATCCGTCCGTTTGCTTATTCGTTCGTTCGTTCGTTCGTTCGCTCCTCGGTCCGCCCGCACGTCCGCACGCGACGGCACTCAGACGCGAAGTGACGAGGCGGCGCGGAGCGGAGCGGAGCGAGACTCGCCGGGAGCACCCGAAGCATCGCGATCGCGCGCGCGCCAGCCTCCTCTCGCGTCGTGTTTACCTATCTCTTTCTCCCTTACCCGCTCTCGCTCCCACGTGCGCCTCTACACACGCAGGATACACAGGATGTACGCGGCTGCTGTGCCTTCTCCCTTGCGTCATAGCGGAGATCGCATCATGTCACGCGACGGGGCGAGTGCGGGCCCGTCCACGCGTAGCGGTCGCCACGCCGTTCCCTGGGCCCCGTTCGTTGCTCTTTCACGCGGATTCACGCGGACCCTTTTGTCCGCGTCGATGACATACAAGTGATAATCTGACGGCGGGCCTATATTTCGTGACGTGATTTCGCAAATCGCGAGAGAGAGAGAGAGAGAGAGAGAGAGAGAGAAGCACATCGAGTCATAATCTTGATAAATAACCTGAACATGAGTTCAAAATGGAACGTTTTATTCGCGCGTTTGAAAGATTGACTGGAAAATTGAGCGAACGCACGAGAAAAGACTGCGAACGTTACGGAAAGTTTACGGGCGAAAAAGTTAACGATGCCGAAAAACACGGGCGTGGAAATGCTCGTTCCCGCTAACTATTATACGCCGCATATATTTACGCTGCATATTGCTGCCGGAAGCGGTATCGAACAACAAACATCGCGTCGGTGTAAACGCTCAATTAATATCAAGTAACGAGTATCGGTTAAACAGTGATTTTGGCGTCGATCGGGTTTTATATGGCGCAGCGCGTGGAAAGTTTAACAAAATAGCGTTAATAATCTCGCGCGCGTACGTGCGCGAGCAAGAAAGGGACAGAGGGCGCGAGAGAGAGGGAATATAATCGTCGCTTTTATCGGCCTCCGCACCCGGTAACGAGTGCCCGAAAATTCCTCGGTCGGTCCACGCGCACTGACGTCGCCCACGCGATAATAATTACTGCTAATGTAAATGTTCGTTAATGGACGTCATTAAATGCAACGCCGGCGGAATGGCCGCGGGGCGCCCGTGTAAGTCTATACACACGCTCGCGGGGCTTTGCCAATTATATTAATTAAATAAACATTATAATCAGCTAATTAAATCTAGCGCGCTCAACCCTGTGCCTCTCCCGCCGCCCGTACCCCGCCGCGTCGTGCGCAGCCCAAGCGTACCTTGCCCCCGCGACCCCCACCGTGAAGATACACACAATATCGTGAAATCCAATCGTGTTGAGCAAGATTTACTATCGGGAGTCCGTCGCGCGGCTCGTCGCGCGGTGTTTCAACCAGTGCGGCAAACGCGATTCGACGCGTAATCGCTCTCGCTGCGAAACATTTAACGAGGCTCTGCGAGAAAGAGGATTTTTATTGCGATCCGTCCAACACGCCCGGCGCGGAAAAGTATCCTCGAGAAAGTTTTGCGGGGGCTGCGCGCCGCGTGGTGTACTGTGACGTATACCACTCGGTTCCAACATCGGTTGATTAGATATCTTTCCGCGAATTCCAACTTCACCCGCGGTTGATCCGTAAAAATTTTCGTCCGACCAATTTTGATCGCGACGATTCCTGAGATATGCGCCTACGTATATACACGGTCGACGTCGGCACGCGCACCCACACGGAGCTCTCGGTGCCGGCCGGTTGCGCCGGCCCTCGAAAAGCGGTTCGTGTCATTAGTATGTTAATTGGTAACAGCCTGGTCTGCCTCCCTCGCCCCCGACTCCCGCCCCTTGCCGTGCTATGCCGCCAGTCGACCCGGCTGCCTGCCACGTCGCGTTGCGAATGCATATACGTCGTCCGGGGCCCACCGAGTTTGTACGTTAAGATGTTTAATCACTTCTGTAATTAAACTGTCCCTCAAAGGGTTAATTGTCCCATAAACCCATGAATACGTTAACGAGCGCGCTACGCACCTCGCGAGCATCGCCAGTGGCCAAGGAGTCGCGACGAGAAAACGGGATGTCGAAAATGTTGAAAAGAAAATGCGCACGTGGGGACCGTTACGCGCAAAAGAAACAAACATATTTAAAAATATATCCCGCTTTCTGAAATGAGATTTAATCCCGTAAAAATTACATTCTCTTTAAATAAATTCATTTCATTTTAAATAATTTGCTATCGATGATAAATAAAATATAAAAATATTCATGAATATAAAATATAACTCTTTCGACATTCTTTTATATCCAAGCTTTATTACCCGGTTATTATATTGTGAATTTATTAAATTAAAAATTACACGATTTTGATTAAATATGCTATTCGCGCGATATTCAAAGTGAAGTTTTATACAGATGAAAAAGCTATGAAAAATTAGGCCAAAATTGATATCATAAAGTCATAAAGTGATATATAATTATTAAATAATAATCAATGCAATGTTGTTGTGAGAATATTAAATTGGCTCTGCGTGACTCATTAAGTAATGTCTCAAAATTGATTTCAATTGAGTTCTTTGACGGAAACGCAATTACAATGCGGGCACAAGAGAACGCGTAACAACGGGGGTCCTCGCCGTCTCGAAAAGTAAGCGGCGAAGAGTGTTAATTTTCGAAATGAAAACGAGACATCCATCTTTAGCGAAATGCTTGGCGCTCAACGCTTCAGCGCCTGAAACCCATTCCCTCCTCCTCTCGCTCAATGCATTAGAGTAATGAATTAATTTCCATTGGAGTTCCACCTCTGTCCTTCCCCTTGCCCCCGGTCCCTGTCTCCTCTGTCACGCGCAACCCATCCGCGGCTGTCCGCGCGTCGACCCTTACTACCCGGCGTCCGTCTCCCAACGCTATATTCCGGATTTAAAATCTATTTTCCTAATTGTGATCGTGCTGTGGTTTCCCCGACTTTCCTTCTTGATTTTCATTCGCGTCTTGGCGAACACGCGCGTCAGTTTAACGTCGTCCGACGACGGTTTCGCATCTGGTATAACGTCAACGAGATTTTGAGAACATCATGCAATTTCGATCTCTCCAAATAATCAAGTTCTCTATTTTAAAAAAAAGTGACATATTCTCTCATACATTTATTAATATCCATATTTCACATATCTCCTCGCGGAAATAATTCGCGAGATAACGTCAGTACTATTCGACATTCAGCAAACACACGTCGAATTTCCGGAAAAGAAAAAAGTACCTGAAAAATGGTACGAGATTCCACCCATCTTCTTCGCATCTTTACTTTGCGAGGTCGTAAGGGCGAACGAGCGAGCGAGCGAGCGAGCGAGCAAACGAACGAGCGGCATGACTAGTGGGTGAGCCGGGCGGTCCGGTAAGGGGGGAGGGCTGCGGGGGACGGGAGGCACCGAGTAAAGGGGGAACCAAGACTCCGGTCAATTAAGCGCAGGAAATTAGAGTTTTAATTACGCAGTCATTCAGAAAATTACATCGGGGGCCGTGAAGAAGGCATCCGCAATCGGCCAACGAGCGCTGGCGGCGGCGTGACGGCGGCGACGGTGGCGATGGGCGGTTTTCTCTGTTCCTAAACGATGATTTTTCGAAACGTCACATGCTGGATATAGAGATTCTGGTTATCGTTTTCCATCTTCACGGCACAAGTCCCAACGAGATCGAGCGAGTTTCGGAGGACGCGATTAAAAACGCCGGTCCAATTAATAGATGTTACTCGATAACCGACGAGGTCTCTAGAGTTGGATCGTGAAACGGAATACGACGTGCGTTCCCGCTTTAATTGCACTTCCTGCGATGACCCAAAAGCGAGAAGTTGGCCAATCTCCTGCTTTTCTCTCCTTCGTTTCTTTTCCAAAGCTCGAATATACATACATACATACATACATATACGGCTGTTTTGTTTCTGACGCAACAGATATGACCGAAAAACGGAACCCACGATAGAATATGGAAATAGCACACTGCGATGTATCCACGACGCAGTACTAGCGTTAAATGCGGCTATTTGATTCCCGAGCTATGATAACGTTGGGCGCAATATTCATATCAGACGAATGAGATGCGGTATTCAGACGCGCAGTAATTAGCGCAAAATGCACGGCTAAATAACGACGTGAAACGCAGCCGGACCCAAGGCGCGTTGATTGAATAGCATTAAATTAGCTCGGTTTTGTTTTAATTCGTTTCGTGTTCGAATCTGACGATGAATATCGAGAGTTTCGGCGATGAAATCAAATATCTCTCTCGCCGGTTAAATTTCCTTGCTCGTCCGCGCGCGAATCGAGCCCGCATAGCCTATGGCCGACGGTCAGTCGATATGTGCATTCGTGTCGATTGTTTGTCCGCCCGGCCGGGATTATATTTTAATCAGTTTACCGATTGCGGCCGGGACAGGATGCCTTTCCGTTAAATGCCTCCGCCCGAGCGAACTTAATCAAAAACGCCGCCAAACCCGGCAGAAAGAGGGAGAAACTCAATTTGGCGCGACGAATTTTATTCGCGAGCGTTTTCCGCCAAGCGGATGAGGCTTCAGCGTCTCAATATCCTACATACTGCCGATTTTTTTCGGGAAATCAACTTCCCTCGCGTCCAGATAACGCAAGCTAACGCTCGATAACGTTCGAGAACTAGAGAATTTAAAGACGCTTGATGTATGATGTGTGTGTGTGTGTGTGTGTGAGAAAGATATATTTTTTTTATCGCCATCGCGAAAATCTCCTTCGCGAAAATATATTACACTGCGAGTAGATTGATGGCGACACGACCGAAACAATGTCCCGCCATTCCCGGCATTAACAGCTTTGAATTAGGTCTCGATTTGGACGGCGTCGAATCCCAAGTATGCAAATAATTAACGAACTTTAATTCGAGGCCGGGGCTCCGTCTATCCGTACTGCGTCTATCCAAGCGGGAGCTGCGCGAAATTTTCCGCCGGGCGCAAACGCGCGCGCTCTCCCTCGTCCGTTATTCTCCTTAATCCCCCGCGATTTCGAGAAAACTACGTGCAGCTAGCCGGCGCGGCGCGGAGCCGTGGTGCTCGAGCGCTTCTCGCGGCGTGCACCGACTTTTTGGATAATTACAGCCGTCTCCGTCGGTCTGAGGCAATTATAATTGCCGACTCCTTTCGCAATTATAAGTTTCTGGGAGACTTACCGCGGCGCGACGCACAGCGGAAAACGGTAGGAGCCTCGGAACCAAAAGGGAGAAGCTCGCCAAGGCGAGCAAGAGAGACAGAGAGAACGGAGCGAGCGAGCGAGCGAGCGAGCGAAAGCAAGACGGGGGGAGAGAAGGCTGGGACGAGGGCAGGGGACGATAGGGGCGGTTGTGCTATACGTGGAAACGTTAATTGGGGTGACCTGCTCAGAAACTAGTTACCGGAGGGTTGCACTGATATTCCGTGGATCCTATATGCCGGTCGGGGTAGAGGGGCCAGAGGAAAGGGGGGCTAGTATGTGTGGCGGGTGGTACACGCTCGACGCAGCGGTTGATGCCCCGGACTCACGTCGTATTCCACGACGGTAACCAACCCGCCGCCGCGCCGCGCCGCGCGGATGCTGCGAGTTCGTTAGCCCGCTGATTTGATGCAACCTGCACGCGCTTAGCTTCGGTCTGCCGTTGACATCACCGAGCTATAACGATGTTGTTGCGACACACGCGGATCGCAAGAGCAACGCCGCCGTCGTTTCAGAGAAAAGGCAAGAACAATGTTGAGACAGAGACGGAACTTGACTTTCGATTCTAGCCAATACCCTCGTTATAAAGCCAATGGAAATATCAATGTTTTTATTTGAGTTGAGCCCTTTCTACTTTCTAAAGGTCTCGAATCAACCCTGGAGTCGTTGAAATACTTGATCGCCTAATATTTGAGAATTAGATGACGGAAAAGAGGAAAAGAAAGATTTTATCTATATAAATAATTATTCTATTTATATAGATAAAATCTATTCTATTTAATATTACATTTAATTATTTTTACTTAATACATAAAATTTAAATTATTTCATTCGCAATAAAATTTTGTTTCAAAATCGAAATGAGGTAATGGATTGAAGATTGTTCTTAAATTCGTTTGTCGTGTTTTGTTATTCTTGTTCTGTTATATTCTATACCACGTTTATTACTTTTTTCTCTGCATTTATATAACGGAAAAAAATACGAGCCGTAATTATGATTTTTACAGAAATATTAACATAAAGAGATACACGCTAATTAGAGGTAGATAAAATAAACGTTGTTAAAGGGTAAAGTGAATTAGCGCGTAGGCAAAATCTACATTTAATGTTACTGTTTTACTGTCAAGTCGGATGAAAAAACATTCCGCATTCAGTGACCTAAAATTTATGCTCGAACACCCACGGTCATTGAATCTTCGACTTATACTTTTTTTCTTCGCCAAGCATCCTACGTGTCACGAATACATCGTGAAAGCCGAGATTCCGCGGATATCCGGCTACCCGCATCCAGTCATCTTTCGGACTTCCGGACCGTCCAGAAACATTATCGTCCACCCTATGTCGTGGAACAACCCCTTCGCTCTCCGCCGCTGATCCCTGGCGATCTTCTATACTTCTGTTTTCCAGCTACCGCCCTCCCTCCCTCTCTACCTCCTTTCGTGGACGCCGATGGAAACGGTGGCTTCGTGGCACGGAGAAGTTAATTATAAGCGATACCAATCTCTCGGGGTTGTTGGGTGGTTGGTAGGACTGGGAAGCACTGACAGCCAATTACCACTCCGTGCCGACCCTCGCGCACGAGCCATCCCTTCATCCTTCGTTCTCCTTCCCTTCCTTCCTTCCTCTCTCTCTCTTCCATGTTCCTGTGATCCTTCATTCTCTTTTCTTCTCTCTCTCTCTCTCTCTCTCTCTCTCTCTTTCTCTCTTCTCTTTTCTCCTTCACTTCCATCTCGTCTGACTCTTTCTATCTCATTCACAGCACCCTCCTTCGTCGAACCTTCGTCCTCACTATACGTCAGTGACGAGTCAAGATGATTTGACGCCCCAGGCGTGATATAATCCGTGGGGTGTAATATATCTCTCATAGGATACCACGCAAACGGATCATGTAATGATGAATTACAATATCTCTGTCTCTCTCTTTTTCGAGTTAAAGGTCACCAACGGTGTATAAGAAACCGAGAGATTTACTCAATGTATTATATGAAAGCCTCGAGCGCGCATCTATTTTATATCCGCCACTGATCCTTACGTCGTTCACGTACGTACGCGTGTACGCACACCAATTCCAAATCCGTATACACATTCTCTCATTCCAATATAGGAAATTAAAAGACTGACCGATGATTGTGCGGTGCGGCGTAGCTTTCCTTCTTCTCGGCGGCGCGGCGGACAAGCCTTCCCTCCCTTTCGGAGGAAGAAGCGAAACGAAGTCCCGTGAGCAGGAAAAAGGAAGAAAATCGACGCTTAACGAAAATTGCGGATTCGACTGCGAACAGATCGCCGCCCGGTTGCCAAATGTTCTCGT
The DNA here is from genome assembly GCA_928718305.1 of Tetramorium bicarinatum. Lineage (NCBI taxonomy): Eukaryota > Metazoa > Arthropoda > Insecta > Hymenoptera > Formicidae > Tetramorium > Tetramorium bicarinatum. Next base: position 7,146,752 of record OV788319.1, on the reverse strand, counting down.
CAATTATTCACGCCCGGCGAGACTCGTTTCCGGCTGTATATAATCCGCAGAGAAAATCAGACACTACTCGAATAGATCCTCATTCAGTTCGTTATTTAAGTAAAAATTTTACTTCTCGTTTATCTCACATTATTCGTTGTTTGCATTAAAATGTAGGATAAAGCCAGTTCGCCATTTTTATCGCGTTATAATATAACATATTTCAATTACACTCATATTTTATTTGTCAATCCGTGAATGTATAATTAGTAGTGCAAGAAATCTATATTTCTGACTTTACGAAACATATATCTGGCTAAATTTTTTTACGTATAAACAAGTAATTGAAATATATTTATCAATTCAGGATTATTTTGCATCTTAATTCATATTGTCAAGCGTAATTTTAATACTGGATTTTTGACAAAGGGTCTTCAAGACTCTCGAGAACGATTCCGAATGTCGTAGTCCTTTGGTTTTGATAAACCACATTATTCACGCGTAAGTAACATTATTGTCGGTTAATGAAGCCACCCAGCCGTAAAATAGACATTATATCGAATATATACGCGGGATGCTCCGCACCCGGAGGCGCATAATGCACTCGAACGTAATTCCGATTACAGCCGGTTTCTCTCTGCAACCAGGTGAAGTACGCCCCGCGACCTCGTCAAGAAACCACGATTGCCGAAAGGGTAAGAAGCACTCCCTCCGACGCGCACACAAACGTATCGTAAACTCATAGTTTGTGGTTCGGTGCAGTTATCGGGTTCGGGTGCTCGTTCACCGTTCTCCCGAGTTAATTATAGCCGATGGTTATCAACCGGTTAACTCCGACACGCCATTACGTGTCTCGTCTCGTCTCGTCTCGCCTCCTTTCGCACACTCTCTCGGCTCCCTGTGTATCTCGAGTTCCGTTTCTCTATGGCGCGAATAACGCTATTCGATATGTTTCGCCTGCTGCAACGCACAGCTCTTGCGGAATCAGCAGATTCAGCAGACGGAAGGGAGCGAGGGAGTGAGTGAGAGAGAGAGAGAGAGAGAAAGAGATATTGAATTTACGCGATGTGTCCTTTAGTTACAATAGCTTGCATTAGTGATAATTGCCAATATTTTTATTTTTTCGTAAAATGTCTTTTATTCAATATTTTAATAATAAAGCTTAAAATATTTATTCTATCAGGATAAAATCTGTAAAATAATTTAAAAACGATATTTCGTAATTATTTGAATCTTGAATATTAAATTGTCTCCTAAAGATCTTTACCTACACTTGTTTATAATTTATTATCTTTTAATCGTTTTTCTTTTTCATTGTTATTTATTGCTATTAAAAATTGAAATTACATATATAGAGAATCTTCTTTATTTCCATACTTTCAACTAGTATTATTTTCAAGTAAAAAATTTATTATTATTTTTTTACTTTTTAATTATCTCTATTTTTTATATAAATATATATTGTCTGTTACATATATGACTTATTTATATATTCATTTAATAGTTTGGAAAGAATTTATTGAAACATATAATAAATGTTGTTAATGATAATACTGATAGTAATAATGTTTTGTGTAAGAAAAGAAATGGGCTCCAAATTGATGAAATAATCTGTCTAATAGCTAAAAGTCCATCGACCGGCGTTCAATATCGCCCTGTATATCGGATCGCGCAAAAAGCAGTCGTTCCACCTTCGCGAGAGCGCGATATAGAAGTTAACGGTCGAAGCGCGCTCCTCGAGAAATCAATCGGAGAATGGCCTCGTTAATCTGACGGGGTGGTTTCTGGATGCTCGGTTACTCTTACATCACGTAATAGTATCGGGGCCACCCCCGCCCGGTCGGGCTGCTCGCTTGCCCCTCGTCTCACATCTTTTATCCTCTCTCGTTCCCAGACTATTCCCTCTCTCTCTCCATCTCCCTCTTTCTATCCTTGTTTCTATCTCACTTACTCTGTTTCTCTCTTTCCCGCCGTCCTCTACGGCGGCTAAGAGAAGTCTGCGAGTGACTGAGTGGTTATTTAGGTAAGAGCCACTCTCCCCGCGAGAACGGAGGTTGCCACGACTAAGTAATGGTCCTGCAACATATTGTGCAAAGAAAAACCCGGCCACTTGTTTACCGTCGTGTTGCAAGAGAGTCGTCGAGAGGGGTGCGGATCCTTCACGGTGGTTCACATTGAATCGCCGGGGAAAACGCCGGTACCGCCGTGACAAAGTCTGGTACGCGATTAGGGACAGATTAGCGCGGCAAAGAAGCGTGTGAGCGTATTTGCACACAAAACCGTTACAGCCGTTATGCACATGTTACGGATTGAATTGTGTAAATTGCGTGAATTGGGAGAGTTTGCGATATATTTTTCAGACCGGCAATATAAATGAAGCCGATATATTGTCTACTTATACATATATGCAAAATAGCATATATTTATAATATTAGCTTCAATCATATGTATAATTATATTATTAATATATTGATTTTTTAATGATGCAGGTACATAATTTAGAACCTGAATTTGAAATTTTGACAATATGAAAATGCATAAATAATCTTATTTTTTTATTAAGGTTCCGCTTTTTTCGAATATCAATCGGGCAAAAATAAATCAATCTATAGACGCTCTCCACTCAAAATCACGATACTATGCTAATAATCGCGCGTTATTTTATGCGGCATTCCCGAAGCACGAATTAACTTTTAATTTTATTTATATTATTTCGGCGATAACCGTATTATTTCAAACGTTTAAAATCGGACAACTAGCTCAATTTGTCTAATTAAAGACTTAACTCGCGTGATCAATATATAGTATCTGACAGCGAGAAGAAAGATCCTCGAAAAGTGGAGAGCGAGCTCAATGAGAATCATCTTCACCGATACGACCGGTTGCCTGCCCCTCCACGCGCAGTAAAGTCAATTATCAAGGTTATCCACGATCGCCATTTAAACAGCGATCGCGCTTAAGAACATGAAAATTGTTGCGATTACACACTAATAATTAGCATCAATACTTTGCGCGGTACTTTTGGAAACATAATTAAGAAAATGCTGATTACAATCGCATGTGAATTAATTATCGCAATGAGTCTTTCACACGAAACCTCGAACAACGTTTCCGAAAATGCGACGCAACGGAACGTCTGCTTATACGATCGTCTGCGATTTGAAGCCACATAAGAGCCATTGAGCGGCTCGTGGCACTGCTGTGTTAAGATTGCTCTTTCCCATCGTTGGATTTTGACACCCTCAGGATATCGAGCCACCACTTCCAACTTGAGCGCCTATGCGCTTTGCCACATAAGAACCATCGAGTGGCTCGTGGCAATGCAGTGTTAAAAGTGCAATAGGTACAGTTGGTTTCTTCGTCTTTGGATTTTTACCCTCAAGGTACGAGGCCATCCCACCGCGCCAAAATTGTATCCGTTGGGGAGTTATCGCCACGCAATAGCTTTATGCTCCAAAAAATGAGCACTCATCTCGGTGCTCACTTATTAGCTTATTAATGTATTATGCTAACACAGTAATCGACAGTACTAAATATTTTATTTGATGTACCACGGATTAATTTTTAATAAACGATCAATATCACGCGATTCATCATATATCATATACTCTTGTATTTGAGTGGCAAATTTTATCTAAATGGATGAAAGATTCAAGATGCAATATAAGATATATTCGAAATTAAAATATAGATAAAAACATATTAATCGTGCGTAAAGATCACAAAGTAGAAATTTATAAGTACTATTTTCTACAGAGTGCTTTCGCAATTCTTATCTCTAATAAACGAAAAGACTGTACAAATCGTGTGCCATGTAAAGTATTTTCGAGCTTCTTAATGTGTGAGTATATACTCAAATATTTAATTTCCTTGTATTTTAAATTAAATTCAGTGGATTCTGTTGATTACTGTAACTCCTATATATTACTCTTTATTTTACGAATTCATTTACATTGCTTAAGAAAACGTTTTATTTTACTCAATTTTGAAAGAGTTACCGGAATTTCAATGATTATTTAGAAATTAATATTTATTTTATTTCTATCGATAAATAAGGAAAAAGTGTGAAATAATTGCAATATAATTGCTCACTAGCATATTAAAAAAAATAAATAACAATAATTTGTTATATAATAAATTAACGTGTCATAGTATAACATTAATAGCAGTAATCCGACATAAATAGTTTTAATAGCATTTGTATGAAAGATGTCATCTCTCTGACGGAGGGTATATACGGCTGTAGCTGATCGCAGGGTCTACCCGCCTGAAAAATGACTGGGGAACTTTTCTCCGTTATCGAGGTGTCCGTGACTCCCGGGTCGCTCTTTCAACGGCGTAATTACGGATTAGATCGATGGAAGATTGCCTCCAACGGCAGACTGCGAGAAGGGCAACCTCGAAATCGCGCGTATGGGATCGATACGCAGGCGTATTTATTGTATGTGTAACGTTCGTATACGCGATGCAAACGCAAGAGACGCGTGCGGGAGAATCATCAAACGCGGCTGCGATGTCTCCCTCTCTCTAATGTATCTTGTGGTTTCTCGGAACCGAAGCGGATCGGCACGTGTCCTGGTATTTGGGACACGTGCCGGTCGCTCTTGAAAATCGATATTTCTTTGTGCGCAACACAATGTATCTCATATGTACATTTTAGCGCGCGTAAGAATTCACGCAATGCCGTAAACCGCAAGCAAAGGATTGTCACGTCGTCGCTTCGCGTCAACATTTTTAGAAAAGGTCTACTTTAAAATGCTGCCCGTAAATTACAACAATGTTTGACAGTGTGAGTTTTTGTGTTATAGATTAAAATAAAAAAAGAACGTTTTTAATGAAAATTAGGCAATTACGATGAATCAATTATATAATTACTAAGAATAAATTAAAAGTTGGATTAAAATTGATCCTTGTTACATTAATGTCTAAAATCTATGTTCAAGGGCGTCTATCTACAATCTACAAATTTTCACGTTTTGATTTAAATAAATCAGGAAAGAAGTGTAAAAAAAAAAGTGCCGCAGACACGTAGTACAAAGCGCATGATAGTATACAATGTGTTTTTTTTTTGCCATTATATATTCGCCGTTACCCCAGTAACAAAAACTAATCGTTAGATTGATTATTCAGCTGAGCGATGCGTAAAAAACCAGTTAGTTAGAAAATTCGGGATTACGGAGCAGACTGTACGCGCGTGTGGACGTGTGTGACATAGCCGATAGAAGAGAGGCTGACGGCATAATGTGGTAGGGTAGGCAGGGTGGGACAGGGTAGGGTATGGCATGGCACACCGCGATGTATGGTATTGGTAGGGTGTGTAGGATAGAGATGATCTGATTACGGGCACATCATGGGAAAGTCAGCTTGCGAGCCGAGGGGGTAGAAATGCGCGATTCACCCCGGTACCCCATTGTACCGACGAGTGTCACCGACGCGTATAATTCGGCGAGATCGACGCGCATCCACGTGCTCCGCATTAAAGCTACACCGACGGCGTAGAAAACGTGAAACACAGACGTTAGGGGTGAGAACGCGACACGGCGAGCGTTTACGCCGATGTAAGGCGGTTAAATGCGGGACTTGAAATCCCATCTACATATGTATTCCGGACAGCGGTCACGCTTCCTTCGTCAGGGCGAGCAACGCGGGTCCGGCTTTAACCCTTTAGTCGCGGGAAAGAGAGAGGGATCTTGAACGCGCGCGCGAGACGGTTGATCGCAATGTCGCTTCTTCTTCTTTTTTTTTTTTTTTTGGATCGCTCTTGAGTGAGGAAGCTATGTTTCTCGGACAAAAGCTGCACTATCGACGAGGAATATATGTGCTCTATACAGTCGGTACAGCTTTTGTCCGAAAAGTGGCAGTTCTTCGCTTGAAATGGACCCGAAAAATACTGTTATTCGAAACTACTCCATGTTCAGGATTACTTCTCAATTCTCTACTTATATTTAACAAGAACTGAGACTTTTGTGGTAAAAACTAGTGAAACTGACGATCGATTAAAGCTTTTTATTTTTAATTTATGACCCTGTTATTTCAAGCCGATCGATATGAATTAATTTGGAATAACGTCTCAAACAAGTTTTCTTGCGTTTAAAAATTTAACAGATGTCATATCTTCTCATACTTTTCTCAATAATTATTTATTTTTATCTTAACAATTTTTATGTCGAAAGGTATAAATAATTTTTTTTTCAGTTCAGTCTCCTCTTTCGATTAAACGTGTTTCCATTTCCCCAAATAAGACATTATCGCGAACATAATGTCTCTCCGTTTCGCATGTCTTCGATCGTTGCATTGTTGCATTTATGCCACATCAATCCGGACTCGACATACATCGACGCGGTCCTGTCATTCGGAGGAACAAGTAAATTCGATTCGGCGGGCAGCCGAATACTGGCAGCCGGCGGTCAAATGGGAAACGGTCGAAACTACCGCACGCGCGACACACTAAGAAACCGTGAAGAAAAGACGGTCCACAATGGACCGTTTATCACCAGTCGTGATACCGAGGCACCGGCCCGCTCGGGCGGCGCGCGCCTTTCTGCCCCGCGGTCCATCAATAAAACCCGAGTGATTTAGCGAGTCCCTGGACGGATGGACGAACGAACGTACATGCGGACGGACGGATGGACGGGCGGGCAGGCACGCAGAAGGTAGAAACCGTAGCACACCCACGAATTTCCAAGATAAAGGGGTCAACAATGGCCCGGGCAACCGATGGTTGGTATTCGACCGGTGTCGAAACGACGGCTTCCAATCACTCGCCGATAACAATGCCTGGTGCCGCTGGTTTATAAATCCGCGCATTGTTGCTAACTTAAAAGCTCTCTCGACGACCGAGTCGGGAGAATGAGAGAGAGAGAGAGAGAGAGAGAGAGAGAGAGAGAGAGAAAGGGAGAGAAGAAAGAGAGAAAAGAAAACAGGATGGAGAAAACGAGTCGACGACGAAGAGGGCTTAATAGATAGAGAAGAGAAATAGAGATGAAGAGAGATAGATTTTATTTAACCTATAGGGAGAGTGAGAGAGAGAGAGAGAGAAAGAGAGTGCGAGAGGGAATCCGCTCGAAATCTTGGGCGCTGAAAGCGGAGGCGCTAAGGCGGAAGGACCACGACGCGAATAGGGAAGAGGGGGAGTGGGGCGAGGAAGAAGCGTTTGCGAGAAGCGGGAGCGAGAAAGTGGTGGCGGGAGCTTGAGAGCCGTGTAAAAGCATTGAGAGCACTTTAATGAATACGATTAGGGGCGTTAACTGTGAAGGATTGCCAACCCGAAGAAAGCGCCGCTCGCGCGAGAAAGCCTTCTCTTCTCTCTCCCTCTCTTCTTGCTTCTGTCTCTGCCGACGTCCCCCCCCCGGTCATGATTTTATTTTTGCGTAACGCTAACGGATCGAGCTTCGATATCTCTCGATCAGACCGAATTTATAAATGCCTTCTTAAAACTATCTATTGTTCGAGCGAAAAAGTATGTTTCATCTATATACAACTCAATGAAAAACTTGTGTAATTCTAGAATGCTATCGTTTCTTCACTATTGACTTATCCATCTTAATAGATATAGAGACGTGAAAGGAAAAATATATCCATCGCGATTTGATTTACAACTGGCCGAGTTTCTATTAATATACCCCTAGGATTTTGGATATTAATGAGTTTCGCAAAAGCCAAGCAAATCAACTCCATGAAATACAAAGTAAAAAAAATCTATGAAATCGATAAAGTTCTAAATGTGCTCTGGTACTAGTTAGAAAAGTTACAAAAGTTAAAAGTTGATTTCTGAGAAGCTCAAATGTGAGACTAAATAATTTTTATGACCGTAATGTTTACGTACAACGATTTTTCAGGCCCTTTTCGGCAGAACGAGAATAGGCAATGATCGAATAAATAATTAGGTATAGAAAATAATCGCGATCGCTGCTCATTATTATCGCATATTTTAATTACCCTCTGCCATCGAAATAGAGAGAAAGTAATTTTGCATCTTGTTATTTATTCGTAGAAATGCGAAACACGAAGATGAGCACGATATTTAATAATTGATAAATAGTGGCGAATAAAAGGACAACGGATATATCAGAATTATATATTATGCAAACATGATAAACAAATTCACTCACCAGTCGTTGTATCCTAAGTACGCTCTCGGCTCTGTACCTGGAAAAATTAATACATTATAATTATTATTTTATCATGCATTTTACGTATATTAATTACCGCATGTTATTTAATTATTTCCATTTTGGCTAAAACGCAACTATGTAGAATAAATTATATAAATAAATATTCGAATACATTTCATTATTTAATTAAATCTTTCGATTATTTAATTATTTCTCGCGTCAGTTATTCATACGATATTTTTCTCGCCCACGTATTAAATTTCCATCGCGAAGTTCAATGAGCAAAGATATTTAGAAAAAAATTTCACATTAAAGACCTATATTTGTCATCCAGGGAAAATGAGAATAAATAACAAAATATTCGACTTGTGAAATTAATTACATGCCATTAAACTTTATATTGGCCCGTTTCTGTTGCAAACGAATATCGTTCTGAATATTTGTATAAATAATAGATATTTTTAACATTTGACAATCATCCTGTACGATAATTATTTTTAAATACTTTATTATATTTTAATTAAACACTTAATAAGAAGCTACACAGTTACGAGCACGTGTATTACCACGGCAAAAATTTAACTTCTTCAAAGAGGAATTTTTAAGGAATTAAAATTTTTTATAATAAAATAGCATTTAGAAATAATCTTTTTTGCTCAAATACGTTTTATTTGATTTAACTCTATAGCAATTAACTGTACGTTACTCGTGCAAAATGTAAAATATATTTAGAAATCTACTAAATTCACAGTAAAACGATTATCGATAGAGTGCTGCACAAATTGTTTCACAATTAAAGAACTTTTGCACTTATTCTTATTAAAAAAATGTGGAATATCATTAACTTAACTTGACTTAATTGTAAATCATCAAAGAGAACAATGAAAATTGAGGTATAATATTAGGATGTAATATTAAAATACGCGAGTAACGTAGAATTAAATAAAGAAGAAAAACGTGAAAAGGATAAAAAATACTGCGGTGAATATTTAATCGCGACGCTGTTCGCTTTTCCTAGGCCAGCAATATAAAATTAAACGTTGTACACGTGCCGGTATCCGTGAGAAACTTAAATAACAAATAAATAATTAATTTTACTCACCAGTCAGGGTATTGTAGTCTGCTCCGCCGGGTGCTCCGCGGTCCGCAAAATCCTTCTTAGAAATGTACCGCTCCGGGAATCGATGTACGTATATCGGAAACAAGCACTTCATATGCACAGGTCATATGCACTGTATCACACGATTGAACGAAAATTTCAAAAGTCACGTGCACACACACTTTGCTTCGTCCAAAAGTTCGCGGGTCCGGAAATCACTGCACCCCGCCCGCCGCCGCACATATAATAGCGCGACCGATTAATCGCGTGTCGTGATGGAACGGATTTTTCGGTGTTTCACCGCTCGCCGAGCATCTTGATGACACGAGTATTGCGGATCGCGATTCGGAAATCACTGCGCGCCTGCATTCTGTGTATATACGCGAATCAGACGACCGTGGCACATCGAGAAACTTGCCGAGTGCAACGCCGGCCGGCGAATATCACGCAACGATTATTAGCGAACTCATCGATTCGTCACACACGTGGAGACGCGAGGAGCGCACGACCCGATCCTCGCGACAGCCGGCACGACTCTGCGCGTAAAGTTATTTGAAAAAATACTTGGACGTAGGCGAGACGGGGGGGTAGATGCGAGCTCGGCCTTGGCGTTTTGTTTACGATGTCGATGCTCGGCTAGGCGCGAAGACGCCGAGGTCGGGCATTCCTGGAATTTGCCGGCGAGGCCGGCTGCTTTGTTTACGTTCACGGCTCGTAGCTACTGTACGTCGCGCTATAGCTATACTATCACGAGTTTTACGCATCGATCTAATTTCGATCAATCTACAATCGATTTTCCTTTCTCCTCTGAAGGTACATACATACATACGCGCGAGATTTCTCTCGAGCGCGCCAAGGCGTCATGTCATGGCGTCTTGAAAGCAACTTCACGTCGCAACGAAATCCGCGCTTTTAATCCAGTACGCGACAATAAGATATTTAATTAAAAATGACCTATTTTAACGGCGCAGGGTCCAGCGAGCTCTCCGAGCACGGAGGAGCTCGTGAGGTTTATTTTTGACGATATATCAAGGATTTGTATTCACCGCGACTCCTGCTCATTCCGAAGCGCAGCGACGTCGAGCATTACGAACGTCGATGCGGCGTCGCTCGCAAAGATCCGCGGTAACCGATATGCTTCGACGATCGCCCGTCACTTCAATCAGCACTTCCGACAAGAATTCGCGCCTCATACTCACTTTCAACCAGCAAAATTTGCGATTAACCGCGCGAGCGCTCGTACGACGTGCGCTCTGGACTGTCGCGCCGCGAAACTGTCATGGCGGCTAGGCGCGCGCGCGCGCGGCAACGTCGAGACGTTTGAAATATAATTTAAAATTGAAACTTTTAATCAGACTTTATACATCCTTCACAACAAGCCACGATGCTCGGTAACGTTTTCTTCGGAATCTTTCACGCAGAATAAATGCATCAATTAATTCTCTACATCTCCTTTTTAAGAGAGGAAGATACATGTGTATACAATTGCTATCAAAATCTTGAAATGTACATGAATTTATTTTATCCGTCTCATGTAAAGCGAATTAACAACTTTGATTGAATGTCTTTCTTTTTTCGAGAAACGTTTTGAATTGATAGTTTGATTGTTGTTCTGAATAGAAACGGAAGTTTGAGTTTGACAAACTCGCGCGTCGACAACGCGACTTTTTAAAAATAAAATCTTACATATATGTATATATATATTTTTTTAATAGAAATTCTTTCGATAATTCATGGAATAATTGCGATCTTGTATATTTATTATTTTATTTAGTGTCTAGTCTATGTAAAAATTGAGTTATAAAAAATAGAGTAACTTTGTTTTTTCTTTAACAGTCATGTACATATATATGTGATTTTGATAGATTTTATATTAGATGCAGGAATATAAATCTGCAAGTTAAATTCTTCATAGCACTTGTCGGAGAGCTTTCACTATTATTTGCGTTTAAGCGCTTTAAGAATTAAAGCGACTTCAATAGACCCTATATAAACATTCCGGGAATATGTTTTCTGCCAGACGAGTTTAAGAATCACGCGACATTTCACATTTCTTTTTTCCCCACGCGTTAACGAGTAAATTATAGACCCTCGGAGCGCTTTCGTTCTCGAAGCTGGGAGAAAAAAGAACTTGTCGTCTGTTGACAGATGCACTTATCTTTCGAGTTGAGGCCGCCGCCGCCGCCGCCGCCGTGCTATCGGCATGCAAACGACAAACCATTTCCTATGCACACCCTCGTTAGTTTTCTTGTCAGTCGGGCCGACGCGAATAATCTGCCTCGTTAACGAAACGGATAGAAGCTGCCTACGCGATGTGTAACACGCCGGAGAGTGCGTGCGCGCAGTTATCTGCGGCTACTAATTGTCGAGATATTTAATTAGAGAACAGCCGACTATCCGCTATCTCGGTACTCGTGCGTTAAGAGAAAAATTACTCTAGCATTCGTCAGAGCGCGGCAGATCCTCGGCCGAAAGTCACGTGCCGCTTGTCAAGCGCGAGTCCCACGCGTTTCTCTTATTTATGTCTATTTCTAGATTAGACGGCAGATTAATTTTAATCACGGTTTAACTTGTTTTCTATCTTTTTTAGTCCTAAGAATTAGAAAAAGATGAATTAGAAAAGTAAGTTAAACCGAGATTAAAGTTAATCTGCATTGGTAAAAATGGACATTAGACACAAGCTTTTCACCAGCGAAACTGATTAGCATCGTAAAGTTAAAAGTATAAAGAAAATGTATGAAATTATTAAGTGAAATAAAATAATAAAATGAAAATCGTGAAATTATCTGTTCAAATTATTTTTACTCGTGTTCTGCGACTTTTCCTCGATTAGCGATCGCAGCACGAAAGCTGGCAGCTGAAGTCGGTGGTTGCGAAGCTCCAGCGAGAGGCCACAAGAAAGAGCGTGGTGAATCCCCGACGAAATTCGTACGTCAGCGGCATCCCCCCGTTCCGGGAGGGCTATCCAGGATCATCCTCCCCGTTCTCCTCTTCCCTCCCCTCCCACCCCCGTTCGTTCGCGCAGGTCCCGATTAATTAATTCCTACCTCATTAGCGAAGCGCGGCAGCCGGGCAGCGTTTCTCCTCCCGTGCGCGCGCCGTAAGTGGCGGCCGGATATCGTCGAAGCTTACGCAGATACGGGGCCCCGGCATATTGCATATTATTAATAACAACTGTTTGCGGACGGCTTTTCCGTTTTCCCCGCGTTCCCTCCCGCCTCGTCTCGCCGCCCTCGCTGCCAATTTGCCGGTCAGATATTGGATTCGGCCGCGTTAACAACGCCGCATTATCGGCGCGGCCGGTGATAAAAGACCGCGCGCCGCGCCGCGCCACGCGATGTCCAGCGGTCTGGTCCTCTTCCCTCCCCGTTCTCCTCGATGTTTTTCCAAGGGCGGTCGTTATCCCCTTGTAATCGTATCCGTGTCTCGTTAACGACGGACGAGTCTAGATTTTACTATCTCCTGCCTCCCGACCGTTCGCCGGTGCGATCAAAGCTTTCTGTCTCTCTCTCTCTCTCTCTCTCTCTCCCCCTCTCTCCCTTGTTTTTTTTTTTTATTCAGTTCTCGGAACGCTATCGCGCCTCGTTCGCTGTGGAAAAGTAAGATCCTGACGCAGAGCCGCGTGTTAAAGTTACATTGGTATCAATAACGAATTCTGTTGGACACGCTAGTTTGCGTATGGTGCTCTGATGCATATTAAAGGTTGCCTCTCAGCGCTGTGCGCAGTTACAGAAAAACATATAAGCACGTGATGCAATGGATATAATATGTATGAGCAATTTTCCAATGAAACGCTTAGCGTAAAGCCGCTATGCCGGCAAAATGGCAAAATTCATGCCGGCTGTCTCAATGTTCGTGATATTACCACGCTTATGCGCTTTGATAAATTCGCATACGGTGTACTATAAATGGATGTACTCTCAACGGAATCCACGACGTTTAACAATAATTGATCTAACGATATAAGAACTACAAAAATCGTCATGTTAAAACGTTTCGAAAAGTCTGTGATACTCAACGACAATTGGTAACCGTTATCGAAACAAGAACACGTTTACATTTTTTCAATACATCTAGCCGCAAAGATTCCGTTCTTTCGTCATTTAATGCGATACAATTACGGTGAATTTTCCGCAAAATGCAACACGTTCTACGTCCGGTCTCTCATATGTGAATTGCGCTTATTTATTCTCATATCTAATCAATGAGGTTTAAGAAATGCCTGTTTTGCAAATAAACGTTCGCATGACGTATCGGCACGAAAAGCAGAGTGAGGGAAAGAGGGAACGAGAAAGAAAGAGAGAGAGAGAGAGAAAAAGAATCCCGGAGCTCGAAAATGGTGGAAAAATGTCCGAGAAGTTTTAGTTAAATTACTTAGACCGTGGGATTGCCCCGTCGGACGTATACGACAGGGGATAGCGAAGTCGAAAGGAGAAAGGGGGTGAGAGAGAGAGGAGAGTTGTGTGGGTGGAAGTGCATTTGTGTGAGAGCGCGCGAGGCGGTAGGGGGAGGTGAGCTATCCCTAGCTAAGAGGGTTTGCTTGTATCCCCCGAGATGCGCATACGTCATCCGATTAAAATTAGTAATTAGCTAATTAACTTAAGCGCGCAGCACTCCAGACTAAGTAAGTTGACCGCCTGATTATGATGCATCGCTTCTGAGTTCGGTTTCGCGCGAAAAAGGCGCAGGCCGCCGGCAGAAAAACCTGCCGGCAGAACGAGAAAGGATGAGACGGAGGTGGACTTTCCTCGCTAGAGAATCTCTTTGGAGAATCCTTCGTTGCGGGAAAGAAGGAAAGAGAAAGAGAGAGATCACTCTTTGCGATTTATCTGTGTAACTCGACGGGATACTCTGCGGTCGCGGTAGCTGTCGGCAAATATAGAATCTTGAAAATTGCATCGTAGATTTTTGAACTTGCAAAGTCCCGAAAAGTCATGATTCTGAAAATTGAAAACTAAAACAATGTCCCCAAAGCCATGATCTCGAAATGTAAGAGATAGAATGTCTCGAAAAATTATATATAATTGTCATATTTTTCAAGTTTCAAAATTATAATCAGGCCATTAGATCGTTTTTCAAATTTCGACACATTTTTTTTAGAACTTTACACATCCTTCATTTTTAACAGTATCCAATTTTATGTAATGCCGATTCATTATCCGAAGTAATCCGGAATACCGGGAAGCACCTGGGAAGCGTTCGGGATACGTTCGAAGATAAAAGCGAAGAATAAATAAGTTATATATAAGTCGAATGACGTTTCAATTCGCCTCTCGCGCGAGAGGAGCGAGGGGAGTAGCTTTTTGTCCGGACCGGAAACGCTCCGCGGATGCACACGGTGTTAAAGAAGGACAGATATCTTTTGCCGCCACGCGTGTCAGGGCGACGCGTCGTCGTCGCGCGACGAGGGTGTGAAAATTGACGTATTATATGCACGAGATGATATCTATGGGGAGAGAGAGTCGATCGTATCTCCGTATCCGAGACGCTGCTCGCGGAGGAGGGACGCGAGCGCCGAGAGTGATCCAGAAGTGCTTTCTCGTGTTCCTTAACTAACCGTTCGCTGGTCCTCCGGACGTCTCATCGGTCGCACTTGCCTGCACCGAGAAAGGAAAGAGAGAAGGACGACGAGAACAACGAGGACGACGACGACGACGACGACGACGGCGACGACACCACTAAGGACCCCCGTATCTTCGCCCACACCCTTATCTTCTCTGGTCGCTCTTATCCTTCCCGCCTACCCCCGCCAGCCGCGCGGTTATCCTCAGAAAAACTTCGCAAATGGCTTCGAGACGTTGCAGGTATGCTCTCACCTTGGCTATCCCTCGCAATTTGCAATGGCCGCGCGCGCGAGGTAAGCGAGCACTCTTTCCGAAGGACTCCTCTACACAGAGTGCTGAAAAAAACAATATATGTACGAACTTTGGGATTGCGTTGTGAATTCAAAAACGCGGCGAGAGCTTCCCGTAAACGTGGATCCGGGAAGTTGAATCTGAGAGGTTCCTCTTCAAATCGCGAGCCATTAAAGCAGCCTCTCGCAAATTAATCCACGTAATCTAATTTCAATTTAATTTAATTTCACCTTATTTCAAATAAAGCGGATTTTACTCAACTGAAAGATTTTATATATAACGTAATAAGATCGAATTATTAAAATATTAAAAGTAGGAGAGAAAAAAAAGATTGATGTTTAAATGATATTTTTTGACAATCTCTGCGGGAAATTGCTTCCAGTCTCAAAGTAAGACGAACGCAACGCGAGGAGAAAATGCTGCGGGACGTGAATATTTCTTTCGAAAATACAATTATGATTTGCGATATTATACTACAATGAAAATATCCCGATGTATATAGGTACATAAATAAATTAATTGATTACACTTTTTTCTAATATAATAATACGAGCGCTCTCTGGAAATTATCGAAACGTAAAAAAAAAGATGCAAATATATATCGAATTTTCCGTGTTGTGCGAGATCTTGCCTTTCGGGATGAATCTCGAGAGAAGATTACCCGCCGGTCTCCTTCGAGACAGATTCGTGACTCCGCTCGCTAAGTGACAGTAACGTAGCCGGAATTGCGACCATCGGGAAGGCTCGGAAGTAATGTGTCATCGTTAAAGGATTGTAAAGGATGTAGGGAGCTGTCTCCGCCTTCGTTTTCTCCCGTTACGGCCGATACGCCCTTCTTTTCCAGACGGAACTCCGATTTTCCCCGGGACGAACGTTACTTCGCACCGCAGCTATTAAATCCGTTAAATAATTTTGCGAGCGGATTCATCGGGAAGCGTGGTCGGCGTTTAAGCGACTCTCTCTCTCTCTTTGTCGATCCCCGTCAATCCTCACGTGGTTTTGAAAAACGATGTTCCCTCGTCTGACCCTTGACGTTACTTTCGCGCTCGCGTCCCCTCGACGGCGCCCGATAGCCCGCGCTATCGGAAGGATATCGATTCCTCGTGGCTCGGCAAAGCACCGCGGTGGCCGGGAGAGACGCCGAGGCTTTCGATTCCGAAGTAACGAGGTCCGGTAATGGAACCCGTATGTGTAATTTACCGCAGAACTGGAGGCGCGCGCGCGTGTGCACGCAAACACGCGAACGCACCCACCCACACGCAAAGCGGTTTGATTAAAATTTCTTTGGAACTCTCTCTCTCTCTCTCTCTCTCCCCCTCTTCATCCCTTCCTTCCCGTTCCTGCACTGGTGTTCGTTTGTCTCTCGGCGAGCGCCTCTCGATTCTCGATCCGGGGATGCTCGTCAACCTCGATGCGGGCTCCCGCGGAACAACGACGTGCGCTTCGACCCGCTTAACGGACAATTAACGTCGGGATCCCGGCACTCGGCGCGTAACGAGCGCGTGATTTCTAACGAGAAAAGAAGAAACGACGGGGAAAATTCGATCGCGCCCGAACTTTCGCGAGCGCTCCCCGCGAAAGCTTTTCACGTTTTAGCTCCTAAAGCGTCCACGAGGTCCATCCGCACGATCTTTACGAGATCGGAAATGGTCGCACGTAGAAGACATTTTGATCCTCAAGAGAATCATGCCTCTTCTTCAGTAGTCGCGTTTGATATCCAGAATTTGTCCACTAAGTCCACTCCGTTTCTAAGGGACAAATTTTCTTACTAAATATCGATCGCGCTCTAAAAGAATTATTTAGAAAAAAATGTCAAATTGAATAAAAGAAGGCAAACGAACCGACTAAATTTGCAAGATATTCGTGCAAATTTGTTTTAAATGATACATGTAAATAAGAAATAATGATTAAATCTGTCATCGAATCATCTGCTTTCTTTTATTCGTTATTTGTATAACGAATATATTACTTATTTAAAATACGTTACAATCTGGAGGAATCATTCTGTGAGAATAATCTTAGGAATATACTAATTTTCCAACAAGCGAATGTATATAAAACGTACATGAGCAGCTTGATGACTTCATTCTCCTTCTTTTCTTCCGCTACGGAAAGAAGGGAGAAACGAAAAATATACTCGAAAGAATTTTCTAATTAAAAACGCTCGTTTCATAAAGCAAGCGCGCCTTGGTGAGAGTAGGAGAAAGAGAAAGAAGGAGAAAACTGATGTAAAAAGTGTATTTAGAGACCTCCCCGTTCTCATTCTCCCTCTCTCTATTGACACAAAAGTGCAGCACCTTCCTTATTCACCCCTTTTACCGCGAAAAGCGAGATAATTAAAGAACTTTGAACAATAATGTGTTAGCCCCTACGTTTTTCCGCGCCGCCGCGAACTCAACGATTCGCGAACGTTTAGACTCGGCCTATACATTTAGAGTATCTTTATAAAATTCTTCGACAAAAGAAGGATGGATCGTTAAGTAGTTCCGAGTTAACGGAGGATGTATGTATGTACATGCCTGAAATTCGTTAATTCGCAAAGAACCCAGGAAATACGGAGCATTAGTTACATTTATGTTATGATTTCTCACTCAAGTGTACAGCAACGCATGTGTAATGTAACACGTGTTTGAGTTTATTTCTGTCGCGTTTTGTCCATATTTTCCAGGCGACAGTTCCTCTCAGCTTCTTTTCCGTCTTTCGCGTCGAATGAAAAATAATCCTTCCCACGTGCGCGACGTTCGCTGGCCGGCTGGCCTAAGGCGAGCGTGGAAAAAGCTGCGTGTAATATAACGTAAATGCAGCCCTCGGAAATGGCCGCGCGCTTTGGTACCGATGATGCGCTACCGAAAGTAGGTTTCCGTGGGATCTCGAGCGTGAACCAGCTGTAGTAGCTGTACCCGAGGTGAATTGATTAAAATCGAACCGCGGCGGCGCGGCGCGGCGCGGCGCGGCGCGCACGCTAACAAAGGAGAATTGCGGCACGGAAAGGGTGAAGAGAATGTGGGTGGACGTGTAGATGGAGCGTAGAATGGGGAATGGGCAAACAGAGCGCAATTAACGTGCAACCATTAAATATGTACGCGCGCGCGTTGCTACAGCGCGACGCAGCCGGTGCGCAGGTCGGCCTCGCAAATACATCGAGTATATCGGATACACCCTCCCCCCGTTCATCCCCGTGTGCGTTACGAGAGCGAGCGAGAGCGGGTTGCGCGTCTCTTCCCGTGGCTTGTTGGCACAGCCGCTTGATTAGCTCCGCCATATTTACATGTCATTAGCCGATTGTTTGTCCAAGTCGGTAACTCCACCGCTCCCACCCTCGCGTCGCCGCAGTTTAGTCTTTTTTTCCAGCGGGAAATCCATCCGCGATTCGACGGAACGTCCGCGTCGAGCGCGTTTCGAAAATCGCCCCCCTCCCCGCTTTCTGCTACTCCGATCGACCGCGCGATGCGAGCGAGCGAAATCTCGGCGTGAAGTAGCTGGAGGAGTTGGCCAAAGTGGGTCGAGGTCTCCGCCAACTGAAATATATTCACGTTGTGGCTCTGCTTAAGTTGCTTTATTTCATAAAAAATACGAATCTCTCGATCTCTCAATATCTCGTTGCCTACGCTGCGTATAACAATTCTTTCCTCCCTCTTTCTTTTATACATTAGTTAGATGTAAGTGACGGGCAAACTGATTAATGCCCGGTGAATACTAACGTAAAAAAAAAAACACGAAATAAATAGAATAAATTGGCTCGCGCAACTCAATTTCGGGGGATGACAAAAGTAATACTAGCATCGTCGTCGTTTCTCGTGGCAAAATAATTATACTTTTCGAACCATCTCCCATCTCGGTCCCTCTTGCAGGCAAAACGCTGCAAAAGATCACAGCTTCGCTCTGGCGTCATAGATAAATCAGAGAGGAGACATTCAGTCAAAAGTCTTTTTGTTGCCATTACGAGTACTTGTAAGGAAGAGAGATGTTAAGAAGATGGTAAGAAGGAAGATTAAGTTATTGAGAAAAAAAAAGTAAATAAAATTATCATGGATATTTCTCTATTTCTTTCTTTTTAAATAATATGTATAAAATTATTATTACTGTCTTATTATATTACTGGCCTATAACGGCGCTGCTTTATCATTTCCACAAATAAGGAAACAAAGTGGCGCAATAGTTGCATAATTTAGGCAACCAGACTTTCAATGAGACTTCTCTGATTTATCTAGGATTCTGCTCCACTCTATCTGGACGAAAAATAAACAAATTAAAATAAACAACGTCAAATACCGTCGAAGTTCGCATCGACAAAATCTAGTCGCTTACAAATACACAGATACACGCACACACGCATACAATATGCAATTTACTCTCTCTCTCTCTTTCCCTCTTCGCAAACTATCTCGGCAAGGATACAACTTTCGTGCGAAATAGACGATCGGTTTTACCGCGTCGCTTTATGGAACTTACAGACGATAGTCCTTAATATTTAACGCTTTCGATTATGGTAACGAGAATTTGATTAATCGTATTACTCCACTGTGATTGCTCTCGTTCTCCGATCGCCGATCGTCACGTACATCGCATCCGTGTTTGCACCGGGGTGCGTAATCGACTTTCCGCTTTGCCGGTTTTTAAAAAGTACCACTTTTACATCACTATTAAGGCAGTATGGTAATGTGACTTGATTTACATAATAGTTAGGCTTCCTCCCGTATCCTTTTCTCTCTTTTGAATAATGTAATCGCGCGCGACGTCTCGGATATGTGCTCGGTTTGTTTTGTCGCGGAAAATATACGGGGTTCTTTTGAAAATCGTGGTACACAACCGGGTGAGGGATCTCTCAGAAGTAGAAATCGGGAATGCAGAACAAAAACGAGATCCTATTTCCGGGAGAACCAACTTGGAAAATTCTAGACCCGAATCGGCTTAGATCTATCATCGAGAACGCTCAATTTCCATTCGTGCTTATAAATAATCGTATCATTATCATTCTTTGTTACATTCTTTGTTCATCTTACGGTCACGAGAACTAACAGCTCAAATAGATAAGGCTGTTAGATCGAGCGAAACCTAATCATCTTAACATCATATTTACAAAGATTGGCACGAATGAAACTAGTGATTTCCTTTTCCGGTTGTTCCGCGATTTCGCATCCTTCTACGCGCATTCTGTTTATATATCGAGTATATATAAATTTTGTTATGAAAGGAAGACCCTCCCAATAACGCGTTTCCCTCGTTGGAGAAAGTTTCAACAATCGTAGATATAAGAAACGAGAAAAATTAGCTCTACAAAGGGAAGCGCATCTCGAATGATCTATTCTAACATTTCGATCGTATGAAACCATCGAGCGAGTTCTAAAACAGTTCGTGAAGTAAAATGATTAATATGATTGTAGCAATGACGTCTTCACCCTACACGTCGTAGGCCGCGATACATTGGGAGGTGCGGCATGCGCTCAAATTTACATGCTCCGCATAAAAACTTGCAGAATATCGCTGAACTATCACTGTTAAAATATCTCTAGGGTACAACGCGATCGTATACTGATATAATTGCTATGATTCGACGATTGACTGGCGCGCCACGTTCTTTTTCGAGAAAACGCGAACGTGCCGTCGAGAGATCGCGGGTTTCCGAGTGCGATTAGGAGTAATGATGAGCACGATCGACAATGTTAAGGCTATCTTGTTTTTCCTTTGCAATATACATTTATCTTTACTTTTTCTAGTACCACCAGCGTTCAATAGTATAAATTAGTAATATATATATATTTTTTTTTTCTTCTTAACCCGTAGGCTAATAAATAAATCTCAATCAACTGTCCAAAGATCCATATCAGCTGGAAATATAGGACATACAGAAATACTTGATTATACGCGCATTTGTTGATATAAAATGAAGTAATACAAAAGAGTTTTTAGGTTATTTACTAATTCGCTATTGAACGTGAATGATGACAAAATTAATTTATTTCGATATATAGTGCAAGAAAAAACATTCGCATGGTTTTTCGCTGTTGAATCGTGCTCGTAATTCAACACAAAACCAAGAGCCTTAATGTCAACGTAATTAATCTAACTATGTCTAACCAGTGGCGGCGTCAGTTTCACTCGCCGTCGCGGACTCGTCGCCAACTTGCTCCAGCTCCTTGCCCCTTTCCCCCGGAGAGACGAGACCCATGGCCAGAATGTTAAAATCATCCGAGAGATTGTTCACATTCATCGCTTGTTCTGGGGTGTCGCTGTGGCCGCTGCTGCTACTGCTGCTGCTGCTGCTATTGCTTCTCAATCGCCTACCACTGGGTAAGTCTTGTCTCTCGGTATCAGCCTTATCGTCAGGAACTGAAACCTCGTTACGAAGCTCCGAAAGATTGTTTTGTGCAATGCGCAATGCCGCTGCCGTCGCCGTCGTTGTCGTCAGTCGTTCGACCTCGCGCTCTGTCGAATGCCGTAGAGCCGCCGATGATCGCGGATTAACGCGAGCGAGTTCATAGCCGGCGTAATCGCTGGATTGTATCAAGGCTGCGTCTGAAGCACGACGGACGGGTGCTTTGTCTGCGATCGTGTCGTCGTCACAGGTATTTTCCAAATCGTCAGCCAGCCAAGGAACGCGAATGACCAAGCGGTCCTCATCCTCGTCGCATGACGTCAACAGGGGAGCTTCAGCAACGGCACCACTGTCATCGTACTGCTTGTCGCGCGGGCTGTCCTCCCGGGTAATCTCGTCGTCGTCGTCGTCATCGTCGTTGTCGTCGTCGTCGTCGTCATCATCATTACCGACCTCATCCTTGTGTGCTAGCTTTGTTCTAAGTGGCGCTGATATATGCGCTTCTTCCAATTTCACGTGCTCGAAGAATTGCGTGAGGGCGTGCCGCTGGAGCTGGACTGCTGCTGGCTTGCTTGCTGACTGCTCGTGCAGTTCCAGTTCGTGTTCCTCGCGGCAGAGCTGCTGTCGCAGGAGCGGACAGTCTCGGTCGTTTGAGCCGAAGCCTCGTGACTCGCGTGTACAACTGGTGATGGTATGGGACTTGTTATGGCCTGGGAACAGTGAGTGGACGAAGTTTCTTGATCGGTACTTGCAACGACCGTCGAGTTTCGTTGTTGTTGTTGCTGCTTCCTCCGCTGATGCGATTGTTCTTGGCGGTTGTTGCTCGTTGCCGCTACTCTCGGCGTCGTCGTAAGGAGACAATAGGATTTCTGCGACTGATCTGGTTGGCTGATTGCTACAAAGTTTGCCGCGTGTGAGTTTGCCCCAGGACTTCCTGCCGTTGAGGGTTGCTCGGTCCAGCTGATGGTTGTTCGAGACGGGGTGAAGAGAATTTGACAATTTTGGTACGGAGACATAGTGGACTGTACAATTGGTCTGTTTCTTACGGTTGTTACGATCGTAGAACAGGGAATGGGTGACGACGGGTTCGAGGCTGGTTTGAATGGTGCAACTGGTCGGCTGCAATTGGAGAACTGTGGAGCGATTTTGGTCTTCGATTTCACTGCCAGGAGACTGATTGGACCTTCCAGTCGGCTCGGTGATTTTCTTGACGATGAGATATGATTGATGCTTTTCTGGCTGGATGTTGGTACCGGGCACATGGTAGGGGTGGGACACCTGCTCTTCTTGGACATAGGTGATGCTCGATCGTGAGTAGTGATTGAAGACGTGATGGTTGCGATGTATGACGTCTTGTCGGTACTCGGTATTCGAGATGAACTTGCTGTCTTCTGATTGGCTGATGTTTGAGGCGGAGATATCGTTTCCGGTGATCGGGATGAGGAAGGTTGAGGCAGGCAGCTGATTGACGCCGAAGACGGTGGAGAGGAGGTGTTTTTTCTGAGTTGTATCAACTTTATAAAGTCCACTAGACGTTTTATAGACCTCTGGGTCTTCTCTTGCTTTCCCAATAAATCCTGACGCATTCGCTGTTGCAGCTATTGCAAAGAAGACATAAATATTTTAAATATTTTATTGAGAAAGATACATCGGATTTAGCATAAGCTTTTGTTGTTAACAAGGAAATATATGCAAATGTCCTCTCCAAGTTTATCTTTGAATATAGATGTTACAAATTGCAAATTACAAAAGACAAAAAGATAGGTGTCTAGTACGTGTGATCTTCAGGCGAATGAGAAATAAATGTAATTTTGCAGATCAAATATTATTATGAATCATTAAACATTCTTTTAGTTTTGTAACTCGTAAAATTATGAATTTAAAAAAATAACAATATAGAAATATTTTAAGAAATAAAACATTTTCAAAAAAATCTAAATGTACAGTATATATCAAATACGATAAAGCGCTTATCTTTTTTAACTTTAACGGAACAGTTTCACATATATTTTTCAGCAATTTTTTTGGAATCTAAAATTTAATCTAGAGGAATAATTTTTAACTTTTAAACAGAAAGAAATTCTATTAAGCTGCCTACAAAATTAAATCATAAAATTTGAAAATAGGCACTTGCATTTATTTCCATCCAGAATGATTTACTATTATAGCAATTTTTATCGTACATTTATTATATACGAAAAGCTACTGCAATTGCTTGCCAAAAATTATCTGAAAAAAAGAGCTAAATAATATAAATTTTAATGTCATGCATTTCTTAGGTCTACAATGTATGGTGCGCTTTTGCCATTTATATTGCATGCGAGCTAGTAAATTATTAGGAAAATTTCGCGTATTATATGCTCTAATATAGAAAGAACTAATAATGTACTTCTAATTTGCATGAGATTTAATTCGAAAGAAAATCACTCTTTATAAATTATCATCGATTTGTAAAGATTAAGTCACATGTAATAAAGTTTAAATGTACGTAAGATACAAAAGAAAAGATTAACTCATATACATATAATATGTATATAATTGGCTCTTCTTTCTTTATGAAAACTTTTTCGGCAAAGCAAAAAATTATTAAAATGTATGATGTGAATATTTCGAAAACGGCTTTTACACAAAATAAAAGATATTACAAAAATATTACGCATGTTATTGGATGTATATGTAATATCGCTTTTAGAATACTATTTCATTTGTCATATGATAAATGTTTCAAATGTATTGATTAACTACAGAATAAAGAATTTCTTTCGAGAGAGTTTAGAAAAAAATTTTCCAAATATTTTAAGAATGTTTTAAATTAAAATTTTCGAGATCCAATATGTTATGTACAATAATATATATACAAAGTGTTCAAAAATATAATTTTATAATCTTTAAATGTGATATTTTAGCATGATCGGTAAATAAATCTCTTACATAAGATTCCTATTGTCAATAACATTAATAACAAAGAGGAAATTATATTTGAATAATCGGATATTCTATATTTTTACTGAGGCATCTATAGATCATTAATGCGAAGGAAATAAATGTTTAAAGAAAGCTGACTCATTCATAAACACGGAAAGAACGATCAATTAATAAATATATTTAAGACTGGTCGATTTTTAAACAAATTAGTGCATTTAAAAAATATATTGTGAAATAATAAAAACATTACTATATATTATATGTTAAATATAAGAGATCATTTTCCATATTTACAAAAATATCTTGGACAACAGAATCGACTTGCCTTTATAAAATATCACGTAAAGGGAAAAAATATATAACAAAAACGCAGAGATCTTGCAGGTTCTTTTGGATGAAAAAACAAAAGGACGAAAATCGTTCGCAATTTACATATTTGATCAACTCAAAAGCATTCCAAATAAAAATGAACTTTATAATTTGTCTCTATGTAGGCCTCAGGACGAACCTGGAGTGACTGGCCGAGTAGTTGTGAGCGTTTTTCCAACTCGTAAACCTGCAATCTCAGATCCGAGTTTCGCTCGCGCAGCTCATATCTTTCTCTCTCTTTTTCCTCTGCAAGATATTTTGCGTTCAATACACAGGTTGTTTTTTTGTGCCCTATCGTGGACGATCGACCAAAAAGTTCTTCTTAATTGCAAATTCTTCGGCCGTAATCGAGAAGCCGGTCTCACACGCGGACACTTCTTCCGGCAGGTTGCCTCTCTCGTTTATTCGTGCGTGCGTGCCTACGCTCAATTAAGTCTGCGGCAACGCTGCGATACCTCGTTGTATGTTAAATCTAGAAGTTATGGACTCATGTTATACAAATTCCTGTGTTTATTTAAAATAATGTGCTTGCGCCGATTTACCGGTCCTTCATGATTTTATCTCGATCAAGTTCACGTATATGCATCTCGCCGTTACTCTACAATCCAGCATTAAGTGAGAAGGCAGCAAAAAAAATAGTCGGTTTTCCTTCATAATTAGAAAATCAATAATTCCCGACCGACTTGCCGCCGCAAAATGACATAAGCCTATCGCGAACTTTTCACAACTAAAGTTGTAGGAACAAGAACTTTTTTGTCAATCACACGCTTAGCGCTATTGAAGGAGGATTTCTTCTTTCAAGAAACCGAGGACGATTTACCGAGTTTTTCGTCCTTTTTGTAACGAAGCAATTTATTGTCGCCTTCCACTTGTCCCTTGACCTCTGCTTCTTCATCCTTTTCGACGTCTTCTTCCTCATCCATTGACGATGCACATTTTGGACAGGTTCTAGGTGGAGGCATTGGTCGGGTGTGACACGAGATGTGATAGCTATTTGAGCAATTCTTGCATGCTATTAACGAACCTAGGAAATGACAAATCGTATGTGCATATGCATTAAAAATATGCGTTTGCATTCGAAGGCTTCTCCAATAAGAATGCAAGGAAACTAAAATGTTTTTAAGATTTACGCAATATTGTTACCTGGATTTTCACAACAGATGCACACGATAGAGTCTCTTCCAATCCTTTCGATGGTCAAGCTAGATGGTAATCCAGGTATGTGAACAGTCTTGTTACCTATCGACTGAACAGATTTGGCACTAGATACGGACACTCGCATTTGGTTATCTTCTATTTTGCTTTTATTTACGAAGACTCTGCTGTCCGCGTTTCTGAGGATATTTGGCCTAGTGGTGGACTTTTGGATTGGGATCAATGACTTCGTTACCGTTTGCACCGGTGGCGAGGTAGATTTGGTTGGCTGAGTTTTGTTAGGTGGTGGCGATGGACCGTTCATACGTGCAGTTGTTTGCCGAGTGTGAGGTGCATTTCCAGATTGCAAATAAGAATGTCTCTTCCGCTTCTAAAATATAGGCGTCAAAACACCAGTCATTAAATTAAATTAAAATATGATATTAAATTGCTATTCCCATCCAAAGTGTCTCAATTTTATTTTTTAGATAGCTCAATTTATCTTTGCGTGTTACGTTTTCGCAAAGGCCATGCTAATCTAGTATTCAAAATAAGTATTTATATGTATAAGCAAAAGGATGGAGATGACGCGTACAAAAATGGTCATCCAGCGGGTTTGAGATTCAATTTCGATTCATGTATGTCTTTACAAGAGAACTGGAGAATTGAAGATTGTCAGTGAAAGAATATCTCAAATCCCGATTCCCATATTTCAAAAACATGTACAAACAAAATTATTGACCTACACTTACAGATGGTTGCTCGAACATGGAATATACAAATTGCGGATTAGCTGTGCTACGACGTTTTCTTTCCACTCTTCTATTCTGCAGCTCCATACATTTGGACTTGGTAATAAGCCCGAGGCAATTCAAATAGTTGTTTTTCTCGGGTGATTCAGTGTTGGGTTCCTTTTGCATCTCCTCCTGCTTATCGTCGGAATTTTCATCCAACGATACCTCAACAACGTCGTCTTCGCCGGAAACGGTTTCCACCGAGCTAGGACGTAGCCTGTAAAGAAACTTCCAATTGAAAAACTTGCAAAATCTTTGTTACAATGATAAACATTTTCATATAATTTTGCATGACTGAACAAATTTTTGAATCGTAATTGAATGAGATTTCTTAATTAATATTTTAATTCATTTCTTCAACGAACAGAAGCTTACTTCGCACAATCGTTATCTCGCGGTCGCGAACGATGAACATCGCCATTCCTGACAACTTCCTCGTAATCCTCCTTCGAAGGCTTCGTCTCGAACCCATTGGCGGCTGCTTCATGCTTCGTTTCATTATTATTTGTAATGTGATTGTTGTTGTTCAGTCCGAGGAGAGACGGTATAGAAACTTTCGATCCGTTCGCGTTGTCTGCCTTGAACGCGTCTACCTCTTTGCGCAGCCGCTGCACAATCTGCTTCTGTGTATTAACAACCAGAGATATATATAGCATCGTAGCGTTACTTAATATCGGTGATTTCTAAAAGAGATCCTTAGCTTGTACAAGCGGTTAACTAGGCGCATTAACTTGAGCACATTTTAGCGAAGAGTAACATATATGTACAAACATTCGAACAATTGTTATAATTTAAAAAATACAAATGTACTACAAACACAGAGATATAAATGTTGAAGATGAAAAAGTAGAATATTAATCGTGTGATTAAAATTATGAAGCAAATAGACATTTACCCTATATATATATATATATGTATATATATATATACATATATATATTCAAAAGTTAACTTTCGCAAAGCTCAATAAAGTTTCCATCACTTTTAAAGTGAACGAGAAACGAATAACTATTGGAAAAATGGGTTGGAAAATATATAAATGGGAAAAACAGTCGCAAAGCTACGAGAGCGGGGCGGAAAGTTGAGCGAGCGGTGTAAACGGATGAAAGAAGACGCGGAGATTTTGTAAAGAGCCGAAAACGTTTTCGCAGGACATTTTATTGATTTTGAACCGCTCCGTCTCTGCCTCCCGGCTTCTCTCCTTCGCTCCAAGTCGCTCTCTCGCTTCTTCTTTCTGAATTGTCGCCTCCCTCCCTCGTCCGCTCGCCCCCGTACCCCGGCGGTCGCATCACGCTTTCCCACTCTCGCAGCTTCTGCGTATCATCCCCGTCTCTCCTCTGTCCATTACACACATCCCGACTATTTATCTCGCTTGTTATCAACACTGTCGAAGGA
This sequence comes from Tetramorium bicarinatum, assembly GCA_928718305.1. Taxonomy (NCBI): domain Eukaryota; kingdom Metazoa; phylum Arthropoda; class Insecta; order Hymenoptera; family Formicidae; genus Tetramorium; species Tetramorium bicarinatum. The sequence goes on along the minus strand of OV788319.1, from coordinate 7,118,772 downwards.
AAGAGATCGTCATATTGGAAAGGGACGAGCAAACACAACTACAAGTGCAAGGAGAGCGATAAACATTACCACCTTACTCTCTCGCTCAATCTTGGAATAGTGAAACTAACGAATTTTATTCTTCGTTTGGGAACTTTCATAACTCACCGTAACAACTCAACGTTGTAATACATGATCGATATATTTAGTCGTTTTACAGTCAGTACCATGCAAATGATACTGCGGCACGATAAGACTCGTACTTTGCAAAAGTTAAGCAAGGCATGTCAAAGTTTTTACTATGCAGCAGCCAACACTTTGGATCAATAATAGCTTTGAACGATAATGTAACTTACAAAACTGCAACTTTTCTGATTTCATAGCTAACATATGTATACGTATAAATTAATCAAGAAAAGGAATTATTACATGTATATGGAAATAGAAGCTATATATAATCTTCAAAGCACAATCATTCTTAATCGTTACAAACGCGTTTAACTTTAGATGCATTTTCATGTTCAAAATCGCACAAGCGACCAGCCAAGAGATTGATTGTGAAATTGCAGGGTCTCGTAATGGAAACTTGAGAAAAGATGACATATAGATGTGAATCGCTACGTGCATGCGACATGAAGGAAAATCAATTGTCCGCGCTTACCTGGCATCTTCCCAAAGATACGATGTACACCTGAATTTTTTCTATCTGGCCAAGAATATCTGGGTTCTGTAACAAGACGCATCATGATTATGTATCGAGTTCGAACACATGCAAACCAGAACCACGTAACTATCGGAATTAGAACGACTTGCGTGCATCCAAGTCTTTGTGGAATAACTATGTAATATTGATACATTTATGCGCATCTGGTATGTCGATAATGCAAAACAGAAGCAAATAGATGGTTCAATCGTAAAAAATCGACTAAAATGAACTAATCAATATTTTATATAATGAAGTTATAGATCGAGAATTTTTTTTTCACTAGAGCACGTGCTGAGAGTTATAATCAAATTAATAATTCGGTTTTAGACATGTATAACGGAAAAGTTTTCCTTGATATGCATAAATAACATCCGCGGCACTAATTGCCGCGAGACGAAGTGTCTGGCCAAAGTTTGTTGTGCGCGGCTTACGAGATTCCAGAAGCAGCGCACACAGACTCCTGTAAACTCTCACTATATCGATTGTTCCCTCCTGAATCTCGAATCCTGTCGTAATTCGAAATAAATCGTATAAATCGAGCGGCAAATCGCGCAGCGCGAAGACTATTCAGGAGTACTATTCGGTGTACGTATTTATATGTTTCACAAAGTCAGATGTTTGACATATTAAAACATTGAGAAAAAGTGGGTTTTCGTACTCTATTATACATATATAATACACAATCATATAATTGGATGACAGTGTCTCACCGTATAAATAATATTTATACAACGATACTTACATTTTGGTCATCTTTCAGTCTTTCCACGCAGGTCTGAAAATTAATGAAAAAATTGTATTAGTACCGATAAGGAAAAAATAATGAGTTCTATTAGGTAGAGACTGTAATGTAAGATCGGACGGGAGATAAATAATTTAGAAAAAGTATGCCAATATATATGGCCAACTGGAGCACGATGCACCATTACGCTCTTTCTCCTACCCCGTTAATACCTCCATTAATTAATAAAGATGCAAATTAAAATCTCGCATTTAACATCTCATTAACTCATCGCGATTCGCATTTAATTTTCTTCGCCATTTCGAGTAGCGATCATTGCAATTTAAATGCTCAAAACATATGTTTATTAATTATTTTATTAATTATTATATAAGGACGAATATTATTAATTATCATATTATTTTAATTACTAATTAATTATGTATATTCTTAATTATTGCATGATTCTCTTAATCTTATATTATATTCGTATTTAACTTTTTCGCATTTTCAAGAAGCGATTTTTTTAATCGAAATATTCAGAATTAACATGCATGTAAATGCAGATACACGTGAGTATTATTTCTAATTGTGCACAAAAATGCATATTATACACTTTTAATGATATAATTGTACAACTAATTGTAAGAACAATGTAATTATTATTATAGTCTATTATTCTTAATTAATGTCGATATTAAGTAAAAGGATAACGTTCTTTCGCAGAAAGTAGTTGTAAAAGTAATTCTATCGAGAGTAAGAAGAAGAGTTTCACTTATAATGTAACTATTTCTCTTCTGGCGCGCAGAAACACGATTCTTTTTTTTTTGTTTTATCATGATACGATTATCGACGAGTTTGTCAGTTCTATTATATAACAGGTAAATTCGCGACGAAACTCGTCTCGCTATGCAAAAGTAGAAGAGAGAACGGCCTTGTTAACGTTCTCGCGGTAAAAGTGAATCAAATGCGAACTCGATGACTACGGGAAGCGTCCCGGCACGAGTATCGACTCGCGCCTGTCTCCCACCAACGAAATATGCGAACTTTGGTTACATAAATCGCGTTCAGTGATCACGATACAGCTAGGACGCGTCTCCTATCGATGCATCCTACGGTAAGGGCTCGCATAACGATTTTGTCTCTTTTACAGGATATACGGGAAGATATTGTCAAATATTAAAAGGTCATTTGAAAGCTTAGGAAAGAACGAGGAGGAAAGGCTAAATAGATTTGAAGTGATGAATTAAATAAGGAGAAAGAAATAGTGTTGGGAAAGTTTTGGATAGGAAAGGAAAAGTTAATAGAAAAGGGAAAGGAAGGAAAAGAGAAACTTTAACATAAAATATAAAATGAAATATACTAGGCTGTAAAAGTGAAATCGAAATAAAGAAAAGAAGTTAAGTAAAGATAAAATAAATAAGATAAGTTATCTCAGGATAACGAGGAAGGGATATAATAGCTTAGAATGTTGAGAGAAAAGTATGGATGGATAAATGTGATTATACTGATGTAAACCAAATCCCATTTCCTAGCTATAAATTGAAACGAATAAAATTTATTCGTTCAATATTGAAAAATCAGATTTAAATTAATTTCTTGGGTTAAATAAAAATAAATAATAGTTTAGATCTTTAATTACCACGCATAAAAATTATATTAATACAAAATGTAATTAGCAAGTTGTCGTTTAAGTAAAATCAATCGTTTTAATTAAATTAACGACATACTGAGTAGAAGCAGTGGCTAAGAAATTATTGAAAATGACTCGACTGAGTATAATTTGACACAACGAATTTAACAATGGAGAGCTAAAGAACCATTAGGCTGAAAATGCGAAAGTTTGTCGAACGTGCGACTGCGTCGAAAGGATTCCTCGCAGCCTCGCGGAAAAAATCAACGAGAAGCGTGGTCGGCGAATTCGGATGGTATCGATTGTCCGCTGTGTGGAGCGTCGCCTCGCGACGCGGACGGACGGCGCCCGTTCATTCAATTGGACGCGCGCGAAAACTTTCGGGGCTCTCGAATGAGCGCGACGTTAATAAGAAAAGTCCTTTTCGTTTCTGCTGCTCCGTGCCGATCGAGCGTCGCTCGCCCTCGCGACTGCGATTGAATGCTTCCCGCCGTAAAATTCCTCCCGGCATAAAAGAATTCACAAAGGTATCGATATAACGGGGACGAACGCCTTTATTATATAATTGAAACTCAAGTTATCGATCGAGTCTACTCAGAACAGATCGGTTCAGAGTCATAATTGAAAAACAATAATCTAAAAGTCTTTCAACTTATCGTCTTGTGTAAAGATTCACGATCGGCTTTGCTGCGAGTGCAGCTGGCATGAGAGGCACTAGCGTGTCTCTTGATTTATAGATTTATAAAGATGGTGGCACGCGGAGACGTTTGGGGAGACTTCCCCGAACGTCAGCTCTCGTCTTCCGTGTGAAGCGTGCGATCAACAAGTTCTCGGTGCGGACGAGCCGGGCATCGCGAAAACGCTGGTAACTCGATCCTCTGCGACAAATTTCTCGGCTACTCCCGGCGAGGCGCATAACGTACGAGAGAAAGAGAAAGAGAGAAAGCGAGAAGGGGAGACGGAAAGAAATGGACGTATGGCAGAAGAGAGAGAAAGAGGGCGCACGGAGACGTTCGGCCATAAATGGAACTTTCGACTTTCGGACTCGCTTTCTTCCCCGCCCTTCGTCCTGCAATTGCAAACTATCTTCCTATTCGCGAAATTGTGCACGTGTGCGCGCGCGCGCGCGCACCAGCACGCTTAAGTTGGCCACAAAAGACGCTGACGCTGATCTCGCGAGTTGTCTCGAGCGATCGATCTATCGACTCGAGGGATCCTCGCGACTCGAGGGGGCCGGCCGTGCGTCCTCGTGTGCCCATCGCGCGCAGAGAGAAAAATAAAAGCTTCCTCGCCGATCTCCAAGACGAAATGTGTCGCGAGGAGGAGGAGGAGGAGAAGAAGGATTTCTTCACCGTGCCTTCTCTCCTCCTCTTAACCCCTTACAAGTCCGTCCCTTGATCGCTCGTGCAGCATCGCATGCTCCCCTTCTCTCACTCTCTCTCTCTCTCTCTTTCACGCTCACGCTCTCCTTTTCTCACCTGATGCTCGATTATCGCTCTCTGCAGTTTCTGTTGCACGGCGACGATCTCCTCGTGCAGGCTCTTGGATATTTCCATCCTTTCTGGCAGGTGGTCAGCAGCAACTCGCAGGCCTCCGTCCTCGGCGACAACCCTAACAGCGGCAGGCCCGCGCCGCGAGGAAGCGGGAGGGCGAACGACGGGGACGCGGCTGCGAGTCCCGACTCCGACGAGCGACACAACGGTGGCGGGCCCGCGACGCCGTTCTCACCGTCACGTCACGTCACGTCTCGTCTCGGTCCGTCTGTCCGTCCACCCGTTCCGAACTTCGGTCGTTTCCTCTCCGCGCGCGATGCCCGTGCGACCGTGCGACGATGCGCTTCGTCGCGAACGCGCCACAAGCGTGCGTCTCTTTCTTCTCCGTTTCTTCTTCCTCCCTCACTCTTCCAATCTCTCTCTCTTCTGTCGCTCCTTCTTTCTTTCGCCCGAGCGCGAATTCACCGAGGTCCGCGCGGTGCGGCGCAGCGCGGCACCCGCACTTAATTTACGTATGCACGATCTCGCCTCGTACCCTCTTCGCACTTGCCCACACGCTGGCTGCGAGTCAGCGTTACCGTGAATCGCGGCACCAAGAGTCAATCCCTCGCTCGTCGTCGTCGGCGGCGGCGGCGGCGGCGGCGACGCGAGCGTTTTACGCTGCCATCGGCACGCTGCGCTGGCTCTCGCTCGAGTGCGCACGGCCGCACCGAAAAGTTGATCGCGCCGCGCGCGCCCTCCTCGCCCTGCCCCCTTCCTCTGCCCCTGCCACAACGTCCTACGTCCGGCGCCCTTCGCCCGTGAGGCGCCGAGCGGCGAGTTTTCGCGCCATGAGCGGCCGGGATTCGGTTCAACTTCGCCAAAAGCGTCTTTTGCACGTTCTCACCTTTCCTTTTTTCTAGATCTGTTCTCTCGAGGCGGCGCGCGCTACGTCGCACTTTCTACACGCGAAACGCAACGGGTGGGTGTAATTAAAATGTCGCAAGAAAAAAGAAAGCAAAAGTACGAGGAAAGTTCAGCTATCGAGGAACAAGCCCTTCCCCCTTCGCTCTTCTCTTCTGCGCGCGATCTCCTGCCCCGCTCCTTTGTGTGTTGCGCGTCTCGCCGGACAGATAATTCCCCAGATCAATTTCCCTAGCATTGGCAGCGCTGCTATTGGACGACACTCGCGTGTCAACAATATGGCGCATTCATTATCTCCTTCCTACTTTTCCACCTTATAATCTTTACTACTTATAATCCATGTATATAGTTTATACGCTTTATACGTGTATAAAGAGATTGATGTAGAGAAGTTAACTAATTAACAATAATGCCTCTTTCACGTTAGGCGCGATGAGCACGCGCGATTTAATGCTCTCAAAAAGCAGAGCTCTCCGTGAAAACTGAGACGAAAAAAATATATCTCTCTCTGCTATTCAGAGTCGACACAGGTCGATACATGATTTGAGTCGCAAGGGCCTCTTCAGGGGCTCCGAGCCCGATTTTCAAACTCGTAGGAAAAATTTTTATATACCAAAGTGATGCTACGCGTTCACTGATTGGTATATACCCTTTAGATCTCAAATAACATACCATCGCGTCTCGCGTACCTCGCGGTGAGGTATTCTCTTCTAGTATGCACGAAGTATCTGCCGATTATTGGTCAAGCGTGGCTTAACCCGTATTCGAGAATAGTTGTTTCTCTAATGTCAATTTCTAATGTAGATTGACTTTTAATCTCCTTACTTTTCATCTTTTCTCAATGTCTGTTTTTACCAATGCAAATTAACTTCGGTTTAACTTTTCACTTTTTCTGATTCTTAAAACTAGAGGAAGATAAAAAATTAATTGAGATTAAAGTCAATCTGTATTGACAGAAATAGACAGAACGAGACAGAAATAAACAATATTGAGATTGAAAATTATTCTACATTGGTAGAAATGGACATAAAATTGTTTCTGCGATATACGTTCTGTCGCCAAGACGCCAAGTCGATTCATCGAAATCTCTACGTTACATCGATATCGTCATTGATGACACGTCCACACGTGTAACATGTCTACGTGGTGTGATCGTGTGATTAACGTTAGTTTCCCTCGCTGTCTTGGAGGGTATGGATGATTGACGTTTCTCGTGAAAATATTTTAAAATTACTCAATCGGAAAGAACAATTTTACTTGTGCAATCATGTTGAAGGCTGTTATCTTAATTGGGGGACCTTTAAAAGGTTAGTGTGTGTGTGTGTGATGAATGTTGATTACTTAATTCTCAAAATAATTGAAATTGACAATTATAGAGTCATTATAGAGAATATACATAATTGTAGAGAATGTGTTGCTATTAAAATTACGTATAATTAGATATAATTATGTTTTTTTATTACTTTTATTTGAAAATACAGGATTGACACTTGTAGCTAATGTTTTGACCGTGCTGTTGGCTATATTTTGATTAGTGGATTTCTTTTATTAATTGTGCATATATTTGATATATATATCATATATATATATATATATATATATATGACATTTACATGATAGTTGTATGTCTTTTATCAAAACTGTTATACAGATTCTTTGAATTCTGTTTTCTGTTTGTTACTTACTGAGTTATGTTTATCTCTTGCAGGAACTAGATTTAGACCTTTATCCCTGGATATCCCGAAACCACTGTTTCCAGTGGCCGGCGTGCCCATGATACAACATCATATCGAAGCCTGTACCAAAGTGCCCGGTCTTAATGAAGTGTTGATAATCGGGGCGTATCCCAAGAATGATCTGATGCAATTTGTACAGGAGATGTCAAGTACCTATGGCATAATCATTCGATATCTACAAGAGTTCACGCCTCTCGGAACGGCGGGTGGCATGTACCACTTTCGCGATCAGATTCGTTCAGGCAGTCCAAAGTACTTTTTCATCATGAATGGAGATGTCTGTGCCGACTTCCCTCTGCAGGAGATGGTGGAGTTCCACAGTGGCAAGCAAGCTTTGCTCACAATCGTGGCAACGGAGGCGACTCGGCAACAATCATTAAACTACGGATGTATGGTTTTGGGGAAGGAGGGGGAGGTGGCGCATTACGTGGAGAAGCCTTCGACATTTGTCTCGACTCTTATCAATTGCGGAATATATCTCGCATCCCTAGACATTTTTCAAACGATGGCGGATGTCTTTCACGCCAACCAGCAGCAAGATCATATAATGTAAGTTTCTCGCGAGCACATTTAGAGTATGATAGATGAACATTCTTTTTTTTTTTGTTGGAATTGTAGGCAGTTGTGCAGCAATGGTAGAGATCCAGCACACATTGCATTTGAGCAAGATATCTTGACGCGTTTAGCGGGATCCGGCCGGCTGTTCGCCCTGCCTGTATTCAGATGGTGGTCGCAGGTAAAAACTGCAGGTTCCGCGATATATGCCAATCGACATTACTTGGCCCTCTACAAGCAGAAGCAACCAAACCGTCTCGCTTCTACGAGCAATAATTGCTGCTACATTATAGGAGATGTGTACATTCATCCATCAGCTAGCGTGCATCCAACTTCTGTGGTATGACTATGTGGCTAAATTGTATTGTTATGATTTTATAAATTTAAGCTGCGGTCCAGTGACACTACAAATGCATTGAAGTATTTATTTTCTCTTTTCTTTTCTTTCAATGAAGTAAGAAGAAGAATGTTTCAAAGCATTTGTAGCAGCAAGTGAACTGCAGCCTTAATTATTACAAACTTGTTCGTCTATTAACATGAAATTTCCATTTTCTACAGCTAGGTCCAAATGTTAGTATAGGCCCAAATACGATAATCGAGCCTGGGGTGAGAATTAGAGAATCGATCGTGTTGGCTAATGCACACATACAGGCCCATTCCCTTATTCTGTACAGCATCATAGGGACAGGCACCAGCGTAGGCGAATGGGCACGCGTCGAGGGGACTCCGTGTGATCCCAATCCTAACAAGCCATTTGCGAAAATGGAAAACTTGTCATTATTTCACGCCAACGGCAAGCTGAACCCTTCCATCACGATACTTGGTAAAGAAGTAAGATATATTAAAACTGTTTCTATATAATGGTATGCGCGTTATAATTATATATGTATTATATTTCAGGTACCAGTGTGAGCTTGGCAGCAGAAAAAATTCTACTAAATTCGATTGTTTTACCGCATAAGGAACTTACGAGAAATTACAAGAACGAAATTATTCTTTAATTGGTTAACGTCTACTGCGACGATAAAGCATATTAATTTAAATATTAACGAAAGAATCGCATAAACGATAAAACGCTAAGTATACACATTTTGTATTTTTTTCTGTTGAACTGTGATTACAATCTTTAATAATTTTATAATATGAGATGTTAATATAAGATTTTTATATATATATATATATATATATATATTATGTACACACATATATATGCGTAAACTGTAAGCTGTACATAGGGGCAATGGCACAAAATTTTTATAGAGGCTTGTACATATGCGTTTATATATGAATTGTGAGATATATATATATATATATATATATATATATATATATACATATATATATATATAAAGTATTACTTCGTATTTTTGTAAGTATCTCAATAAATCTTTATCCGTGGATTTTTATTCTGATTAAAAATTATACATGCGCATGCCGTTGGAACGCCCGCGCCGTGCAGAATCGTGCGATGGAACAGAGTCCCGAACTCGCATTAGCGCTCATGGTATCGAGGCGATCGGTACGCGGGAGGAAGAATAACCGGAAAAAATCTCTGACGGAGGAGCCGGGTACAGGCCGCCTAAGGTGAGGCTCGCTCTCGCGTTCCTCACCGGCGGCGCCAGGTGTTTACAAGGCGGCTGCGATTGTATGCGATTGTATGCGAACGAAGAAAGGAGAAAGAGAAGAGGAAGAGAGCCAAGAAGAGCAAGCGAGAGCGGTGTGTATGCGTGAGACAGCCGCATTGAATTGCACTGAATCAACAGGTAGATCGGTGGATCGGTATGCGTGGGACGACGTTTTCGTACGCGCGTTTCTTCGCCGTGGTCTCCCGCGAAAGATGCAGCGCGAAACGCCAGGACGACGACGGCGATGAGTCTTAGGGAACGGCGGACGACGACCGGGATCTGCCGAGTAGCGGTAGCGAGGTGGAGAGGGAACGGCGCTCCAGGTGGAACGCGCGTTCTCTAAACGTGTGCTCCGCGGCGAATTCCGCGCATACCAACATCGCTGATCCAGCTTCCCCGCGAGCGGCGGTGGTGGCGGCGGCGACGGCGGCGGCTGCGGCGGTGGCGGCAGCGGCAGCGTCCGGATCGGGAGAGTGATTTTTGTGATCGCCGCTCTCGTCAATGACACGCGCGGAATGCGCTGAGCGAGCGCGCGATCCCACGCTGCGCTATACGCGCCGACATTGTTGCGCGTCCACCTCGTTGCGCTGGCCTTTTAAAAATCCGTCCGTGCGTGTCCTGACGTCGTAAGTGAGGTGCCGTGGGGTGCGTTTTGAATGCGGCGCAGGACAAACGCGGATCCCGCGACGTCGCGAGAGCGACGTTCAGTTTGACCCCGGACGTATAGCGCATAACGGACAAATGAGTCCGCCTGTGACATCGAACTTGTGACTTGTTTATAGCCGTCTTAACACGAAATTCCTATTGGTAATTTTTATTACACTTCTGAATGTAAAGTATGCAAAATTTCTCAGTTTTATATATTTAAAATTATTGAAATAATTTTAATTGTGTAAAAAATATATTTTATTTTTTCAATTGTACGAAAAAGAACAATTATATCTAATTTATAAAATTTAAAATTAAAAATAACACAAAGCTGAAAGAATAATATAAAAATATATTAATCTTCATATTCTTTATTTATTTTTTAATTGGAGCTAATATTTTTCACTTTGGAGGAAATTAATTTTGTTCATAAAAATAAATATGTAATGTTTCCTTTTTTCAAATTTTTAAATTAATATCGTATAATTTAGTAAGATATGTAATATTTTATTTACAGGAAGGAGAGAATAGATTAATAAAAGTAAAATAAAAAATTGCTAAATATTCCAAATGGGCAATAAAAGCCCATTATGGCCCAGTGTCATCAACCACAACATCAGCACGAATTTTTGCCCTTGTGTGATGTACTATTTAACATTATTTCATTAGCATCCTACTTCTGCGATGTTGTCTTTGATTTTGCAATGGTATATGCTCTCGCCCATCAAGCAACTGCACCACCCATATTATTTCCATTAAGCATCACTTTTATAACGACTTCTTTGTTAATTTCTCAGGTTTGTATCTGAAGGAATAGCTCCTATCTTATCTTTATACTTGCTATTTCACCGTAATAATGATATACTGTATAATTACGTTTATAGATCGTTAGTTTGCGATGGTATCTCTGGGGAGCTAGAGGTAAATTAACAAACAGTGCACCAAACACGTGTCATGTAAGTCCAGTGAAGAGAATTGGTAACTGGACCGTAGGCTGTGTTCTATTACTTCATTCCACTCAAATTGGTGTACTATGGAGATATTTCAAGTTATTTATCCCAGTGAATTTAACTTACGTGAAGCACGAGGTACGTGGAAGTTTTGAAAATAATGTTTTTCGACCATCTCTTTTGTTTCATTACGAGTCTCATCGTCTATCAGGTACGGGAACTTTGTGTATTACGGCTGATACACGCATTTTGTGAAGCTGCTCCAATGCTGCTTCTACAACTGTACGTCTTGTTTGGTGCTACCGATGATGGTGAAATAGTAGCTGGGAAACTGAAGGAAAGCGAAGTCAAGGATGGCAGTAAATTAAAGGAGCTGACACTGGTGTCGGCGGGACTCTCCTTGTGGAGTGTGTGCTGGGCGGTCGCCAGTTTCAGCAAGGGTGCCGCGCGTTTGCGTAATTTAGAACGTTTAGTGCTAACATGGTTGGGAGTGCTGGCGCAATTATTCTGGCGTCTGGGGACAGTGAGTGCTCGCGTCGGAGCATTGGTCGCGTACGCTTCGCTGTACGGCGGACAGTGGCTGTTGATTGTGATGGCCCTCCACTGGTTGTCCATGTTGACATGGTTATTACTCACCCCGGACGGACTCTTCCACGGTGGCGAGCGTCTCCCTCTTCTTAGGAAAACTTTCCTCGCTTCTCTCCTCGCCTTTGTATATATATTCGCATATGTTAATCTACACGAGACGAATCATCGTCAAAAAATGGTTAGTAGTGGGAATATAAGGATTTTTACATCTGAAAGGCAATCTATACGCATGTTAATACGTCATGTTTCTATCCTCAGGTGATATTTTACACTGTAATGTTCTTGGAGAACAGTCTACTCATCGGCGTGTGGATAGCTGGTGTTAATCGTGCCGATCTTTTGCCTCATCAGCATCATCTACATTCAGTTACTCTAGTACTTATTCTACTAGCTTTATTTTTCGGTGGCATGTTCTTCATGGGTCTTTATTATAGGTATAAGTGCGACATTTCATTTTGTTTTATTAATATTGGTGGTAACATTGCATTGCATTTTTCTTTTTTGTTACAGATTTTTTCATGTGAGGAGATTAAGGTACGAAGCTGGTGGAAGAATGACTGGTTCGAATCTCACTACATTATCCAATCAGGTATGATACGAGAGATTTCTCTTTTTGGAAGCATCGTTATGCAATTTTTTGAACTTTTAGGATAATACGGAAGAGAAGCAAATAGATTATAACGAGGGGAAGAAGGTTAATATTAGCATTGGTATGAGGAAAGTTAAATTAAGTAACGGCGGTATACCGGGCGTGTTCAATTGCCGTTTCGCCAATCCGACAGTTGTAAATCCAAATCGCAAGAAGAAGAAACCGACCAGCTTCGTACCACCGCCGCCGCCGCAATCGCAAACGGGCACGGTGATGAATTCCGTAGCAGCGATAGGCGATTCAAAACAATGGCTCAACATGGGTAACGGATCGCGGCAATTGATTCCGTTTTGGAAGAAGCCCATAGCCTCTAATATAATACAGGTATTTATGATAAATTCTATTTCCTAATCATAATCATAATGTGATATGATTGCTGTTACAATATAATTAATCTTTTAATACAGAATGATTCAAATGAGCGCAAAGATGAGACTGATATGGTGATCGGTGGTTCGTTGAACGTCACATTAATACGCGAGAAACTGAAGGAGAAAAAACAACAGCAACTTCGCGAATTGCGAGCGATACAGGAGGAGATCAAGGAGGGTAAGTTGTTCCCTCCTCCTTCTGCTTCCACATCGTCGTTCTCGTCTTCCCCTTCCGCATCTAATCAGCAACCGCCCCCGAACACAAAATTGCACACGTCTCCGAGTTCTCCGTTATTCACATCCCCGCCGTCGTTCTCCGAGCAGAACGGCGGTAGCGCGTTATCGTCCTGGCCACCCGTGAAAATGCATTGCCTCTTACCCCCACCGCCTTCCTCTCCGTATTATCCCAATTCGCATCCCTCGAATCCGTGGAGACCAGCGCCTCAACGAGACCGAGCAGACACGCCAGAGATATTACTGGCACCGCGATGTCTTCCGCATCATTATCCTCACTGGTCACCGCCTGGACATCCCAATCACAGGTATATAATAAAATAAAAACTCAATCAAACGTCCGAACAATCGGTTCGGGTGAGTCATTTGATTCAAATTCCGTTTTATTCAGATTGCATGCGAATCAGAATGGCGTCGAAGAAAGTTCCAAAGGCAAAGGCGACGGAGAGGCAGAAATTAGCGATATGGAAGGTAGTCAAGTCTCGTTACCCAGGAGTTACACGTTACCGCGCGAGTTTAAATATAATCCTAACAGTGCCGTGAGAGAACGAGAGCGCCGCGCGGGAAATAATAAAATATCTTCCTCGCGCTTTTACTTGCCGTCCACTAATAGTTCTGACGGTGAGTGTACTTCTTGTCTATATTTATATATTTCGATTAATTATATTATCTATATTACATAACAAAAATGTTTATAAGACAAAATTGAGTAATATTACACTGGATTACACTTTTATTAATGCTGTTATTAATGTTATTTATCACTGTTATTAATTAACTGCTATTTATTAATGCTGATAAGTCGCTTTTTCAGGCGATGTAGATAGTGCTGATAATGAGGATGAAACAGACTCAGAGGCGCAAATGCAAACAAAGGCCCATCACGGTTATAATTATGACGAGATCTTGCAGAGGCGTCACATATATGAAAATAATGAAGAGAACGATGCCGGTGGTCCTAATATAGAGTGCGGTGCGTCTAACAATTGTTATTTGAACAATTCCCATGGTGCCCTGCGACCGAGTCAATTACTCAGAACACGAGTGAAACATGAAACAAAACTTTAAGTTATTTTGTAACACGTAATAGCAAATCTTGTCACGCATGAGACATGCGTATACAGTGTTCAAAAATATCTTTTAGAATCTATCTTTTTAAATGTTAACAGTATAAGACTGTTGACCTCGCAAAACGGTATATTTAATGGTATAGTACATAATACATACACAAGAGTATATTAAAGAAATTTCTTTTGTGAGAGTATATTAGCATGCAATATAATCTAATTTAATTTAATTTTTTTCGTGGTGTTTTGCATAAAATTGTGCAAACTGAAAATTACGATCAATCGAGTGTATAATTAAGTATATTTTAAGAGAACACAAATAACGGATGAATATAAATACATGATCTACTATTAAAATTAATGTACGTTGGATATTTTATACATATTAATGCCTAGTTACCTGAATATAGAAATCGTACACCTTTTATTCGTACTTATAAAATATATGTGTGTAACGATAAATTAATTTTAACGAATGTGAGGTATTATACTATTTAAAGAGATATATTCTGTTATACATTTGTAAATATACAAACTTGTGGTAATGTTTCGAGTTTTTTTCTTTATATCGTCTTTGTCTTACTTTTTTAAACATTTATTGAAAATTAAATCGGATATCAACACATGTTGCGCTAGTTTTAATTACGTTTCTTGAATTGCACATACAGACCATCAGACGCATATGTAAATACATGAATAGCATCGTTAGCAGCATGTTTTTTATTCGCTTCACAAGACAGAGTGTAATTGGAGAGGATCATAATTAATGCTATTTTTACAATTAATAGAGCGAATCTTTGTCCTAAAATTTAAAATGCCGTATAATTTTGATATACATATAGTTTTTGGATCATATAAATATTTATAACTTACCTATACATGATCGTGGACCGATACCGAATGCCAAGGATTCGTAAAACTTTTTGTCTTCCATCTCTGTTCTCAATGGAACAAAGTTTTGCGGATTAGAAAAGTATTTGGGATCTTGATTTGTGGCATTTACAGAGACATATACCGGAATATTTTTCTCAATTGTTAATCCAGTGCCTAGTAACTAAAAATGATATATAAAATAAAGGAAACTAAAAAAATATGTGGCGGAATCTGCTCAGTTGCTTGCGATACATTACTCACCTCATAATTCTTTGTGGTTATTCTATCAGTGACAGGTAGAGGAGGATGTAGTCTCAGCGATTCAATTACAACGCAATCTAAGAAAGATAGCTCATTGATTAAATCCATAGTCAATTCTTTTTCCGATATGTGTGTCTGTATCTCGTTGTATAAAGTCTTTTGGTGCTCCGGATGACGCGCCAAATCATACAAGACAAAGGCGAGCGCGGTCGCGGTTGCTTCGAATCCGGCAGTGTAAAAACTGGCAGGATGCGCTAGTAAATTGTCGCCCTCAAATTCTACGACATTAATGATTAAACGTTTAATCTAAACAGGTTTTCATAATTCTGTTAATAATTCATAAGTTCAACGTAGTAGAAATATATAGAAGTTCATATTAACGGTTGATTTAATAACTATAAGTATTATGTATATAATTATTCTCGATGATTGTTACTGTTCAAATTTTAGATCGAACATGATATTTACTGTAAATGGGATTCTGTTCTCCACTTTTGAGTGCCAACATGGAATCTATCATGTCTCCTCTCTTAAACTTTAGCCGTTCTCTTGTGTTCATGGAGTCCCAGAAAATATTACGAAAATAATTCGCAAGTTCTTTATTGAACGGCGCAACTAAGCAATCCCACTCGGGAATGAAGAAAAGGATAATGAATACTATGCCGCGCATAAAACCTCTGAAGAGCTTTATACCTGCAAATACATAATTTATAATCTTAATACAAACGTAATTATATAATTATATAACTGAAAGATTTGAGACAGCATAATTTTCTCTTACGCAAGAATATGCATGGCGCAATACGACAGTAAATAAAAAACTTGTTATATAAACGTCATTCGACGTTTGTCATTCGACGATTATGTTTTTTTTTGATCAGCTACGTTCTACTACGTAATGGTAAGTCTTGCTCAGTATTTGAAAATGTGACAACCAACCACACAGTTTTATTTAAAACTGAATAATTTTTTGTGCAATTATATATTCAAGACTAATATATATTTTTTAAGGCTCCTGGCCCTTCATCGCAGCCATATTGAATTATGACGTCGCTGATAAATTTGGATAAAAAAAAAATAACGCATTACATTACTTTAATACACTTTTAAAATCCGGCGTAAGTAATGTAATATAAGTTTGCGTTATTTTATCCAAATTTATATTTGTTTGCAAATGGCACGTGCGCAAAATCAGCGTGTTAGTCTCGCCTCTAGCGTTATAATTAACTATAGCTGCGGTAAGGAGCTAGAAGCCTTAATATTTAAGCGAAATAGATATGGCTGTATTATGATATATATCCCAGTGAGAAATGATGATTAAAAAGACATCGATGTCGATTCGACATCAATTTGAGTCGAACTAATCATTTCTCACTGGGCATGATACTTAAAAGTATTACATCCTACTTTTTATTAAAATTCAGTATTTAAAAGTTGTGACAATTGATTCCGATCTCTCTTATTGTTAGTTTCCGCGCCGGATAAAATTAGCATACAGTCCTACCGTTTTTGCAGAAGGCACTCTCCTCTTCATCGAATGAATTTATGCTAACGCCGAATGCCAGGGAAGCCAGAACATCGGTACCATAACGGCTACCGATATCCTTCACTTCCCATTCACTTCGGCCAGTCTCATCCGTCGGCAGCTGCTCGATGAAACTTAACATGAACTTTCCGCACTCCATCATCAGTGGTATCATGTTCTTTAATTTCTGCCCGGTCAAGATCGGCGTCAGCTTGTTCCTCACATATCTCCATCTGGGCTGCTTCATAGATAGGATGCTGTTCAGGTTCATCGCGTCTCTCTCAATGCCCGAACCGAATCGTCGATTTGGGAACACATCGAAGTCCTTAATCATTATCTGTTTGATCAGGTCATGATCCCGCAGGAGCAATATAGGCTTGTGGAAGATATAAAAGCCGATATAAGGATCCTCCGGGTCGGCATAGTTGTAAATTTCGCGCATCATCTCACCCGGTGACTTCTTCAGGGTGATGCAGTCCTTGAAATTGCCAAAGAGCAAATGCGTCGGGGGACTTTTCACTCCGCGTCTACTCCAATAGGACAGCCTGTACTTGGCGTACACGTAGAAGAGGCTAAGGGATATTATCAGCGCGGTCGTGCAACAAATCAAGCAGTCCATCGTCATGAAAATCTCGTAGTTCTTGTTAATTTATACGTTTTCTCCAATCGTTTCCCCTGTGTAAGACTTTATATCATCCCAGCAAACCAGCACCATATTTATGTATTAATAATATATCAGTAATATAACATAGATCAAATATCAAATATCAGCTCAAATATGTGGTTTATTATGTAACAGCATTTATTATATAAATGCTATATAATATTTATATAACAAATATTTGTTATATTACTGATACTTAAAAATGGTGCTAGTTTGCTGGGATAATATATATATATATGCTCCAAGATGTCAACGTGTCTTTGCCACTTTACTAATTTGACCTGTTAAATTCTGAGTAGAGAGTAAAGAACACTGTGCCGCAATGAATAAGATAAGCGGCTCAATTTCGATTTACTGAGTTATCTTTAAAAAGGTACATAGTGATATGATATATATGATAAACATATATATATATATGTATAGATACTCTTCGTAAAATTTGTCTTAAAGATACTTAGCACAAATTGAAAAAATAAAATTGCCTTTGTAGGAAGATGTTTTTAGCTCCAATTTATAATATTTTTGAGACATTGCTTTAACATCTTATTTAGACTACATTCTAATATTCACTGCTGGAATTAAAAATTTATATGACATAAACTATATATTTTTAATATTGTAAGAACATAATTTTCGTGACAATTAAGCGTACTTTGTTAATGACAAAAATTGATTTTTATTTATTATAATATTTATGTATATATGTAGATACATAATGTAAATGTCTGAAAATGAAAAAAATAAAGTTTGTGTGAATTAAAATATTTGAAATAAAATTATAATTGAAACCGCGCGGCGTGTGTAACAAAGAAAAAAATGAAAACGATATATGCCGATAGTTGTAATTTAATTTTTCAAGGATAATAAAATAATAAATAAACGAAAGTAATAAAAAAATTAAATTACAAAGTAAAATAATTTTCATAAATTACTAGTAAGTAAAAACTGTCGACGAAAAGAGCGGCGCGTCTTACGTATCAAGGACCAATGTAAAAATTAAATTATTAAGTGAAAAATACTCACAAGTCATTAATTGATAGATATTACCGATGAAATGTAATGTAACTGCGGAGCTCCTTGTGGAATATCCGACTCGCTCGAAGGTCTTGACCAAAATGATAACAAGGCGATCTTGACTGTGCAGAGCAGAGGCTCCGTTCACAATAGTGAATAAAAGAAGCCGTCAAAATAGGAAGTCGATCGTTCTGCTTAATTTATAAACGAAAATTACAAAAATTGTATCATAACACGAAATTCGCGAATTATTAACAAGAATACATTATAAATGAAGAATCCGCGCGATATGCCGACAGTTGTAATTAATTATCATGCATTGAAGCAATTTATCGACAGTGAACGTGGTCCTACATATCATTCTACATCTACGTTTGGCGCGGCGGCTAGGCCAACGATCGGTCAGGCGCCACGAAAAATTAAGGCCGCGGAGGATGACCGCTCTCAGGTTTCTCTCTGTCCGAGCCCCGAGGTCGCTACAGCTACTTCTACAGTAGCACCCTCGTATCATACCGGCGGAGTACGGTACTATCGGTGTAGAACCATAACCTTTACAGCACTTTGTAGACGGACTTCGGGCCTCGGGGAGCGGAGTCAAACGGACGTGCCGCATTGATTTCTCCTTGATCTCGGCGAGCAACAACTCGATCGTGCTTAAAGTAGCGTGGAACAGTATGTCGCATGTCATATCGTCCAAGAGCGCGGCGTGTTAATTGCGACGTACGATCGGTACGAGAGTGACAACGCTTGCCAAGAATGGCCTTTCCGAAGCGCGGAATGCGATGAATCAGTTATGTTGCCCTCGACTGGCTATTTCAAAACGATAAATTGCCCGTTTTATGACGGTGGCTCGTGCGACCGGCCCTATTGTCACTTCAAACACACCAGGCGAGGTAAGACCGCGTGACCCCGTGATCTTCCTCGAGGCACGCGACTCCGAGATCGCCTGACGTAATTTAGTGCACAAAGGATCTTTGCCTCAATCGAGTGAACTCTAAGGAAAGCCTAAACCCTGCGCGTTGATTGCGTGATCTTTTTCTGCTTCTTGCACACTTGAGTTTTAATTATTTAGATGAAATCTCGATTTTGTAATAGATTCTCTGTTTGCTTTCACTGTCTGTTGTATCAAGTTGTATCAAGAAAACAAAGAAAATTAAATGAATGATACATTTTCCCCCTGCCACAGATTGTTACAAAATAATTCAATCCTTAATCTCAGAATAGTTTAATCTCTAACATCGTATACTTTTATATTTACTTCATGTTTTATTATACGTTCCCTTACGAAGGGATTTCACGTTGAAGATTAAATTTAACATGAGTGGTGATAGTCTAATTTTAGATGTTTATGAAGAAAATTTAGAATACATTGTTAAATATGCAAGCAGTTTGTAAAGGGTCTATATCGTTTGAGATTATTTACAAGTTAATTTATTAAATAGCACGTAATTGCATACGAAAGACGAAAAGATACATGACGTATGTATTTTATTTAGAAGATGCAGGAAGTGCAGCTGGAGTGGCCGGCGTGGCGGAGGCCCAGACGGCGGGGCAACGGCAAGAGGACAACGTCGCTGCCGACGTTGTGGCTTCAGCCCCTGACATGTTGCAACACCTAGTGTCAGAAGCGGTGAAGAAAGTACTCGCGGCGCAGGTAGTCACGGATACCGAGAAGGTTTCACAGAACATTGTCTCTCAAGTAGTGGAGGGGCTCAAGCCAACCTTGTCCTCAGGCTCTGCCACCACTATCCGCACAGCTACGCCAAATATAGGAAAGCATGTCGCTATTCCCACACCCATCATGAAACCGGTTGCTTGTGTTTACAATCCGACACCGATAGCGGAACTGAAGAAACGGCATATACCTGTGGTCTCGTATATGCCGACCAGGGAAAGCAGAGTGGCCGTGAAACGTAAATTCTCACCGGAAAGGACTACGCCGTGGTCGAGTATCATTCAGGAATCGAGCAATACTCAAGTTATGCCTGAGGTTACGTATAAACCCACTGCAATAGTGAATACTGTTCAGGACGAACAAAGTTATGTGCCGACACTTAAATTAGATACATCGTCATCGAATTCGTACGACGACAACTCGAACGATTATCAGCCTAAATTTAAGGAGGAATATTATCCGAGATCTAAGAAGAGAAGGGAGGAGTACGTTCCTAAAAAAATCAAAGCACCGTTAAAAACAGTTCAGCAATTAAACGATGCCACTTTGAATCAATACGAGTCTGAATTTGATATGATAGATGAGATTATTACTTCCAATCATGCCACTTCTGTAGCGTTAGGACAGGCGAAAGCATCGGCCAGCGAGGATTCTCAAGATTATTCCTTGGACATTGAATCTAGGTTCTCCGAAGACGAACCTGTGGAAGATGTATCTACGGACGAACATAACATGAGTGTAAAAAAGACTGAGCAAACGGAGGATGTAAACGAGAAGGAGAAAGAGAACTTGCAACACGCAGGCATTGATACTGCAGATAAACAAAGCAATAAAGATAATAAGATGCATAGCAATCATTATGATGTTAAAACGGGTGATGTAAAAAGTAGCGATAGAATTAAACAACATAAAGTAACTGACTCGAGAAAGTTGTCGGAGAGAAGAGAGGACGCTGCAAAGCAGGACACTGATAAGGGGAAAGAAAAACACAAGGATCGTGATAAAAGTAAGGAAAGAGATAGAAAAGAAAATCGTCATAGTTCCGAGAAGAGAGATAAAGAAAGATCTAAGCATAAAACAGATTCCAGAGATAGGCATCGTTCCTCCTCTAGCAGAGACAAAGATAAAAGAAGAAGCAGTCGCGATAGTAAAGATTCTTCACATGGGAGTAGAGAGCACTCGGACTCGCGAAGGCATAGACATACCTCTCCGAAGAAAGATCGGAATGATCACCACAAGTCCAGCCGGCGCGACAAGCATAAATCAAGTTCGAATTCATCCAAATCAAGTAGAAGTCACACATCGAGCAGAAGTGATAGGAAACATCGTTCGGAATCAAATCGAAGATCTAGTGACTCTTCGAGAAAATCTAGCAAACACAAAGAAAGTAGTAGTGAAAGGAATTCATCTGATAGATCTGACAGTTCTGTGGATAGTATTCATTCTTTTGTTGACACGGAAGTTTTGGAATTATCAGATTCCGATCATGACGTACAAGAAGAGTGTCTAAGAATTTTTCAGGTGAATAATCTTTATATATTTATGATGTGATTGTAAATAATTTTCTTAAGAAATCTATACAACGTTTAATTTATATTTCTCTTTAGTTGCTATTTGTGCTACTTTATTTTTACAATCTCCTTATTTCTACAATAATTTCTACAATAAATTTTTAAGTATCTCTATCTTTAGATTAATTTTTACAAAATTAATCTAAAGATAGAAATACTTTAGAGATATTAAATTTTCCTCGATTTATCTGATAAGAAATGAAAATTCATTAATAAAAATAACAATTTTTAATACTTATATTTAATAACTTACATCTATTTATGTTGCATAAATTTATTTCTCAGGAATATCAAGCCTCGGACTATCCGAAATTAGTATCAGTCAAAAAATCTTTGAAAGATGAAACGGAGAATGTAGAGGATGTCGGTAAAAAAAGAGTTGCACATCCGTCGGCGGCCACAAGTGTGACCAGACAGATAGGTCCTAGTCAACCACCAAAAAAGCTTATAACTCCGCAACAGAAAATGTACGAGCGATGGCGTTTGATGAGAGAAGCAGCGGCTGCAAAGGCCGCAGAAAAGGCCGCAGAAAAGGCAGCAGAAAAGGCGGCAGCTAATATAAAGACTAAAGTTACATCTACGTCAGCGGATCAGTCTTTGAGTAATGTCATACAACGTGTATCAGTGCACAAAGAACATGTTGAATCTGCCTCATCGATAAGTAGTAGTGATATGCTGCCGAATATAAATGGCAAGTTGAATTACATAAGAATTATTAATTAAAATATATTGTCGAGTATTTTAATTGGACACTAGATTTTGTGATTCATAATTCGTCATTAGTATAGTATAGTATAACTCTATAATTGAAATATGAGTTTCATAATTCTTTCACTTACAATCTTCTATCTCCCAATTTTGTAAAATCGAGACATACGAAATGAGAGATTGAATTCAGAATCTGCCGATTACGTCGATTATTCTCACTCGAAACTACATGTTAGCGTTCTTACGTACTTATCAATACGAATGGACTGATTCACAGTGATTTAATCAACGCCTTTATCGAAAAAAATATTTTACCTAATAATTCTTTTAAAAACCCTGTCAGAGTGCTTTAATGTTAACAGTCTAATCGAAAGATTGACCTTGATATAATGATTTTGATATAAACAAGAGCTGCTGGTCCAATACAAGATGAAAAGATAGAATCAAAGTAGGCAAAAGCAGGCAAAAGTGATTTTTCATAAATATTAAATATATATGTTTAACGGTTTTATGTGAAGTAATTTTGATTTTATCACAATCATAACTAGTGAAGAACGAAGAATTTGATAAATCTGTCCATCCATACAATTTGCTAATTTATAATAGCAAATAGCGAATTATGAATAATACTCATTTACTCCATACTAATTTAATATATAATTATAGGTCGCATTCGAATCGCTCATGTTCCTTACGCAAAATCCCTTGCTATGGAAAAGCAAAAGGTCATAGTAATAGCAGGAAAAAGGGGGGACACTAAGGGGGTAGATAACAAAACAATAGCGCAAACCACGAAGGGCGGTGTACGCGTCGCACATGTACCGCAAGTGGTAAGCTTTAATTACTTTAAAACTTATTAAATGTAACATAAATTTAATAAATTAAAAACTTATTAAATATCTTAATAAAATCGCTGAAACTTAGTCATATTCTATTCACATCAAGTTAGATTAGGATTTCTAATAGGATAATCTAATAAACTATGATATTTATGCAGGTGCCACAGCTCGTACGTCCGGAACCATTACAAGTCGCTACCCAGAAGTTCCCCTTAAATGTTCGTCAGTATTATATTAATTTAATGCACGATATATGCGTGCAAATTTATACAAATGGTGACGACGCGGCGCAACGAGCCGTCAAAGAAGAACTCGCGTGTCATGAGAGATGCAAGGCGCTCGCAGTATACAAGAACTCCTGCATGTTAGCGGCTCATAGATTAAGGAAGGAAGTAGATCAAAGCAAATCGAATGAGACGTCCGCTAGTTCGAGCTGCGGTATGATGTCCCACGAAGCTATTCTTGTTGGCAAGTCGAAAGGGTCTTGGAGTGTAGTCAAAAGCAAGAAGATTGTGACAGATTTTAAAGGGCCAGCGCTCTACAACATGCTCAAGAAATGGATTATGTCAGAGCAGCAGCTTAGAGATAACGGATTTCCATGTAAACATCCGGATAATATAAAGGTAAGAAAACAATATAGATAATAAAATACATAAATGAAAAAAAATGACTGTCTATTTGTTTAAATTATTAAAAATGAAATAAGATAATAAATATAAAATTGTTGAGATTTCTTCATCGATCGAAATTCACTTAGCATTTTATTTTCAACAAAATATATATATATATATATATGTGTGTGTGTGTGTGTGTGTGTGTATGTGTGTGTGTGTGTCTTATTTCTTACAGGGACAAGCAAAAGTATATGTAATAAATGTACGGAACCAAACCATTTTGTCAAAAGTGCCTAATGAAAGAATATGCAGTCGATGTGGCCAAGCGTATATGATAGATAAACAAGGCTTTGCTGTACAACAACAAAATTGTATATATCATTGGGGTAGAAAGTTTACAATTAAAGGAGAAGGCAAGTATAGTTGTTGTCAGCAATATGGTTCTGCTACTGGTTGTTGCGACGCTAAGACGCACGTGTGGGACTACACAGATTATGAAAATCTTCGTGGTTACGTTAAAACTTTATCGAAAGGTATTTTCGTATTCTTACACTCTTACATTTATTCAAATGTATCGCATTAATTTCTTTTTTTATTGTGTAAAGATGTTCCTATCGACGAGCAAGGTGTTTATGCACTTGATTGTGAAATGTGCTATACTACACAAGGTTTAGAATTAACTAGAGTGACTATTATTGACGAAGATTGTAAGGTGATATACGAAACGTTAGTTAAACCGCAAAATCCAATAATTGATTACAACACAAGGTAAATTATGATGAGAAATCTAAAACTTATTAGATATGATTTGTATGTTATTTAAAATATAAATATAAATTGACGAAATATTGATTTATGTACATAATAATTGTTTATGTTACGTTAGGTTTTCAGGCATTACGGAAGAAGATATGAAGGATGTGACGACAACTATTTTAGATGTACAAGCTACGCTCTTAACAATGTTCTCGGATAAAACGATTTTGGTGGGTCACAGTCTTGAAAGTGATTTTAAAGCTTTAAGGCTGCTTCACGATACCGTCGTAGACACCAGCGTCATGTTTCCGCATAAGAATGGATATCCGCAGAAAAGGGCATTGAAAAATCTTTGTTCCGAGTATCTCAGAAAAATCATACAAAATGATGGTGGGTTTAATTCTTCATATAAAGGGATAGAAGATTATAAATGACATTATGATCTAATGATAATTAAAATAACATAATTATTTGTATTCTAGTTGGTGGTCATGACAGTAAAGAAGATGCCGTCGCTTGTATGGAGTTAATTCGCTGGAAAGTCAAGGAAGAAGCAAAATTACAGTGAAATTGTGCTCGCAGTTTGTTAGGAACAAATGTTATTACGACTGTTGTATGCTAATTACAACGACACATTTTTCGCTTTTGCGATACTATTGACGAGATATTGTTAAAGACGGTCAGTTATGAGTAAATCGATAAGTTTTTGCGATTGAGTAGTCCACTGGTATACATATAATTAAAGAGTATAAATATTATTAATATTATTTTTTCGTCCGATATAAATGTTTGAATGATTAGCCTATCTAGTATTTAATTCATGATTTATTGTTTTTCATGTATAAACGTATCTATTAAATGAATGAATTTTTTTTTATTTATTTCAAGTTACAAGCAAAAAGTAAGACTTTTATATTGATACATACATTTTTCCATACTTCTCTCTCAACAATCCATATTTTTTATCATTTTATTTTATAATATTTTCTCGATGTTTTGAGATATGTAATGTAATTTAATTATCTTATCTATTTACTTATAAAATATAATTTATCCTTTCTTTTTAATTTCAATTTCACTTTTAGTCTAGTATCGCACTATTTTTAAGTTTCTCCTTTTTTTCGCTTTTATCTTCATCTTTTCTTTTATCTTTTCCTTTTCTACCTAAAACTTCCCTAACACTCTCTTCTTATCTAATTTCTATTCATCACTCCAAATTCTATTTAGCACATATCTACGAAATATTTTTAGATAAATTATGAAGTAACGAAATGAGAAATAATAAATTATTTATAAATTATAAGTTAATCATTCAAATTTTGACAGCCATTAGAAGCTTCCATAAATCGGTCTTCAATAATATCTTGTCAATAGAGACTCGCTGGCCAGTAATGTTGCGCATACTTTACTGCCTGCATATTGCGCATATTTTATACTGTATTATATATTCTTGTGTATAAAAATATGTAATGTACATTCATTGCTCTCGACTTAGGATTTTTTTTTTCAAATTAAATTTGGTATCTAGCTAATAGAAACATTTGCGATATCAATTCATTTCTTGTCAAATTTAATTATTAGAACATAAAGTAGCATACGATAATAGAGAGACTCAGTGCGGAGAATTTTGTTAATTTCGATATGCATTACGATATATTTTTGATTAATATTTTTATATCTCCGTTATATTATTACTTATTTATACTTTGTAACACTAAAAAGAAGAAATACGTTGCTTCTATTTATTTATTGATCCAACCTTATAGCATAGAGATACATTTCAAGGATCAACAATAAATTAAAAGCTTATTAATGATATTGTACGTTTATATATAAGTCGAGTAATAAATATATTTATTTTTTATACTGTAATTGACTTTATGTAATACCGAACGATGCATTTATCCCTTAAAATATTGAAAATAAGAATTACACGCACACATTTATATAATTATTAGATATTTAAAGAATTATTTAAAATAAAAGAATGTAATTGTAAAACACACATACACATACGCGCATATTTCAATTACATTTTATGTTTCCAATAATATTGAAATATTTATAAAAATTTGTTTCTCTTTCTAAAACAAATAGATAGGTTAGATAGGTTATAGTGTTAAATAGGTTAAATGAAAGTTGGATTACACATCTTCCAAAATCTTCGAAAAATTATTAGGATAACATACTTTGAGAAGAGATTGAAGAAGTAATTTAAATTAAATTCAATTTAAATTTTGCGCTCTTTAGGTAATGGTAATGTTAATAGCTTTCGATAAAATGGTTGATTACTTTATCGGTTGGCAATAATTACCAATGCTTTTTTCCACTGTAGATAATTATCGATAGCGCATACAATTGCTGAAGAGTGTGAAATTTGAATGGGAATTACCTCTTGTAACCTCTTCTCATCGTATAGTTCCCTGATAACTCTGACGATTTTTCGAGGTTATTAAAAGACGCATTTCGTCAATGTAATCCCTCATCTAATTGCCTTAGAAAGAGATGAATTTGTATAAATAAATACATTTACTTCAGATTGTATTTACTTACTCTTAAATATTTAAAAATACAATTCGAAATATATAAAACCATATAGTTACTATATATATATATATATATATATATATATATATATATATATATATATATATATTTCTTAATTACATGTTAATTCTTAATTATATTTTAATATTTTAAACAATTAATTATTATAGAAACAAAATTTATGAAAGAATGTGTGAATTTATTTATTCTATTGTTACCCCTATTTTTCGAGTTATGTTACAACGGAGATATTTTGCAGATAATTGTTGTAATAAATTATCGTTTACGATAAATGGTAGCATTGAACTATACATATGTATACCTCAAAATTTTATACATTTGAAGATAAGTCGTGTAAAGACGTGTGTACATACATACATCATGGCACAATTTTAATTAAGCTTAATTAAAATTATAAAAAACAAGAAATTAAATTACATATGTACATTTAATTATTTACGAAACTAAATATTTGAGAGAGAGTTATGTTAAACCGTATAATTTATATATGTATGTATTTACATGATTGGAAATTTTAGAAATATACAAAGTGGCATCAAATAAAATCAAGCTGCTGCGCTACACAAATTTTATGTATTTTTTTATATATAACATAAAAAAGACCTCGTACGAAACAAACATCATAAAAATTATACATAGAGGAAAGTCAGAGGAAATGTTTTTTTTTTTGCGTACATTTTATTATATATTTTACAAAATTACATCTCGGTGAGATCTACATCAAAATATTTCTCGACTACTATGCTGCTTGACCACTTCGTGTTTAACAGTTAATGACTTCAGCTGGATGCCGGGCAATTGTCGCGTGATTATCACTGCGTTACGCTCTCCTCCTCGCCGTGGAATTCGTGATTAATGCCGTGTAATCGACTACAGACATCGTCAGATATAATCTGCAATGTCGATCGGTAACGATGCGGAGTGCCTATCTCCCGTTTCTCTCTCTCTTTTTTTTTTTTTTTTGAACATTTTAAAATGTAGACTTAATGTGTAGACAGGAACATTATTTCCGAAGTATGCTGCTCGATCCCCTCGTTGAAGTATTATCCAGTTCTATTGTTCGCAAGATACAGAGTGTCGTATATATGTATGTAAAATATTTCCTTCCCCTTTTGTTCGCCTGTACGATTATTGTCTTGTACGTCATTCTATCTTACGGAACGCTGTTTCGGGCTATAAAGTTTAAACGACTACGCTGTCTCTAGTTGTCCGTCATGTCGGGACGTCACGTTCCGAGGGTTCGCAATCCGGCGGATCGAGTGGCAGCATTCGTTCTCCTTCGCGATACATCTCCACGTTCTCCTTTAAAAACTTCACGAGTAGCGAGAGTAAAATTGTTTAAAATATATATCGTCGTATATTTTTCTTGTCATTTTTATTTGCAAAAGTCGGCTTTGTACAGGGGATCTTATAAATTCCCTTCAACTTTTTTACATATACAAAATACTTTACACCGCCGTCCTCAGATATTTATTGTCTGCGCATTTATAGCACGTTTCCTCCATGATACGACACTGTGCCCGTCAGGACTAACAAACATATATATATAAAAAAAAGAAACAAATATATGTATATTGTTTTTTTATATAAAATAAAGCGAATAACGATCGCTACATGATGCTACGAGCAATAAAAGTTTTTAAAGTATCGACTGCATGATAAAACGCATATTGCTCCGAGAATTCGCGTTCGTGAGAAAATTCGCGAGCGCATTTTTTTTCTCCCTTTTTTCACATTTTACTTGATTTCGTTTCTAGTTGCGTCGATGAAACTCATGTGAAGCGACTAAGAGTGAAGATGATTCGGCGGTAAACCTCAAATGAATTCATGCACTGTTAAATCACGCGACCGCAACGTATCGTGCCGCGATTCCTCTTTTTTTTTTTACTTTTTACTCATGTAAGTGCTATCTTAATCGGATCGACTTGAACGCAGTTTGCGAGAAGACACACGCGCGCCGAAGAAGCGGAATGTTCTGTCGACGGACGCGGAATATACCTGCCGTGTCTCGGCGATTCCAGGCAACATCGTAAAAGCGATAATACTGAACGTGCGTGGGCCGAAAGGCGATGTCGACTTGGACGTGAAAATCCTTCTCCTCTCATCACAAAGACTAAATATTAGTCTTCGACGCGGCGCCTATAATATATCACGTATCACACGTAAAACACGTTACGTCACACGGTAATATGTACACGGAAATGTAACGACGCCTGCTCGCGTTCCCTTCCTCCCGCTTTTCCTCATGAAATATTCTAATTTACAATACTATACAGCGTCCGCGTGAGCTGCGATGGACGCACCGAGCGAGATTAAATTATCGACCGGAGTATCGCTTAAAATCTCTCTGAACACAAAAGCGTGTTGTACTACGTGTTACAATCGTGTCAGGGTGCGAATTAAATCGTTCACACGACGTCGGAGATAATCGTCGACGGGACGTTAACTCGTAAATCCATTCGTAAATTGATTTTCGAACGCCACTCATTGTTGCCTCCCCGCGAAACAATCCCAAATAGTACAGAAAATCTAAAAGGAATTCTTTTTGAATTCCCGAATTATACGTTCTTTTTCCATCGCACATTTGTTTTAAAAATATTTTTAGAAATATTAAGAGTTTAAAAAGAATTCTCTTTATGTCACCAATTCTTTTCGGGTACAAAAAATTTTTCTTATATTCTTCTGTGGAATCCTTTTTGAAAGGATTACTTTTAAGTTCCTTTGGATTAGATTACGTTATTTCTTAAAGAATTTTAAAAAATAAATCCTTTTTGAGCTTATAAGATTATCTGTGCTATTTGGAATATTATTCGTGTACAATTTCGCCAACGCTTATCCTTGCACCCTTTGCGCGGATTTTGCAATCGGCTAATGACACCTCGATATAATTGATCGAGTAAAATTCATGGATTAATTTTTTAATAACTGCACACGGATCTCTATGTCAGCTTTAGACGTTAAGCTTCAATCATTATGTTCGTACTCTGATTTTTTTCTGCAAAATACCCAGAATCCGTTCCATAAGTTTTATAAAAAATCTGCTAAATGATAGTGAATCGCTTTGTTGACTCTCGCTTTCACGATGACTCACGTCTTTGACTCGAATTTTAACCCGATAATGCTATCTATCTTTCAAGCGATTATTCTCTAGATTCGAAAGATATTTCGCATACTATATTAATGAATAATTCAGAATATATAATAATTTAAAAATCTTGGAATTAATTATTTTTGCGTAAGGAAGACCAAATTCCGATTAATCTGCGAAAGCTAACGTAGAACTTTACGCGGCAAGTGTTTCAGGCTCGATTAAATCTCCGAGAGCTTCTCTAAAGCTTCCAAAAATAGGTCGTGTGGCAGCTTCTAAATATCTATCTAAATTTCGTCGTTTACGAAGGCAACTATTCCAAGACACATACGCGTTGGTATTACGACTACACGTGTTTTTACTTATGCGTGCTCCGTGGAAAAACCAGAATTCTCGCTGAGCCCGAGTATAAATGAACTACAAAGTCCTGATATTAAATTGCTATTGCAATCCCCGAAATTTAATATATGCAACTTTGTTAATTACTTCTGACTTTCTTGGGAAATGCGATAATTCTCCATTCTCTAATTTTTACTTGCAATACATCGAAAAGTTATGATTTAGATTCTTGAGATTTTCAAGTTTCGAGGCTAACGAATCTTAGGCTTTGTATTATGCGCTTGATATATTGTATATTGCCGAAGAATTCGTAAAATTATCGCCGTTGGTTGGTAAGTGTGTTAATTAAACTTGTTAATTAAATATCTCTCGGTCATTCTTGAAGAAATTAATTCTCGAACTTTAGGCTTGAATTCCGGAGATAAGGTTGTCCGGAAAGATTCCATGTTTTAAAATATAATCGTAATTTTTAGATAATCGATGAATTAATTTGCCACGTGCTGTCGACCTCGTATTATCTTCTCATATATTAGTAGCTAATTAAAACCTGAGTACGCGCCCGCTCGGCTTGACAAAATATTAACGATCGGTCACTTGTATTTTGCATTCATAAAAAAATTTAATAAATTATTAATCATCGAGATATTAGCCTCGATAATGGAAATAAAATTCAACCAGTTTCACAAAATAAAAATATTCTCAATACACCTGGCCTTCAATTAATTCCTGTCGAACGCAAGATATAAATGATGAATTATTAATGCTTTGCCAAGCAATACCATTGCGACCATCCATCCATCCATGGGACTCGTCGGCGGACTGGTAGATCGACGATTGGATTTGGTGGAATATACTTTCAGACGACCACAGCCTCGTAGGAATGCCCTTTCGGTCCGACAGTTCTAACTTGTGCGTCCCGCCCGCCGGAGAACGCTATAATTTGCGACTTCCTGTAAAAAAAGAATCCAACGTGTTTCGTTCGTAAGCTGCTCAAACGGTCGAGCACGCGATTTTTCAAACATTATGAAAAGGAAATTCAAAGAAATAAATAAAAGTTAAATAAAAATTTTATCGCCCTGTAAAAATCTTCCCGACATAATCGATTTTTATAATGGAATTAATATCATAGAGTAATTGTGTGTAGTTTCGCTAAAATAAAGAGTGTACATAAATTCATACAAAACATATTATTAGGCACAAAAGGGCCATGTTCGATATTTGACACTTTTTTTTATTTAATTAAAAATTAAAAAATAAACTTACTACGGTCAGGGCGCATCGAAATCTTGATCTCCGACCAGGTACAGAAATTGGAAGGCAATCGCCAGCAGGCTGATCCCGAGCAAGTCACCCATCGCGGTCAGATACGGGATCGCCGAGTTGTCGGGATCGATTTTCCGCTTCCACATCCAGTGGATCATTATGTAGGCGATGTAGAGGAGCGCCGCGACCTGCAGCATCGCCGCACAGAGGTAAACGAAGACGAAGAGCGGCGTCATCGACGTGTTGCCATCCTTCATGTAATTGATCAAGTAAATGAAGATGATGTGACCTGGTATCACCATCGTCATCAGGACTCTCGTGGTTCTGGCGTGCATGCCTGAAGAGACGAGGCAGTGATAAATCCGATAATCAAGAAGAATCCTGATAATTTAGATAATTTAGAGAAATAAAAGAGGATACCTTTTCCAAAAAAATTGGCAATTGGGGTAATGAAGATGACGGGGTGTGTGTGGCCCGGTGGGATTAGAAGCGTGCCGAGTTCGGCTTGTTTGTGAAGCGCCGTTGATATCCTGCTGGCCTGGACAGCCACCAAGTTCCCGCCGACGCCGTTAATGACCGGCTGGAATACCGTCAGATTTTCGAAGCGCGACACCATAAACTCCAGTATGAGACCTCCACAGCTATGAAAAATTTCTTATTTATAGATTCTCTTTTATTTCAAGATGAATTTGAAATGCGATACAATAAAAATCTAATAATAAGCTTTCGATCGACAATAATTATTATATAATTATAAGCCAGGCTTCAAGATTGAAGAAAAACGTTATCTCTTTACCTGCTGATCAGCATGGCCACCATGACGGGCGTCCAGCCGAAGTAGAGCACATCGTTGGTGTACTTGTTCTTTTTGGCGATCCATACCCAGAGCGGCGTAACGAGGACGTAACAGGCTATGACGAGAGGTGCCACCCAATCCTGCTTGTCTATGCTTTCGTAGAGTATGGTAGCAATCCACGAGAGAAGTGCCAGTGATGTGATATCGCCGAGACTGGCGGCTATCGGCGTGGCCACGTTGTCCGGATTGATATGGCAATGACGGGAGAAGACGATGACGCCCGCGGTAATAAGGCCCAGAACGAAGGAAGCGAGAGACGCGGTGACCAGACTGCTGGCACATAACAGATAGGCATGGTCTAGGGAGACCGTGCCGTTGCGGAAGGCACCCATCACGATCGCCACCACGGAACCCAGGAAGCCCACCACTATCGCTTGACACTGCGCACGATCAGAGTGATTTTTAGCCCTGAGTAACGGAGTAACTGCCGAAAAAACTCAACGGCTGAAGAGAAATTAGATTTCCTCGCTTGTTTCTTCAATTTTTCTGATGGTTACAATTATTCAAATATACCATGTTGAAAATCGCGAGTTTTTATTCGACAAAGAAAACCTAGTTTTCTAGCGAAGCTTAATTTAACATGTGTCAATAAATATTTAATTTGATAGAAATTTTGCAAAATATAAATAATTTCAATGTGGAAAAATTGAAAGAACAGTTAGTCATGAGTTGAAAAAGAATTCCAAGTTTGTAGAACTTTAACAATTCTAGGAATTTTATAATCTACATTGTATTAGCATAATCGCGATCGATTCAATCGATTCGATTAATTTTATACACAATTGATAGAAGCTTTTTTGAAAATCTTATCGATAATTTTAGTTTTGAAACACATATTGTATGATTTGCATTGTAAACTCCTTGGTGTGACTGTTTGATTACGATGATTCGTTGCATATTTGCATATTTGGGGAATCGTCTTTAATTTTTTACCGTCGAAAATTTCAAACGTCTGCTGATCCTGCATGGATACCGACTTGTTGAAGTATACGTATTGTTTTATTGCGCGACGTGTCTCGTGAGGTAACCGTTCGCACATGAGGGATCATACGGCAAACAGTCAGCTTCCCGAAGGCCGTCGTCTATCGTCGTCGTGAGCGTTGAACACATAATAAAATAAAATCGTGGCGCCAATGATAAGACGGGCGGAATGCGTGCAGCTCAATTCGCTAAGTCGAGCGGCTAGGAGAAACGTTGCTCGCTTTCCCGGAATTGTGCCGCCGGCTCGTTTCACAATTAACTGCTAACCACGGGTCAAATTGCCCGCGTCGTTTCGCAGTATTTTCTGCCAATTTGCGATTTCCAGGATATATTGACAATAGTGTCGACAGATAGCATAGATAGTATAGATTTGTCGAGATTCGCGGATTACGACAATTTCATCGATCATCGCCAGTCGGCAGAGTGACGAGAGTCTCGCTGATCGCTGGAAAATCGCTGGAAATTCGCGAGGATGAACTTGAACCCAAAAAACATTTAATTCTGTGGATATATTTACGCTAGATGATAAGGATGTGCTAGATGATAAGGAATCGGGTGATTAATAGCGCAGAACTTTTCCGTGCGTTGCGTCGTATAGTTATTGAACAAGATGTGGCGAACGCGTTTTCTTTAGAGAAGTCGAGAAGTCGGGTAGGCCGACTGAGAAGAGAGATTCCAGGAGGAAAAATACACGGCGTTGAAACGAGCTAATACGCGTTTCGCAATGTATTCGACGGAATTAAGTTAGGAGTCATTCGTATGACAAACGGCAAATATCGGTGTTTAATTGTGGAACATCTAGTTAGAACCAGTTTCGCGAAAGTAAACTCCCGAGGCTGAACGCGAGAGGAGCGTCCGAGGTAATGCGCGCGAATTTGCTTTTCGAATCTTTATGTGTACCAGAATAACGCATCTGTCACGCTGTCGACAACCCCTCTCTGTGTTATTTTTTACATTTATAAACTTTGAATAGCGGGAAATAACTTACGAAAATATTTTACTCGTGTCGATTATTGCGAAAAAGACGTGAGTCAGTCGTCTCGGAAAATTGGAAAAATTTGTTCACTCTTCAGTCTAATTGAATTGAAATGACACTTACTTGTATTAAGACGAGATTCCCGATGATCATATGCCATTGTTCCTTTGGCAAGTCCATGTGTCCGAGATTCGCTTGAGTAGAAAGACGTGACGCCAGAGTCATTTCCAGATTACCCTTCAATCCCAAAAGCGCCGGTACCAGAATCATGAGCTCGTTGACTTTCTCGAAGACTACCCAATGCTGCAGAAGATATGAAAATTTATTGACCAGATAAATAAAATTAATGTTATCAAGATCATATTAATTTATAAATTGATTTTCCTCGATGCGAAACCTGATTAAAAAAATTAATAAATCTAAAGGTCAAATTTGCTATTAATTTTAAGCAAATTCCTTAAATAATTTTATATCGTCGAATATTTAAAAAAAATTGATACCAAGTTCATCGAGGTTGATAGTTTATCAGTAGGACGTTCTGTTTAAAATCGCGTGTTGTATTAATTAACTATCCTTGACATTTGCAGAAAGATTGTTCACGCGAAGGACTTGTCATAATAAATTGTCATAATAAATTTCATTCGTACTTGGACGAGATCGAGGACCAATCCGGCGCCCACCATTCCCAGACCTGCAATCAGGAAGGGTATGAAAACCTGAATGGTGATCGCCAAGTATGACTCGAGCGGCTCGTCTTCGTTGGTCACGCCATAGATCTTGCTTTCTGCGACAACGTCCGGCAGTCGGCCGCCATCGACACCTTCATCGAAGATGGTCACCTCGAGGCAGTCCTCAGTGGTGGAATTCACCGTTGCCGCCTGTCCATTAGTGGTTGTGGTGGTGCTGGCGGTGGTGGTGCCGGTGGTTGTGGTGTCCTTCGATTCGGAGGTGGTCCGCGAGCGGCCGTCAGTCGGTGTCATCCTGTGGAAATTCTGCTTCTCCGGAAGTAGCGGTTCCTTACATTGCTCACTGCCGACAGAAAGAAAATCTCTTGATTAAACTTTTTTCTACGAAAAATGCGAGAAAGTTTTATTAATCCTCAGTAAACACAAAGTAACAGTAATATAACGTCAACAGTATAACTGTTACAAGACATGTTGCATTGTAGTTATATTGTTGAGTAGGAAATTATAACATTCATATTATATTATTGTTATTTTGTGTTTACTGGGCCCTTTGGTTACAGTCGTCAAGGACGATAAGCCCGAACCGTTGCAGTTTATCAATTCCTTGAAATGAAATTCTGAGATAACGGAATGAATGTTAGTGCTGGTCTAACTTTGCTTTAAGAAAATATTTTAGCTGTAAGTTGTGACCACGCACAATCGAATGTGAGTAGAATAATCGACCATGATTGGTTACAATTTACGACTTAGAGCTAAAATATTTTCTTGAAACAAAGTTGTAGATCAGCACTTGTGCCGAACATTCATTTTTTCGACTTTACATATTCTGCAGAATAAAAATTAATTAATATCAATATTATTTAAAAATTGACGTAAATGTTAAAAACAGCATTCAATAAAGATTTTCTATAATTTATATATTATTTTTAATAATATTTTATTTGTAACAAATTTGTAAGATTGATTTAATCTTATTTTTAGAAATTTTTACACGTTGATTGGTTCTTAAAACATTTGAAGATATAATTCAAAAATTAAGATCATATGATTATTTTGAATGAGCGCGTAATACGACCGATCATCGTAAATCATACATGTGCTTAATTCCACAACATGATTTTTCTTTAATTCGCGGTTCCATGCCGAGCATGCTGTCATTCGCTCGTCTCTTTTTAGCGCCCGAGCAAGACGCTGATTCGCATTTAGACTGCGATAATTCTTTTACACAATCGAGAGAGAACAACCGAAAACTTTTCGCACAATACTTTTCAACGTACTTTTCGAACTTGACGCCGGTATTGGCAGTCTGGAGCGACTGTGGCTTGTCGGGCGGCACTCGTACCGGATGTTGATGCACCTGGCCCTCTATCATCTTCCTACTGAGGGCTGTGTGATACTCGCTGCCGCGAATATACAGCCATTCTCCTTTGAGAATGATAAGACTCGCGTCGCCGACAACGACGACGACGACAGTTGTATTTCAGGACACAAATAACGTAAATTACGTAATTATGCCACGGGAACAGCTACTATCTATCTCTTCTTTTCTTTCTCTCTCTCTCTTTTTTCTCGCTGATTAGATTCGTTCAGGAACTGCTGTTAATCACGGCGAAAATCAAAATGTGAATTCGCCAGCGACGTGCCGATCGAAGAAAGGTGAGTAGCCTCTTCCTATCTGAGGATCACTGCCAAACAATCGTCATGTTAATCTAATTGCGAGATTAGTGGATTACGTGAAAAAGTACGTGTTCCGTCAAATTAGAAAATTATTGATCTAAATTCTAACGACCGACTAAGCTATTATTTCATTTTCGCTATACGCCGGACGGTTTCAAATTCAACTCGGCATTCCTTCGTATTTTCGCGAACTGTTTGCCTGAGTCAATATTTTCGCTAATTGTGTTATTTCGTATTGTTCTCATTTTGTATTTTCGAACCAAAAGATCTGAGTTTCCGGCTTCCCACGCCGTCTGAAATTCTCGACACAGTCGATTGTCGTTGAGCTTTCGTTCGAATCAAGTGTATCGAGTCGCGTACAGAATAAATTACTCATCGTTCTGAATAGAAGTGCTCTCAATTAATTTCGATCCTGAATTCGATCTCCTAAATTCAGACGTCACCGCGACCTCCTGACGAATCCTTACTATCCGTATTCAAACTGTTCTCACAACAGTACGGATTAATTAGAAATTCTTTAGAGTCGCTATTCAAGAAAACGCAAAAATTCGTTCGATATTATAAGCGCATTAAATACGCAGTAATTTTCTAATTCAAGAAAAATAATATCTCTAAAGCGCATTCACAAAATCGGTATATTTGTCAGATAATTTCTCGCTGACAGATTTTTTATCATATAAACTTTACGTTACTTTGAAGCTTCATCTTTGAGTATTTTCTAATAATCATAGGTTGAATTTAAATTACTCGAGAATAAATCTTATGATATTGATTTTATTCTTAGATAATTGCCGAATCTTCCAATCGTACCTACGACACGCTATCGTGAATGCTCGTTATATACATATGTGCAGGCACTTGGACTATATGCTTCTGTGATTTTGCGCCGCGTTTATGAGTACTTATCACATGTGTCATGCAAATAGTATCGCGAATAGACGCGTTTCATACACATGCGTGTGTCTCTAATTAACATGTAACCCTCAATTTTCTTCCGCTTGAGTTCCGCCTTAGAAAGAATTGCGATAATTGTTGTGCGGTGTATTCCACTAACGCACATGTGTGCCCCATTATGTAATTAAAATAATTTGCATGAATCACGTTAATAATTATTCACGGCTGCCATCTATTTAATTCTCTTTTGATCTCAATCGAATCTGCCGATCGAACCGGATTGATTTTTACATCAGATTTTCGGTTATCTGTATCCACGGATGCGCTTTGATATCGTCGCAGATGGGTACGTCAACGACGATAACGATGTTCAATCGTGTGGTGACCTTACGCGTGGAAATTGAAACCGCGAGAGCAGCTTGATTAAAGCCAAATCACACGACCGTTCGATTAACCAACATTGTCTTCGTAATCTTAACATCGATATCTAGAGTCACGCTAGAACTCGAAAGAAAAGAAGAAATTCCACACTAAAGTATCATGATTGAATAAATAAGTAGTTGGCAATTTTATTTTTAAATTGATTAATTTTGATTCTCTAGAGACGAAATTGTTTTAAAATAAATGATTTTCTGACTTCGTTTCGTTACTGTCTATTCATTATTCTATGTGATCTAAAGATTAGAACGCGTTTTTAGAATCAATTCCTACCGATTCTGTTTGATCGATATATCTTTTTGCAGCACATTTGATTTCTTTTCGTCGTCAAATGAAGAGCACGAAAGCGGGTTTAATCGTAACAATCGGGATACAACTAGGTCGCCGGCAACTGATCGATAAAGATCAATGTCGAGTCATCTGCGCGATGATCAACCGCATATACGATCGCATATTCATTGTCTGATTAGCTGCACCTTGCGTCACGCGTCGACCCAGCGGGTCTGGAAAGCACGCTGCATCGCGCGAATTGCACGAGTTCTCATGACCTTAACCTACGCCCAATCAAGCCCTCTCCTCGTCGGAGAACCTCGACAGAACGCTCGGATGCTATCTGCATCTCGCGTCCTTCGTCTGCCGCGGTTTCCTGAATCATTGATAAACAGGTAGCGGCTGATACACGATGGGAAAACCGCGTTCTCGAAGACGCAGGTCCGACCTTCGTCCTGGCGATCCCTCCGACTTCTCCTTTCTGTCTCGCGTTTCCAATTCTAAAAGGATCTTTGGAAACGCGATCGGACTAAACTTATCAGCGACTACCTGCATGTTCGAGATAATGATATCGAACATGTGTCTCGCCTCGTCGAATTGGATTCGGCGGATCATGCGCGAGGTGACGCCCCGAAGAGAGCAGACCGCGAGGTTCGCCGTTAATGAATTAAGGACTTTGATTTGATAGCGACTTAATTAATTTTTTTTAATACTTGACGAAAATTAATTGGAATTTTAAAATTTAAAAAGACTTCTAAAATATTTTTTTTAATTATCAAAAAGTAAATTATTATGGAACGGAATTATTCAATTATTTCTTCTCTATCGCTTCAATTCTCCTAAATCTCAATCGCGCAAGATTGCATTTTACTTGCATCAGCTGTTACGATCTGCTCAAAATCTGACTTAAAATTTTTAGCAATGCGCGAGAGTCAATCTAAGCTGACTGAATAATAATCTGCGGAAACTCTTTAGCCGAATGAAATGCGATTCACAAGATTGGTCTCTAAAATAAATCGTACTTCCTCGGCAAAGCGCCCTTTTAGACGAGACTAAATTCCGGCTTCTCCGAATGGCTGTTCCGTCCCTTCGCTCGTACCTGGATCCTCAGGCGTGGTCCCAGACGGACCCCCGACGTTCCCACGAGACCCACCGTCGGGCCGCCCTCTGCTCAGGTCGCTGATCGCCAGCTTCGTGGTGTCCGGTGATCAGTTCTTCGGCGCGAGGTCAGCCGACATCCAGCATTTGATGGTGGTCACCCGGTGGCCTGGTATGAGGCCGTTTCACGCAGCGGTTACATCGCGACTGATCGCGATCGCGCATCGTGCTCGCGTGCATGCATGCCTCCTTAAAACTAGTTTGGAGACACACGAGCCTCTTGTCTGTGTGTGTCAGCGGCGCGCCGGAGGGAGCAGGCGCAAGTTTATCGATCCGCCGTGACTTCCCAGTCACAGACCGTCCGCAAACTCCTCGTCCGCGTCGTGCCGCCACTCCGGTACCTGTGCGCCACGAGCGAACCACCCCTCCCGTTCCAGAAGGGTTGTATCTCTCATTGTCAGTCCCAACGTGACGCCACTCCATTGTCACTATATGCTCGCGTCATCGTTCCGTTCAAACCGCGCTATGTTTGCCAGTGATCTCGCCGCCCCCGCCTCAAGTTCTTCGTCCGAGAACTTCCGAGAAGCCACCCTCGCATTTCAAATCCTAATGACGTCACTTCGGAATCCCCGATCGCAAATGATTGCGTCATCGGTTGCGTCATTCGGTGCATGCGGTGCATTTCCCTGCGTCATTTATAGTTTTATTCGATCTCGGATTTGTTCTTACTCCACTTTGTAATCTGTAGGATTTGTCTTTGTGTTCAAAAGCACC
Organism: Tetramorium bicarinatum; assembly: GCA_928718305.1. Classification (NCBI taxonomy): domain Eukaryota; kingdom Metazoa; phylum Arthropoda; class Insecta; order Hymenoptera; family Formicidae; genus Tetramorium; species Tetramorium bicarinatum. The sequence goes on along the minus strand of OV788319.1, from coordinate 7,078,506 downwards.
CAAGTGATTGTATCTTTTGCATTGTTGTTATCAATCAAATTTAAGCTCAAAGTTAAGCTCGTTGCAACATCCACTCTTTTCGGATCTCTACGATTTGCAGAAACATTTCATTTTCTTAACTATCTACAAAGATTTCTAAAAAATTGTATGTAATGAGTGATGCTCGATACCTTTTCGAGTGATATCAGACACGTGGCGCGTGCACAGACCGCGGTTACGTCATCGATCAACAGCTGATGTACACGGAAGCTGCTGGTTCATTCATAGATTTACGGCGCATTACGCGAAAGAGTTGCACAATCACCTCCGTTTTGCACAATTTTCGCGACTTACGGACGACTCGTCTTTATACGCTGTAATTCGATGATAGCAATAATTTACTTCAGCAACAATATTCTGCCAATTTTCATTTTGTACGTCGAGTCTATTAAAGCGTTATGCCAGGCATAATTACGTCGACCCGATTATCGATTACGTGTATCCTGCAGATTACGAAGCGATGTTGACCAAACTTTTATTCTCCATTTTATTCTGTTACAGAATCTCTCAAGCGTGTCTAATCTTCAATAAAATAATTAACTTGATTTTTTAAATATGTACTTTCTTTTATATATATATATATATATATATATATATATATATATATATATATACACATCTATACATCTAATTTATAATTTTCAAGTTACAAATTTTTCAATAGATTTATTGTTTATATATCGTTGCAATAATAACGCATTTAAGAATTATTCTGATTCCTTCCTCAGTAAAATCAATTTTCAAATTTAATTGTGGGCAATTTTTAAAATTTAATATCCAACGGTATACATATTGTCGATCATATTCAATGATTTCCGTCAAAACAAGAAAATTGATATTGATTTTTTTTCTAAATTTATCCAATGTTATCCCTGGAGAAAAAAAGATTGCTTATCAAGTACAACATTAGGTAATGTCTCTATGCAATAAATGATGATTTTTCATGCGCAGTATTTTATATTAAAATTACGTCAATTAAGTTGATGGCCATGAATATATGATGGAAAAAAATATAATTACGCCGATCGATCGCACGATATTCATGTAAACGAGTTGGCAAATTGAGGCAAACCACCGATATCATTAGCTACTATGAGATGATGCAATAAAGTTACAATGAAGTTACATTGAAAAAGATTTATGTGTTTGTAGATCAAACTGATTTACGTCTCTTTTTTTTCTGAAAGTAATACATAACGTATAGGTCTTTTTCTATACGATATCGTCGAATTTATTGCATCATTTCGCAAAGTAATTTAATATGATTAAAGTTCGATATATTATTTCTCTCATTACATGACTCCGCCAAGACGTACAGGAATTATAAATTCTATCGATTCAAAGGGACCGTATCTTGTTCAACAGACATTCTTATTTAAAGTGGAGCGGAAAAATTCGCTCATAACAGTCAGTCGGTCAATGACGCGCGAATAGGATTCACTGCCCGTCTATGACTGTATCCTGTGTAGAAGCGAAGCCGTAACACTCTGGCTGTTCGTGACACGGCAATTTGTATTCTGGTAACTTGAGGATTAGGTCACACTCGTGTGTGCAGTCCCGCTTTTCTAATGATTAAACTCCGCTGAAACGCATGTATTTCCTACCGTACGAGCACGTGATGTCGGAGATACGTGGGTCTCAACATTGCGAATAAACGAGCACGGCGGCGAATTAATCACAGTGAATACCAATTAATCATCGTCAAATTATCGACCAAGCGAAATCAACGAGGTGCTTTGAAAAGTTATAAAAAAGAAACATATTAAAATTATGCAATAACGTGACGAGAAGTCAGATTATCAAACATTACAATTAACGTTTTCAATTAAAAGCAAATTTCGTACAGAGACTCGACGGAATGCTAATTATATCGTTTAAAATAATAGAAACCGTTCGTAATAAAAGCGACAATTGTCAAAAACTCGGTAATTGTGCCTTTAACGACGCACTATTTGCGATTTGCACCTTGATGAATAACAGTCGATTAATTCGCGTAGGACGTATTTGCACGTCTAATTACGTAGATTTCAGCTATCGCGCGTGTCGGATATCAAACACAGAAAAGTTTGCGGAACACTACTCACTCGAACTGTCGACTCGCGGTCGTTCTAATCAACAAGGCAAAGATGTTCATTGTTCAGGATCCAGCGATTGACACGATCGGCACTGCGCTGTTAATGATACAATTTATTTCTCGAGATCATCTTACGAGCTCGATCGAATTTCTTCCTCGCGATCAGATCTCAGCGCTAGATTCGTAGATATCTTTTTTGGTTTTGAATTACGGAACAAGAAATTTTCACATTTATTTCATAAAAATAAAGAAATCCGTCCATTCGGTGGAGCCGCGAATTTTTTTCGTTATTCTCTCTAGCGGAACGCGAAATTTGTAGTTAAATCGATAGAGCATACCGACGTCTCATTGAATTGGACCATCAGTCTTCCACATGTTTCATTCGTAGCACAATTCGAGCCCGAACACTTATGTCCGGCAGCTGACCAGACGATAATACAACAGGGTAAAATTGTCGTTAACGATAATTTTACGATGCATCGCGCCTGTTCGTTTACACGTTATCGGTGAATTTATTACACGCTCGTTGTATAACTTTGAGCGATGATAATGCACCGTCACTGAACTTTTTTTTCATCTTGATCTTGATGCTATAGAAAGGTAATTTTAGAGTATTTTAATTAAAATCAACAGCCTATTTTCAGTATTCGAGTGTCTTGAAATTTTAATTTTAATTCAACCATCTGACAGGCACGATAAGGAAGTGGTTTAACGTTTTATTGGAGTCAATTTGTAGTTGATCTAATCGATCTCAGTAGTAATATATTTCGAGTCTATCTTGCTGAACACATTCTTCTCGTTTTTAATCATTTATATAATACAAATAGTGATATCTTAACATTTCTATTTCCCGCAATTTTTACCAAACTTCTTCTCGGAATAAATCAATTAATTAAAACTTTTCAAAGAAGAGAAGAATAATAGTTTCGAGACGATTTGTTTAACATATTGTAAACAAAATGTAACTTGTTAACATAAGTCTAAGTTCCTTTGCAAGCGTAGAGCTTGGCATATATCCGACTAGAAGTGACATTATCTGCTCGCACACGCATACCTTTCGTGGTTCCTTTTAAAGCATCGGTTACGTAAGGTTCGCTCTTGACTCGGCAAAGGTCGACATTGAAACCAGGTCTGAATGAATCGTGTAACTGGAACGCATTCAAATACGCGACGATTTTCCCCGGCAATTTCAATAAAACGGCGTATACCCACGTGTAATTTAGACGCGCGCGTGGATTCTGCCGGCCATTTAGATCGAGATACGAGATTTTGCGGACACCTGATCTCTCGTCAGGTCTGCATGTTGCTCGCTTCTCATTTGAAATACTATAGCGTAACTGCGACAGCATTGCACACTTGCAATTATAATTTGTGCCTCGTTCCTTTCCTAATTTCATTAATTTGACGCACGTCAGAATATGTCAAAGAGAGAGCTGGATATATATTAGTATATATACACATATATATATATATATATATATATATATATATATTACATATATTGCTATATAAATTGCTATCATTGCACAAGTACAGATATATATTTGATAAGACTGTCTTTGATATCTATTTTAAGAACTGATAATCAGTATTTGATATTTCTCTGCAAGTTGATACAGCAACAAAAAAATTTATAAATAGATTGCGATATACATATGTATACATCATATACGTGATATGCACGTGCGCACTAATAAATTCTAATTAAGAAGAGAGACAGAAATAATCGAAAGTCTGATAATGAGAGCGATATAGCTTTAATATAGCTTTAAAAAAATCTGCTATATTTGAGCGTCTGAGTGAGCGACAGCGATGAGAACTGCTGGATATATCGTTAGTTTAGTCTTTGCAGCAGACTTATATGATATAATTGACATACTAACTCACTGAGCTCATAGTTTTCATGTTTCCAAGTGTCGATGCCGCGCGTATGTTTTTTCAATTAAAATTTGTCACGCGAGGAGTCACGTGCTTCGAGCGAATTACCCACCCCAATCAATTAGGCACACGCCCAATTTCGTGACTCATTGTCAGATCAAATTTACCACTTTGTTTTCTGTCCCAATTAGTTTTATTTATCTTATTCTAAATTCTTTCATAAAACGCAATGAAATAACGTGTCGGTGATGTGGTAAATTAACTGAAAAAGTAATTTGAAATTACCGAGCGATTTTTTAATCAAGATTTATCAGGTTGAAAAAGTTACGTTAATATTAAAATCACGTCGTGCATTATACTGCAACGCGTATTACAATGCAGTCGGGAAATTATGGTGATGTGAACGATCTACTAGGAAGAGCGTCACTCGTGAATCAGTGGATTTCTGCAATCTGCGAAAAGAGATGGCTGTTCTTAAAAGCGTGGGAGCAGATAATTTCGGAGAACTTAAAATTTTACGCCTCTAACTGATGAGATTTCCACATTGCACATCTGATAATTCGGCGAATCGCGTCGATGCTGAATTCTCTTGTACACGTATTCTTTCATTGCTTCTACGTGCACCACCCACGTATCGTAAACACGTTGGCGGACAACAATAAGAGCATCGCCGAGGGAGCATTACGCAAGCGCTACCTTACACTTGCTTCTTCAATTACGGACCCTTATGCCATATAAACGGTTGCGATGCTACAGTCGAGTACACAAATAATCAGAGATCGGAGAATCACCGCGCGGTTGTTTCATCAAGCATCATAAAATCTCCATCGATCTTTTCAAAACAAATTAGATAAAAATAAAGAAAGGAATTTAATTCAGAGAGTCAACAAGAAGATGTAAATTTTTCATTTAAGAATTCCATCACAGTTCAAGCTGAAATTAATAAACGTGGCGTTAATTAATGGAAGCGGCCTCATGCTCGCGTTCTCCAATTACGGACTATCTCCCGGCGATTATCTGATGCATGAACATATCGCGACACAATCACGGCTAATGTGACATAACAGATTAAACAGATGCGAGTTTACCGGCGCCTGTTTGGATGAAACTCGCGGCCGGTTTACGCAAAGCGTTATCGCGTGTAACTTGAGAGCTCTCCTCCGCGTAGTGGACCACACGCGAGCGATTCGGTATTGCCGGTACCCCTGGAGACGTTGTCGTGATATTTTTACACACTGATCTCTCGGCCACGCTTCTCATCGTCACTTAACACCATGCTGAGAAGTTAAATTCTCACTTTTCCGCGCTCGCGACTATTCCGTACATACACGATATGAAGAATCTTAATAGCGTTTTTTGTCTTTTATATACATATATATATAATTGACACAATTATCCTATTATAGATACTTTTACAAAAACATTTTTTATATTACAATAATAAAACAGTATAATAATGCTATTAATAGGGTGTGAATTAAATAATTTTAATATAATTAACAATATATGAGAACGTTTTCTTATTTATGTTTCATAAGTCTGTCTATTATTTTGCAAAACTGTCGTGAGCTTTTTAATTTCACGCTCTATTTATTCGCAGTAGTAAAAGCAAAAGACTTTTACGGTGTTGCCCTTATACCAATTTATCTCTTATCTGGTATTCGCGTCCAACTTTTTCTGTTGCTTTTCTATCAGAATAAAGCTTAAGCATTTTTAAAGCATTTTTAAAACATATATAAATATCGTTACATCTAACATTGATCCGTGTTGTCATATTTTTCTACAGCTTCGAATACTGAACGTTCAAACGTAACGCGTAGGAACATCTCAAACTTGTGACTATTTATACATTTTTTTTCATTCGCGCGCATGAAAGGAGAGGGATTCTAAATCGACGACACCTATGCTTGGTGAATTGCGGAGAAGGCGTTTTCCCAGATTTCCAGGCCCTGTTTTCTCCGTTTCACCGCGCGACGCTTTTCCGCCGACGAGGCCCGCAAACCGCTCTCCGGGCGACGCGAGCGCCTAAGCGCTTCCGTAACATATTCGCAGATTGATAAATTACTCCACGTGTTTAAGTTCGACCATGACGGGCAATAACTTAACATACGCTTTGATACCTCGTCTCTCCCGGGGTATCTTATCCCACCGGCTGTCTCATTCGCTCGCTCGCTCGCCGCGATTATATTATTTTCATCGTCGGATGATTCTCACGAGATTCCGTCAAGAAATCATCCGACAGGTGCGATCTTTCATTGTTATACTTACATGTTGGTCAGCTATGCTGGATGACACGGCGCTCGCTCGTCGTCCTGGTCGAGGAGGATTCCGCGGTGCCGCAGCGCATTCCGGCAATCGTGCACATGAGGGCATTCATTCGATTTCTGCACAATGGTCTATGCAAAGAAGATGCCACGCGTCGAGTCTTCACACCGTTCTCCCGCTTCGGTGTAATTTTCCTTTTTTATTTTATCTTGTCCCAACAGAGAGGAATCGGGAACTCCTCCTCCTCCTCCGCCTCCAATTTCGGGAAAAGGAGAGCTCCGCGTGCGCGTTGGAGACCAACGAGATCGGAATGCAGACGTATAAATTACACGGACCGTTCAGAACCAGTTATCAACTAAATCCGGCGCGGACGAACGCCACATGAGCGGGAAGGAAGCTAGGCGACGAAAGTTTGTGGAGCCGCTCTTTGATCCGGCATTAAAGCCCGCAATTATATTTTATAATACCGACGTCTCTCTGGAAACCGTTATCATCTTACCGTCGGTTATTTCACACTCGTTATCGGTCGTTTCCCGATGCTATCGCTCGACGGAAACTTTTCCAGAATGACGATCAGCCGCGAAAAGTTGTGGAAAAGAAAGGGAGAAGAAACTGAAAAGTTCCGGCGGAGGGTGTCACGCAGGGACTGGAACTGACTTAATTTCCGAGAGTTCAGGAATAGTAACCCCCGTCAGCTACAATTCAGCGATTATAAAAGTAGCTCAGGGTCGAATTAAAAGGTACGTCTGTCCAGCCGCGCATCTTCGTGACCCCTTTCTGAATTGAAAATAAAAGCGAGCGCGCGCGGGGAAAGAGAAAGGGAAAGAAGAGCGCAAAAGCCCTCCCCCCTCGTTTTTACAGCCCCGTCTGAGCTGTGCTTTTGTATTGCAATTTAATGCTGTTTTCAGCTTCGCTCTTACGGCGGCGAAGAACAAGATTTCTTTTTTCTTTTTGAATTTATTATTTTCCACGGACCAGTTCACAGTCGCAACCACCGGTCGAGAACCACCCTTCGTGTCCGCATTGAGAATGAAATTCACTTAAAGATTAGAGTGGTTCCGAGAGCCCTGAACGGTACGCGACCTTCGGGCCGGAGTAATCGCGCTCTTTTCGCGGCCACTCGCTACCCCCTTTACGCGCGACGACGCACGATGACAGATAAGATCTGAGAGACGCGTCGCGTCGCGTACACCGGGAACGGCGCGATAGTTGGCACTGACAGATCCAACTATTTCATTCACAGTCGTCGTCGCCGTCGTCGGGCTTGACCGCGCGAATCGTCGCCGTCGACGGGCTTGACCGCGCGATTCGTCGTCGCCGTCGCGCCTGTGTGCGTGTGTACGCGACTCCCGCGTACACGCCAACACGGTGACGTGGATGAATGAACCACGGCACGCATACATGCACATGTATACATTCACACATACAATGAAGGAACGATACCGCGCGATTACGCGGTGTAGGTGGTTACGAGCTAGAACGAGCGAGGATGTGCGACGGGGCTTTAAACGAGTGCGGCCGAGAAGACGCGCGAGTCCTCCTGCGTGTCGCGATCAGTGCACGCGCACTTCTCTCATGCATAAATTCAAAACACATTATCCAGTGTTCCCGCCAAACTTTCATCAATGAACGTACAAAGTTCAGAAAAATCATAATTTCGAAATTTGAGAAGTGCGAAGAAATTATACATAATGTTTCAAGATATTGAAATTGTATTATATTCTTCAAATTTCAAAGTTATGACTTTTCCGGCCGTTATATCATTTTTCAAATTTTGGCACATCTTTTTCAGGATCTTGCATGTTCATCGATTCTTTTCTGTAATCGCGACATCCTTGACAAGAGAAATGTCTCGCGTAAAATCAAGTACAAGCAACATGACAGTATCAATTACATTTGAAGCTGTATAATTAAATTATATAATATTTACAATCAATTGCAAATATAGACTACAGACTGTAAAATAAATCTTCAATATTTTCATTTTAGCTGTCTGTAGAAACATAATCGGATGCGCACACTCAGCATTATTTTGATATTAAGATATTAATGCAGCGTAATTGTACAATTTAAAATATTTAAATCAGTTAGAACAGAAAGAATATATGCAACAAAATATATTTGAGAAAAACGAAAAAATTGTTTTATTATAAGTAACATGAATTTTTCATGTCCATTTCAATTAAAGTAGATTAACTTTAATCTCAATTTAATTTACTTATCTTTTCTATTTCCAAGAATTAGAAAAAATAAATTAAACCGAGATTACAATTAATCTACATTAATAGAAATAAAAAATGGATATCAGTTTTATGCTACTTTGTTCTGAAGAAGATTCTTAAAGATTTTCATTAAAAAAAAAAAAAATTATAAAAGAAAGATGTATCTATTCAGAGCAAGAATCCATAATTAATTCAATCTTGATAAAAATGTCACATGTCCTCTTTCTGTTCTTACGAATGTAATTACATTTATTTCTTTTCACATGCATATGAGATAAGTAATAATAAAATTGCGGCAGTTGTTCATCGAGACTTTATTCTCTCGTATAAACATAACAAATCGTTGTGCTAGAATTTATATTATCTGTATATTGTACATATATATAGTTTTATGTATATGTATAGTATATGTGTACTATACATATATATGTATAATATGTACATGCATAAATCATCTTTTATACAACGACATTATTTCGAACTTCAAAACACCGTATATGTGTTTTAGGCACTGGAAAGTGTTAACAAAGTTTTATCTTCCTTGTAATAACTTTTGAAAAGATATCCTCAAAAGTTATCTCAATAATATATATGTCGAAATAACATTAACTTATTGCAGAATATCCTATATACTACACTTTCGATATCGTTGCAAAACTAAGTAAACGAAATTTTAATTATTTAATTAACTTAAGAAAGATATATTTTATATAATACTATAATGAAAGAACTCAGAACATAGTATTTCACTCCCTTCCTTGTGACATACATACAACTATATTATATTAATATATGGATTTCTCTCGTTAAATATATCCGACGTGTTTAATGTATATATGTATGTGTATTTATGTTTCCAATATAAAATACTGTACCATCCACTCTTCTTTTCGTCTATTTCTCCGAGAAATACGAAATATTATTCGTGTTTACACGAATATGTCTCTCTTTTAATTTCGTAAGATGTTAAAAAAGAATAAGCGTTTTTCGATGCTCGAAAATATCAGAATTAATAAAAAAAACATGTCTTTACAAAAGATTAAAAAAGTCTAGTCTTTTAATAGTTCTAACAATATTTGGAACATTTCAGTTTTTGCATATTTCAACCCTTATCTAATCTGCATTTAACTTAAAGACAATAGAGATAAATTTATATAATCATCGTATAAATATTTTAATTCATTCAAAATAACGTAATTGTATATATGTAGAAATTTTTAATTATAGCTTTAAATGGTTCAGATGGCAGAAAACTATATAAAAATTATCATATATATAAGCCGCTTAGGCGCCTATATACTTTCTTGAATTATGATAAAGAAAATACTTGGGGGGGGGGGTGGGAGGGAGGGAGGGAAAGAGAGAGAGAGAGGTTTCTCTTCCGCTTTAATGTCATAATTGGGAATCATCCTATACAAAGAGTTTCTTATAGATAATTATACAAAAATATTAAAATTTGTATTTACTATTCAATTGATCAACGTTGATGTATATATATTTATATATGTGTGTATGTGTGTGTGTGTGTGTGTGTGTAATGTGTATATCCCCATTGCATATTTTATACAATTCAACTAAATTTATATAGGCATCGTACGATTGATATGATAAAGCTTAAGAAAATATCTCGCATGATGGCAATATACTTTGGTTAAAGCATAGCATAAAATATGACTTATTTACTGGCCCATTTATTAGCATAGTGGCGATTCAAATTAATTTTAATTTCCATCTTTGTAATTACATGACAATATAATTTAATTTTCGATGCAATCAATATTAGAAATTAATATTGATGAATACTGTATTTTTTTTTCTTTTTTGCATTCAGCATATCCTAATAGATATATATGCTTAATTTAATTTGTACTCTTAACATACCCTTTTTATATAAAGAGATGTCAAATATGGAGCTTGTTTCGAAAGAGAAACCCATTGCTACGAAAGTGATAATCATCTAATCACAATCGGTTTCACGTCTTAAATTCAAATCAAATTTTTCATCGAGGTCTTTCAAAAAACTAATCCAAAATCTATAATTTGTAATAGTATAAAGAATTCAGTACATTATATAAACTTTACCGATTAATCTCCTACGTCAGAATCGCCGTCGCCTATGGCATAAAGGATATGGAAGGCAATTCCAAGAAGCGCAGTTCCTATAAGATCGCCTGCTGCTGTTAAGTATGGTATCGCGGAACTGTCTGGATCCATACCCCTCGTCCACATCCAAACAACCATTAATTGTGCAATATATAACAACAGGATTACCTAAAAATTAATCAAACAATTATAATCAATATTTCTTTCTAAATTTCAAGTATTGAAACAGTTTATATCATATTAATACAAATTAATATGTGCTGTAACAATGCTATAACCTGCAACATTGCAGCAATCAAATATATCGTAATAAATATAGGCGTAAACGAGGTATGTCCCGCCTGAAGGTAACTAATGGTATAACTAAAGATTAAGTGCCCTGGTATCACCATCATCAGCAATACTCTGGCTGTTCTCGCATGTCCTCCTGTATAAAAAATTCTTTATTAAATTCAATGCAATTAAAGACGATGCAATTATGTCTTGTACATAAGTGTTTTTAACAAACTTACCTTTATCAAAAAACGCATGGAATGGACTAATGCAAACGTTGAGAGATCCTTGAACACCTGTGTGATAATCTTTATGCAGGGACGTCGATATTCTACTGGCCTGAACGGCGACCAAGTTCCCCCCAACGCCATTAATTACTAATTGAAAAACCGCTATGCCTTTGTAGCTCGATATGGTATAATCCAAAATTAGTCCACCGAGACTGAAATCAATTTTGTTAATACGTGTTGTTCCTCATGAAATTTTTATCAAATAGGCCAAAAAAAAAAAAAAAGAGTATTTACCTGCTAATTAACATCGCGGATATCACAGGCGTCCAGCCGTAATCCAATACTTCTTTAGTAAACGGATTTCTAGCTGCTATATAACACCAAACAGGAGTTATAAATACACAAAATGCTATCAATGTTGGAGCTAGCCATGGAGCGTAACCTATAAAAGCATACATTCGTGTCATTTGAATATAACAAGAACGAAAAAATAAATCGATTAATTATTTATACCTATTGCGTTGTACAATAAAGAAGCGATCCACGACAAAAGAGCTAAGGTTGTTAGATCTCCTAAGGAGGCCGCAATCGGGGTAGCGACATTATCAGGGTTGATGTTCATTCGTCGTGACAATAATATGACCGCGACCATCACAAGGGCCAGTAGGAAACTGGCTACTGAAGCTGTGACCAAGGCACTGGCACACAACAAGAGTCCATGATGAATATCGAAGTGAGCTTCCGGGATCCAACCGAGGATCACAGCCGCCAAGGACGCCAATAAACCCACTACCATAGCCTGACACTGGATTAAGGCTAAGTTTCCGACTATCAATGTCCACTGTTGCTTCTTCGTATCCATTTGACCTAGATTAGCTTGGGTCGACAATCTGGAGGCCAATGTCATCTCCAGATTTCCTTTCAAACCCAACAGTGCAGGAACTAATATATATACCTCAGATACCACTTGATATACTGGCCAATGCTAAAATTTGACGTTTTATTTATGAAATTAAATTTATTATTATTTTTAAATTCATATTAGAACGACTGTTAATTTCATAATTTCAAGTTCTCAAGAAAGATGTAACAAAAAACTTTTAGTAAAGAAAGGCAACGTGTTGCTACTGTATTTCATTTAGTGTATACATTTCTTATTTCAGAATTCCTCAGAAATAAAATTATGATATTGAGAGATTCAATTTTTGAATACCTGCACCACGTCTAGCAACAAACTAGCGGCGACCATGCCGAAACCGGCAAGTAGGAAGGGTATAAACATCTGGATGGATATAGACCAGACGCTTTCATCGTCCGCATTTTCCGTCTCCTTCCTTAGATTATCCCTTTTTCCGCTGCTAAATACGATGCTGTCGCTGTTCACTGGCGATGGTATCAGCCGCCGTATATCGCCCCTCTCGTTTTCATCGCTCTCGTCTTCGGAGTTGATCTCCAAATCCATATTATTGACATCGGTGATGCTCGAAATGAATAGCTCGTCGCTACCCAATCCCACCATTTTATTCGGCGACGAGCTGTTCTTCTTTAATTGCCTACGACGGAATTCACTGTGCCCATAACGGTCTTCTTGTACCTTCGCATGGCTCATCCTTGTTAGCTTTCGTTTTGCGGATCACCGGCGGATACTAGCGACCAAAAACGGAAAGTTTCATTAAAGTAGCCAAAAGAAAAGTTGAAATAATTATTTATGTGTCACATCTGATATTTAATTTCTAAAGTAAACATGATCAATAGATCCAAAGATTGAATTAAGCTAATTTAGCTTTATTGATAAAAACGCACTTGAGTTTAATTTTTCGTGATAAGAAATATTACATTATATACATATTAATATACATACGTATCACTTCTCACAATGTATTTTTATAGCTTGATGTTAATAAAAATTTAATGAGAGTCCTACGAAGATAAAAGTTGATGGAAAGAATTTCGTTGACGCGGATTAATATTAGCAAGCAAAATATTAGATTCGCACGACGTAATTATCTTGTATCAATAAACGAATTTATAAAAAATGCATTTCTTCTTGCACACGACACGATAGTCTATTATCTAACGTCGGTGACGACTTGCGAGTGTTACTAGAACCACGTAAGCGACAAATACGTTTCGTCACATTTGTTCTAGCCTGTTTTTAGAGTTGAATCTAATTTAGACTCGAATCTAATTTAGACTCTCTGTCGGTTTTGCAAGTCCCTGATTCTCTTTCCTTTCCTTTTATTCCACTCTCTCTCTCTCTCTCTCTCTCTGAGTCGTATAATCCCGTATATTTATAACATATATCTCGTATATTTAATGTTACTACTACTACTACTACTACTACTACTATTACTACTACTACTACTACAATTCTACATATAATACAATTTTAATACAGTTTTTATAAATAATTATTAAATTGCTGTAAATTTTTATAATTCTCAAATTATTGTATAATTTTTATAATTATTACATTACTGTACAATTTTTATAAATATCCTGAAATTTCTTGCCAATTGATAAGCAAACAACAATAAGCAATGGAATTCCAAATTAGCTACCTTATTAAAAGAACATTCAAAAATAGTTTTTATTATAAATCTTAATTTTCCTTTAAATGCCTTTAAATTACATAAAGATAACAGAAAAAATTTAGAAAGGATATAAAATAAAAATCAGTAATTCTATACAGATAGTGACCTTTCATCAAGCAAGATATATTTATTACATTATCACATCAAGGTTTCGCATACTGTACACAGTATTATCTTTATGCTCGAATAGTTCTGGACAAAATTTTATTCTTTGCAATCCAGTAATCGTTTACATAAGCGAAACGTAAAATTGTATTTATACTGTAAAATATTCCTCCTCAATAAATTTTTTAAATACACAATTAAATGTCGTTTTTAGTTCAGGGTCTCTTAATAATAATTCTGTATATTTATTTCCAACTTGGTAAACTGTGCGCTGATTATTTGTCGATTTTTAAATACATTACATTTTTTAAAGTGCAGATGTCTCTTATCGCATGTCACAAGGCAAACAGATAATAATAATGGGTCGAGTATCAAAATGACATGTAAACAAACTTGTTTGCAATCAAGAAGACTCGTAAATGCAAATCTTGGGTTTCATGCAATTATCATTATATTTTGCAAGATGTATATTCGATAGCAAAATACATTTAATTGCCTCTTTTATCATAAAATTTTTGTTCTACCTGATACTTTGCTAAAATATCAAATTACAACATCTTGCTTATCGCAACATCCGCGTCCACTGAAACACTGACTCACAGCTCTATTTTAATCTCTCCAGGAAAAAGACTTGCCTCCAATTTCTAACATTCCAAACAAAATTCTACAATAATTCAACTTACTTTTAACAAATTAAACTTGAACGTCGCAAATCTTCTGAAACGTTCGGAATCTGACACGTGTACAACCTCCGGCTGCGGCGAATCCCAAAAATCGCACAACACGCGAAATAAACGCACGTGCGATTTCGCCGGGAGATTCCCGCCGCGTCAGAAATGATCCGCAAAGATGATTTTTACGAAAGAACGAAGGAATTTGTCCTCGGTCGCGCGGCCGCCTGACAGCCCGGCCGCCATAACCTCAAAAACTACGTACCTCGAATGCGCGATGAATCTCCCTCGCGTGCTGGTCCATCGGCCGATCATGTGCGCGGTTTCCGCGTGCGTTGCCCAGGACGATCACGGGTTCCTCGAGGAGAAACGAAGGATCCCGGCGTCCAGATCACCGGGCGATTCTAACCACCCACCGCGAACCACACCACATACCTGCGCGCGGTGTAACTAGAGCCGTCGTCCATCGTCGATAATCGAGAGCTCAGAGTCGATACTATCGCTTGCGATTCTCGAATGGGGAGCCGCGCAGCCGGATCACGGTCTCGGTTTTTCACCAACACGACGAGAAGGCACGTCGGTGTGTCGCGCGGACAAATCACAGTGCTCGACGGCATCACCCGAGGTCACACCGACGTGCCGTCTCGATGTGTTCGTACAAAGTCGGGACCGCGATTTGGCGCGTTTTTGGTAATCGAGTTGTCGCGCGCGCGTTTTCTCGGTCGCGTCGGTTGCTGCCGCGCGACACTTTTATCGGGTTTTCGCGTAGAAATTGCGTCGCCGAAACGCCAATCCTCCCCCCCCCGTGGAGCCGATGTCGAGCTGAATCGAAAGGATGCGGGCGAACGTGGATGGCGTGGACAACTGGAGCGGATGACGACGAATTTCCAGCTCGGCTGCCGCGTTAGGTTAACCGGATTAACGAGCGCCGTGATTTGCGTTGCGCTTTGAAAGGTAAGGCGCAAATTTGCTTTTGTGCGTTCGAAGAATTGAGAGCGCGCGATGAATAAATAATGAATGGACGAGTAATAATCTTTGGTGCTATGAAAGCTATCGAGATACATGATTCTGTGCTATACTGATTATGAACGTTGGCGCCATTTCGTGCGCGCGTAAGGATCATTTTTGCGTGTCTATAGCATCGAAATTTGAACCTATTCGTAAATTGTAGCGATTTCACAAATATTGTAGATATTTCATATATCTGGAGTAATGTTTGACGGCTATCGTTAAAAAATTGTTGCCCACACAAATTTTGTTTTAATATTATTAACGTAACGAATGCTAATATTAATTTTTTGGGTAGTTACTCAGGCTATTGTCTCACGTACTTTGCTATATTCATAACAACGCGAACTTGGAGTGATATTTTACTCCTGATTTAAAGATTTTTACATGGTAGCCTATAAGAGCCTATACTAAATACGGAATTTATGAAATAATTTAAAATATTTAAAAAGTCGGGTATAATTTTATATATGAGAAACTAAAAAATAAAATTAAAACATGATAAATTATGTATGTAATATATATATATAATTTATTTCAGTTATATATGGATGTGGTAACCCTTGCTGCATATATGGATATTATAGATAGATGGGACTTATACTTTAATGTCGATTAATGGTAAATATTCATTTCTATGTAGATTAATGCAATTCGCAACATTATAGATAAAACATTTTATTTTGCAAGCATTGATGAAATATTTCCCTTCATTTTAGTATTAAAATATTTTTTAATATATTTTATTTTTTATTATACATATATTAAAATTAATATTTTAATGAATATAGAAAAAAATTGGGAATAACACTTTATTTCTATTAGAGAATATTAATTAAATTGTGATCGAGGTGCGGAGAACGATGCACTACTCTAAAAGCTAAAGATCTGACAATGAGTTCAAATCGAACAAAAAATCGGTAGATTTATTTAATCACCACCTCTCGAAAGGGAGAGGCAACCCATTCCAAGAGTATTTCGTTATGGGCACCCTTTTCTAGAGAAAACCGTTCGAACGGAAACGGCCTCTCTTCATTAGATAAATTGTGAAAGGCAAAAGTCTAAAGTGGCAATGTAGATATAATTTTTTTTATATTTATGTATCAATCATGGCACAGAAAGTAGTTGCTGTTATCTTAATTTCTGGCATTTTTGTATTAATTAGATCTGCTAATATATTGCTATATTTAGTGAATCTCATAAAATTTAATAGTTAGCTTGTTACGAATACAGCAAAGTTACATTTACAAGGTTGAAAATCAATAAAATATTATGAATAAAAGTTCATAAACTTATTACAAAAATAATCCATTTCCAAATATTTTGTATATAATCATACTCATTCACTTTTATTTTAATATTAATTATTAAATTGTTAATTATTTTTAAATTGATTATTTCCATGATACGTGCGCGAATGTCAAGAATGATGGAATAAATTTGTATTCATAAACAAAATCTTCTGTAACGTTAATAATAGCTTGCGGACGTAAAGCACGTGTACACACACACACACACACACACACACACACACACACACATATGTACATGTACACACGCTCATAATTAATTGTCCTACAGAAATCATATTACAGAATTCACATCAGATGTATTAAATGCATTATGTTTACACATTGAGACGTTAAAATACTGTTACCGTTTATTTACCATTTGACGTGTCAATTGCTTCGAAATATACCGCTCTCTTTCTCGAGAGAACAGACAAACGTCACTCGTTTGGCTATTCGTCTTATCTTATTGCCAGTACGTGGTGCTTGAAATACCTTATGTCTGGGCAACTAGGCATAGTGCCCATCGACGTACTCGTAGGTCTGATAATACCTCGCAACGCCTTGAGCGGTCGAGGTGTCTGATTTTCGGCAGAGGGAAAATCAAATCGTCACGTTAAGTCGCTTCTCTAAGTTACGGAATTTCAAAATCACGTTAATTTCAGCATATGCATAGTAGTACTATTATTAACGCAACGCCCTTTGCATTGTATATATCATTTTTTAAGTGTTGAATAATCGTGGCTTTTGAAGAGTGAAGAATTCGTGAAGGTAAGTGTTTAAGTTTTTAATAATTTGCTATGTCAGTTATTATCTTGCGATTTATTTTATTATTTATTATTTATTAACATGCGCGGATGATAGTAATATTAGCAATGCATTTGAAATTACACGAATTCTCGTTCCAATAATGGTGTATAGTTGAATACGGTGTGCTAAATTGTGCGCGGAAGATAAATTGTTTACTCTTTTCGATAGATGTAGAATAGGTCATTAAACGTAAGTAGAACTTGTCGTGGTGGTCGGGTATAATTATTAACGCTTGTATCTCCGGTTTGTTAATTACAACATGTAATCTCCGTGTTGAAATATAAAATAATGGTTTAGACATGTTCTTTGACGGGACGTAGTTATGTAACCAATCGCGTGTTCACGCTTGAAACACTAAAATACTCGAACGCGTAACACCGTAGTACATTATGTAATCGCATTGCTTCCGAACAAGTTATTTTTAATTGCGTAAGTTATTGTTTCAATTCATGTACAATTTGACATATTAATATAACGTAATGCTTACTTTGTCGAAATAAATAAATTCACTTATTTTTTATAAAAATTTGTGTTGTGTTTATTTCGTTTTATTGTTTCAGTTTTGATAATGGGTCGAAGAAAAACAAATCCGAAAAAGATTTTTGTCACTCAGAAAATTTGCAAGAATAAAGTAACAGAAAATTCGAAATTTGACGGAAAAGAAGCAACGGAACAAAGAAAAGAGAATCTTCTCATTGCCGATGCTGCGATCGACGTTTATTCGCGTTTGAAATTGCCACTCGTGCAGCATCCGATGCAGCATCCCTCGTCGGACGATAGCGACGAAGAGGACACTGTCGAGCTCAACTTCTGGCCACGTTTTGTCTTCGTGTCGAACTTATGTCCGATCTGCATAGAACGATCGGAGGAGACCTGCGAATTTTGTGGCATGGTTTCTTACTGCACCATTAAACATATGAAGCAAGACTGGCCGAAGCATCGCGACCTGTGCAAAGTTCTCACCGAAGTCTGCAAGATCGGAGGTGGCTTGTCGTTACTGTCGGAACTCAGCGCGGACGATTATCGCGTTTATCGTCTGAAATTGATTGAAATTGTGCAGTACCGCTTGGACAGGCCTCTCCAGCTCTGGGAGAAAGAGATCCTTCTTTATCCCCGCGTTTGTTGCAGTTGTCGTCGCTTCTCGACGGCTTTGAAATCCTGTCAGGCATGTGGAATCGGATTATTCTGCGAGAATCACGATGATGAACACGAAAAATGGTGTCGAGAGTTTCAAGTGTTTCGCAGGGTGTTGTTTATGCAGCATAAAATCGGTCATGTAAATCCCGAAATTCCGGATACCTTTCAGAGAGAACCGTTTTATCTGCCAGGCAATTTCGATCTGTTAATGGCACAGCTTTATAGTCGCTCGATATATTATTGCAATATGGATTGCTACACATACTGCAGTCTCTCTCATATATCGACTATTCCATTGACGGCTTTGTATTCTATGCAAATTTCTTGCCCGAATTGGAAGACTATCGATACTTTCGTGATCCATGTGATAGGTGCCGAGTTTCAATTCGAATGTATAAATTTGCATGTGTGGGAAAAATTCTTTCTGCACCTCCTTCCGAATTTGAAGCATCTGAAATTGATGTTCATTGGCCCGGAATTGAGTTTGCCGATAGCGCCGTTAGACCTGTTGACCGCTGTAAAGATCTGTTCGACTTGCAAATCATCCGGTCGACGAGTAAACGTTTCATTTCATCCTGAAAAATTCTATCACGATTTCTGTCACTCCAAACAGTTTGTAGAGCCACATCTCGTGTGCCTTTTTAACCCTGGCCTTTATCGAGAAACTGGTTTTGAAGGCAAAGACACGTGGCCGGAAACGATACGAGAATTCTGTAAAACAAAAGTTCCCGTTTGTGTAACGTCTTACACGAAGCAGGAAATTCCTCGAGAGATGATTAGGATAAGATCGATCACTGATGTTGAGACGATTTTGGAGCCACGAAGAAATCCATTCGCTTCGATCAAACCTGACAGAAATTTCGTCAGTGACGATACAGTGCCACTTATATATAAAAATTATTATCTGGCTATCGTTAGAGGAAAATTATAAGCAAGAGATATTTTTCTTTGAAATTATTTTACATTTAATTCCACATGAAATTTTCCTAGAATTTATTTGCTCTTTTATCCATTAATTTCTAATATCACTTCTATTTTATGTACAAATGTATGTGAAATTCATGAAAAGATTATTACATGACAATCAAAATTGGCGCGTTGTCAAATTTTATGTACACTATATATTTTTCGTTATATTGTAGTTCCCATTTCGAATTGGATCAAATTAATGCTTAAAATCTGTTCAATGATTTATTGTCTCACTCATGTATTATTTATGTATTTATATAATTATATAACGACATAAAATTTACAAACAATGTAACGAGGAACTTTATTCCATCTATAATCATATTATAATTTATGTATTGCATGATTAAGGCATTCTGGTCAGAAATTGTTTTATCAGTTTGTAACACAAAATAATTTATAATTTATAATTAACGCACTAGTATATACATAAGTTTATATATATTTTGTATAAGTAACGTATTAAAGTACTTAAAAAAACTATTCTATTTATCTTATATTTCGAAGGACGATTTTCTATATTACAGCAATTGACTTATTTTGTACAATTTTACGTATTTCATAAAATCTTATCGAAAAGTATTAAAATTTTATTCACGATAATAGTAATATTATTTCTGTTGAGTTATGGCAATGTTTTATATTATGAAGACATGGCTGTTTGCATTTTTTTTAATCATTTCGAAATCCTGTAAACTTGTGTTTAATACGCAGATATTGCTGTCCAAGTTTCTCCATGCTTGAAAATAAATTCGTCATCATTGCTGCAATAATCCAAAAAGATCATCGTGTTACTCATGTTCATATAAAACCCGAAATCTATAATCACGATTATTTGCTGATCTCTAAACAATAAATAAAATTATAGATAATATATCATTAAAATGTAATTACATCTATGAGAAACGTAGCAATCTAAAGAGATTACAGTAAAAAGATCATACATGATATTTGTGATTGTAACTTATTTAAATCTAAAATCGCAGATCTGCACCGCAAAAGAAATCTTATTGCGTTATATTGTATGTATCAGAGATTTGCACAGTTAGATTACTTTTCGATAAAGATACGAGAAAGCGATATCTTTTAAATATTTTTTGTACTTAAATATTATTTGTTACTTGAAATGAATTCTTCTCGCGGCGCATTATTTGGCTATGAAAAGAAAATGTGTTTATCACAGTTGTATAAAAATCGCCATAAACATAAAAGTTATTATTATCGCAAACGATACCGTGTTTTGTCCAGCTGAATTTATCTTGGAGTTTTGTGATGCCATGTTGACGTCGTAAAAATAACGATGGTAAGCACTGTCACAATGAGACGGCCAGTCTTTAAGGCATGCCGCATACGCTACGGCGTGAGCAATATAATTTTGTTCAAAGGTACCTCGGAACAAGTGCGAATAGGGTCCTGAAAAAGACATTATTTATGCCATCATTTTTTTGAAATTATTATTCGCGAGAATAAATAAGTAAAAATGTAACTTTATACTTCGATTCATTCTCTTAATTCGCAAAGCCAGACGCGTTTAAGATATTGTAAATATATAGGAATGAAGCTTTTTCTTTCAAGGGAAGCAGAAACAAAAAGTATTTTAGGATATTTCTTCTCGCACATTATAAGTGCTATTTTAATCAAATTACGAGAAAAAAAGAAAATGAGAGAGAGGGGGGAGGGAAGCGGAGAGATGATTTTTCTTTCTTTCTTTCTTTCTTTAACAAGCGTGAATAACATACGTTTAGTAGAAATTTATTAAGAAAATTGCGTTACCTAAAGCATAAACCCCGACGTCTTCTCCACCGTGAGACTCGTCCTTGAGGTATTTACCAGCAAAGTGCCTGTAGAAGGGTTCATCGCGAGTCGGATCGTCCTCGACTCTTCTCCAGGTCTCATTGACATTGTTGCTGTCGTTTCTTCGATGATAATAAAATCCTGGACCATTAGCGTAGGAGAGTGTTTCATAGGGTATCTTGCCGGGTGACTTGTTGGCGAAACCGAGGATATCGTTGCCTCTCTGGGGGTATCCGTTCAGCGTGAACGAATGCGAGTGATCAGCTGTGACGATGATTAACGTTTCTTCCATATTTAATAGCCGTAGAGCCACTTTTATTGCTTCGTCGAGTTCATATAACTCGCGCAGTGCCAGTTTCGCCCAATTGCCGTGATGGGCTATATCGATTTTGCCACTCTCGACCTAAAAGATTGAACAACAGTTGAAAAAAGAAAGGCTGTCAATTTACTGTTAAAATTCCAATTTTACATTATTCTGCGCTTTGAAAACAGAACAAGATTGTGGCGCTTTCAAATTATGTGTAGAATTATGCGCTCAAATAGCATGACCTCGACATGTATCCGGGAAGATAAAGCCTAAGAACAAATGGCTAAGAACGCATTACACGAAAATGGTCATCAACGCGTAATTTGCATAAGAATAGCACTATCCATCAAGATTGATGTGTTGTCTCGATTTCGTTTCATTAATGTCATTTTAATATTTATCAAGTGCATTATCCTATAACAATGATTTACATTCCCATAACAATGACTTACATTCGGTATAAATATTCAATGCTTGTTTAGTGACGATTACACTGTTCAACAAGAAATCCACTGAAGATAATCATTTCTCATAGTTTCTTGGTGCTAAATATTATCATGTTTACCAAATTCTTTCATCACGTTACAAACTTGCAATTAAAGTGGCAAAGAGGAGCTATTTCAATGTATTTTGTTACACTATATGTTGGAAAAGTTTTATTACGATCAAAATTAAATACTTATGTTATTAAAATAGCGACTTACAAAGCCATTTAGGTTTATCAAATATTTTTTAATTATGTTATTCAAACTCAAACTCAAATTGACAAACTGAAGCAATTGATAAACTTTGAAGGGATTATATTTAATATCGAAGAAATTACAGGAAACAATTATCTTTCTTCTTGTGCTCGAAAAAAATTATTTTTTGTTCAACAGCATTACTGACCATCAGCAGAAATCCATTTTTGTTCTTCTTCAGCAATCTTATGGCTTGCATCGTCATATTCGCTAGCGAGGGTGTCTTGGCGGTCTTTACGGCGTGGTAGGGCATGTGACTAGATGAGAAAACACCAAGAATATGCGATGTGTTACTTATATCGATGGACATGAGGTCTTGCGTATTGGTGACGGCCCTTCCTTTGGGATGTTTCGCTTGCCATTCGTTTACTAAGTTTTTACCATCAGATCGCACGCAGGAACCGGTTTCAGTCATGTTCAAGCCCATTTCTTGTGCTCCGCCACCCATGATAACCTTTCAAAAAATATGAATTTAATATTAGATTCAAATTGTAACAGTGAATTTAGATTATTTAAGTAAAAAACAGGATATAATATCGTAGATTTCTGAAAAAATGTTAGCACGTAAGGTTGATAGATGCATTATATATTTCCCATTGTGGATATTTATAATCATGATGATAAATTTCATTTATTTTATACAATTCTTATTTTATGTTAATCTACCAGTTTTTTAATTATGTTGATCTTTATAAATGCAGAGATGATGCATAGATAAATTACCTTAAACTGATTTCCTGGTTCATCCTCAACGAGTTGTCTCGCGATGTCCTTAATACAAAATTGCTGATCCTTCGGTATCGCGGAATCGCATTCCCAATCTCGATGATTAATGTGAGCGTAAAGTCCCGCGGGAGTGGCATGGGTAATGCGAGTGGTGGTAACAAATCCTGTTAATTGATCGTGTACGAATTATCTCTAAAATTTTTGTACGGTTTTTCTGAATAGTAATGACAAGGATCAGAATTAAAACTTTAGTAATTTCATAGATTAGGATTTTAAATAATGTGATATAGTATTGTAATAAGACATGCATACTATATTGTTAGGTATTTGTATAAAGGTATGTTCCATTGTATTTTACATATTCTGATTGTACGCTGGGCGATGATTTATTCATGCAACGTAAAAAGTGACCATTGACGAAGGTTAAGATATAATGGGAAATGAATGCGTCAAATACTAATCGGCGCGAGTCATGTAAAAAGCTTCCATTATTTTGCCAAAGTAGAAATCAGTCATGGTCGACCGATTGTTCGCGACACGGTAGAAGGTCGGCTTATAATCTCCTCGTTTATTGAGTATACTTTCACTATGTGACTTCAACGAGGTCCATTCAGCCAACACTTATGTTAATGAAATAGCTGATCACGCGTGACACGTGTTCTCTACAGAATTGATACTCATAATCGCTCGTATGTCATGGGTGATTTGAGTGTCGCTTCTAAAAATATTCTTAATAATTCAAACACTGAAAGAAAATCTAGTTTTCTCAGTTTAAATTTGATTTGTTTTCCGCGAAAATGGAATTTCAACTTCTTTGCTTGAAAATGAAAAAACAATTAGTGGAAACTGAAAAAAGATTATATGAAAATAAAGAAATAAATATTAACTTTAATTATATACTAGAAAGTAATTAACATCAAACTTATAAATTATATTTTTTATCATGAAATTAACTTATCCCATTTATCATGAGATTAACACTTTTAATCACTAGTAATATTTCAAATTTGAATTTGTTTATTTAATACAAATCGTAATTAAATATGAGATTTGTATTATTAAATGATCACGCGAACGTGCTACGTAAACGCGTTCACGTGACAAATAAATTTTATATATTGACAAGAAAATTTAATTGAAATTAAATTTAAAAATTAAAATCATGTTTTTAGCAATCCATATATAATGTATGTAATTATGTGTATAATATTAAATTTGATCGTGTAAGTTTATTATATATTGATAAAAGATGATAAAAAGATAGATTGATAGAGAGATTTATTATCTCAATGTCGCACCGTGTAGAAAAATTCGCTTAGTCAACGGTTTAATCGACCGACGACAATCGATGATGCATGTGAAAATTTTTTATTCGTTTCTT
This sequence comes from Tetramorium bicarinatum, assembly GCA_928718305.1. Taxonomy (NCBI): domain Eukaryota; kingdom Metazoa; phylum Arthropoda; class Insecta; order Hymenoptera; family Formicidae; genus Tetramorium; species Tetramorium bicarinatum. The sequence goes on along the minus strand of OV788319.1, from coordinate 7,053,891 downwards.
CTGATCGATTTCTACTTTCCAAGAATGTTTGAGATACTTAAATCTAAAACAGATCGATGTCAAGGTTTGATCCGATTGTGTTATTATATGAATGTTATTGATTATGTTCTCTATTGAAATTTGTCGACCGAACAAAGCTTCAAACGGCAGCTCTATTGTCACGGTCGAATTGTTAATTAGCTCAAGATTTCTCTCAGTGTCATTGCATATCCTACATTAATGACACTAGATAGAATGAGATAATCTTAAAAATTTTAACACTAAAATGTATTCAATTTTAAATTTTGTGTAACCTTAGGTATTAGTGTAACAGAGAAAAAAGATATTATAGTTTTCAAAGATCTTACCAGTGTCCATGCCGGATTGCTGTGCCCAGTCAGCTACTGTGGTGACTTTGCTTAATGCGTTGATTTTCTTATCGCATTTATTATATTGGGCTCTAGCATCTAATCCAATAAGCCTATATTTGGTTTTTACACCAGAAAATATAGCAGTTGCTGTCCCCGCGGAATCTGGTACTTGCTTATCTACATTGTAAGTCTACAAATGGTATGATAATTGTGAGATATATTTGCACTTAACGTGTGATGTAATTTCAATAAGCGATAACGCTTTAAGGAAATAATCGTTCGTACATTATCGGTATCACGTGAAATTTTCAAAACGAGATTCTATCGATATATTAATAATGTAATCATTATTACACGTTATCATTTCCGGTAGCATGATAAATATATTAATTGCATCATCTTAATATAGAAGCATTAATATAAGTCAACGAATTCTTAAGCTCGGCGAGCGATCGACGGGGGATTAATTGTAATGCGAGCATCGTGTTTGTCGTATTTTCTCATCGAGGATAAACGCGGCGTCCTTATCAAAGGCGCGGAATTAAGCGGCTTAACGTGAGGGGATTTCCCAATATCGTTACGTCTCGCGAGACCTGTCGAGATTAAAAGCACGATCGATGCAATTTGAATGTCTACCTTGGCGAAGCCGGTATTGGGAAATTTCTCGAACGCGAGTTGGTATTCTTCACCGCTGTGACCATTGAGCTGACCTATAAAGATTCGACCGGATGTAATGGTAGACAGGCCCATACCGTCTCCGATGAAGATAATCACGTTTTTGGCTCGATTCTCGTTTTTCTGCTCTGTTAGAATCCTGTGCAGAGTCTCTTGGCCGGACTTCAGCCAGAAGGACATATCTGATAAGAGATTAGAATTTCGCTTCGTTGTCAAGGAATACAATCGATTGATCGTGATAGGACGGATAAAATGGAATTAAGTTTAAAACAAATGAAGTTTAAACCCTTGAAAAAATTTTTGAATACCGAAAAGTCTTCTATTATCTCTTAATGAGAAGTCTTCTACTATCTAAAATGTAGTTTTATCTTCGATATATATCTATATATATATATCGTAAATAAAACTAAACTATAGATAACTAGAAAACGACATGTTGCCGTTAAAAATTTTTAAGTTATTTCTAGTTTTCAGTATTTCCAGCGGTTTTTCTGAAATAAAAGTATCTTTATTCGAAACTTTAGATAGGCTTTTATAGTGAAAATGCCTTTCCCAAATTTTTAGTATTATCCCTTTTCAAAATAAAAGGGATGGACGGATCTGAAACACCCTTTTATATATATATATATAGAACTTCAGATATTTGTGCTTATTAATTTTCTAGAATATTGCAGAATAAAATTTGAAAATTAAAATAATAGTGTTATCAATGAACAATTTTGTATTGACAAAAGCTATCTATTTTATATGACATTGATATCTTGCTCTAATATAAGAACAGCTTGTATCTAGTAAAACAATATACGTAAAAACTTTAAGTATACAGTATCGATGAAGAGCGAACTTTGCACGACAGTTATTTTATCGATTTTTTATGATAAGATAAAATTTACATACATTTGGTTTGAACGATTAAAGCAATAATCTGCTTCTTTCCAGAGATCTATCAATGAATGACGCATATCGTATTTTTCTTAAACTTATTTGTAATATTTATTTAAAAACTTTAGCATTTGATGTCAATTATATTTGATAGTATAATGATTATGACAGACCTTCATAATCCGTGGATCCTTTACGTAATGCTTCGGAATCTCGAAGAACCGCCACGATGCAAAGTAATAAAATGTAGCGTTTCATTGTGAACGTTTTTTCTCTGCAACATGTTAAAGAAATAATAATAATTCTTTATAGAAACGATTTATTTTTTTGCATCCTAATGATGAGTAGTTATATTTATTATTTGTTGTCAAAGTTATGAAATTCCTATTAAATTTAGTAAACATTTTTCTAAAAATGACGATTTGGTTATTTTTATTAATTTTATTGTATATTTGTTTCTCTTAATTATATTATCCAACGTGTATTTTCTATTTTTCTATCTATTTTATTAATAAAAAAAAGGAAGAAAGAAAAAGAGTTTCTTGAAATCTTTAAATTTTTTTTAAATTAAAGGATTGGCTTTTATTTTCAAATAGTTGTTGTAATAATAATTAGAATTGTTAAAAGAATTATATTAAAATTTATAGAATTATATTAGAATTATATTAAAATAAAATAACAGAAGAGAGAGGGAGAGAGAGAGAGAGAGAAAAGTTTTTACATTTAAATTTTAATCGACAGTAATGTGCACTCTGTCAGTAATATGTATAATCTTTTACTCTACTGATATTATAGTCACCATAAATCATAGCTCACGCGATCAGCTGTTCCTATTTTGACACGCTATTAACTTTGCATTAAATAATCATCATATATGACAAAGGAGAATTGTACAAGAGTTAGTTATCAAGTAAGATTAGTAAGATTATTATGTTAAATATATCTTATACTTATTTCGAGTAATTCTAGCTCGATTGGATTTGCAATGTTTTGCGTACTTTTCCTACATTTACACAAGTGTTTCCAAGTATTTCGCACAATTTCGTTTATAATCACCGTGTGTGTTTATATTCACCATTTTTAAATGAAACTATTGTATAACTCCGTAGTTTCTTCGCGAAAAGTCTTTGTAATTATCCTGTTTGAAAATTGTTTGGTTACGACGGCATGTAATTGAATATAATTACGTCATAGTTATGTTACCTTCTAATTACACGCTGACGATACAATTATTTTTACCTTATATGCGATTCTATATGCGACATCTTGATGAACATAAAGAACAAGTTGAAAAAGAGAAACATAAGAGTTATGCTGTGATATTTTTATATTCGGACATTAAATAATACAAGTGTGCGTGTATGTTAAAATATCATTATTATAATTATTATAAATTTATTAAGTTAATATGATAAAACACACATACCGTGAGTATACTAATATTAAATTATTATTTATTTGTTAGATAACCTCAAGATAATTTTTATTTTTGAATATTAATTACATTAAATCCTTCATTTTTCTTTTCTAAAATTTAGGATGTTTAAGAAGAATCAATCTTAAATAAAAAATTTAAATCAAAAAGTGTATTTCACGATTTTTGCTAATTTGGTAAGATAATTAGTTGTAATACTGTTATCTAATCCGTTAAATAGGTTGTAATAATTCGGTAAAATCCAATTAGTTATTTCTATCAAATTTATCGCGAGATAGATTAAATCACAATTTTTCAACCGTTATTTGAGCGACGATACACATTGATGATATTAACGTATACATACAAACGGGGTCGCTCGCCGACCTAGTTTCTATGTCCGCTGCCTCTTGAGCATCCAAGTTGATTGTTCGAATTTTCTTAAGCACCCCGAGATGCAGCTTTAATCTCGCAAGCAGAAAATGACAGAGCAAGTTATCACTTACCTGAGGTGTCGCGAAGGAACTTGGGATACGGCGCGTCGTGTCACCACGACGGTGTCAATTCGATTGGACCTGTCGATACGTCAATTCAATAATGTCTCGGCAATGCGCGTCTTGAAGCGTGACATCCTCGGGAATGAAGCGCGCGGCACAGCAATCGGCGTCCTTTAAATTGCGTCGCGTAATCACCTCGCCACTTCTCCACTCGATCGGTCACCGCGATAGCACCGGTGACAAAAGCCCATCCGCGGCCGTCTGGCTTCTTTTCGAAACGCGCGATGCGGCCGGAAAGCGCGAGTTTAAAGCCGCGGTGAGGATACTGGAACGTGCCCGCCAATGAACCAGCTTTGTCACTTTATATAGCGTTTCAAAGGCCGTGGCGGCACGAGGTAGCGAAGCGTGCAAGGGATACTAGCTACGCGGATTCTGCGTGCGGAAAGGGAGAGAGAGAAGAGAGATCCCCCTCGTGTACAATGCTAATTCGACCGTAATTGACTAGCTCCCTGCCATTTTGTCTTATATTCACGTTATAGATTCATTCGTATGCCCGGAAAGCACGAGGCACTTTACCGCGTGATTCCTTTGTCTCGGTGTTGCTGCTCTCTTTTCATTTTTATCATCAAAATAAGATGAACGAAAACAAAACGATATATATTTTTATTATGATTACTCAAAAAGTAAGAGGTTGGTCGGCGACATTTTAACTAATCGTAAGATGAAACATTTTATTTTAAATATTTTGATAATTTGAAATTTCCAAGTTTCTGAACATTCTTCCCAAGAAACGTTGGTTGGATACGTAATACCTGAACATTGAATAATACGTTTCACGAAATGCATAATATTGATGTAATCAGTCGCACATTAATGCAAAATATATGTGTAATGCAACAAAATACTGACGTAAATCTATTGAATGTGGCATAAATTATTGTCTCTATTTCTATTTCTTAGCGTATTTTACGAGGCAAAATGTCGTTTATATTAGAGTTTAGTATTTGAACCATAATTTTCTTTCAACACTCGAATTCTTTCTATGCCTGTTAAAATGTATTAACTATTATTAACAGAATATTTATTAGAATTAATTTTTTATTTCAATATGTCCAGTATCAATGATATTTCACGTAACGTTTATTTAACGTAATGAAGAAATTTGCATGCTGCCGGAAACATTCTTAATTGCGTTTTTTAATTTTTTATTAGGTTTTTACCTTATGTATTGTTATTATTAAAGTACATATATCACCCATTTCAATATTTCTAGATACCAGAAGTAGATAAGATAGGCTGTGTCTTTTATACGTTGAATTATTTATTAATTTTTTTAATTTGATACGAAACAGCACGGTTTGAAATCATTTTATCATTTATTAAAGCAAGATGAAATATCAATGCCACTTGTACAATTATTGTGCTGTTTTTAAATCTCGATAACAATATCAATTCGACTTTTGTCTCAATTAATTAATTAAAGATTGAGTAATCTGATGAATTTTTTATTTCAGAAATATTGACGTGGGCAGTTTCATCAAGGACAATACGATTGACAATCTTGTGTTATTCTTTTGGTGAGTACAGACATGCTCCATGCACATTTCTATATTAATTTGATATATCAGTAATGAAGTTAAGATGCAACACATATTTATTAACTTATCGAGTTAAACTTATTGATTTATAAAAATTTATAAAAATATTATGTAATCTTACCTGTCGCTATATCCGGTATTTGTATTGTTTCACAATCTCTAATGAAACACTCTTATCTTTTTTTAAAATTTATTCCGTTCTTATCTCTCTCACAACTGTTATTCACAAAATTAAAGAATTTCCTCGTGCGTTTGTCTCGTTCCAACTTTGCGAGAAAATAAACGTGTCTATAAATTCATTGTGCAATAATTACTCGATATTGAATACGTATGATGTCAAATTATAGTCAATGACTAAAGAAAGAAAAATGTTAACATATAAATTTTTGTGATTGATTTTGATGAGTTTATTGTAATTGAATGAATATAGCTTGCAGAAGCATTTATTGGTTTAAGATAATTATATTGAAAGCATATCATTATCGAACAATTGATTGTCGAGAAAAATCTTTTTTCTTAAGTGTATATTTAAAATTTTAAATATTTGATGTATATTTCTCTCGAAAAACATATAATGAGACATTGAAAAGTTGACGTTATAAAAGTTTCATAAAGAGAAATAAAAAAGAAAGGAATAGATTAAAAATTGTAAAATTTCCCTTAAGAGGCTTGGAAATATATTAGAATTTCGATTGGGATTCGTTTTCGCGAGACAAGTGTCAACATTGTCAGTAAAGCATATGCTGATTGACACACGTTTTCTACACATTGTGCAACGATTGGTGAGTTTCCGAGACGACAAAGCCTCGGGTAAACAGGTAGCTGGCGTCTCGTGAAATCGGGTAGCGCGCGTCAGATATTATATTTACAATACTTAAGGAACAACGTAGAAATGTAAAATTTCATTGTCCGATCGCAAACTCACGTCGGATCTTAAACTCCCAGAGGTGTGAATTTAGATTCGTGTATTGCGATTGGTCGCAGCTATCGACACGTGCGACAGGTAAGATTCTTGTCTGCAATCCATGCGTGTCCCTCGAGCGTGAATCGTGCGAGCGGAACACGTGATAACGCGGTGAAGCACGTTTCTGAGATAGTGCCACCGTGATCGACGACTGGTTATCATGATACGAGTGGTATCACGATTTCCACTCATTATTGCAATAAAGTGATAAATAATAGCACATTCGCTATCGTAGTGTATTTATAGAACTTTAAGAACATTAAAGCATAAAATTCACGAGATAATTGCTTTTGGAATCATCTGATTAATCTGGAACTATCTGATTAATGTAACAAAAACTAACTCTTAATTTAAAAATTATTTTATAAAGCAATCTAACTACAACAGTTATAATTATATTTAATTATTTACGCGAAAGAACAGTCAGTTGAAAAGGTTTGATTAATTAAGTCAACTTAATTAAATTAATTGTGAATTTTGAAAATTTCTATTTTATATTTATGTAAATGTTTTGTTTCTAGATTTCTAAATTATATAAATAATGCTCGAAGATCTTAAATAATATAAGATCTTTTACCATATTAAGAATTTATTTCATAAAATAATATACAAATTAATTTTTCTTCTTTCTATTCTTTAAAGAATTTGATTCGGAATTTTATTTCTTGATAGACAAGAATTTAAATTCTTTTCCTTCGCTTCTTCTCCATTTCTCTTCTTCCTTGATCATTATACAATCACTATATACATATATGTATAGAGATATCTGTCAAGAAACAACTCAGATTGTTTTTCCCTGATATTCACGAAATGTCGGAATCAAATAAAAATTTTAATAATAATACGACTCAAACCTGGAAGCTAAATCTTAATATTCATATACATCATAAAAGCTTAAATATTAAATTTAAGTCCATTTTATATAAAGATAGGAAGAACAAATACTAATTCATCATGTTGATAAAGCGATATATGATATATTATCATATTGTTTTATCTAATTCTCATCTCAACCAACATCAAAGTAATCTAGTAATATTGCAGCAATATTGTAACGTTCCAGTTAGATTACGAGAAACTTGCTGAAATTCTGGGTTGGCTGGAATGGTTTATAATATCTTGTTTAACGAATTTGAGATATGTTTTCTTATCATTAAAGCTCAATTAGGAACAGAAGTTCCTTGTTATTTATAGGTGTAAAAAAACGACCAAATTTAATCAAAAAGGTAATGAAGCAGAAAATAAGTGATTACTAAAGTTATTACTAAGTGATACTAAAGTAGATCTTCTTTTTATGGTTGCTGCATAAATTACAGCATTACACTTCTTATCGTGCTGATTATAAATAAAGGAGAGAAATATCGTTGCGATTTTATCTTCAAGATAATTAAGATACTTAAACCAGAAATTGCTACTTATATGTTGATACCAAAGAAATATTGTTTGGAAAGTTATTAAGTGTTATTAAAAAATTGTTTTTATGAAATAAAATGTAAAATTTATATTTAGAACTTAGAATAACTATTTTATCTATATCTGATAATAAAATTCGATAACGATAGACGATAAGAGAATACCCACTCATAATCAAGAAGGAAATTTATTGCAAGAGCCGATAACGAAGAAACCTATGATTGATGCAAGTCGTATGCAGATAATTTTCCGAGGAAAACCTGATCAAAAGGAAGAAGAGAACTGAATCTTGAGATATACATTGAAATCTTAAAAGATATGAATCATACATTTTTACATTATTACATATAAATTAAATTATTAGGAAACATAGAAATATAGATAAACTAAGATGATTAGATCTTGTCGCCAGAGACCTTGTCATAAATACATTTGCGTTGCATAATACATATGATTATTTATAACAAAAGTTGTACACATTAGCTTCTCAGATTCTAGTCATAGAATCTCATACTAGAACCAGAATCTCTGTCTATAATAATAATAGGTTCCGTGGAATATGTATTATCTGATTTTGCTTTTATTCACTTCGTTTATTCGAATATATATCTCGCGTGGAGTCAAGTGGAGTAGATTTGCTCCAAATGTGACCGTTATGCAACAGCGTCTTCTCGATATGCTCGACCAGCCAACATATACTCGCCCGCTACGGCGTAATAACGGCTGCGAAGTCGCACACCGAGAAATGCACGAGGGGGTCGTTGTCCGTTTACGGGATGGACTGCATAACAGCCGGGTGTGATGCGCTACTCGGCTGCGGCATTATGCAGGAATCTCGGTGACGCGGAACCGGGATATCCATGATCGTGGCTGGAAATGCGAGGTGCAGGATACCTCGTCTCCGACGTTTGCGACGAGATCTCGTTATCAAATGCTCTTCAACGGTGAGCGTACGATAGAATTTTTCGTGTACAACTGAGAACCGAGAAAACAAATTGTTTCTACTACGTATTTCTACTATTAAAAAAAAGAAAACATATTCATCATTTATGGACCAACAAAATTATCCAGTATGTTTTTGTCCGATAACGTATATTAAATATCATATCAAACATAATTGCATTGGCACAAATTTGTGATCTTGTTTCAATTCCAGTTTTCAATATTGATACAAGCTAGTTGAGCAAATTCGAGTTCATTTTTTCATTTACGTTATGAATTTGTAGAAATTTGAAATAATATTTTTGTAATTTAGTCTATCTCAATAATGAGATATTTATCATAAAAATTGAAGGAACGTAATCAAATGGTTGGAATCACAAGATTTTTAGTTAGAATTTGCAAGAAAATATTAAATAGAAAAGTTGTGTACCTGTATATTTCCACAGTTTTTACCTTATACACAAATAGGATCATTCTTTGCGAGAAGTACCACGAAAGTTGGAATCTAAAGTCGTCGTTCGCGATGCAAAATACGTGAAACGCGTGAAAGCGTCGCGGTTCAATTTCCATCGAAAAATAGTCGTTCCGGGCGGCGCGGCGCGACCGTTCGTTCGGAAGTTCGCATTTCGGTGATTCGGTGGAGCCGGTGCTCCATATGCATTTCGCGGTGTCGACTAGATCTACAGCATGGATCTGCGTAAAACTGCACGCGGCGCAGGCGACCGAGCGTTAATTGCGAAAGCAAACAATTGTTTTGCACGCGGTGAGCCCGTCGCGCGGCGTCGGCGTCGTGCCGCGAGCGCGTGGATTTTTTACCAGGGCGACAACTTAGTTTCGCGCGCTTCGTGCATACGTCACATACACGCGACACGCACACCGCGCCGCGAAATGCCAACGCAGATCTGTCTGCGTAAAAGGCGAAAAACCACGTCACGAAACTTTCATGTTGAATCGGGAACGTCTATCTCGCTCCGCGCGCGCGCGCGCGCTTTGAATAAGTGCACGTGCCGACAGGATTCCCTTCGCGTCATAAAGAAGCTAATGAAGCCGCTGTTGAATGTGTATTTACGCGTAAACTAAAGTTCCTTATATATTTAAATTAGACCGCGACGCGTTAAATAGGATTTCTGTTTGCGGATAAATTTGGTTTGCGTGGACCAACTGGAAATATTTAAATCAGATTTATACGTGCGATTACAATGGTTCGGAATGATTAAAATTAATCGTCGGGAAATAAAGATTCTTGTATTTTAAATGCACCTTACCGGGGATGGAGAGAGTTAGAGATCATTTAACGTAAAAAGACAAATATAGCTACCTGAAAATCTTATACATGGCTACGCCCTTCATAATTTAATAGAAAAAATTAATTCTGAAATATATGATAAAAGAATGTCGCTTTTGTAGTTAGCAGATTATCGTAATGCTATTCCGCGATTAAGATGATTAAGATAAAGCTACGGATGATTTTCTTTCGTGAACTTCTCGCAACTACGAATCCGTGATAAGGAATATTGTTTCATCCGCGAAGGAAGGGTCCAATAGACGGATACCGAGGGATATATCTTGCGCACGCTGATAAGAAACTTTGAAACTTCTCTCGCCAAAGTCGTCGAAAGATTAGAGTACAACTCAGTTCAAGCCTCTGGCGAGTAGCTTTCATAAATCTTACATTTGAATATTCTTCGTTTAATACATGTCTTTCACGAAATGTCGCTTAGGAAGGTGAAGCGTCACAAGTATCCAGGATGAGGAGTACCGGAGAGTACAATTTTTCTCGCGATTACGTCAAGAAAAAGTATCGAGAAATTGTATGAAAATTTCACATTCTAAATATCTCGGGGGAGGATTAATACTCGAAATATCGTGCTCGAGTAAAGTATACTCAAAGTAAATCGCCACGTAAGAGCTTATTGTTTTTTAACAGTTTTGAAGCATACGTGCGAATCTGTGAGAGCCCGTGTTCCGCTTTGCTACTTAGGAAGTAGAACGAGGTTACTTTTGCGCAAAGTATAATGTGTGTCTCGTGTTACCGGCGTCTTGTTCATAATTAATTCATCTCTCTCTCTCTCTCTCTCTCTTTCTCTCTCACAACGATCCGACCTCACGCAGTTATATCCTACGCTGGACTAATATTACGGGTCCTGCGGGACCTCCGGGACTTCCTGCTCGCGGAACGAGCGCACGCGAGTACGTGCACGCATACACTCGCGAGGGCGAGTTACATAGGCGTACGTACACAGGCTACGTAATGGGGAATATGCAAACTTGGGACGTGAAGTAAACATGGACCGTAAACTGCCGTGTTAATTTCAAGGCCGGGCTCGGAAAGCTAGAACCGAGACGCTCGCTGTTTTAATTAACCGCAGACCAGGGCCGTCGCCGTGATATAGTGATTAAGAATTATGACGCGTAGTGGGAGCCGCGTGTACGCGCGCGGTTAGCGTTGTTCCTCCCATCAAATGCTATATGTCTCGCTCCGCGGAATTAGATTGCGACTATATCGATTAAAAGTTACGATATGTTAGCTCTTTCTTCCATACCATTCCGTGCGCGCTGTAACGATGATGAAACGCAACTGGCGGTTGCGGAAAATTGCAATTTGAGGATATCTTTCGTTTACTGCACGCCAGAGTATGGCGTATAGACACGAAAATGTGAAATTAACTTGGTATATCGCGTCATCATTACGTTGTGTGAGTTTGAAATTCCGGAACAGCTTGCCTTTAATGATATTTGCACGATATGTACATATATATATATATATATATATATACTTAATTACGACAAATTGCAGCCAACAATCCTTGTTGTAGACAAACGAGAAATTTTACAAGCATTTTTAATGGATATTTTTAGATAGATATTCCTTTAAATCGCTCATGTATCAACGTAATATCTTTTCCGTGTCCGCTTTACATCCGTTTTCATTTCTCGCAATTTCAGCATTAATGAACTCTCTCTCCTCTTTCTCTCTCCCATAGGAATAAATCATAATTTGCATCCCCCTTACTCACTTGTTTCTGGACTTTGCTTTTCCACGTGATATTATTTATCATTCGTGTATGCGCATTCGAATAGAACGATGAACGGCATCGTTCTCTTTATTGAGATACTATATCTCGGTGATCTTCCGTGGCTCCGACGGTTGCAAGAGCGAGCAGCGTTCATGGTACCTAACAGACTCATTAATGGCGAATCCCGCGTTTTATTCAGCGAGTGGGTTGTACTCGTAAATCCAGTCTGGACGTAAAATCGAACATCGTATATTCCGGGCAGGACCTGTGCCGGTACCACATAAATGCATGCAACCTATCAAACTACAGCCGCGGAATATCTCGGTTTAATTATACCATCTTCGGACGCGTGACGGCTCCATGAACTTCGATCGCAATAGGGATAGTAAAAACGATTTTTACACGCCACGCCGAATATATATGCACGATATATTACAGGAATCTGTAGCGACAGGCAGGAAATAAAAGTAACATGGAAAAATCGAGAAAAATTAATTTTAGGGAAGAAAATTAAATAACATGGGAAATTAATTTTTCTTGCCAACTGATATTCATCTGGAATGTGAAAGCTTTTAAAAATGAATTTTGTTGGACAATGAGAAGTAATGTAAAATGTAATATAGTTTCAAACATGTGTTTACATGTAACACACATATATACATTAAAGATCGTACATCCATAACTTTTATGCTTCTCCATAGAAAATCACACACATCGAGGTTTTAAATTATTATTCTATACGTCATTTTTTTCTATCTTTCTATCTTTTCTACTACCTAACATCATCTGCATACGTTAACGCTCTTTTTATACACGTTTTCCGCCGATATTTTTACCCGTTCTGTCAAAAAATTTGTAGCGAAACGAACTTAGAGTATGAACTAACCGCGTTTTTCACGGAGTATGCTAAAGTTGTTAGATTCCAAATTGACAAAGCTCGCGGACCGATTCGATTATATTGAGTAATCTAGTTAGTACTGCCATTTAAAATTTTATCTTTCTCCCGACCGAGTTGGCTGGTTGGCGATAATCGATATTAAAAAACGACTAGAAGAAAAAAGCTGGAATTAACGTCGTGGGAATAATCGATCATTTCGCGAAAGGACGAAAGCGGCTATAATAATTATCGTTACTATTAATGGATCGGAATAACTCGAAGCGACGTTGAATCCCGGAGAAGTCGGGTATTATCGGCTGAATATCGGCAAAGAACATTCTTTTTCGCATTTCCATTTCTCTATTTTTTTTTTCAGCTGTTACGCAAAAAATGACTCGTTAGAGAAATTTTATGAATTTTTATATATGTATAGATCGGATGATTACTGAAGATTTATTTGCGATTAGATCATGTTCTCGTGCAATATTCTAAACTGATATCAAAAAACGCTGTTTCTTTCTTTTCACGCAATTGAATTTCTACCGACAAAGAAAACCGAAGAACGCGGAATCTTCTACTTTAATCTAATAACTTTCTCTATACGATGTTGCACAGACGGATATAAAATGTTTTACAAAGATCTGTATTAGTATTTTGAGAGTCGACAGTGGGAAGAAAATGGATGAGTTGAAATATTGACCTCGCTCCGTTGGCGCGCACAGAAATCGCGCGAGGAGCGCCGCGGTACAACCGGAAGAGTACGATCTGTTATTCTGTCGCGGAAGCACGAGGATCGAGACATAAAGGTCTCTGGCCGTAATTCCGGAAGGACCACGATGTAGCCGCCGAGGTAGGAAGGACGAGAGGTTAAGAGCGGAAAGAGGAGTAATCGAGGTTGATGTAGCGGCGAGGAAGGTCCTTCAGGCTCTCGGTCCACGCGCGACCTGTGTCCTGTAACTTTTGCTTCGTACGGGGTTCAAAGGTCACGTAGTGGCCACTTCAAGTATATCTTGAAAGCCGGTTACGTGGAAAAGGGAGAGGGAGAGGAAGAAAGCGAGAGGGAGAAAATTCACTATCCCGTGAAAAAATAAACTTTTGATCGTGACGCTTTTCCCAGCGTAGGAAAACGTTAGTCAGCAGTGTTCGCGAAGAGAAACTTATATATTTTAAGTATTATAGAAAAGCCACTATAAATGTCGGGCAAAGTGTCACGCGCGAGAATCGCAGCGGTACGTGCCTTTCTTTTGTTCATACCAATATTTATTAAGAGCAATGAAAGGAAATTGCTTCGTTCGTCAAACTTTGCCGAGTGGATTCGTTTCCGGTCAATCTATTGAGATTAATAATGTACGTTAAGGTAATTTCTTATCGATAAACACTTTAAATATTGAAATGCTCTTCGCGGTAGCGAAATAGCGTTGGAATATTATTTTAAGAGAGTAATTACATGCCGCAAGTAAATACATGAATTATAAATAGAGTGCGTGCGTACGTGCTATTTGCCGTACAGGGCAATTAATTAATGAGCACGGTTAATACAGTGCACGTGCGAATAAATTCATAGCAATGTAATTTTCGCGAATATAGTCAATCAAAGTATATGACGTGTATCAAAACTTCCAGAAGTCAACAATGAAATCGTAGATTCATTAGAGGAGGAAATTCCAGAGAATACGCGAGCGTACCATGCCATTGGTACTATTTCAAGTACCTCAGCGTTTTCTTTCTTCGCGATTCCGACAAGCAACTTGGCGTGTGCTTAAAGCTCTCTCTCTCTCTCTCTCTCTCTCTCTCTCTCTCTCTCTCTCTCTCTCTCTCTCTCTCCCTCTCTCTCTCTCTCTCTCTCTCTCTCTCTCTCTCTCGTCCTTCCGCTCGGAAGAGAAGAGACTGATCTTTCCACGTAAGAGAACGAAGAAGAAGGTAGGCTAGAAGGATACAGATACGAGGATGAGCGCGAACTCGAGATCGCGGGATTACCGGATCCACAAAATTAATCGTCCATAGAATTAAAGGTCCTGCCGAGACGGGATTACCGTAATTGCCCACCGTTCTCGACAATATGCAAATACTCGCGATTGCTCCTCTCTCTCTCTCCTCCTCCGCTCCTTGCTTGTGTAAGCGCTAATTAAGCGCGTGTCTTACAGTCCATCTTCGGCGATGAATAAAGCGCTGAATCAACGGAACTAACGTAAGATTTGTTGTTGGGTCTGTATGCCGCGTACAAGATTTGCCATGAATTACCGTCGACAAATCGCGACAAAATTTTGCACTACGACATCGCGATAGCGGGAATGAGATGCCGCTCCAACATTAGTGTCGCGCAATTGAATCGAGGTTGATTTATGTAGCGCTTGAATTACCCGGAGCTTGATTTACGCTACCATCAAGTTTCGCTAACAGCCTTGATTGACTGACTTTGCTTACCTGTGATACCTCGGGGTTAACTAATTTTGATTTTCCGCAATATCTTGTTGTTTCTCAGTTCTACCTGGATAATATGTACCGGAATAATATAGACCGAGTAACAAAATTAGTATGGTTAATATAATTCAACCTTTCGTGAGCAGATAATGCCCAGCAAATGAATGAAGTTTGAAAGTTCCGATAAGCACATTACATTCTCTCTCTCTCTCTCTCTCTCTCTCTCTCTCTCCCTTCCCTCATTTCTTTCTCTATAATCTGTGAATAAATAGAAGATATTTCATCATATTGTTAGACAGGTGAATTCTGGAAATAGCTAACAGTTGTGACGTGTCCGAAGTTTCTCCGCAGACTTGAACTTTTCGACGATAAGTCTCTCGAAAGTAGAATGACATCATTATCTGTCCGTAAATGTGCAACCGCATTTTGATACCATACAGCAAGTAGAATCGTTTAGTCATATTGATAGCGTGGTCACAAAGAGTAAGGGTCCGTATATTAGTCATACAAAAATGGACCTTAACGGCCGTGGGGTGCAATTCCGCGAAGGACATGTCGGATGCAGTGAATGTCGGGCGAGTAGAGCCGATGGCCTCGGTTGGAAACTCTTATACATCGCGCGCGGCTTTACGTGGCGATCTATAGATACTCGGATATCCGGACGACGCCGATCCGGATTGTATTGGCGCGCGGTGGATACCCGGAGCCGGTCGTTGCGCGTATCGCGGAAAGTAGACAGTCTCGGCTATCGAGCCGAGTCGCTCGTGCGAAGGCTCGAGGGATGGATTTATCACGAAAACGCTTCGCTCGCAGTAATCATTTTTTTTTCTGTTGTTGTTGCCGGCGATGAAACGCGCGGTAGTGACGCGTGTGACAGATTTATTGCGCGCGCGAAAGGCGGGGAGCGCACGTAGCAGTTATTGGCGCGGACTGCGCGTCCGCGTGTGCGTATAATAATGGCGAACGTATTTTACAATTTATTCTGTTGTGGGATTTATGGTAATTTATTGGTGAGTTTGGCACGTTATTTATTATTGTTTCACCTATTACGCATCTGTATGGGAAGTGTCGGCAATATTTCGATAGCATATTAACGACGCAATTTTGCGTTTTAAAAATTTGTAGTGTAACTGGGTGAAAGAACTGATGAAAATCGCACTTTCCACAGTTTTTGCGATCGGAGGTTAACGTAATAATGTCATTTTCATATTTTCCGTTTATCGTAAGTTTAGCGTAAAACATTCTCTTAATTTTCCATAATTTTTCATAATAATTTTCATAATTTTTGCCTTTTAAGTATCTTTTCACTTTATACTACATTAAAATTAACAACTAAGAACGATACATTGCAACGGCGGAGTTGAAAGTTGCGACTACCGAATGTTCGTGGAGCTAACTCAGCAAGTTCGAAATTACGATTCAATCTCTCGGCATTATATTCAATCTCTCGTCGATGCAAGATGCATCCCGGGTGCGCTCGGAGAAGTCGTAGACGCGAGTACGACCGAGTTCGTCAAGCCAATCCATAATTAACGGCGCATACGGAATTCCGGGGACAATGCGCAGCACTTGAAGGGTCGTGCGGCATAATGTATCCCGGACCTTTGATTCGAGCGACGGAGGAAGATCAAGGCGAGAGCCCCAGGAAAGTCAACGCTGACGTTTCCGAGATGCACGCGCGCATTCTATGTAAATAGCAATCCAGTTTGCTCGAGGATCAGCAACCCTCAGATTTGGGAGCTTTGGCCGACGGAGGTTTCCGTCTTTGCACCTTCGTCCTTGATCCTTCCGGCTTAGACTCCCGAGCGTCTGGTACCTTATCATACCCTTTCTCTCTCTCTCTCTCTCCCTCCGGCCCATCCTCTACGCGAGGAACACACGGTCCTGGTCCACGTTGTGGAAAAGGTTATCGGTTTCTGCCGGTCGTCGAATGTCTTCATCCACTCGGTTCTTTGTCTCCTATTTTTTCATTTTCCATTTTCCAGCGCGTCTTCTATGCGCTACAAATTCTCAAACTCTCAAAGAATGAAAACTGTGGGAAGAAGTGAAATCGCATCGTACAAGTCGAAAATAAAGATATATATACATATTAAGCTATCTGAGCTCAATTATCACAACGTAACGAATAAGATATGAAAATTATTTGCTAATTTTTTTGCTTTACTTTTTAAAAAGTGACGAAGTATGTAAAAATACCTCGCAAATCTTTACAAAAATTATGTTTTATTATCTATATAACAGTGAGAAATTTCGCGCGTCCACCATCATCAGTAATATGTAAGATACATTAATTTAATCACTAATGTCTAAATATAGATGTTTTAATAGACGACTCGAATATAGAATAGTACTTAATTTAAATAAAAAGCAATTGATGTAAGATGTAATCGAGATCGGTCGACTTTGATGTTTCGCCTGAGTGAGTTGCTGAACTTAATCGCTTTCGTAGACATCTCTTCCAAGTTCCGAGAAGTCCTAAGAAAAGATTTGCACTGTCGGGGGGTTGTGCACGGTTGAACGGCGTCTCGTCGGTAGACTTTGCGGCGAAACACTTTCATTAGGATGGAAACTTAATTAGGGTGCCCTCAGGGTCGGAGAACTCTGCAACTTGCTTGCAACGAATCAATTTTGTTACCAAGTTGACTAAAGTGTCAACGACGAGAATCGATCAGTTTTACAATGTCGCTCTTTTTCAAAGTTCTTTATTTATAAAAATAGACTAGTTGTTTATAAGCAAGTTAATATTCTAAGATGGATCGCATCTACACCGCTAACTTAGGAAATTCAGGAATAAACAAAAGTTTTCTTAGCCACGAAATTTTCTTATCATGACTATTTAATTAACAATTTTGTTCTCTGTTTCTACAGTTATACTATGTCTAACGTAGTCTAACTGATAAACAAGTTTCTAATTTGTTTCTTAATTATCGAGTGAGCTTCTATGTAGATGCAACGGACTTGCGTTGCATCCGCGTATTTTCTTTATGAGAACTTGTAAAATGAGAATTAGGAGAGTGCTGCACGTAATGATGCGCCTTCTGGAAACAGAGGAAACATACCATCCACTACCACACATCCGTATTCCGAATGTGGCTTCGTCTCGCAATATAAAGCTAGAGCGAAACATCAAGTGGCGTGTTACGTCAGTGCGTAGCTTCAGGGGAAGAAGGATAAGTCGTGGTCCGCCTTGATTTCCCTGTAGGGCAGTACGGGTAGCGGAAAGCTTTGTCGTTTCCCGTACATCAACGGGGTCGCTTCTCCTTGTCGGACCTTTTAAATTTGCGCGACATCAGTTGGGAGGATGAGTCGCGCGGGAGAGAGCGCGACGTATAAAGTGGCTGGTGGTCGTCAAAAATCCGAGAGATTAAAACCTCGTTGCGAGAACCGCGGACTATCAAAGTGACGTTATAAAGTTTCCACTTTACGGAGATAGCGCGTTTGAATGGCCGTGTCGATAATGCACGTTTCTCTTTCGACTGCCGTCTTTTAGTTAGAGAATCGGCATAAATTTGGATTACATCCGCGAGTTAAGAGCGTCCCGAAGTACATGTTTTGAATTCAGAATGTATGCAGAATATATGAGTGGGTAGATACCATCGAGACTCGAGATCTTTCGGTGTCGTAAATCTGTCCGCGGTAACGGTCGCGGAATAATACGGGTTCCACGCGATCTGCTTTCTCCCTTTCTTTCCTTTTCTTCTCTCTCTCATTAGGGAAAGAAGAGTTACTTCGCGAGAGAAAGAGAGCATCCGCGTTTGAAAATGCACCGCGGAAAATTGAAGTATTTTGAAGGCCCGCGGCTCCGCGAGAGAAGATAATTACTAATTTGTCTAATCCATCTTTGCACCAGCTACGTACATCTTGGGCAGTAATGGATTCGAGAAAGGCGCCGCGCTCGGACGGATGATCGATGGGTGGAAAACTTATGAACAATAGAGGTTCAAGGCCGTAAACTTGGTCCGAACGGGCTATGGGCGGAGGGCTATGCGTTAAAGGGCATAAAAGAATGAGGGGGAGAACATGCTAGACAAGATTCGTGATAAATTATGATCAATATATAAATCTGCCAGAGGAGAAAAAAAACGTCTAACGATTCTTTTTTATTTAAAACCCGACGGATAAAAATAATCTCTCTATGGATATAAAGCGCGTTCCTTCTCCCAGCTATTTATTTATAATTTAACGTGTTCACAGCGTGCGGTCGCATTTTATAGCATTTTATAACGATACGTACATACCTCTCATCAATGATCTCGTGTAACTTGACACTAGTTTTTGTTTTATATTTCACTTTTGCATTATTATAAATTTTTGCACGCTATGATACATTATTGCTATTTTTTGCTTATGCTCTTGGATTCACATCAAATGGGCGGACTGTACAAATATAACAAATAATGCTTGATGCACTTTTTATTTAATGTAAAATATCCAACTTTTTAAATGGCAATTTTTCAGCAAGCTCAGTGGTTATAAAGTTCAATTTGTTTCTAGATTTATTTATATTTGATATGGATATTTTATTTTATATTATTCAACGATACGCGCAAATATTTAGTTTCATCGGCGTTACACGATATAGGAACATATGTAATAGAGAAATGATATCGCGATTAATCGCGAACAGATTGCGCATTGCGGGAGAAATAGCATAAAAAAAAAAATGGAATGAAATATCGCTGAAATATCGTGTATCGAGTATCTAACACACGAAAGCTTTTAACTCTATCTCCATTCCCGAATCTCCGAGTCAAATATATTCGACACGGAGGCAAAGTAGCAAGCTTGTGAAAGCAAGTATCTTAGCGAGAAACATCTTGCCGCTTCATTTTTTTGCGAATTTGATATTCTGTGTCGTCCCCAACAGGTTCCCGCGCTATTTCGTTTATCTGTATAGAAGACAATATTTAAACATTTTATCGATATAAAATTGAACGAGATAGCATGCGATTGGAGAATATGATACGCTCGCGTTTAAGTATTCGGTAACTTTGAAATATTCTCTTCAGTTTTCGACAATTGTATGAAATTTAAAATGTTTGTTTGAAAGACTTTCTGTGTCTACAATTTTAACGAATACGGTTTAAGATATTTTTGAATTATGATTTTGTAATTTTTTTAATTAATTTTTAATACTATATTATATATCCAACTTTAAAATCTACTTTAAAATCGAAAATTCTAATACAATGCACGAAGAGTATAATACTTTCTGAGTTTTGTATGTATAAACGATAAAAATTGGGTCATTGATATTTATAAATTTATTTTTTTTAAACTAAAAAAAAGTCTGTAAAAAGACTTTTTTAAATAAAAACTTAAAAATGAATTAATTATTATTCCGCTTAAAAAATCGTTAAATCTATTTTTGTTTCGAATGGAAATTTAATTATTATTAATTTATTTCTAATATCTTATGTTTTAAAAGTTATAAAAGTTATATCATGATTCTAAAAATAAAGTGAAGGTAAAATTAACTCGCCGCATTTATTGTGATAAATTTCGTTTTCTTCATATATTAATCGCAATCTTTAACTTGTATACGAAATCATATAATGCCATTTTGTTCAAAACGTAAAAGTTTAGAGAAAGGATAATAATAATGAATATCAATTCACATAAATACTTTTTTAATTGCAAAGCAGATAATTTACAGGTAATTTACTTACCGTTCAGATCGAAACAGTCTATTACTTATTCTGATAAGCGCGATCGTCAAAGTAAGCTTGAAGTAACGGAGAGCTCTGCTATGTAATACAAAATTATCTGCATATTGAAGATAGCGTATTAAACATTTCCTAGTAAACATAAAAATATACACAATCCTCGGCGCGTTGTTTACGCAAAGTCATTCATGCGGCGACGGCCGAACGAGTAGGTAGTGGCTCGAATCGCTCCATGTATCGTCGTATCATTACGATTCAATGTAATTGAAATTATTTCTTATGAGCGTTAGCTTATACAGCTAATTATTTTTTTTGGTTATCGAGAAATGCGAGTAATTATATCGTGCATTTACGCATGGATGAAAAATATTACTCTGGTCTCGTTATATACATATATATATATATATATATATATATATATATATATATATATATATGTGTGTGTGTGTGTGTGTGTGTGTAGATATATTTACGAACGATAATTATTTTTTTAATGGTTTATATTAATTATCGCGGAAATCGTAACACAATTTACGGCTATTTACACATAATGAATAATGCGAAATAACGATTGTTGAATTGAATGATTTATTGTAATATCGTCTGTATCGTAAAATATCGTCTGTAAGTTACTAATATTAGTAAATTTTGTATATTTTGCAGGTTCCATGCGTACGGTTAACATCGGGAGTGTCGGGAGTGCTGCGTATTCTTGGTAATTAGTGTGATCGTAATCAGTTTTCGCGAGTGTGAGTGTTGTACACCGAAGGAATCTGAGAGGAGGAGCAGGCCTAGGAGGCATCGGGCGTCGGCGGAGCAACACGTGGTAATTAATTAATTTAGATTTAAATATTGTTACTTATAATTTTGCATTTATTTCTTTTTACTTGGTTTATTTAATCTAAAAATTGGAGAAGAATTTTATTTTAAATTTTATGTAAAATTATATTTTAAGAAAGAAAAAATTTTTAATGAAGAAAAGATTTAGTCCAATAAAGATTCTTTTAAATTATATAACTTTTTAAAGCTTATACATATGATAATATCTTCTTGAAAAAAAAGGAAAATAAATTTATTTAAATTAAAAAATGATATTAATGTGATATTAATTTTTTAAAAATATTAATTATTACAAGCATTGTAGAATAACTTTGAATATATTTGTATTTTACAGATTACCTGTGTACGGCGTAGTATAAAACTCCGTTGTTCTTCATCGTATTGGTAAGTCACGAATTAATAATTTAATGTTTGCCGAATTATAAGTGAGTTACATGTGCTAAGAAAAGAGAATTGCCGATTAGAATTGACTTATTAAAATTGGGTGACGAAGAATCTCTGTAAGTTAGCAAATTTCTACTGGAAAAAATTTAATTCCAAAATCTAAAAATGGTAATTTAATTTAACTAGAAAAATTCGAGTCCCAATTTAGCCAAATTCTGACAGTAACGATATTTCATAAAAATGGAATAGTCTATAAAAATGATTTAAAAATTACTTTTTTTGGCGATTCTTATCAAGAAAATGAAATGAAATCTTCTTGATAAATTAGTGAAACCGAGACATGTCTGCGTGTTAGGATTTTTTACTACAATTAATTTTCAAAATACACGTTAAGATATTCGCGATGCTGCGAGATATTCTTATGGTTATAAATGTTATCAATGTTACTTTCGAGAGTATTTTAAAAGTTCTTAAGATACAGCTTAATTGTCTTAGAATTGTTTTTACGTCTTATTAAACAAATGAAATCTGTAGAAAGAAGTAAGCCGAGTATGAGAGATAACGAAAAGTCGCTTCGATAAAGCGCGTGTAACAGATACAAATTATCTCCGTAAAATAAAGGACGTCGGCTTGCGGCGAAGCATATTTTTCGTCTGATAAATTACTGGGGCGTCGCGCGGCGACTATAGAACTTTAACCCGGCGAACGTGATCCCCATTTTTATCGCGAGGCCTGCCAGCGTTATTAGGAGCCCCGCGCTATCGCGTGCGCAGTTATTACGCTCATGATTTAGGACGCGGTCGGGCGCGAGTAGGAACAAGTAGGAAGGAAACGGGCAGGAGAGAAGGCCGAGCGGGGCCGAATGTCTTGATTCGATAATTGAAAGATCAATCCAAGACGCGCTGTGCTGCGGCAGCTGCCAGGGGCATCGTTGGGGATGCAGCAACGGGACTGCGTGAGCGAGGAGGATTTTAATTTCGCTACAGGGTAAGCGTGCGCCATCGCCCCCGCCCCCCGTGAGCTATTTCATATTCATGGCGCAGGTTGCGCTGCTCTGTTAATTCCATCGTCGCGACGATACCGCGCCGCGCGCCGTGGAGGGTGCACACGATGCCTCGGAAATATGTGCCACAAATCATAAACCACCTTCGCTCGCGGGAAATTGAATCGAAGGCGCGGAAGCGGCGTAGCGTTCACGGCTTGCTTGAACTACCCGGTCGATCGATAAATCTTCAACGCTGGAAAGAGATACGCTCTTCCGGCGCGGATCGTTATGCGCTTGTCTTTTGTGCGCCTGTGTAAGGTGCATAGTTAGCTTTTGATTTAGAGGTCTTTGATATAAGCTGGATTTTCTCTACGATTTATATTGCACCGGGAATAACGGATGGACATATAAATTTCTGGATGATTATCGTTGTTATGTTGTACGCTCGATTTTATTTCGTAACATAATGTCTGCTTAAGAAAATTGAAATGTTTGAATCTTTATTCATTTAAACGGGATGTGTCCGCTAAACGCGGGTCGGACTGTTAGAATTACTGCAAGAAAACGTCCTCTGTTTGCTTGTCCAGTCTTCTTCGCGACTACTTCGTAAACTTGAAAACAGAGGCAGCTTGAGTAAGCGAGAAAATGTGCCGCCGACTTAACGCCAAAATGTTTAAGGTTGATTTTCACGCGGATGCACCTTGACACGTCCGTGATTCGCGGCGCTCGTCAGCTACATTTTCCCGACGAATATAAGGTCTCGAGTAAACCGACTCTCTCCCGTCACAGAAGTTTCCTCGAGCTCTGCAAAACTTTACGCAGCATAATATTTTATTTTAACTCCGCCCGTTTACGTTTCGCAGTAACGGCGAACTAAAACTGTCAAATTCAAGGAACTTAAATATGATCATATTTTTTTACTAGGAAATAACTTCTTCAAAAGTAATTAAAACGACGCACTTTTATAATCCTGATTCTTTTCTAACTGTGAATTAAAGAGGATTCTTTTTACTTAATCTCTCACCGATTTTTGATTGCATACGAAATCATTGTTTCAAACCGGTGATTACGTTTCCGGTGAACGCTGCTTATCGCTTTGTAGGTCATGTATTATTGAGGACCGATGCAGCGGGAGTAATCGCGATCGATGGTGCACGATGGTGATTCGAAGTATTGGGTATTTCAAGGGAGATCGCTTCGGCGTCGCAGTGTGAAAAATCTACTTGTTCCCGAAGCGTGGATTATTTTAAGCTCCTCGTCGCGTAGTCGCATACACACACACACACACACATGTATATACACACACATATATATATATATACACACGACGGACTCGCTCGGGAATACAAGAAATACGTATTTCCACGTTACCTGCTACTCCTTTTTCTCCATTTTTCAGCAGGATCCATTGGAATATTTCAGAAAAAAATGCTATCGGTGCGCACAGGTCGGTCTCCGCGAGTTCTCGTTGAAAATTCCTAGCCGTTCCGATAGTTTCCGATAGTTGCGGATGCATCCGGAAGCTTCGACGTCTCTCGCAAGTCTCTTCGTTGAAATGATAAAGAGTGAATTTAATTGCGCCGATATCACGCGAGGTTTAGGATAGTAAATTTGAATTATTCAAAAATTTATTATAGGATTTAGAGAGAAAAAAATTTATCGCGATGTTACTCGCAGCCGTTTTTTGTATTTTAGTCTGCGTTTAAAATTTGTGCATTTAGTCAGTTACTCGCCTTGTCGTTTCATAGAATATTATCAATGTTACTTGGGAACACCAAGTAACATTGAGCGGTGAGAGCCGCCGCGCCAGATACTCTCTTCCTTGGACGAGACTCTAAACTTCTTTGGACAGAATTCCAAAGGAAAGTCGACTCGAATAGTGAAAGAAAAAGGAGTAAGGAGGCTAGCTTTAAAGGGTAGGACGCTACCGGTTCCGTCGATCTACAAAGTTTTTTCACGGAATTAGTCGGAGCGAATGAATTCAGAGACTGCGTTGCATTTAGGAAAGTTTCCATTTATACGGCGACCTGGCTATTCGCTCGATGTTCTTATCGACATTAGTCCGTGAGCATAGAAGAGCATATTCCTTGGATAGCAGAAAAGAGAAAAAAGAAGGGAATATCGTGAAAAAGGGAAAGATCATAGGTGAAAGTTCATAGGTGGCTTTATCAAAATTTTGCTGGGGCAAATCGATGCGATTGATCATCCTTGGAAAAGACGTGCTAAATTATAAGCTGAAACGTACTTGCCATTAAATGGAACAATTTGTTTCTTTTCCCCCTGTCGTCGCAATGTAAACGCGTATAACCTCGATATACCGCTTACTCGCGTTGTTAAGCTTACTTTACGTTAATCACTTCTACAAAACACGCTCGAGAGAGTCCATTGGACATTTCGACATTTTGAACGAAACGCCGACGATGCAAGTTTAGGTTGAACGCAACGTGATTTCGGGGGCTCGCCTCGACGACCGTGTCCTAGCTTTGTCTACATCGTAAGCTGTATGTATATACGTGAGGCAAAACTCTGTTTACGGATGTATCAAGACCTCCGATGGTATCGAACTCAGGGATGATAATCGCTCGAGTTACGAGCCGCGCTTATGAACATCAAAATGTCGTGCCGCGCGCAAGCTGTTACAGTCGCGACGCGAGAACTCGACGAGTGATGGATAATGGCGTTATAACGGTCGATACGATCTCGCTCATTTACGGGAGACATTACGTTGTCTATTAGAGCCGCGGCAACGAGCCACGGCACTACCGCTAATATCACCGTCAAATGCAGTTTTAAATATGCCACGTCGCAGCTACCTACCACCTGTCGCTTCGAATTTATATGGATCTGCAGTCTGTCTTTTAGCATTTTGTTCTCAATGACCTTATATTTGCGGTAACAATCGTGCATATCGATAACTTGCGAGAAGCAAATGATACAAGTAGTAACTCTATAATTTAGCGTGCAAAAGAGGGGAAATTTTGGGAAATTTAATTCTAGACGTAAATGTAATATAATCGCTTGGATTAATATATCGTGTTTCGTACAAAGACTAGTTTAACAATTTTTTTACAATACAATGCCAAGATTTTTTATTATGAAAGGAATATACTTTTCTCATTTATGAAAAGTAATGGGAGATTAATGCTGCTGTCGCACAAGAGATTTTGATTTTACCATGGACCATATTATATCGCACGTAATTCATCCGGGGCTAATGCCCTTATTTCAAAAGCTATTTAACTTAAATTGACCAAAATACATTACGCGCATTTGAGACAGAACAGTGGTACAAGTCATATTTCTCTCATTTTCAGAGACAAAGGGTTTGTGAAAATATTTAACGTGATATCTGGCTAGTTTATTATAGAATTTTCTTTTATTATGACAAAGAGATGAGAAATATAAAGAGGGAAATCTAACAGAAAACTTTTGTTTTTGCAACATAAAATGGATAAAGTAAAACGGATAAAGTAAAAAGAGATACCAAAATTTTACGTTACAAAATAGCTATAGTGGAAGTAATTGTTATTGACGTACGTCGATTATTATTTCATTTAAAACTCGCGTTTCTCGCGTTCGTGTACATACAACATTGTGGAGTTTCTTGCGTTCTTGGCGAATTGCGGCCGAAAGCGACGATAAATCTTATTCTTGTAGAATCTACTATACGTTGGTGGTATTATTTAAATGACGTCGTTGCGTAAAGCCCACAACGGTAATTTACGTCGCTGCCACTTCCGTTTCCGCTCTCGGCTCGGTGTTTAGTAGACGGATTGCGCGGATACGCGACTTCACCATCGGTCGTTGCGTAATGTGGCGGATCGTTAATCACTTTAACCCGAGTCGACCATTTTTTTCCCTATTGTCGGCTTATCGTAATGTCGGCTCCCCGACACGAAGTTAGTCTCTGCTCTGCTTATCCTGCTTGGTGATTCTACAGCTAACGATAGGATAATGCCACAAAATGTGACGAAACATTCAACAATTATTTAATTTTTATTTTATTTATCAATATCGAAGTACATTTTATGATTATAAAGCGGAATGCTCAAACATGTAAAATCATATTTATTATTATTGTTGAATATTATATTTTTTTTACTATTAACAGTTAAAAAAATATGTCAAAAGTAGATTAAGATTATTAAAGAATTGTATTTTATTTTTCTTATATTTCTTATATTTTTATAACATTTTTATAATTTTTATAATTCTTTAATAACTGGATGATTAATTGAAGAATGATTTTTCTCTGGTAATGTTAAGATTAGTTTTCCTACGTTTTTTTAGATAAATCTAAAATGCTATTAGACGCGATAGACTGAAGGCGGTAAAATAATTGTAAATATATAATAAAACTGCGAGAGAGTACACAAACATTTGACATACGGACAGGCTTAGAGGGTTGCATTCTTTCTTTGATTCTTTCCAAAGTATCTACTCCTTAGATTTATCCCCAGCACAATAACTGACAGTTAACTCAACAAAGTCATTCTTTCAACTTTTTACTTTTTCTGCTTTCTTCTTCTTCTGCTTCCTTTTTTTTTTATTTGCGGATGTCGCGAGTCTCTTCCTTTTTCGTAACAACGGTTACGTTGCAACGGCAACGGCTCGTTGGACAGGCAACGCGAAAGTTCGTCCTCTCGGCTTCCTTCCTTTGCACTTTGGTCCGGTCCTCCCCGCATTACCCCCATTCTCCCTTGCTACACCGACCACAGTACACCCAGGTCGCGCGTAAATTACGCGACAAGAGAAAGAGAAAAAGAGAAGTCGCGAGGGAAGGCGAGGGGAACCGAGCCGGTGACGGCTCGTTAGGCATTTATAAATAAATAATTCAGACGTTCCTAAATAAATGCTTCAGAGCATCGCGTTATCTCCGCTCCGTGGATCCTCATCTGAGACAATGGCAATGAATCCGCGAAAGAATACCGAGATGCACGAGCATTTTTTTGCAGTATTTAATGTAAAATTTTAGGATATTAAAGTATAAAGCATGATATAAAGCGTTTATTTCTTTTAGTGATTTTCATAAATTATTTCTGAAAATTGTTGAGTCAAATAATTCTCAGTCCACTACGTTCATCTTTATTATCCGACTCATTAATACAAGAGATTATTTTTTATTTTTATAAACTTGCACAGAACACTTTTATTTTTATTGAATAAGAATATATTCTTATTATATATACATTTATTAAAATAAACAGAATAAAGAGGACAATATCGTGCAGGGAGGAAGATCACTTTGTATGCGGTATCGACGAGAGTCGTCAGACATTCGCGAATAAATAATTCATTCCTCTCACTGTGAAAACAAACACTCAAAGGTCCCTCGTTAAGACGACGCTATATAGCGTATAGCACTTAAAGCACCCTTGGCAAATCGACGAGCGGGAATCGCAAGGGGTGTGGAGGATACCTCTGCGTACTGGGGACGCGTACCGAATGCAGTTAATTGATTCTCCGCGGAATATTGTGATATAAACGGATGCAAACCGCGGCAATACTCGTGGCCATGATCTCGTTTTTCTGGAAACATAATGGCGTGATCTGAATTTTAACGCGATTTTGATTTAAACGACGAACATGACTCGTAAATCAACCGTAACGGGATGAGGATGGATTCCATTTGTCTTATAATTTGCGTACGATTTTCTTAGCTGATACACACACACACACACACACACACACACACACACACAGACACAACGTGATTTGTGTCCGCCGCCGTTTGCACGATATTTTTATTCGACTCGTCGTCTTTTCGAAAGAGATACAATTCATGATATTTTTCACCATCTCGCACATTGTACTTTATCCGCCCGTGTCTTGTATAACTCGAGAATATTATCGAGATTTACGGTGAAGAGTAGCGGGTTATACAGTGCAGAATCCTTGCGGGAATTTTCCACAGTGTCCCGCTTGATATGATGATGTAAAACGCATACGCGAAAAGAAACCGTCCAGTTCGAAGGAGCGACGGTTCTTTGTACGAATAGCTCCGGAGCACTAGCTCGCGTACTCTCGTAAATGTTTGGCAATTGAGAAAAATTCAGGATTGATTGTAGAGATCGCATGTTTAAATTCTTTGAGATTGACTAAGAATGGTCAAAGGTAATTATTGATTAAAATAACAAATATCAAAAACGATTTTACTGATACAATTCAATTGATTCATTACAATATATCGAACTTTGGAAACTTAAACGTGCTCAAATGAAATTTCCTTCAAAATTAAAAATTTATAATAAGTTTATAAGAAAAACATAAAATTGAATTATGTTAATTTGTATATTTTGAATGTACAACTTTTATATGAGCCATTAAGTTAAAGAAACGCGTCAAAATTCTTTTTGAAAATTTATCGAGGAGTATAATTCTGATTTTTGTTAAAATGAAAAGAAAAATTGATTTGTAATACAATGATTAACGATAGTAACTTGTAATATTTTGTCCTTTCCTATTTACGCTCTTATATCTTTTTAATTTTTTAAATATCGATTTTTATAAAAACGATATCAATAAGAATACGAACAACAATCATTTCTTTTAAAGCTGCTAACCGAGAGATACGTGGCGGGAAATGGCTTCGCTTTGTACCAAGTGACATGTACTTCCGGTGAAGCGCGAGAACAACGTCGGCTTTAAAATAAGTGGAATTCTGGGCGTTCGCGTGACGTTTCGCGACGCTACCGACGAAAAATGAAGCTTATTTTTCTATTTGAGATGTAAGAACTAGGCGTCGCGCCTGTCCCTGCACGCGCACGGCGACGCTTTCCTGTGCAGAAATATGTGCGGTCGTGAATCAAAGAATAAAAGCGCGCGTGCATTGTATCTCGATGCAAATAAAAAGATTAAAACATGTTGCAACGAATACGGGATTATATATTCTTTTATTTCCTGAGATTAATTTTGTAGAAAATAAAATTATTACGAACCAGTATAAATTGCGGATATTACAAAATACAAGATATTATCTGTCCAGGGGATATTTAATAGTTTTGAAGTTTAAGTATTTTGATATTATAAAAAAATAAATCTGAAAAGTAATGCTAAAACAATTTATTAGAAATTCTTGAAGTAATAAATTAAAAAATAATTAAAGCCTCCATGTATCTATGTATAACATTTTTAATATATATCGCTATCTGTTCACAATTGAGCGACGATTAAATAAGCGTGGATCAATTTGATCCTTCATTCTACGCCATCGTGAACGCCGTCGATGCGTCGATGGTGATCGATGAGCGACGTCGGAAGAGCAATGTGGTAGGTTACGAGGCGCATGAAGCTGATAAAGAGCAAGTTGACTATCTACGCATTCCCTGCAAATTCTGTATCCACCGGGTCAGGACTCTGGTGTGTTCATAGTAGCAGTGACGAAAGGAGTGTATCAATCTTTCGATATGCCTGAGAAAGTCACGTAGCTGAAGTTATTCACTTTATTTTTCTGCTCACACTTCTTCCCGTCGCCAATCTCTTTCTCCGCTTCTCCTCATCTTCTCCTCGTCTCCAGCCGGCTTTTTCTTACCAGCTTCGTTTCAATTTTGTGTTGCACACACCGCGAAGTTCTTTCTTGCAATCGTGTTGCAGTTGTAGCACACGTCCCGATCGCGTTATTTCCCACGTGTTCTATCCCTTTGGCGATTTTTCGCAAACTACACTGCAGGAGAAATATCGTTAATGATAGAAGGGCTAGATAAAAATCCTAATACTAAAATAATATCACATTTTATATATTTATATATTTTATATATTTTATATATTTTAGAGTTTTTAAACGAACAACGATTAACGGTGCGCGAAGCTGCAGTAGAAAAAGACAGACGCGCGCAGTGGTAGAGGTAGGTTTATGCACTGACGCGCTATTATTTCTTTCGCGCACGAATGAACACGGAAAGTAGGGCTCGTTAATCACATTCTATTATTCACACTTTAGCTGCGAACTTTTTCTTGTAATTGTTGCAATTTTTACTCTGCTGCTCCACGCTATTTTGTCCAACAGCGATGTATTCGGTGATCGATAAAATTGTTTTATTTTCACATTTTGATGAAACGTGACTGAGAAGGCAATGAAAAAAAATTGAAAATAGTTATTTTTGGACCAAATGAGATATATTCTCTTAATTTAATAACCAGACGGGTACAATTTGATATAATATTCGCGTGGTGATAGCTGTGAAATGAGAATGCGAAAAGATGAAATTGAATCAGCCGGTTTAATTGACGAACATTGCAAATGAAAGCACGGCGAATTCCATCGACGCAGGAATTTTTATTTTTCGTATCTACATACGCGATTTGCATCGCATTGGCCTCATCAAGCGTAGTTTTGGATTTAATCTCGAATTCGCCGGCAACTCGCATGGAGACGTGTATTTAGTTAAATTGATTCATTACATTCTGTGTACTTAATGTAATTTTACATTGTTTCGCCTATCTGAATTATAATAATTAGTCGCAAATTTGCATTATCGCTTGTTTTTCTCCTTAATCACGGCAAATTTCTCCTCTGTCTGCAGATACGTTGTAATCACGATCCTTAATTATCTTGTTATTAGTTGGATTTTGCAATTGCATTTCGTCGTTATTGATCAATTTCATGCTCATTATTTGCGTTTCTTCGTCTACAATGATATCATTATCGTTTGTTAAATCAACAGATAATCATCGAATATGACTTTATGCCGGGGTTATGGACTCATCCACAAATAGTAAAAAAAAAAACAATATCGCTCGATTCGATCGGCACTCGGGTAAGATCAAATCCGATGTAATCGGAGAAACGGGAATTACAACGTTATTGCGCGATCGTCGAATTTCGACTAGCCTGTGTAATACGACAACGCTGCCTGTCGGCGAGCAAACTTCTGGCCGTGGGGTTGTGTAACTGGTTGTTTGAACATCGTAACGGTGATATTTCTGCGCGCACGCGAATATAACATAGAGATTATAGACGACGTTATTATTACGCGCGTGCCGCGCGTTATCGCGCGACCCGCGTAATCCCGCCATTGCAATTGTTTTTAACGGCTTTAATCAGCGTCGAATATATTCCACCCCCGCGTTAAATTACGCGCGTTGCGCGAGAGGCCAATGCGAGGGTATTTATTAAACCCTGCAACAGCGAAATCAAAACTGCAAATTGCTGCGCACCGCAAACGGACAGTCAAATCTGTCGGTATGATGCAAATGTAACCAAATTTATCTTTTCTTTAACTAAAAATTTTTTGCAATCTCCTGGGCATTATTGTGCTCTCGATGATGGGAAAATTGTAATTCGATATGTCGATAAATCTTTCAGGTTATTCTCACAAATTATACAGTTTTGTTCGTTGCCACATGTGTGATACAGAAATTTATTTTCCATTTTAATTCTATTTTCTTTAATTCTTTGTTCTACTACGCTCTGACGTACTTTTTGTGACTTTGTTAAAACAAAAAGTCGAAATTCTGTAAAATATTACAGCGAACGCGTAAACGTATTTTACGGACGTGAAGCACAGTTAATCGCATCGACGCTGCTGGTCGCTAAATGTTCAAATTATAGCAATATTTACTGACTGGAAAAATTTTCGGTCTGCGCATTTATGCAGGCAGCGAGGCTTAATCAAATTCCGCGCTTCAATCAATTTTTGCGCTCGGTATTGTGCGTGATGGTCTTTATTTTTTATTGCACAGGTATGTGAAACATATATACGTATATATTCCTTTTTATTTTATTTTGCATATACGATATATAATAAAACGTATTTATTTCTACACTAGATTACGATATGTGATCGTGTATTCATTACAGCGGCATTACAACGAAATTAATATTTACTCGGGAAAATTTGTCACCTTGATAAAAAGTCGCCTGCTCTGCGAGCCAGTTTGCCGTATCATGGATACAGCGTTTATCTTGATAATAAGACCTAAGGGGGTACCACGCGCGGAAAAGCTGGCACGTATCCAATATTCTCCGGGACAAATAATCCCAGGTGTTTGCCAACATCGTTTAATCTCGCGTGACGCTATCAAATACATCCGACAAATCCCCCATACCGCGGCGTTAATTCGTTGTTAAATGACACGGCCGCGGGACCCGCCGCGGAAAAGTGCAATTGCATCACCCCTGTGAAATCAGGAGATTTGCATGTTGCGCTATCGCTATTACTCGCTCTCTGCCATCATCGAATATTTCGTATTTCGTGTAGACCGCGTCACTAAAATTATATGATAAGTGAACGGGGAATAAAAGCTATGGCAGCGCTAATAGACAAGTAGTAATTTGACGTAATAGAAATGTGAAGTTTCAAACATGTATTCAGAGTGACACGACTAAAGTGTAACGTATTTCTTGTGAAATCAAATCAAATTGGTTTTTTTTTTAATCCATAAATGAAAAATTCATAATTTTAAAATTTCAATGAAACTATTACTCTAACTTTATTTAACGATAATAACTTCAATTTACTTAACTGTATTATACAATACTTCACTTAACTATAGTAACTTCATTTATGTATAGTAATAAAAAAATATTCCTTCAAATGTTTGATAAATTGACGTGAACTTAATATCACGTTAATTATTTTTGCATTCTTGCATCTCCGATAATATGCTACATTCTATTTAACAGTTATACAGTGAGCAAATATTTCATTTTCACACTTCGGGATGTCGGCTTTACATAAATTATATCTTTCGTAATAATATGCTTTCATGTATGAGTTTCAGTGAGTTCGGTTGTTGACTTACAAGGTTAGGAAAGTCTATCGGTTTGAGAAACTTAGGAACATCGAGGAGACTATTAATTGTAATTGTAAGACATGGACAACACTTGATGCATCGAGGCAACCAGTCTGACTAATTCTCACGCTCGATCGGTTGCTTTCTGCACGCCACGTTGATATTGCCAAATTAAATCAATATTACGAAATATTGAGAAATCATACAACGTATAATAATATCGCGTAGAACATTGACAATGAAACTATCACGATTAAACTCGCGGATGTGAGTTATAGGAATCGTTACGATTTTATACATTGTTTTATAAAAACATTGCTTCATATTAATGCTTTCATGTTGCGATTACACGGATTGTTTTTTGAATTATTAACCCGAGGAGACTATACAGTTTTTGTTTCATCGTAAACTTTCTTCCGCTTTGGGACGTGAACGTCGTGTGTCGCGAGTATGTGTTTGTGTGTGCGTGCGTGTGTATAATGTGACTAGTGAAACTGGCTTCACGGGGGATATATATTCCGGAAATGTAACTGCAACACACAAAAATGTGAGTCTTAACTTTAAGATTTATGAAGTAAAGTTTGCAAAGTCAAGAAATACCAGTTATTTTATTAATCTTTAATCTTGCAATGCATATATAACCTTAATAATAAATTTAAATTTATTAATTATAGAAGATCTTATTTTTTTATGTATGATTTTTTTAAACAGATATTATTTTTTAAACACATACTTTAAGTTAGTATAATTGAATAATTGAATCGTTATCTAGCGACAATTATATTCGAATACTCTATTTGTAACTGAAATAACGCGGATCGCAAATTGTTTAACGTTCCAGCATTGTTGTTTATTACGTGGTTTACAGAAGCGCGGCAAAACATGCACTGACCGTGCAGCCGCGAGAAAATGCATTGCGAAACAACCCTAATCGCGTCAACGTGAACAACACGTGGAATTTCCGCTGCTATACCATCGTGCTGTCAGTCGATTAAATTAATACTGACGTGCGAAACGAACCTTAATAGCGTCACACGTCGAGACGCGCGAATTATTTCCGGTTCGTGCTTTGTCGATGTTTGGCGGTTTTTTCGCGGAAAGAGATACGATATTGTGGCAAGGCATTGTACGAATTCCGCGCCAGAGGTGTTTCATTTTCCGTGTACACGAGTGAATAAGAATTACCTCTGGCATCTGTTAATTTATCGCGAGAGAATTTATTCGCGGGAGGATTTGTGAGACATTTTATATAGTTCTTGATGCATCGTTTGTCCTTTGAATTGCTCTGTGATAAAATTTAATTTAATCTTCCGTGAATATCTTTTTTTTCCATGATTGGGTCTCTTTCAATGGGAGCCATTTCCAATTTATTTACCTACAGAATAAAGAATAAAGATTATCTCGGATGAAGCACATGATTCGCTCTGTCCAAAGAAACGGTTGTTCGATGGAGATCGTGGTCATTAATCTACCACTGTCGCAAACGTGCGTTGCACACCGTAATGTATGACGTAAAATCGACGCTCGATGTACAAAACCGCATGCATATCGTTGCGGCCAATTTCACTTGTTGTTATCCGGTCGTACTTGTTACGTCTCATTAATCGTAACATTCATCTTTCTTACTTGCTTCCCGGATCCGTGCAATATGCATTTCACGAACGTAATACATTGCGATCGTTATTTGTCAGTTATTTCTTATTTTGATATCGAGCTACAGCAATCGTTGTACGTGAATTATAAAAAAAATCTGTAAAGTATTTGATCAAAGCCTTATTTTCTCATAGATTAATATTAATCTTCTAATATTTTTTATTTTATATTGGATATCTGTGTATATTAGTATTGCTTAGTATCGCGACGTAGCAAAAAATCAATACATAAATACCAGATTTGGTGAGTAGATTTTACACGGCTCAATAGACCTGCCACAAGACGTATTTTTTGCGCAAAATCTCTAACTGGCCCAATCGAAACGCTTATCCGGTTATGCAAATCTCACAGTTTGCCCTTAAAATTCCAAGTTTCATTCGTACGGAGGCCTTTTTACCCGGTCGCTCGGCGAGTTTAAGATACAGACTTTTTCGTGCCTTTACTCAACTGACAAGTTTGCCGCAGTTTGCGCATTCTGCCGTATCGTTGAAGTTTGTGATTCTCTGTTGTTCTTCCGTTTCCACCCTCTTATTTCCGCACGTCGTTGCCGTCGGACATGGCACGATGATATTTAAAATTTATACCATTTTCACGTCCGCAATGACTTGTCAGACACTATCGCATTATTTCCTGTTGTGATACGATCAACGTTCTATTAGTTGAATAAGAAATATCTGGAAACGTTTTACGGCTGATTTTATATTCGAGCTTTTTTTATTTCATATTAAATTTTATTTACTATAATGGAAAGGCATTTCTATTATTTTAGTTCATATTTAACTTTATTTAAAATATGTGCATTTTATATATATTGATATTGAATATTTGATAAATCAATGATTTTTATTTTTTAAGGCCAACAATTACATTTTTAAAAAGGAAATAATCATAGTTTGTATGAATGACATTTGTCTGTAAAATCTTTTGATAAACTATACAAGAAAAATGCTGAGAAGTTTAGCTATTTACAAATGGCAGCAACGATTTAAAATGGTGTTATGTTCTCAGACATATTATGCGAATTTCTTTATACCGTACTTTTAATATCATCATTGATAATGCTTTTCGATACTTTATGGTATAAACGATAAAAATTTGTCTTGGGCAATAATTGGTATTTCTGGTATTATAGTTGGATTTTCCGCGAGAGAATGTTTTTACATCAAAAAATCGTATGTACAAAATGCTGCGTAAAAAATACAGAACGTGCAGAAAAATAGAAACAGAATATTTTTGTCATGCGTATTGAATGTCACGGATCGAATCTCTTTAGTCGCATATCTTTTGATAAAATTTAGAGGGCTTGCGCAAAATGCAAAAAGGCTTTCTATCATTGCAAAATAAAGCAAGCTAAGAATTAACCAGAGAATGTATTTTTACTTTCAATCTTTAATATCGAAGTACAATTTTGACAATGTCTTAATTGGCATCATTAAATAATTGTTGGTGCTTTGATATTGAGAAACAACTGGCATTTTCTTTGTACTCATTGTTGAAATGATACCCAGTGGCTCTATAATATTTTATATGTACGTGTATATAAGGGAGAGGTATTTATCGTTTGCATTGCATTTGTGTGCAGGATACGAGTGTCGTCGTTCTTCGCACGTAAATGTCTTGTATATGTATGTATATGCGCTCGCGTACGCGCGCGCGGAAATGCATGCAAATGTACATCCTTTCACGGATACCATGCGCAAAAATAATGTGCATACACCAAGGAGCGCTTGCGCCAGCCCGCATTATGCCGAATCCACTTCCGTTTTCTTCCCGTAATCTTGGTTGCGCGCATACGTTACGCCCTGGTCACGTTTACTGTTTTTACGATCGCTCGGAGCGGCATTTTGCGTTTTGCCCAAGTAGCGTATTTCGGTTTCTTGCAACAAAAAGCAATGACAATAAGTACGCATATGCAGGTGGCATATGGTACAAATACGTACGACAACAACCGTGATAAGTTGAGACAATTTATTTGCCATAATTTAAAGCCATTTAAATCATTGAATAACTCTGAAGAAATTTAATCCGATTCCCATGATCATAAGTTCAGATTTTGTTTTTATTCTTGTATTTAACAAATAATTAATTATCGTAGTATTTTGAATCTAAAAAAATGCCTTTACGAGGATAATTCTACATTTTCATTATTTTGAATTTTATGAAACTTGTCACAAAAATCATGTAAATATCTTTGTTTCTTTGATTTATTATTAATAACAGATTAACGTATTGCTCCAAATTAAGTCAATCTTTTTTTCTCACATGTTGACGCATCGCTTTCTCATTTAAATGACAGTACTATGTTGTTATCAAATTATTGTCTGGATGAAAATTGTGGAGTATAATGTGAAACATTGAAGAGAAATCCAGTCGTATTGTAAGAGAACCTCTTTTAACTTAATGTCACGGGATCTGAAGACCGCAGTTAAGTTTGGTAACACCATCACGTACACATGTTCACATGTGGATTCTGATTTATCGGTTTCGGTCTTGTTTAACGGCGGTTTCCGAGTAGTTATCTCGCAGAAATTTTATTTCATGTTAAGATTGCCATTTAAACAAAATGAAATTATTCTATGCAATAATAATAATTAGCGTTTAAATTTTTATAAAGTATTTATGCGATTTTTTAAAATGTATTTTTTGATATTTTTTAATATTTTCAAGATGAGTTTCTGCTCTGCGAATTAGAGCATAAAAGTAAAAGATTAGGACTGAGAATTTATATTTCGTATAACCATGTTGAAAAGTAAAAAATAGAGTTATGTTTTTAATCTCGAGTTATAATGCGAATTTGTGCAAATTGTGTTTTGGATGAGGAACAAAGAGATATAAGATTGGTACGTTTATGATATTCGAGGTCGTGTTTAATTCGTCCAATTTATTTAGTACGCTATATCGCAGTAATCTCCCTAAGAGAATAAGGATCACAAATCAATCGGTAAATCACAGCTATTTCGACGTGACATAAATCTAGATGAATCTATACAGACAATGATCCGTAATTTACTGGAGAAATTTATGGATATAAATCGTATAAACGTCGACAAATAACACATGTCACAATAAACACAGTAATAAGTGGATGTGCCGAGGAGAAACTAGAAAAGGAAGTGTCATCCCTCTCGATAATCGTAAAGATAATCGATAAGCTGTACGCTGTCGTAATAACTTCGTCGTTCGATTCGCCGGTTTAGCAAAAACGTATGGTCTAACCTATAAAATATATCCAATATATCCAATGATATATATATATATATATATATATATATATATATATATATATATATAATATATTTATATATATGTACGCGTGAAACACTCCGACAACTTACAGTGGCAATTATTGCAATATATAATAATATATATATGTATATCTATATTTTTATATTTATATATATATATAATCTTTGAATCTCTCTTTTTTTCTTTCTCAATATATTTATCTTACAATTAATATTACTTACATAAACGTACATAAACGTCCACGCGATTCTGTGCATTGCACTTTAAAGCTCCAACCGCCTCGCAGGCACGTCGGCGTTGCGTACGCCGCACGCATAGTGCCCGTGTGTTTGCACACGCGGTTGGATTTTCTCTTTCCCCTGGGGGTCCTTACATTATCTATACTTACATTGCACGAAGAGTATTTACCGTTCTCGCCTTCCACGCTCACGCCATTGTGTATGGTCAATTATGCTAATCGCTGACTGCACTTAATCGAAATAATTAATTGAGTACTCCGCATCGCGAGATCGCTTCTTTTATGTATATACGTACATATATGCGAGATGTCCCGCTGCAATCTTCTGCTTCTTCCTTCTTCTTCTTCTTCTTCTTCTTCTTCTTCTTCTTCTAATAGAGCATATTTTGCATTCTAATATAAATTTCAATTTATTCATTTATATTATTCTTTAATAGGAAATTAAAATTTTTCGCAGTATCTTTTAATTTTCAGTATTAAATGTTCAATACTCTATATAATTAGCATTAGATTAATATTAATTAGACTCAATTATTAATATTAAGTCTATTGAATATTAATAATTAGTAATTAAGTCTCAAATTAAAAGAGAACTTATTTGATTCAACTAAAATCGATTTCTGATATAAAACGAAGCCTTTTACTGAATTTTTACTGACAATGAGAAGGGACATACTCTAAATTTATGATAATTTGAAGATTTTTGATAGATTGCGATAGAAGAGCGACGCGACATCTTGTATAAGTACATGTGAGTTTCTTAAGAAATATTACTTTAATCTTTCATCGTGATCACGTTTACCGCTACAGTGTCCTTAGCATAATTTTTATTTGAGTTACCACAAATCGCAATAGTGCATCCGTGAGCTCGAAAATACGAAATGCAACGAGCGGAAAGTGGATCCGTTCGCGTTGGATTCTGTTCGCTAACAATAAGTTCTATTGCTCGTCATGATTTTGACACAGACTTGACACAGTTCCACGGTTTTCTCATGGATTCTTCGATAATTCTACATGGTAGACCGAAACCGTTCGATCGATTTGAACTTACCACGGAACAAATTAGTGCAAATTGATGTAATTTCGACTATCTGGAAGAAAGTAGATAGAGACGTTAATTCATTTTATTAGGAAAGTCGCCCAGCTCCCTCGGAAAACTGACAATTCTTAATGCAATGGAGGATAATTGGGGATCTCGAGTGCTCAGGAAAGTTTAATCCAACTCGAACGTAATCCCGTGAACCTTCCTTCAGGTGCTGGCGAACCTTCGCGATCCACGATTACATCGAAGGAATACCTTTTGAATACGCTACACGTACTAACGAGATTCGATCGTGGCTCGCGAAGGCGCTTTTCTATAATTACAGGGGGATTAACACTTGTATTAATTAAATTAATACTTTATCGATTTACATGTTAAACTTCGTATCGCTAGAAAGGGGGCCCTTTATTACCTATCTAACGCTCTCGTAGACCGGCAGCGTACATTTGTGTGTACTATGTATACATGTGTGGATGACCGTATGATTATCGCCACATTATGCATGGCATCCGCAGGGTGTTTGGATGAAAATTTCACCGTTTGATCCACGGACGCGTTCGCCACGTCGCCTAATCAATCGTGATTGGAATTATACGAGAATATAACGTGAATCTGCAAAAACGTACGTTTTTCATGATTTTTTCAAGTTGTAGTTTCTTTTTCACTGCTGTGCGGAATTTGTGTGGAACGAGTAACGAAAGGAATCGGCAAAACGTGCGAAGTAGAGAACGCGTTTCGAGTACGATAGCTTTTCACGGTGCTCGTCGTTCCATAAAATCGAAATATCGATCGTGCCCGTACAAAGAGATCCCGCTTTGCTCTTCGATCCACGATTTTATCGGATTCGCTGACACACTTGGAGTTCGGCGAACAGAAGGAATGTTTACGACTGCGTTAACCCGAACGACGTGTGCGGGAATATGTAAATTCGCGCGTCTTCGGGATAAAAAATACCTTTGAATTTATTCTCTTGTTCCTCTCAAAGCTTGATTTTAACATACGTAACTTTTGGATCGAAGGACCTTGGGATTCATCGCAGTAATTTTTTTCCTCTTGACAGTTATGTAATATGTTTCTAGAAATATGTGAATTGATTTTGATAAGATAACTTTTAACACAAACTCGTTAAAGTCGTCATTTTAAGGTTCTTATAAAATACTTTTCTAATATATCGAATAACTATCGTGGCAGTGTCTATTTGGATGGCTAAAGTTTCACTTTTCCTGATGAGGATTATAATAATTATTAAAAAGATTATTTTAGCTATACGCATTTCTCCT
Source organism: Tetramorium bicarinatum (assembly GCA_928718305.1). Taxonomy (NCBI): domain Eukaryota; kingdom Metazoa; phylum Arthropoda; class Insecta; order Hymenoptera; family Formicidae; genus Tetramorium; species Tetramorium bicarinatum. The sequence goes on along the minus strand of OV788319.1, from coordinate 7,012,773 downwards.
TTAGTTTTTAAATCGAGAAACAGAAAAGATATCGAAGAATTTAAAAGAGTTAGAATATATTGAGATATCAAATCTCTCCCGCGTTCGAGATATGAATTTTGCATGAGTCATATTTAATTAATGACAAACAAGGAAAATGGAAATGGATCGTAAATATTTCAGGATGCATTATTTTGAGCTTTGCTTACATCCGTAAAAATAAGATTCAACAATGCATGGAGAGAGATAAAGTTTCCTTAAGAAATCCGGTAAAGGATTTCACGACGAGACGCAAATTTGCGGGATCCAAGCGGGATCTCGAGAAATTCTCCAGTTGAAATCTTGCACGTCTCCAAATTTTGGTATTCGACAGACTGTAAAATTGAAATATCAGCTTGTACTATCAAAATATATTAGTACAGATAAATATTTCAGTTCCTTATTCTTGATTGATATTAGAGCTTTCTTTTTGTGTGAGCATAAAGTTTTAAAAAAATTTATATTAAATCCCTTTTTTTTCAATTAGCATCAGATTTATGCTACATGAATTCATATAATTCTTTTTAAGAAATCTTAGTATCATTTTTTCATATGAAAAAATATATTTGGTTTTCGTACGCGTAATAATAAACTCGACCGGAAAACTTCGGTTTTTTATCTTGCGAAGAAATACAGAAATTTTGTAAAATTGCACGGAAATTTTGAAGAGAGTAGTTTCCGTCGTCGAAACGGGAATCGTTTACCGCGTCTAAGTTTCCGCTAGGAATCCATTTAAGTCTTTCTAGAGAACGCGAAGGATCTAACCAGCACCAAAGAAGATCCTCGAACCTGCCCCCGGCTTTCGCGACTCGACGGTCCGTAAAATTGGGATATCGATCGATCGAGGCTGCGACGAAGAAAATTCCTACCACTGTCGATTTAGGTATTCACCTGGGACCAGCTGCGTTTCGCGACATCAATAATGTTAAGCAAACATAGGAACTTTCGGCAATGGGGACATAACGCTTGTGCGATACTATTGAAACGATGTCATATAATTCTCTGACGTGATTCGTATATCATTCTGAAAATATTACGTTTGAATTATTTGTGTTTACAAGTAAGAATTATATAATATGCACTTGCATATGGTCATATATAGGTTTGCGTTTGAAAATAGGACAAGATTAATATTTTATAGAGAAGGAAATAATATTTTAATTAAATTATCTAATTAGAAAAATGAGTCACGCGCGATAATAACACTTAATATTCGTTTTGATATGTTTAAATCGCGCGAAATGCATGATTACGTAAATTGCTCAACTGGAGAAATTAATTGTGCTGATGTTGAATTAGCAGTGAATTTTCTCTACAATGTTTAAATTGTAAAAAATAATTTCATAAATACAGTAATGGCGGTCAAACGTTGTTTTAATTGAAAGATGCGTCAATCCAAACGATTCGAAGCATTGTTCTCATTATAACCCTAATTAAAGTTTTGATTTATCTTTAATGAAGCGCTGCGTGATAAATCTGTATCTTATTTGGTTCACCTAAGAGGATAAACACTTTAGCCGTTAGCAAAATTTTATTCTATAAAGCTGAATGTTTATTAAAGAATTGAAGAAATATCTTGCATATGCATATTATGCATTTAAGATACATAAATTTTAATCATGAAAGAGTGCATCTTATATGATTCTCGAAATACTTTGCTAAATTTATCATTCTTTCGCAATCAAATTTTGATACTTAACAGAATTAAACCTTAAACGACTAGGATTTTAGTATGTAACAGATCTTAAGAGCAGTAGTAAACGTAGTACGATAAACTGTTGTTTATCGTTATTTATTTATTAAAGATTTATCGTGCGTATAAATATGTCCGATCGGAAAAACGATACGTAGGGAGAGTGTTCTTGGCACTTCGGGCTTTTGGATACGTACGCCATAATTTTCCGCGGATGGATTCACGTAAATGTTACACATACAGGCACAAAGATTCGGTTGAATATCGCCGAATACCGGAAGCGACATTTATGCGCGTTGCAGAGCGTGTCCCTCTCGCGAACTCGTAAATTATTACGGCCAATAAATAACGGTTGGATCGATGAGCGATAGCGATCAAAAGGAAACCGTCTCGTGATATATGTGTATCCTGCGCACCCTGCGGGGGTTGGGTTGCTCCTTCCATCTCTTAATCCAAGCATACGTGCGCTCATGCGCGCGCCTAGTGTGTGTATTATCGGTGTGTTAAGCACATGTTAACGTGTGTCGGTGATGTGATATGTGCGGCGAGGCCAGTCGCGCGTTCATCATCTCGTTTTCACTAAAGCACGCTTTCATTTATTTCCGTTAGTCACTCGCTTTCTTCGAAAGTTGGCCATCTTTGATACGTTGCAACTGTGCGGCGTTGCATCGAGCGAAAAACGATCCTTTTTGTGAATAAAATTGATTCAGTAATTAAAACGATGGAAAATTAAATGTGCCAGCTCGACTCACATCTTATTATTAAAATTTGTACAAACTTGGAATGAGACAAAAGTCTTTCAGAATATAATACCGTACATGCGTAAGTTTCGTAAGTTTAATAAAATAATCATTCAACGATCGAAAATATATGTACGGTAATTTATATTTTCAAGACGAAGAGAACCAAAGACGGGGGTGGCCACTTTGGAAGACTGACGAGTCGTACCTTAGATACTATAATATCACACCTACTTTCATTCTTGAAGTCAAACTTTGTGTCTCCACTTCGGTCACACATAACGTCTCTCCCAGCTTGCCCTGCATTTTTTCTCTCTTTTCTCTCTTTTTCTTCTCTGCACCAACTTTGTTTCACTTTCTCTGTCTCGCACTTGCTCTCACACGCACTTTCTTACTTTCCTGTCACGCTTGCTCGTCTCTTTTTATAGCGTCTTCTCCGAAGAGTGGTTCTCCGAATGGACCGACTCTTGCGGAATCCTCTTTCTCGGGATTTTCTTCTTTTCTTCGTACGTCCCTGCTCGCTTCTCGTGACCAAACGCCCTTTGTCGTCGGCAGCGAAACACGTGAAACGGCCACGCTGCATTCGGCCAAGTGAAAATCCGTCGGATTCGTCAGACGATCGTACGTGACGCATCCAAATATCGCACGAATATTTCACTGAATTGTGCGTCCATGGAAAGTTCTATGCAATTTTACGTAAAATAATAATCACGCGCGAAATTTTATTCACGACGAGAATACCATGTTGCGTGACTGATTATATTTTATAAAAGAATTTAGGAAAAATACGAAGATTGAATTGTTAATCGGAAATTTTCGCTAAGCGAACGCTGCGTTGATAATAAAATATTGGTATGCTAATTTTGAATTCAACATTATATGTTTTCATTACGACAAAGTGAATGTATTGCTTTGGGTTGGATTTTCGACGTTATTTAGTCATTATTCATGTTGCATGCAAATTGTTTTTGTCGAAATAATCACGAATTTAAACTTTTACGCGATCCTGTAAGGGAGCTTCTTTTTCAATGAAATTATTATTTGTATCTATATAACTGCAACCGCGCATTTGCAATTTTACAATGTGAGATATCCGAATTATTAATCTCGTTTTGTTGATGCCGGCACGGTAAATCCATTTATCGATTTATACATAATTCGTATTTCGCCATGGTGTAGTGACTTATACGCGTTTCGGTAGTTAATCTCACGCGTGTCGTAAAACGGAATTTGCACGCGCTGCGCCTGAATTTATATCTCCGTGGTACGACATGCATGCTATATGAAGTACGGCTAGTTTTGTCTAAATCCCACGACGGTAATTGTCGGAGTATAAAATAGAACGGACTTTATTACGAAAATACAGTGAAATGCGAATTAAGCACGACTTTCCAAATTTACAGTAAATTTTATTTAAATGTCGGAAAAACTTGTGAAATCTTAACAAATTTAAGACAGTATGAGATTAAAAATCATTATTAACAATTTTGTGTTTGCGCTATCTGACTTGTAATCTTTACGTTTAATCGTAAAATTTTAAAAACTTTAGTTAAAATTTAATGATGATCGCGAGTCGAAATCGAAGGAAACTTTAAAGAGTCTCCCGGATCTGGAATTCGTTAAAAAGATTGGGAGTTAAATATGATAAGGAGAAATTGAAAGGAGATAAAAAGCAAGAGAGAGAGAGAGAGAGAGAAACCTCTATGAAAATTACGGGGAAACTTTCAAATAAGTACCTATTCGTCTAATACGAGGAATACTGATTTAAAAAGTCGTTTAAAATATGCAAAGATGCATTCCTACTAAAATTATCGCTGCGATAATATTGATAAAGTTTATATATACTTGTATCATAATAATTAACAGAAATTTATTCTTTTACAATCGCTACGATCGTCTTACGATCGACGAGATTTTCTCACGTGTCGTTTTATGTTTCCTCAATGTACTGTCGGTACTTCAACAAAACATGGCATCGCTGGACGTGAAAGCGTGGTTGGACCGAGAGCGAGCTGTCGCCTAACGTCTCTTAATCGCTAAGCCTAACTTTATATTTAAGGATCGGACAACTGACACTGAACCTGTCGCGCGTTTCTGAAGCGCGTGCCACAACGTAATTCCCATTCGAGGGGGCCGACTCACGCGAGGAGGCCGATAGGTCACGTTGTGAACAGAACAAATGCGAGAATCGCCGTCAGCAGTGGAGCGAACAGGCCGGCGCGGATGCTGCGTGCAGCCGCGTGCATGTCGCCGGCGCTGAGCCTTTGGTTGTTCACGTATGCCCTCGTCACTCTACGCTCGGTGTCGTACATGCGCGAGCCGACTTCGGTGATGCATTTGATCTTCGCTTGTCCATCGTACGTGAAATGCCGGGGTTCGATCAACAGCCGCAGTCCCAGGCTGTTGGGGTCTCCGTCGCTCGTGCTCGTTAACGGCGGGTGCTGGATAGTGTCCTTGGGTGATACCTGATAACAAATACGATTAAAGCAGTTTAATAAAGAGCAATCTCTGGCTACACATAGAGACTCGAGTTAGACTAGTCCACGAAATTCTTTCTCTGTAAAAATAATGAAAGCGGATTCTACCATCTATTATCTAAACTTTTAAACATTTAAACTTAAATAATAATTGTTGTTGAAATGTGCATAGATATTAGCAGAGATCGAATAGGAAAGAATTTTATTGAAATTTTTATGGAATATACTACTCGTATACTAATATAATACTCGTGGAGCAGAATATTAAATTTAATCGCGTGTTTCTGCGAGAAACATTGTAATGCTGAGCTATTATTTCGATAACTTGTATTAAGATTTGTCGATATAGTTTGAAAAACTGTCTCGATAAGATAATTAGTTTTTTATTTTATCAATATAGGTTATAGAAGGGTGGTTATGATCGCTACAGCTTTGTTCACATATAAAATAAAATGGTCGATACTAAGGAGATGTTATCCAATTTCGAATTAGATAAATTTTAAAACTAATAATAAATAATTATATAATATAATCCCATTATATTTTTATAAGGTTCTAACTGAAAAAGTGTCTACTCACTATCTCTTTTATTCTGAAATTCTCCTAAATAATTCTGTAATCAAACACATACAATTCTATATAGTATAGTGTTAAAATATAGAATACAATAACAATTGTTTAATATATTGGGAAATTTTCCGCGTAACTACGTTTTTATTTAATTAATATATAATATAATAAAAAGAATTAAAAATTGGTTTGGGAATTATAATTCCTTTTAATTATGCTCTTTTGTGTAATCGTATGATCGACTTCGATAATGACCAATTGAAATGTTGCACTTTTTCAGTGTATATTAGGGATCGTATTATGCGGATGTTAAATATACACGACGGTGTGCGATGGTAATAAGAGGAAAATTTCGCTGAAAGTCGACACACCGCGAATCGTTTGTTACGTGCCGGGCTGCACCGAAAGAAAAGCGGCGGCTGGTCGGCGCAGCCGCGGATGAGAAACGAGCTCGCTGAAATTTTTGTCTCGCGTGCTGTTAAAGGCGAGCTTTTCTTTCAGTTCAAAGTGCGCGAGGGCGAGAAAAATTGGATTATATCCGCTTTAATTTCTGACAGCGGATAAATTCGCGTGTCAGATCATTTCTCCGTTCCGTTAACCGAATTTTTTCGACTATTATTTGCGACTTCCTATTTTACACGGCGCATTGTTCCTCACGGCGTAACCGGCGGCTATTGTGCGACGCGAGAAAATAATTGCTTGCAATTTCGAGTACCCCGCGTTTTCTGATACGCAAAAGAGCGGCGAAAGATCGCATCTCAATCTTGCGCATTAATAATTAATTAACGTCGAATACTTTGACGAAGCAAATTTTAATTAATTATTAGACACGTGAAGCTTCGGTTATATCCCGTTATTCGTAAATAACTAATGACTAAAATTCCGTTGGGCATTATAGGAGATTTATGTCTTCCTACTTGGGATTTTCTTTCGGCCTCACAATGAACAAACTTTCACAGAAATATGGAGATAGTTTTCCGCAGTTGGCCGTTCCAGGACGGCAGGCGATATCGTTACGGGAGTTCCGAAAGACTTGGACAGATCATAGGATCGTCTGCGAAACGCTGCGGGACGCATACATATGCAGCGGACGATCAGCGGGCGTTTGGCTTTAAGCGTTCGACGTTAACCATAAGCCGTGCTACGAGCCATGTAACTAATCGAACTAGCACATTGGACTGAGCCAAACTATCGTCCTCGCTTTGTGGCGAGGATCGCCGACTCCGAAGTTAAAGCTCCACAGTTCATGGAGAACTACTGTTCGTAGATAATGCTCGGGTCCGGACCGTCTTACTTACCAATAACTTCCGCATAGTGAAACTGAGAATAATGGACGTTGCATGACACGAAATTTCGCTACATAAAGCGCCCGGCGATGAACACGCGCTGTTCCCGCGCGTGAATAAAAATCATATCTGACGGCAATGTATTTGGCAAAAATAACTGAAATGCGCGATGCATGTGTGTGCTGATTGATAGTAACGAAAGAATTTGCCGAAACACGTCGCGTTGTTTTCCTCTTGTTTTTCTTTTTTCTCTCCCCCCGAAAATACTAGTTGCTACATTTTGTTGCTCGTATCGCATATCGATCGTGTCGAGTTTATTGATGCATTACACTGTTTTGTGTTTTGTATTTTGCATTTTGCGCAACGTGGCGCGCTCGAGTCTCTAATGCGTCGGGGTGGGGACTTTAACAAATGTGCCAAAGCTGTTCCAATCGAATTTTATTGGCCCTGGCATCCTTTTGATTTATACGTTATTACGTTTTATTACGATGCCCGGCTCTCGCAGCTTTTGAAGAGTGCTTTGCATTTTACGCGGACGTAATGACTATATAAAATGTTAGAGTATCCATGCGCGCTTATAAATTTCGACCCTATTACGTTCTATCTTTTATGCATATTTATGTTACGGTAATTAATTTTGTGAATTTTTTAACTCTAATGAATTAATTACTGATAACAAACGTATAATAAACTAATAACGAACGGCTTAAAATTATTAAGCGCGCTAATTTTACACCTGTACACCTTACATTATTTACCGCTTCCGCTTTGTTTTATCTGAAAATCGTCTTTTTCCAACGCTAATTAGCGCGCTAAATATAGTAACGTTTAATTAAATTCGCATCTCCCATCCACGTTAAAATTTCACCGACATAATGTACGCGCGCGGCGTACATATCGCGAAAAAAGTGCTGGCGCTAATTACCCAAATCCTTTCATCGTGGAAATCGCGGGCTCGATTTCAGCAAGGGCTTATTCACGATTGTCGGAGGCGATACCTCACCGCGCACGCAGAATGTGCACAGAGAGATGCCGATACGTGTAATTGGCAATAGATTTTGAGGCGGCGCGGCGGCCTCATAAACCTTTACAAGTCATTATCGGCGACAGGAGTTAATCGTCAGGGTGGGTTGACTTGCACGGGCGATATTTCAAGGCCGTTGTGTCGCATTCGGCTTCGGTGACGATTGGCCGACGTCATATCGATGATTTATGCACGTCCGTACGGATACCGGAAGATCATTGTTCGTCGTTCGCACGGCGCTCCGCGCTTCTACGCTTCGCCGTTCCACGCGCATTGTACTCCGCCTTTTCATCGCGAACGGCTCCGTCCTGTGCGAACAATGTTTGCCGCGAGGCCGCGGGCCGTGGGCCGCGGGCGGCCATAAGGGCGATTTGCCCGCAATTTCTGAAGGATCCCATTGTGCGATTGCCGATCGTGACCGGAATCCCGCGCGGGCGAGCGCGCTCCGCGACAATGGGAAACGATTGGGAAACCGTATGTGTAATATGCATTCCCGTGAGGAAACACGGACCTCCTGCATGCCGGGAATTTTTCGGTCGCGCGGTTTCGCGGCATATCCAGGATTCGTACGTGACGAAAGGAAAACGGGGATACATTTCTCAGTTACAATCTTTTTCACCGCGTTCGTGCGCGTGCGTTATCACGTAGCCACAAACTGGCAAATTTAGTTTTTCTCACAGCGACAGTTTGAGGCCATTTATAATTTTTAACGTTAAACATTTCGAATGAATCTTCGTATTGAAAATACTAATTATCTCTCAATGAAAACTATCGCGTCATTTTTCTCATCAGTCAGGGAAAAATATGGTTTCGACGGTTAATAACATCACGAGTACGAAGCAATATTTTATTATTACAAATATTTTACACGTACGGCCGTGCCGTGTCAGCGCTAAATGAATGAGAAAACGCCAGGAAAATGGGATTTATGCTGCTCTCATTTGCTCGTATTTCTCGACAGTACGAACGACAACTTTCAGTACGCGACGAAAGTACGCGAGAATAATGAAGCTTGCGGTACACGCGCGCGTATAATTATATTTTTTGAAATAATTCTGTCCACACACAAAATTTGTATTCCACCAGGTGGCTAAGAATAGTGTAAATCCTCATTTCCGCCGCGGACATTGGTACGCAGGCTGTGCACGCGTAAGCGCGCATATTTTTGAAACAAAGTTTCTTTTGGAAATTATTCAGGGAAATATCTCGCAGTTTAATTATGCGCCATACCCTTTTTAAGCAACGCTGTGTTCGTTTTCTCGCGAAAATCGCGAGATGTTGCGGAATTAACTAATTTCGTTCCTCCTTGAATCTTAATCTTTATTTACGGGGATTACGCCAGCAGCATTCGCGAGGAATAATATTAGCCGGAACTTGCTGCTTTCTCCTAGAGGAAGATTTCTCGTCGTATCATTTTACGCGACTCTTCGCCTTGGCGTTTTACCTCGCGAGGCCCCAGGAAAATAATGTAACTTCACCGTAACATTGTTTTGGATGGCTTACATGATACGAGGAGCAAAGGCAGAATTCAAAACGACAGCGGGAAAGGCTCTCTGCCTTGGGATACAACTCGTACTTGATGTTAAAACAACGTTCCCGTAATATCTGCTTTAACGGCGCCTCCGGGTTACATCACATGAATTGCAACGGCGCACGGTTTTCTTTCGGTTGCTTTGTGCTCGCGTTTCTTAATGCCAATGTAGCCATGGCGTTTGCGAGAATAATCTAGACTTTATGAGCACATGCCCGATGGGGCTTATGCGCGCGAGTGTAACAAAGGTTGCACGTCTCTGTCGTTGAAAGATACGAATCAGAATCTGAAATGCATGCGCATGTGAAATGCCGCACAACGTTACGCGCGTGCGCGCGCGACGTTAAAATTAAAATTATCTCACGTTTCGGAAGAACCGTCATTAATAACTTTCCAAAAGAAATTAATTTCACGCACTCGCGCGAGCATGTTGAATCGTATCTTTTTCTCCGCACGTCGACTCCCACTTTTACGTTTGCGCGTAACAGCCAAGTAAAATCGTGTCGCGATGCTAAAGGGATTATCTGAGATTGATCTTCCTACGGGGTAATGGCTGCGTTTCATTAAAGCCGGCATTCATTATTCGGGCGCGAACAAACGGCGCGAAGGGGGCGGAGAATCGTGGTATCGGGTCGCTCGAGACATTTGTCTCGCAGAAGCGAATAACAATCGCGCACCTAAATGGTAATTCGTGCACGGCTGATATCGCTGATTTACGCGGACTGCGGCGACAGGGACTACGCGTGATATTGAATCGCGTGTTTACGAGTAACGAGTCGCGGCGAGATTCATGCCGAATTCGCAAATGTCATCTTGTGCCACTGTCGCCGTAACGAGCACATCGCTTTTCAATGCTTGAATGAATTATACATGTCGACCGATACGTCTCGGGCCTCGATATTCTAATGGGACATCGATAGGTCTTTACACACACGACACACATATCGGTGGCCCATTTCGACGAGTCTAAAAATTTCCTGATCGAGTCAAAGAAATACTCCATTGAAAGTGCCAACGTTTGTTAACGTTTGTTGTATACCTTTGAATGGAGTCCAACACACGTTTTATTTTTTTCTGATTTCGACTTCTTGAAAAAAGATAGTTAAACTGAAATAAAAATTAATTTGCGAAATTGGATAAAGTTCTCTGAAGAAGGCTGATCGGTAACGCGACTTGCTCACGCAACTTGGTATATAAGAGTATTAGTAGCTGAATCTGGGTATCTAGATGACGAGATAAAGCTCTCTTTGAAAATTTATGAGATGTCTTTTCAAGATGGGCCACATCGATATGGATGAGATTATCGATTAAGCTTGGAAATCTTTCAGAAGTTCTTTGAACCGCAAGCTCCTTTCGTAAGAAGCTAGTAATGAAACGTCCGTTCTCGTTAAGTTAGCTGGTGGCAAATTCACTTACTGGGCTCCTGCAGAGCTGGAATTGCGCACAAAATCCAATATAGGTTTTTGTCATCAAAGAAAGTACTTTTGTCTTCGAAAGCGCGTCGCGAAAAATATCGCTTGAAAGATTCGCTAAATTGGAATGTTTCGAAATAGCGAGCTGCTTATTTTCAAATATAAACCTAATTTTCAAAAAAACATTATTAATTTTACTAAAATACATAATTTCGCGTATCAATTTTAACCAGACTTTGCGTTACTTTGGGACAAATAACATTATCTGCGTCGCGAGAGAGAAATGTTGCAATACAGGGGCGTATTTTGCACGGGAGAGACGCAATTGCGTCCGATTGAAATTATCCTCGTCGCAGATAAACGCGGATAAAATCTCATCGTTCCGTCGCCCACGGCTGTTTCATTTCGCAATCATGTTTAAACGCCGACAACAATTTTCCATCTTAACATCGCATACTAACTTTGTGCATTCAGTAGTCCGGAGACTACCTAACTTGCGCATCTTAAATCGTTTTGCATGAAATTAGATGTTTCGTCGTTGTCGGCCGACCACAATTCTGAGAGTTCATTCTCTTGATTACTTAAGAGAAGCATGAAAATGATCATGGTTTTATTTTCTGTCTCATTTCTATTCATCATCGAACCCGTGTCGTGGATAAATATATTTGAGAGTTTTAGAGGCGCAAGTTTGAGTTTTGCGTTGCCCTTGAAAAGTTTTCTATTTAAAAAGTTTGCTATCTAAAAATAGAAATTAATAATTTTTGGAGAACATTAAATATTATTGTTGTTTGTGCTTAATTAATAACTTTTATCATCGAAATGTTAATCAAGGAAAATTTTTTTGACCTATATGTTGCTGCGGTAGGAACCGAGCTAAGGGCAATCTTAAAGATGCCGCGAGAATGTCGCGATCGCGAAATAAATCCCGCAACGTTTACAAAGTTGCACCTCCCCGCGCGAATGCATAAGATATTCACCCAAGTTACACTTCGGACTTCTGGCCAGAGTTCTTCTACATCGGTTTATGCGACGCGTTTCTCAAATCGGCGAGATGCGGCGGTGCTTTGTTATCAGCGTGTTTCTCCTCGTTCCTCAACACGATGAAACTTTTTCCCCACGCGCAATTTGCCGACGACAATGCGCCCTGCCACGGGACTCGCCTGCAGGGTTTCGCGCCCGGTGTGTCTCTCCTCTCTTATCGTATTCTCTTTCTTAACGTTGAACTCTCGCCTTCCGCATTATCCCACCCCACTATCTCTTTCCATCCCGTTCCCTTCCTTCTTGGCCACCTTCCTTCGTTTCAAGCGTTACGCTTGCTTGATGTTTTATATACATTATATATATATTATATATATATATATATATATATATATATATATATATATATACACATTCCTTTTTTCTGTCTTGTAATCATATACTCGAGGAATATCGCGCTCCCTCTTTCATACATACAGCGCGCCGTCTTCGTTAATTCGAGAAAAATGTAACATTTGGAAAGAAAAAGTGTCAAAAAAGTCAATAATAACGCGTTCGCTCTCACCATAATTTAGCCCTGCAATAAATGAGGAATGGTAGGACAGCATCTTTCATTTCTTGATACGATTTCTTGATAAAAAAAAATATTTTTCATTTTTGTTTTATGATGATTAAAATTACATCTTATTCGTCTATGATTTACATATCTATTATATTCCTCCAATTGTATTAATTTCCCGTTAGATATATACATTTATTAAAAATCTCGGATATATTTGCATTAATAAATTATAACTGTAGGAAATTAAATTTTATGAAAACTTAGCATGATCGTACGTGTGCTTGCAGCAAACATGTATTACCGCCGTTCTTGATAGCGCCTTACTACGATCAATTTTAACGACTGTAGAACGTATCTTTCCAAATCTTTCTAGCCCATTTCCGCTTTCTCTCGGACGTATCTCCATATGAAAAATGTATTTGCCCCGCTTTATATCCGTCTTCCGCTCGCGAATAAAAATGCGAATCATTTTTCGCTCGCTTAGTACCGCTCGCGAACTCGCAGGTAAAATATACGCCAGGTACATCGTCGCCTTTGCCATTTTTTCCGTTTTCTCTGCAACTCCTTTCTAGTTTCTTTGATTATCCGTTTTACGACCTACATCCATTATCTTCATATCGATTTCTTTCTTTGTACACTTGTTATATGTTGGTTTGGCCTTTACTTATTCTTGTATACAAATTTTTCAATGCATTTTCAGAGTTAGCTTTATTCTTATTTCCATATACGTTGTTTTCATTTAATTATTGTACAATTTATAATTTTTTAGTTACAGATTTTTTCAATTACATTTTCAATTACAAATATCTCGTAGATTACTATTTTATTATTTCGATGTTATTTCGTGGTCTTTTTAATACTTGTGGTATTTTATGTTACATTATTTACTTTATTTACGTTTCTCATGTCGCATTGCCCTACTTGGCTGCATTTCTTTTTCTCAACATTACTCTGCGAGCGACTATACCTTCCAATAAGTTCAACCTCATTCTGCAGATGCAGAATGTATGTATGACTTTCGTATATGATTGCGTCTGCTTCCATTTCCTTCGAGAACTTCCGTGCTTGTCGCTCGACTTACTTCCGGTTTAGCACACTTTTGCCTTTTATTTGCTTCCGCGACGGAAACGCGACATAACTTTCTCCTTGCTTCCGTCGTTGTTCGGCTACTGAACAGCGTCGCGAATTGAGTCTTTTCTCCTACGTCAGGTTGATTACACGTTAGAAATTGTCGTGACCGTCTTTTCGCGTCTCGCCTCGATATCCCACGGCACTAAACGCTGGATTTAATTTTCGCTCCTCCCTTGAATAGTCGTTGGCACGGTAGCGCATTGCGGTTTCCGCAGAAGATTTGTTTTTCCAACCTTGCCAGCTTTCTCCGTTTTGGTGAGCTTTTGTCATGTGGTCGTTTTACCTCTATTCGTTTGATCCCGGTGTTTTCGCAGTTTCCTCCTCGTTCTCTCTCTCTCTGTCTCTCTCTCTCTCTCTCTCTCTCTCTTTCTCTCCGTCTTTTTCTTTTCCTCAGTTTTCATTAGATGCTGACAGAGATCAAGTGGTCAGGCTAGCTAACTCGGACTCAATTTGCATCATCAAAAATACTATCAAGAGTTACTATAGGTACAGGAATCTAGAATGGTCCTAGGATAGATTCAGATTGACTTCATACTGCTGAATTCGGCATATTTTTCTCATTGTTAATCTTTTCTCATTTCATATCTCTTATAGCTTTTCAAATTTTCAAAGAATTTAAATTAAAAATATAATAATACGGAAAGATACATTACAATATTCGTATTATTAATCAAAAAGATTCTTCATTTTTTAAATTACAAGTCTCGAAGAAAGATTTAAAGCGAGAAAGCATGTAATTTATATCTCTACTTCTGTGTCTCTTGTATTGAACATTATTTTTTATAATATTATTTTGTACTTGACTACAAAAGAATATCGTTATTTTTTCATCTCTGTCATAATCATGGCATGCCAATATTTTTGTGGCGTAATATTGATCCTGCCAGGGGCTCTTTAACATTGTCGTCCATCTTCTTCCGTCGTCCTTTCGTCACTTGATTCTCCTGCGTTGCTTCTCTTTTCCTCAAGGTTTTCATTTCCAGAGCAGAGATTAAATGGTGAAGCGACTACGCGGACAATCCGCCAAGCTCCGTGCGTTATTGAGTCGCCGTTTCCTTTTTTTCTCTCCTCTGCTTGGCTTTCATTTCCTCCTCTTTCGCAATCGCTTTTGTTATCCGTTACAGATCCGCCGTGGAAAAAAATAACGATGTCTGTTTAGTAGGCGCTTTCCCACTGTTTCCTTTTCTCACGATACAAATGCAAAAGCTACAATTACAATCTTTCGTGTCAGAGTGGCAGGAAATATTTATTTATATATTTATTGAACTATATTGTTATTTGCAATAATTATTTGCTAATTTTATAAGACTTTCCTGGTACAATAAGAAATATCCATTTCGCGTATTGTGCAAAGATAACTCATATATCGCAGACAGTTGTTTCACACTTTAGTAATTGTCGCGAAATTTCTGTGGTAGTGATAAAAATATAATTAAATGACGTTCGTTTGACGAGCGAATTTTCTCGACCGTTTTTCGCCGTGCGGAATGTCCGTATACCTTTGACTGCTTCTTTTTCAACCGGTTTCACATGGTTTCGTTGTGAAGATTAAGTGGCAGAACGGCGGCGACGGCCCGTGCATTACCGAGCTCTCCTGCATCCTTTTCTCTTTCCTTCCTTTCTTCTTTCTCTTTTACGCTTTGCTTTCTTAGCCTTGGCTTTTATCCTCTCTCCCTTTCCCTCTTTTCCTTTTTGCCTCTAGCGTCGGAAGAACCGTCCGAAATTCAAGTGGAGAGCGCGATAGGGGTACACGATTTCTCTCGCCCACCTTCTGCACTCCCATTTTCGTCTTACACGCGAATCCGAGGCCTGACAAAGCGCGATTTCATGGGGAACTTTGTAGACTCGTTATGGGGAACTCGGGTTTCTCAAACGCGACACGGTTCTCTTCTACTCCCACTTACTGTCGGCTGTTGCCGTTATTATCCTCGTGTTCTACGTGATACTTTGCTTAACATAATTTATTATAAAGCTCGTAATAATTTATCAAATACGAAGATGAATTTTTATTTGAAAATTACGCCTTGAAAGGATTATTATTAATACTCTGTTGGATCAATCTTTTCTGATTAATGGTTCCAACATCGAGATAACTGTTAATTTCTCTAGCACAGTCCTTGTGGTTCACGGAAAACGCGATAGTTTGGAATATCCTTTATATCGCTGCGACTAATTTATAATATTCAAAACGGCCGCAATTCATTGGTTCCGATTATAATGTCGACAACGTTAATTACAACGAAATAACAGGTACTGCACTGTGGGCTTTCATGTACCGGCTGATTTCAAAGGCTCGTCAGGCATTTCAATAATCCACGCCACTCCCCTTCACGCTTCTTTCTCTCTCTCTCTCTCTCTCTCTCTCTCTCTCTCTCTCACGCACACACACACACACACATTCTCTTTCTCTTTCGTCTCTCCCCTTTGACTGTCCAGACGCGCTAATCACGACTCGCGAATTCTATTATTAATCACAGTGCACGTCAGCGCAGCCTAATTGCAAAATTCAAAACTGACATTACCAGAACGAGACTCGATGCTGGTACCAATCAATCACGCTTACTGCGCTCGGGTTTCGTTCCGTTCCGTTCTCTGATTTTGTGGTTTGCATTAACACGCCTCCCCCTCGTTTTCTCTTCCACCCGTTATCGTTTCTGCTCGCCTATCTCGCGGGCCTATCTCCCTTGTGTGCTCGTTCCTGCTCTCCGGAGCACGCAGCTCCCCCCCGTGCACCTAAATATCGCCTTCTCCAATGTGCGAACACGCATGTATGTTTGATGAGTCGCTTACCACGACATGACACACTGCATAATTCATCCGCATGCGTCATTTGCGCGATGGTCAAACGGCTTGACGTACTGGTTGAATTTTGATTCACCGTCAAACCGGAGACTCAAGGGGAGACTCTCCATGACATGATGTCTCCGGGTGAAACTCGATTTCTAAACCTGCGAACCGTGTCACTGAATTTAAGACGCGTTATCATTTTTTCATTTTTCTCAATGTTATAATAATATGTGATATGTAATATGTAATATGAAGAAGCGTTACAGTATAATGATAAATTTTTTCTCACATGTTCGCTACATGAAGAAAAAGTTACAGGAATGTCTAAGAAGAATGCTGCACATACACGAGTATCTAAATTTTAATTCCCTCTTTTACCTCTTTAGGGAGATTTTTTAAATTAAAATACTTGGCTCTGGAGTTAACTTTCACACGCACGAGATTTGATTTGTCGACGTTCACCATTAAAGCGACAATGTCTCGTTCGCGGATGCGACATTTTCGTGTTCAATAAATCCTAGTAGTTCATCCTACATTCGAGATCGTTATTCGCCCTATTCTCCGTGATCTCGATGAGGGAGATAAACTTTTATCCCGGGAGGAGAGCGTGAGAGAAATCTCGCTCGTTCTCGAAGAGGAGACAGAGTGTCGGGGAGGACTTGAAGTCTAGATAGAAAGAGAGATGAGGGGGTTTTATGGTATTTTGCGAGCTCGTGCTCGATCAATGGGGCTTGAAGGCTTATAAATCCGCGGCAGCGGAGTCGGCCGGCTTCGTTTTATCGTCGATTTTAAGCGCCTGTTGTACGCGAATCCCGTCTGTTCCGAGGCTCAACGTCGCTCGTCGATTCTCTCGATCCGGCCTGGAATCTCTTACACGTGTGCACGCACGGATACCTTTTCGCGATCTCTCGATCCGCGACGAAATACGGACAGGGCAATGCTCGCTTTGGCTTGTGTGATTGTTGTACTAATTAAGGCACTTATCGCGCATGATTACGACCTTAGAGTGCCGAGACGTCGTAAAACTTTATGCGACTAGTCACGTTATTCAAGTCGGAAGACATTTCGCGACATGTTCCCACACGAATTACTATTCATCGCTGCAGCCAATTTCACTCGTAATATTGTATTTTTCCTTCATTCTTTTTATCGGATACATTGGAGAAGTTAAGCATGGATATTTTTCTCGTTCTCGGGCATGCGGATTACACATACACGTCAGTGAGGTGAAAGCTTTTGTTAAACCGTCTTGAAAAGTCGCCGATTTTCACGCCGGATTATATTTCTCTCTTTGCGATTCCGACTGCATCAATCGGCACCCTTCGAATCCGACAAATCACCATTGGCACATAATATGCATCGTGTATTAAAAGTGATAATATTTTTGAACACGTTTTTCGCTCTTCTTTTATCTCGCAGGTAAAAATAATGCTCGATACAATCGTAATCCAAACCGGGTTTTGCCATTGAAAATACATGATAACACAGCGAATGAAATCTCGCCTCGATAATCCGTCCATGAACGCGAGATGAAATTCTCTGTCGATGAATTAATCGAGACATTAAACCTAGCTTAAAAGCTATAAATAGCGATTCTACTATTTTCATGAAATTTCATTTTTTTGACTATTCATTAAATTCATTGACTCGATTATGGTGTTCATAAAATTACGAACGTTAACACTATTGAAAGCTCAAAGGCAGAAGCTCGCATTTAAAAATAAAAATACAAAGAAAATAAAATTTATCGACTATATCTGCAATTATCCTTTAAAATATGTCAATTATATTGGAGATAAAGTTTATTTCAAAATTTCGATTCTGTTTATTATACAAATATATACAAAAAGTCAAAGTACAAAATTAACGTTAATAATATACTACGTGTATGATTTTTATTTAGACAAATAGACGTGAGGGGTGCAGGCCGATTGCGCGGAGAACTATCGGCAGTAGTAACAGCTGCTTTTGCTCAGACCGCCATGGCGATATAGGAAGGCGAATACCGGTCGGATCGCGGACCGCAGGAAGAAGTATCCGTTCCGTAATTGGTCGCGAATGCTT
The DNA here is from genome assembly GCA_928718305.1 of Tetramorium bicarinatum. Lineage (NCBI taxonomy): Eukaryota > Metazoa > Arthropoda > Insecta > Hymenoptera > Formicidae > Tetramorium > Tetramorium bicarinatum. The sequence continues at coordinate 6,994,500 of OV788319.1, read as the reverse complement.
TCCGCCATTTATCGGCTAGCAAAAAGCGAGCCGTCTCCCTTTCACGCTCGATCGACCTTAACCGTTTCCACGACGTGCTAATCGCCACGTCGTTTAACACTCCGCTTCTCGCCCTCCATCCGCGCCAGCCAACGACTGCGAAACCAGACGATCAATCAGGCGATCCACATATTTCACCGCTTTGTCGCGCTCGTCTTCCGACACGCCGCGCCGTGGCAATCTCGAATGTATTTCAACGTCGCCTGTAAATTCCAATCACCCGCGAATCATTCGTACTTTTGTGATTGTAATGAATTTTCCGCCCGTAATCGTATGGGGAACGATACAAAAAAGTTATGCTTGTTTTACTATTCCCGTACTTTCTCAGAGTATACCGTCGTTACAGTTATTATAACTTAAATTTAATAGCGGTATTTTGTTTAATTAAATTTTATTCCAATCTCGTGTCATCCATATTACAACTCATTCAACAGTATTTTATTTTGAAACTGGTGGATATTATTATCGTTTTATAGATTTAAAGCAAAATATTCGTATTAGCAATTACATTATGATGAATCTCAAATTACTGTGAACTGCGTTTTTCAAAGCGAATATTAGCTGTGTAAGTTTATTCCCCGCATATACTAACATGATAATTTCTACGGGATCGGTTCGTGAGATACGTAATGTAAATACATGCATTACGATACGATATTAATTCAATAAACTCGCCATATATTTTATGCACTAATCAGATAAACTTGTGACGTATTTTATAATTTTATGTATGCGTTTCGTATATATGAACTGCTCGGTTATAACGCGTTTTATATTCATAATAACCTGATAATGCACCGGATTATCTCTTTGCGCGCGGCGAGATTCCTCCTCTTTTTTAATGCTGCCACTTTTCGAACTCTCGTGAAGACGTCGCAGTAGTGACGGTAGCTTTCTCCCGCAAACTTCTTTTCCCTTTTCCTCACGAGGGAGTCTTTTTTTTATCTTCGGGATACTCTCGTCCTCTATCGGCGGGTATATCCCGGGGGAAAAGTTAAATGAATATTCAGGACCATCGAGGTGCGTTTACATTCAGCCGCTACCGGTGTGCGCGAGGATGTAAACGAGTGATCGTGCAATATCGATCCGTCTCCTACTTTCCCTCCCCACATCTCCCGTATGCGACGGAGAAAAGTTGATTTATATTACTAATTCTTTCCTCACGGACATATGCGTACAGACTCGTGTCTCTCGAGAGTTTGCAGTTTGACAATTTTTATTAATGCACGTGATAAACGCTAAATAGTATTGTATTTCTTCAGAATTTAATCCTCTCATATAATTGTATCAAAACACTTGTCATTGTTACCAAATAGATAAATAATTTTTATTTGCTCAAAAAATTTTGGAGAAAATAACGATTTTGTTTTAGTGTTTAATGTGATTTTCACAATTTGCAGTTGTGCTGCTGATAGATAAAAATATGTGAAAATATTATCGCAATTTTTTAGTATTGGTTGCGTATGTTGTAAACATACGTCCCTATCAACTGAAAAAAATTAATAGAATTGTGTTGCAATGCGTGACTGTATGAGCAAATTCGTTCCATTTTTCGTAAACATTGATATATCGTTGAAGATCGAGATTGCAAAAATGCTTGTGGTTTTATCTACGATCCGTGGATAAGGGCGGAAATTTGCTGTATAGGTTTGTACAATCGAAAATTCGAGGAAAGACCGAGGGGGAGATGGACAGAGAGGGAGAGAGAGGGGGGGGAGTTACAGTTGGAGAATTGCAAAACACTATTTTGAATTTCATAGCGACGGTACCCAGGATTCTGAAATTAATCAGATTCAGTCGCACAATTCTGATTATAGAGTCCGTAATTTGATTTATCTTCACGTTATCGTCGTGCCATTTATTTTACGATACGGTATACCGCCGGACGCCGTAAACGGGTGGAGGTACCGGCGGTACTTGGCGTACTGGAATGAACTTGGCCGACCCTAGCTGGCCCTAGGGTAATTTATCAAATTGCATGCTGGTAATCGTTATTACAACGCGGCCGGCTATTATCGCGGCCAAATCTCAATCCGCGTTGCCTTTTAGCGGGCCATAATTGGGCCGTTAACGTGTATCGCGTATACTCGCTAGGGCTTTTTACGGCATTTCGCTAGATAAGTCAACGCAAATGCGCAATATCAACAAACGCGGGCTGACATGTTGCAATCTTAATAAAATTGTATAGCAGAGTATCGATCGAAAGGTATGCGTAAAACTGAACAATGTTGTTTCATAAAAGGACGGAAAGATATTAAAGTATTGATAGATATCAAAATGGATTATTTATTAAATATTAATACCAATTTTGATCTCATTATTATTTCACGAGTTTGCTACTGTCATCAACAAAATTAATTGGAGCGATGGAAATGCTTTTCGTTACAATTTAATAACATAGAATCATTCTTGTATAAAATTTCTCATCCTGCCCCCCCCCCCCTCTCTTTCTCATATTTTAGCTTCATTAAATAATTTCTAAACCGAAATATTTCAATTTTCACTATTTTGATATTTGCTAACCTCGTATGTACGATAAATAGTGCTGAATAATTCCGTGGATATTTTGATTACGTTACGGACACATTAATAAACGTTTCCATATCGCCGCAAATATAATAGTTGCAAAAGGGAAACATACCGTAATTAACGTATAGTCGGCATTTATAAGCCACCGCGAGCGCGAGCGCGACGCGCAAAGAGTGAGTACGTCGGGGGAAGGAGGGTGGGACGGAAAACATTTCACGAAGTTAATGAATTCCTATGGGAATGCCGTAGAACTGGCTTCGGGCCATTAATACGGTCCATTCACAAACACAACTCTTCGCTCTCGCATGCCAGACATCCTCGTTAAAACTTTCGAAGCGTGCGAGCATCTCCACATCGGGATAAGAGGGGCGGAGGGTGAAAAAAAGAGCAAGTTTTCTTCGCATAAAAATAAACGGAGGGTACCTGTAACCAATCCCTTTCTTCCTCTTCCCTTGACGGACAAACTTCCTCCTCGCACTAGTAAAGGTTCCGTGCTTTTGGGGAAGACGTAGAATTCGCGACGTTTACGAAAATTACGAATATTACCCTCGACGAGTTATAGCGTGCCAGGAAACGCTTTCTCGAGTGCTAATGAAATATTTGCTGACATAACATTGTGAAACATGCAGTTGTCTGCTTACTCGATGAGACCGACAATCGTACCAGCATTCCTGGACAGATTATTGAGTATCTCGGTTATTCATTCTTGGTTACAGTTTGATCGACATTGTTAAATTGTATAGTAGGGAACGATCGTAACAAAAGCTGTAATTTATATAATTTATAATTCACTCTTAAAAAAGGTGTGTTAAATCGATACTCGAAAGTCTCGAAGTATCGTTCTTTTCTGCGATGCTGATTGGTTTTCTCACTTGATTCACTTTGTATCGCGAGAGTAACCAACAAGACATGAAAATTATTTGCTAATTTTTTGCTTTTAAAAATAATTTTTTTGCTTTACTTGTTAAAAAGTTACTTAATAATTTGGCTCCAGCACGTCCATCACCACTAGTAATATAAATTGCATCAATTCCCACGTCAGTAGTACATTTTTACAATCATTTTATTTCAAGTAATTAATTAGAAAGGAGAGAATAAAAGTTGCAAATGAAATATTCAAGACGTGAAATAGTTTAGATACCCTTTGTACATATTACGTATTCGAGGAGTCATCTGGTCTGGATTGAGGTGGAAAATCCGACAGGATAAGTTGGAACGAAACATATGCTACTGGAAAATTACCAGCTTGTGATAACCGTTAATTTTACGACGGGACTAAAATAAATACGCCAAGTTCGTACCATAAATTACATATGCCTCGCACGTGCTCCTGCCATTATCTTGAGTGGACACTCGGATTATCGCGCAGGTACTCGGCGCGAAAGCGTCCTAGGGAGCTAATTAAATATTTAACTTGCACCCACCGGTTAGCCCGGTATGTGAACGTAACCGTATGTATTTTTGACCGAGAGATTAAATGGAACGTTAATCAGTTACGCACGAATGTTCGTCGACTTTTTCTAGAGAACACATTTACAAGTCCATTCGACGTCGTATGGAAAATTTTAAAATGTTGTTTTTATGCCAAACAGCCATGTCCTGCAGGTTCTCGTTTGTTTCAATCCGGAATAAGAGTCTTTAAGGAAACATGGAACGCATATTGCACTCGTTAATGGCTCTCGCGTGCAATATCACAATATGTGTTCTGCGAATGTTATTAATATTTACACACATATGCATGGAGAGATAAACGAGGCAGTGCTTTTATCCGCAATCTGATATTTCAACGAGAGCGCGTCGCATTATGCGACTTTCTATGCACAGTATAAGAAAGTCTACAGGAATGTCTATAGGAAATTTATGGAAACGTCTATGGACACGCTATAGAATTTTATTTCGACAGCGCCCACGACGTGCATATCGTTAGGAAACCAAACAAGCTTTGGGTAATAGATTCTGCAATGTTGAAAGCACTTTCCCGACTTGTTGTTCCCGATCTCATATTCGAGTGAATTTTCGATGCTATTCAATTCGTAGCGTACATCCCGCAATCGTTTAGACGGTAGCATTTTATGAGAATAAAGAATGCTCTCTTTGTGAATCTAATAAGGAAACTTTTTTGAGAGAGATGTATCCAATTTGTAAATAACACAAATATAATAATTGGATGGTAAATCGTGCATAAAATTTAGCTTTAAAATCTTTTAAAGAATGATTTCTGAACTTTTAATTCCACTTTTAATGTTTTAATCGTTACTCTGCAAGTCTTAATTTTACGAAGGTCTCGAGCATTTTTTCTTCAATGGTTAATCTTCAATATTCGAATCGCAATCTTGCGAACTCGCGATTCTCAATCTGCCATTCTCAACGTATTTTTCAACTAATCATTGAATATGTAATGCGGAACACGTTCTCGTACATCGTACGGGAAAATCTGGTGTACGCACGTTCTTATATACTTTGCAGATACTCGGAGAATCTCGAGGAAATAGATCCGTGCGTGATCCATCGGTCGGAATGGCGGCTCGCCGTCGAAGAGCGGTGCGCGTCGGTTTCGCCGTTCTGACACGTACGTATCATTTCCGCGGTAACGCATCTCGTGACGAGGGATGTCGATAAGTGGATATTGCGAGGAACAGAGGAGAGTAGGAATCGAGGGAGAGGAAAATCTCCCGTGGGAGCACCACGTACGGCGCATCACTGTATATCCCTCGGATACACTGCGACGAGTTTTTCCTTGTCTATCTTGCTTCAGTACGCCATCTCTTCCGATGCCCTCTCCTTACAGCAAGGTCGGATTAACGATTGAACCGCGTCTCGTTGATTATTGCCCGGGATTTCTGCTTCTCTCTCTCTCTCTCTCTCTCTCTCTCTCTCTCTCTCTCTCTCTCTCTCTCACTCTCGCCTTGTTTTGTAACCCGTCAGCTCGGTATGCCGATCGATAGTTGGAAACATAGTGATGTAATATAAACGATGCAATAATCCATCGCAATCTGGCAAATTGCTTATCGCGAAGGTAAATCCGCGAAAGAGCCGTACCTTCAAAGAGAAAAGAAAAGACGTTGTCTTCAATCAAGACAATTACAATTTGTTTTATGAATATACCAATATACTTATTAATAATGTTTCGAAAAGCGAATATTTTTTAACGGGAAATGAGCATATTTTGTAAATTGATGCCGTCAGTTTGGTCCTTTGTTCTCTTTGATTTATTAATGCTTTTTTTAAATCGTCTTTAATTTATCGATGCTTCGGCAGGAATATTCTGAATTCTACATGACTTTATATTTTGCTTAACGCGGGATCGATATTACAAGTGGACAGGCTCATCGCGTCGTTAGTGAATTATACGTCCGCATGAAGCGATCCTAACGATGACAGCATCGTTAATGGATCCTTATTCGAGTTCTGTTTTAGAACGATATGTCGTGCTGACCCATTCACTCTGCGTCACACATGTGCTCTAACACACGCACGTGCACGCTCATACTGATTGTGAGTGAATGCTAGGATGAAGGGATAATGGAGTATTCGAGATTTAAATTTTGTCAGGCTATAACGAGGGAAACGCTTATTACACTCTGCGACAGATTGGAAAAAAGAGTAAAAAGCGCTATATATTTTGCAATGCGTAAAAAAGGTGAATAATTTTACTGAACTGCGAGAAATCGCGGTTAATATCGTTGATAAATAATTTAACATTCTTGAGGTATGGGAGATTATAAAAGATATGTAAATGTTGCGCTGACGGACAGGAGACGGATCATACTCGTCGAGAGTGCAACGTGACGCAGATATTGAGATAGTTTTAATAAATCTCAAACACAAATATATGTATTCAAGATCTTTAGCGAAAAGCCTCGTCGGAGAACGAATATGATTAAGTTACTTTGGCACATATATCGACATTCTCGTTCTACGACGCAATAAAACGGTGTGTCGTTTCGTTTATCTGAACGGAAAAGATACCGGATTCATTCACGAATGCGGAGGAGAGCGAGATTAAGTGACCGCGCGTCGGTGCGCGCAATCATCCCGTTGTACATTGATGCCGCGGAAGTGAGCTACAATCGAGAGCGACTCGTTTTGCGTAGAGAAAAAAGGAAAAACGAGACGTATCGCCTCGTTCTTGCGGCAGGTCGAAATCAGAGGTGCGATAGGCGCGCGCGGCCGGAAAATCGATGACCGGTATCGGCCGCGCGGATACGCGCAGCATAAATCTTCGTGTCTTTTTTTTTCTCTCCTCCCTCTCTTTTTTTCCGCTGCCCACCCACCGGTTGCGCGTTTCCTATCGGGCGTTTTCCGGTCGCTCTCCTGCCCGAGCGCGCGCGCGGCCTTATCGGTGTTTCCGTAAAAATTCATTGCTTGTACGCGCTTCGATAAGCAACGCGAAATCGGTCAAGAATACTTTGTGAGCCCACCGGACTTTTACGCGGTCGAACCGTACCGAGAGTCACTCTCTTTCTCTTTACATCACGTACCGCGCTTTTGCGAAACGATTTTACCTTTGATTGTCAATTTGAAGCTTCCGATGTGAATATCGGAAACAGATTTTTGTCGACTTTCGCAGGCGATCGTGCTATTGCATGCAGAATGCGCCGGTCGTTTAGCGTTTCTTTTTACCTCCAAAATGCGCATCTCCCAGCTCGTTCAGACATTCAGTGAGCATCGTTACAGTTTCCCCGCAAAATGAGTTTTAGAATAACGAAACTAAAGGGAAGCTACATTCTAACGTCGTGATTGTATTATTGCGAAGCTACTGCGGGATATAGTCATCTTTCTTCCAAAATATAATCATTCTAAAATTTTGAATGCCTTCCATGTTCCATGTTCTTATGTATTTCGTACCTTATTTAATTTTTATGCTGCCAGTCGAATGTAACTCTCCTTCATTTTACGTCAGTATTTTATATGACGGAATTAGAGCGGAACGCGATTCGAGGAAGTTTATTAAACTCTTCTGCGAGATCCTCCGCGCAATCAGTGTTTTCTTTCCTTTCACGGAAAATTGCTGATTCCTAGAAGCAAAGTCGCGCGGCTGAAAGTACTGCATAGGCGAAGTTACGAGGCCAGTTGCAATGAAGTTAACATAAATACTCGCTGAGCTACGGGAAGTATATTTGCATAACAAGAACTTTTGGAATTGAGTGTCGAGGAAATTTTCAAGGGGAGAGCTACGGCGGAGAGCACTTCTCCGATATTGAATAAGCGCGAGGTTGCCTGACGAGTTGCGAAATGTTATTTGATCCTATTGTTATCGCTTGAGTTTTTAATATCTTTCTATTTAACTCACATTATCTATAACTCACAGTAGTCTACTATTCGTTATGTAAATCGTGCACGATATCTACAGCTTCTGAATTATTATATCTGATAACTATTGTATTATTAATTCATTCATTCCATGAATTCACGTTTAATATAATATAGCAAAATATAAAATCCCGCAACGTTTCAGAATTAACCATCGAACGTACGGATTTTTTCTTTGATGGTGTGCTTTGATCCGTGCATATTATTCTTCGAGAGTTCGGGAATCAGGCTCTCAGAGTAGAAACGGATCTCACTTCCTGTCTTCGGGTGAATTGATTATTGCACTACGGTTTTCCGGCGGACGTAGCCCGCCGAGCAAATGTTCCGCGAACAGAAGAGAAAAAGGAGAGGCAGGCGTAGGTTTACTCTCGCGCGCACGCGCGTAATGCTCAACGAGAACCTCGTTTCCAAAATCTATCAAACGTTCGGATTGGAATCTCACGGTAATTTCGCTTTCCCCCGTAATGCGTCTATTTCGCGCATTGCAGCAGATATTGCTGTCGGACAGATAACGTCTCCATATTAATTTGATAGGTTAATAAAGTAGTTGGGGTATTCTGAGATGACATCTAAAGCTTTATTAAAGTTCCAATATCTATAAAAATACTGCGGTAAGACAATTTTTATATAACTCTTAATGTATCTCTGTTGTATCAATATACATGAATATTAATTAATTAGCGACGATTCTTGCTTCGCGTATGTGATTTCCGCATACAATACACTTTATTATGAGCAGCTTAAATGAAAACCGTGTGTAACGGCAACGTCTGGCGGTGAATGCGTCGCAAAACACAATGCGATATTCAACATACGCCGTATTTGTATTTATATCAAACACGCATTATTTCGGCTGAAGACAATACGCACGGGCGAGACAGACGCCGATCATTAGCAGTCGTCAATTGCGCGCGGGAATCGCGAATGGCGATAATAATCAACGCACGTGCGTGGGTGAGTCAATGCAATAATCAGGCCGAGCTCTCCTTCCGCGTTAACGACGCTCGAAATCCCTGATTTCGTGTTTACTTCCGGTCACGTGCGCCGGATCGCGGAATTTGCCTTCTCCCCGATCACGTGCACGGCGAGTCCGCGTCGTGCACGCGTGCTACCCCTGCTTGCGTGTGTCCACAAGGAAACACACGCGCTGACCATTATGCCGGCAGCTACGTGACAGGGTTTACGGTGTGCGGGACGTCTGGTGTATGTGTGTCGTGGTGTCGCATGCGTGCCTGTGTGCGCGTTTGTGTACCCGCTCCGATCCGCAATGGGGAATATCGCCATGCAATATTGAGTGAATCTAATGAGGGGTATGCCCCCGTGCCGGTATTAATACTGCTAATCCAATTAGTTGATAATCTGCAATGCTCAAATGTGACCAGGGCTATTAATAGGAATCGGTTAACATGTCGAGGCGAAGAGTATTAGACCCGCCGGATTACCGCTTAGACGAACCAATGTGGTCCCAAGGGCTAACAAAGTGGATGTATAGGATAGGGAGAGAGGATGGAAGGCTATCTTACATAATGCGTTCTAATAGACTTCAAGATAAATTATGAAAAATAAGATTGCGAGCGAAATGTAGCGCGTGGAATGTTGATCTTACGTCCTACGCTCGAATGGAATTCATTATGCCGTACTCTCGCTTTATCGAATTATGTAACAGCTGTATTCCGTTGTTATGAAGATCTCGATCCTACGAGGTATTTATTGCAATAATATCATGTAATATGAATGTTCATTAGAGCTAATTTATTGTCATGCTGAATCGTTTAGTTGTTAAATTGTCGGTAATGTGGACTATCTGGAATAGTGTATACTAAAATATTTATAATGTGGCTGCACGCAATAGTTAGATTGGAAACTGATTGGAATTAAATTAATATTACCATGCATAACAATTACGCATTGTTTGGACGAGTTGCATTTCATACGATAGATAACATTAACATTCTCATTAAAAATAATTATAAATTTTTTCTGGCGTACATAACAATTGTATATTATTTGGATGAATCGCATATGATATGACATTAACGTTCTCATTAACGTTAAAAGTAATTATAACCTTTTTATGCATGCATTGTACTCCATATGATAGATAACACATTGCTGAATTAATCCGCACAATCTTGGATAACTAGATAATTCTATTGTATGTGAATTGGATTCTTTTTCTCTCTGTATATTGCTGTCTGTCCGGCTGTGTCCGACGTAATCAAATCTTTTAGTTTACTTTATGCCCAACGAATCGAGGAAGCGAGTCCGCCCGTCCGATTTTCCGTCCCTGATGAATATCATGGCGTCGCGATCCCGCAGACAGCAAGATATTAATAATTTCATTTCCCGTCCAATCAACGGAGGCCGTTGCTTTTTCTTTCTCTGTATCGTGCTATTTGTCATCGGGTCCCGTGATAGAAATTAAGGAGGGGACTTACTGTAGTGAGACTACGCAGAGACGATAGCGGTGTTCAATCGATCGATCGGCTGGACACGTAATCAACTTGGAGGAAAACAAGAAAATGTAGCCATTCGATACCGAATAAATTGTTTTCTAGTTGTTCCTGTGTAGATTGCTTTTGTCCCCCGAACAGAGGGGCGTCGTATTTCCTGATAAGAAGATTAACCGTCCTTTACATTCATTCTGGCCTCTATTAAATCGAATTTGCGGATATACGAAAAATCGAACATTTATTTGTTCTTTTTCTGTTTCATTCAAGATCTCTCTCTCTCTCTCTCTCTCTCTCTCTCTCTCTCTCTCTCTCTCTCTCTACATATATATATATATATATATATATAAATTTCTCAAATTGCTTGTGCATAAACTAAAAGAAAAACTACAAATTGTTTGTGCGTGAAATTTTACTACGACTATTAAATTTAATTGTTAGCTTGATAGTTATTTTATCGTTTATAATTGTTATACAAATTCTAAATTTATTGTTCGATATAGTACAGATCTAATTGAACAATAATATTATAATAGATGTTTCGAAAAATATCAATATAATCACACATTATTCATCACACAAATATTGCGTTGGCAGTGCAACTCGTGTCTCAGATTGCCTATGTTTTTTTGTATATAGATTCTTTGACTAGTTTGAAATTGAGTTTTCCTGAATTAAACTTTCGCGGTTTAAACGTAGGTGGTCCAAAAATAGTACGACGTTTTTCGAAACTTTTTACACAAACACCAATAGCAACTTTTACGACGTCGAGTTTTAACTTTGACGTTTGCTAATGAACCTAAAAACGTCAGAGAAAAACCAACACGCATCGCGCAGGCGAACTACCCGACGCAAGAAATCGGAGCAAACGGTAAAGGGCGCGGCACAAAAAAAAAAGAAAAAAGAGATGGCAAGAGGAGTCATAGGAAAAAGTATTTGGCATAGCTCACACTATGCACACGTGCGCGATCCTTCTCACTCGCTTTATTTCCTTCGCAGCGAAGAGGGTGTCGTGGCTTAGGCGGGAAAACGGAACGCGTTTCTCGCGAAAGCGTTTCGAATTTTCCCCATCGACGAAAACACGATCAAAGCTGTCCCTGGCAAAGAGGCCCCTTGAGAACGCCGCTCTTACCATTCGATCCTCTCGCGCCCTTTCCGCTCGCGCGATTCACGGTTCCCTTTCCGTCCCTTTCGACAATAATGAATTTCGAATATTCGTTTCTCCTCTCCTTCTTTTTCTTTTTAGAGAGCATACGATCGTTCGGAAGATACCCGCGCGTGACGCGACAACCCGAAAATGCTGTCATCGTTTATCGAGACAGAATGCTATCGATGAAATAGAAATGTCCGTCTCGTTTCGGAAAATGCATTTTTTTCGAAAGGATTACGTTTCATTGAACGCACCTGTCACTCTTCCCGGACGCTGCACCATGTCCATACAAAAGACATGGGGACGTTTCACGGTGTTTAGTGCTAAAAAATTTCAGGGCGCTGAATGGTACTAAAAACAACGGAAGTCATGTAACAGGAATAGGAACAATGACTGGAACTACAATCGATAAACCATGCTCGTTGCCTCCACCACTATCTAGGTCGTAAAACTAGGTCAACCGTTTTATCCTCTTGCTCTCTGTATCGAGTTACTATCGTGTTTATAGATGATTTCCCAACGGTGATCGGGTGAACTTTTAAATAACGGAAAATACCGCTTGCTTTCTGTACCTCGGATCTTATATACGTCGTGTATCGTACGTTTATAATATTTTGTAGTATCTTGCTTGTGTGTAATGGTATATTGACATATTTTATTTCTGATAAGTAATTCTTCCGAATGTTTGTATCTCTTTTAGTAATTTCAACACAATCATAATTAGAAATTGTTAATTCAGTTTATATTTATATATTTATACAGGGAAAATTATTTCAATTTTCGAGAAATATTTGGCCAGTTTATTACATATTATTAAATATTCTATACATGAAAATATATTTTTACGTAATAAGGTAGACCATATTGCGTGAATTTTATGTATACATTTTTCTATTAAAAAAGCCGCTGGAGATTAGCGGCGAAAATTTTTGCATATTTATGAAACTTGACGAATAACCAGCGGCTGTTAAAAGCCACCGGTTCAAAGCGAAATGATCTGAAATAATCTCACGTACGTCACAGCTCGTATAAGTTGACTCCGCTATTGTTTATCGGATGATCTCCCAGCGGTGTTCTGATCCTGACGCCAGGACTCCCGGTGGACCGCGTGGAATTCTGGTCGCTCGCGTTCATCGAAATACATGTAGTACGCGCGTGTATAACGGTGAACGTTATACGGTTCCCGTGAGTCCGGTAGGTGGTATACATGGAGCGCAGATGTGTGCGACGATCTCGTGCGAAGACGAGCCTCGTGTTACGTATGAGAAGTCGCAGTAATCGAACATGCGAGTGCCAGGGACAATTTTCCCGTCGGTGATCTTGGAGAAACAGTTCCCTGTTTCTCCAAGACCTGTAGATACGATTTATAGTTGTGCTTGAAGTCTTGAATTCTCTTGCGTGCGACCTAAGATCGGTTGCATAAATATTGTACTAGGAACTGAATTTACTCGGTTGAGTAAATTAGTTCTTTTTATATCATAGTCGAGATCTAAAATGCTATGTTTTATTTAATTCAAGTCTTATTCATATATTAAAATCATAAGCGCCGATTTTGGAAAAGCAAAGCACTTTTTACTCTCTCAATTTTGATTTTTTTTATTGTTTAACAACTGCAAATAATTTCTGATATTACGGTAAAAACTTGTCAACATTTTCAAATTTTAATCCCTTTTCCCTCCTTCTAATATATATTTTAATAAAAAGACATATAGTAAGCAATTTTATTAATTTCTTTCCTAATTTTGTATCTACATTAAATATTCGATTTATACATTTTGTTTTACATTTCAAATGTTTTTTTCTTGACTACCCAATATTTTTTAAACCAAATCGGTGTTATTGATTATAATATATCGTACCCCTATTAATGTAAATTGAATTGATGTGATAATTTTACTCGTCACGCGTTTTTCCAAGGCCGGAAGCGTTTTGCGATTGATTGGGTACTTTGCGTTATTTTGCACGTCGTCTACGAAGGAAATGCAAGCGATCTTCGAGCGGATCTACGAGATGAGAGGCTGTCGCCACTCACAGAGGAAAAATGACGGGGAGATGTGAGAGACGAGAAAATATATATAGATTCGTTCGTTGGGATTTTACGAGGCTCGTAAACGTAACGAAAAGCGACGGGCGGGCATTTTTCCGCCGGTGATCCCGCGGGTATCGTGCACTGCGGATCGATCCCCTAATTCTGTTGAACGCCTGAATTCGATCTGGCTCGTTCGGTGCGATCGTGTCAGCCTGCCAGGCTCCGCAGGTTCCTCTGGGATCTTTCTCAGGATAAGGGCGCACGCGGAGTTACGACCTGCCGCCAAAAATCGTGCCCAATACGAGAGAATCCTTCGCTTTCGAGGAGGAAAAAGAAGCGATAATAGGAATAGGATTTAGAATGGATTGTCTGGTAGTGTTTATCATTTGGAATTTCATGTACTGTTTTATCAATTCTTGAAACTAATCTTGAAATTTATCTGAAGAAAAAGAAATTGAATAAATTTGTCGTCCTCTCCTTTCTCAACGAGAGTAATTTAAAAATGGTTTTGAGAATTTAGGTTGTTTCATTTCGAGACGTGCATACATCTGATGATAATCCACGAAGAAAAGATTCTTTATTGCAGAGTTGAAATACGTTAAGATCTGTTCCTGACATCTTATCATGGATTTTTAGACATACATCTCAGAATGAGATAATTTAAATTCGAAATACCATGGATTTCACCGTGAATTTTAATGATATTCTAAGAGGATCTGATAACTTTCGAGCGTGAGTGACGGTGTCCGTTTTACGACGAGTCTCTTTCAGAGTTTCTTCCTAAAGTGCGTGAGGCAAAGACGAATGTTGAATGCGGGCAGTATGACGATCACATCCTTCGCAAAGAGATACGTAAACCGCGTGAGGGGAATTGAGGGATTCTCCCCTTCCGACAATTCAAGAAATCGTCCGAGAAGCGACGTAGCCTGGGACAATCTAATTTCAGGAGAGCGTTTCGGATTCTTAAATCCGTTCAATCTTACGTTTCTCCTGAATGATTCGTTGTAGTTTCTTGAAAATGCGTTTTGATATGTATAGTATCCTATATGAAACTCGCAGGAATCCAAGAATTCGCGATGAAAACTATGAAGAGAAACTTTACGGTCTCTTCGGAATCACGTTCGACGGCGGCTCCTCCTTTCGCATAAAAACATTTATTTTATTACGGGTCTAAGCAGAGATTACGCAGAGAATACAAATTGTAACTCAAAAGGGTCCCTTCCTCGCGTGATTTGGAAGAAAAAAAAAGTATCGATTTCACGAGTGTATAAAATTTTATCTAAAATGTTTTAATATTAATTTCTTTAAATTTATCTATCATTATATAATTGCGTTATGTATAAAATAATAACTACTAGAGGAAAAGAATTAATTGTAGTGTTTACAGCACGAACTTGATGATTTGACATCGCGCGTATAAGAACATGATAAATATCATTTTATGAATTACCCGGTGTTTGAATCGAACTGGAGAAATTATTTTGGATCGTCGGAAACTTCCGCGCGATTGCTTGAGCACGATTTGCTTGAAAAATGGCTGAAACTTGTTCGCGTAGGAGCGTAATAATAAAGAAAGACTATTACCATTGCACTAGTCGCTCGAAAAAGCGTCGTATCATTCAAATATGGGCTCGCATTAAATTCCCATCTCGCCGATGCCAGCCGCCCGTATATCACCTCCCATCGGAGGAAAAAAAAGACGTGCGACCGACGTCGGATTCGAGCCATTACGTATAAAAAGTGGCGCATGGCTGCTTTTCAGCGTGGCCATATGTCACTATATCGACCGCGATTGCAGTTTCGGCTCGTATGTTAATAAAAAGGCACGCAACCAGCCATTGTATTTCGGCCGGATCGGCTTTACCGTACTGGACCGTACAATGCGCGATAACTTACGATCGATCCATCGCTTTGCCGGAGAATGCGAAAAAATCTTGTTTCCACTTTTTCCCTCCCCGGAACGAACGATAAAGTCCGTCCGATCGATGCCTTGCTTATCCTGTATGAATCGTAAATTCCAATTATTTGCGAACTTATATCGAGCGATACACGAGAGGGCGAAGTAAAATTGCCATAACAGCTACATATCGGTGGGACGTGTGTGTAACGCTTGTGACGTACGATCGGTCGGAATATGTGAAATATAAAAAAAATCTCAATTCCTTGTATATTTTTTGTCGAATGGGTAATAAAGTTGCATCGATGCTTTTCTCATCTTTTCGAAATCGTAAACTCGAATTATTCGCAAAGTAATACCATGTACGACTGCAAAATAAAATCGAACTTGGGAGCAGACAAGAGAAAACTTATCAGAATCGCCAGCTTTGTATAGTTCTTTCAAGAAAATTTACATTGATTCTACGGAAGGAAGAGATAAAAAACGCAATGAAGAGTTTTCGCGAGGTTGTTTTTTATTGCCGGAAAAATAAAATGCTATTGTAATAAATTTTTACAAACAACATATATTGCACACAAAATAATTTAGTAGTGTAATAAAATAGCAATTATTATTCGTGAAACGCGTAAATAGTTTGATCGACGCATTTATCAATAAATAAACATATCATTAATTACTGATAATAATATTAGTTTGATAAATGCATACTTTTATAAATTGTATGAAATTGTAATGAATTTTAGCAGCTTTAAGGAGTATTGTGTAACATTATTAAGAGATTGCACTACTTTGACGCTAATTGTAAGATAAATCGAAAAATACGCAAACATTTAAACTTTTAATCGAATTATGTTCTTTTAATCATTTTTTAATTTATTCATGAACGTACTCAAACGAGATAAGATTTTACATTAAAAAATATCTTAAAAGCTAAAAGGAAAATATCTAATAGTAAATAAGGAAATATAGAGTTTTAGATTGTACGATAATTTAATCAGTTTTAATTCGCCATGTTACAATTTCAGAACTTAGTCCCACGAGGGTTAATCGACCTGCATACAAAACGCGAGCGATGCTGCGAGCAATTTGCCGTTTTTCTCGAGGCGCGCAGTCCATTCTAATTTACAGAAACGCTCGCAACAATCAAAGTGCCGAGAGTGCTCCGGGCAAAGGAGAGAAATGTACTTTGCCCGCCGCTTTGTTGACGGTTCAACGGAAATTTGCTTTGGATCTGGGGACGGCGATCAATTTGGTGCGAAATTACGCTTTTCTAAGGAACACATTTCGCACATTGCGCGACAATCTTTTACATTTCGCCGAGCTCGTTCAGCAAACCGTCCGTTGGTTTTTTTTTCCACCGATTGTGCCGCGAATATTACTACGCTTGGCGTTGTTCTCGCAGCATTTCCTTCTCGGTATTAATATTTTTTAGTTGCAAACATAATGAAACAGGAAATTGTGTGCATTGACTATTCTCTCGCGATATGCACGTAGCGACTAGCGATAAAGTAAAAAAATTTTTTTTTTGCTTTAAAATTATGCTGAAAGTTTAGAAGGAAAAAAAATTGTAAGAAAAAAATTAGACCAAGCTGCAAACAAAGTAATAAAATTTTTTTTAACATTTTACATTGATTTTAGCATCAAAGAATTTTCTTTATTTGGGTCATGTCCGTATCGAAACATTTGATCTTAAAGATAAAAAAATATGAAGAGGAACGTAGCGAGACCAATCGAATTTTCGCTAAGGTAAAATTAACTCTAAATTGATCAAAGGATACTGCACGTTTTGGCTCACTAATCTCGTTATCCCGTGCATACTTTAATGAGTGAGTACTATACAGGCTACTCGCAATATTCGTTTAGCATATTATCTCATAGTTCGCTCGTAGAGAATTTAAATTAAGAATTAAATTTAATCATAATGCGCGAACATAAAGTTATCATGGCATTATGAAAAATTTGTTAGAACTTTGTTGTAATCATTAAACGCGTATGTATGCTTTACGTTTTAAACGAGTATAAATTTATCTCGTGTCTACTTCATGAAAAAACCATCAACAATGAAGTTCAAATTTGGTCTAATTTTCAAACAATTATTTTTCAATATTACCTACCTAAGGAAAAATTCGCGCGCGTTTGCATGTAATAATATTTGTATACATACATATGAAAAAAATGTACATTATAGTAAAACCGTGCAAGAGTAATTTTATTGACAGAAAAGAACAAAAATTTTAATTCATAAAAATTAAAGGCAGATTTAAAATCAAAATTTAAAAAAATCTTCAATCTTATCAAAGATAATCGTACGAAACGACGAAATATTAATCGTGCGCGAGGTATAAACCCCAAGTCCTCGACTTGGTTGTCGCGGCATCGGTAGCAGGAAACAGGATTTTCTCTCGACAACGCTTTCCGTGCCTTGCCAGTGTCTCCGTGCGCGGACACTATCGCTTTACGCGAAATCAGATTCCGCTGCGAAAGCAGCTTACCGGCGAGATCGGAGTGTATACGCGTGTACCTATCCAATCAGTTCTGTCATGTGTACGTATAGAGTATTCCGACTTTCCCTTTAAGGACAGATCCGTCGATGAAATTGAAGCTGTTTTTTCCCGGTGAAAAACGTGACGCGAAGTTTAACTATGATATTAGAGAGCTACTTAACATGTAAAGCTTAAGTTTTCCGGTGGAATACATACCTCAAGTATGTACATGCATAATTGAATGAATCATTTTGAATTTAATTTGAAGCTTGACCATCCAGATATAATAAGTATTAGAAAATAACATTTTTCCGTAACTATTGCAATTCGTGTCTATAAATTTTCTCATTTAAAGCTTTGGCACACATTGGCATGCACCAATTTCATTTTTAAGTAAAATGTAACAAAACGTGACTGGAGCAACGGCCCCGTACGCTTTCGACTCTTTCAGGAGATAAACTAATACGGTTTCGTCTATATAAACTCTCGATCTAAAGAACCCACGAAACCATTTCCCGCAACCGGGCGAGCACGTACACGCCGCCGGTGCAATACACCAGTACAGCGAACGAGGCCTCGGGGAAGTTGACTAGCGCCGGGGATGCGGAAAGGTACTTTACCGGTTCGCCGTTGATGGTCCAACGTAGATTGGCCTTAGGCACGGACGGCCAGGCGCTGCAGTTGGCAGTCACGTTCTCGCCGACGGCGTAGTGCAAGGACAGGCCTGTGATTTCCGGTCCCTTCTGCGGAGGCGCTGCGAACGTAAATTTTCCGTGTGAGAACGTGGCGAAAGTTTTCCCATAAACCAGTTACTTTTCTCCGGTTAGACTCTATAAACTTTTGACTATTACTCGGAGTTTTCTGCGTTCGTATATTCGTTCGTCCGTCCATTCATCCGTTCGTGCGTTCGTTTGTTCGTTCGTTCGTTCGTTCGTTCGTTCTACTATCGTTGTTCTACTATCGAGAAGATACTTAGGTAGAATGAGGAGAGGAAAAGAATCAGAAAGGACTTTCTTGATGCGCAAAATGTGAGTTTAGCGCGACGTGAGATGAATTTTTCCAACGTCAACGTTCTTCAGCACGATTGCGATAAGGCCGCGTTGCACATACAAAACACACCCGTAAATGAAAAATACAAAACTAGAGTGTATAATTGATAATTTATAAATGGTGGGAACCGTCCTCGCAAATAATGAATTTAACCTTTGAGCGATGGGCTGCGAGTTGCTACCGGTGAGATGGATGAGAGAGCCTTTTCTTATTAAGCAAAATAGAATTCCGACAAAATAAATCAAATTCAGATAGGTAATTCACCGAGTCTGTACACATCGATGATGAATAGTGAATGATGGAGCAGCGTTGAGTTTTACTTCGAAACGAATCCGATTATACATTATGGGTGATTTCGGGAGATTTTCTACTTGTATTTTTTCTCGCACTTTTTCCTCGATCGATGCCATGTGATTTGAATTTCCATTTATTTGGTTAAAACGATCTTCCGGCAACACATAATCTGGAATAAGTTTCGCGCGTTTTCGCAACCACGTCGCTCAGCACAAAGGGGATTAATTTTCAATTAGATCGAACACGCGACTTTTCCTGATTGTAATTAAACGAGGAGTTGCATCGAGGAGGAGGTTCACGCGAATAATTGACTCGCGCCAAGTGTTTCACGCGAATCGCGCAATGTAACGACTGTGTAATTTTGGAAAAGATTATGGAGGTGGAAGAATCGGGGTAATAATTGATACGAGCATTCCGCATCCGCTTACGTGACAAATGAAATTAGGACGCAATGGTAGAGTCGATTGAAATGCTTGTGATCGCTGAGGCGAAAAATTACTAAATTTTACTCGCGTTTGACATAGAATACCACGCGTATTTACAACGGAACAATAGCCAAGAGCCATAATTCTCCGGGCAATTAATCACTCAGTGGACTAATAATTAAATCCAACGTGGTAACTGTTATGTTTTCGAAATACTATCGCGTAATTTATACACAAGTGTTTAATAGTTTATTATTTGAACAATTGGATATAGATTTTAAGTATCTAAAGTATCTATTATTTTTAGTCAGAAAGTTATTCATTTTATTATGTAAAACAGAAGAAATGGAGTACGAGTTGCATTTTTCATTCCTTTCGTGATTTCATTCATGATGTTAAAAAAGATAATAATCTCTTTATCATAATGTAAAATTCTTCACAATTGTCATTTAAATGTTATTCTTAATTCTACAATTTTCATGCTCGCTAACGATGATTCGCTTCCGCGAGGTAATCGTAAGCCTTCAATTTTTCGTAATGGGTCATCGCACATGCGTCGATCCACAATCAATTATCGGATTTATCGTGGATCGCTGTCGGCTGGGTGCGTGCTGGCGCGCTCGATGTCTCTAATAGCGTTAATTGGCACGCCGGATTATGAGAGACATTCGCGTTCGGGCGGGCGCGACCGAATGCTCAATTAAACATCCGCCCTGTTGTCCGAGTGCACGCGTTGCAGCTCCGCCTCGATCCGGATTCGGTCCATTAATGCCTTCCGCCCTCGCTCCCCAAAATATTCGGGGCGCAATTAAAACCCAGAATTTCGGGGCGCGTCACGCGCCGGGAATCCTCCGGCCAGCGCCGCTGTCGATTTCGCGCCGCTGTCGAGTAAAATGCGAACGGAAGGCTGAAAAGGGCGTGAAAGAGCGGCAGCTGAGGGCATCAACCAACGGAGCTAGATTTTGCGAGAGATTGCGGAAAAGCACGTTGGAAAATCGAGACGGTGTCGGACTGCGAGCATATGCCGCCAAAAGTTTCACCATCATAATTTCGGTGCGCATTAAGCTTGTAATGGAGCCAATTATTTCGCCGAGATTGCCGGTTTCTTTCGTAGAATTTCACTTATGACGATGTCTGATGAGACCCGACCTGAATTATATAAAAGTAAAAGCATAAATTTAGAGAAAATAGGCGAGGTCATTCAAATCTGATCGATCTATGTCGCTTGCAGTTTGAATGAAGAATTGTTAAAAGCATATTACATTGTACCAGAAAAAGATTTGACAAACGAATAATTGAAACAATTTATAATTAATTAAACTAAAAGTATATGAATCAGAGAAAAAGTTTTTAAAAAGATTTAATATTTTGTAGAAATAGAATTTTTAATTGATTCCAAAAGTGAATTAACGTCGACTGGAAATTTCTAAAATAAAGATGAAAAAAGTAATAAAAATATAAAGGAAAACTAATTAGAGTGTTATAATTTATTTAATAAAGATCAGCTTATTGTAATACACGGCTGATGAAAAAGCTTATGCTTTTAGCTTAATGAAAATTGTAATATCTATTTTGACGTGTGTGTGTAGTGCGGGGTAGTTCGGTTGATATTTTTCTCTCGCTTTAATTCATTGTGTTATTGTCCCCAAAGTCTGCTGATTTCATGTTTGCGGCGAGTCGAATGTTTTTTGAAGTTTCTAATGTCACGAGAGTAGTCGCGTCATCGATTTTCACAGTGAATTGGAAATAATGCGCGTGTCGAAATCAGGAAGGAAGGAAAAGAAATTTGTCAGGTTTGCGAAAAGTTGGATAACCTGACGCTCTGCCAAAATTCGAGCATTCACTAGCGCATTCGGTTGCATGGAAAGTATTTCGCTGCAATAACTCCACCGACAGTGATTTAAGCGCGTAATTACAGAGGGTTGTTGCAACCACGGCACAGCTTATATTTGGTTCTTTATTTTTTTCTGAGTTTAATATGCATAACTGAGAAATTATATATATATATATATATATATATATATATATATATATATATACACACACACATATATATTTATATGTATATATGTATGCACTACGTTAAAAATTACTTTCGTTTCTCGCTATAATCGGTTGCATATAAATTCTCAATTAATATAATTAAACAATAAATTAAATATAACTTTGAATGGAAAATAGATTGTAACAAGTGTCTAATATGGAAGAACAACTAAATCGACTTAAATTTTTTGTACATATAGATAAATTAGGTCGCGCAATTTCTTCCAGTATATTTTTACATAATTTCGTTTTATCTTATATAAAATTATGAATTATAACGTAAAACGGTACAAGCAAATCTAACGGTAATAAATAGTGAGAAACGCAGATCTTTTTGGACGTGACGAGTCAAAAAATTTGATTTTTCGCCAAAAATTCGCTTTCTACGTCATATGCTCACCCATAGTAATCCCGGTATTACATCGTTCCGAACATTTTCTGGTATAATAATTTCTACGAGAGTTAGGTTCCTAATTGAGAGGGTTGTCGGGAGAAGATAGCCTGCTTTCATATTCCGCGGTAACTTCACGTACAAAATGAAATTGCTTTTTGAAGGCACTGCAATTTATACGGATTGCGAGCTTCGCGGCGTCTCTATAAGGCATGAAATGAATATTAAACTGCGGGCGATTTAATCCAATTAATTCGTCGGCGTAGACCGCTGTCCGCATAAATCCGTGTGAACGTGGACGAAAATATTGGGAGATACTATCGACGAAGATAATCTATTCGCTGTTGATTTGCACATAAATTTAAAAGTAAAACGATACAATGCACAACAGTGCAATTGTGCCGAGATTTTAAGATTGAATGTTATATTTCTTCCTTAACTGTTTCGATATCAAAATCGCAATGTTTTTGCATAAGGAGCTTTAAGTACATTGCGAAAAAAGCTATGTAAACGCACATGAATAAAAACTATACGATTTTCAATAGAAACGTACATTTTAATAATATATTTGTACATTTTATATAAATTTTTTACATTTGTTATTCATGTTTTTACATACTTATTTTACAGAGTGTATGACAATACTATCTTATTGTCTCTCACATTCTTATATCTAGCTTGTGAAAATAGGTAAGCATTGAATAGTATATCGCAAGTGTTTCATAATTATTCAGGCTGCATGTATTGTTTCAAAAAACGAAGTGGCGCGCAACTAATTGTTGTTGAATTAGGTTTGCGTACCAGTACGTTCCTGACACAATATAACTCACTGACATACATCGATTTAATTAGTAATTAAAACTTTACGGAGGCACCAAGCGAAAGGATTATGCGTATGAATACATGTTTCTCGTGTTTTCAATCTCGTACATGTTACAACGCTGTTGATTATTCCGACACATGATCACGACACTGATGTAATACCGAATATAAATACCGACCTATATTATGAATGTAATTATGGATCATATATTATCAATCGAAATTTCAAAACTTAAATTTGTTATTATTAATTTCGATATTTAATTTATATTTTGTTTAAAAATATTAATCTTGTTAATATCTGCAGAATAGGAGAGAGACAAAGACATGCACTGCCACAACATTCATATAATAAAAGTTATATCTATTTGTATTTATTTATTATTTATTATATTTATATATATTTATTATCTTTGTTTTGCCCGGAATTAGTCTTCCTTTTGCCTTTTTCTTACTTCGAATTTGCTAAATTAATTCTCAGCGGCAATATTTGTAACGCAATGTATCCGTCTTATCTCCCGAATGGCGATCTCTTTGGCTTTCGCGTTTCAGCGAAGTTTGCAGACCGACGATGGTTAAATTTGTATCCCCACAATACTGCATGTTGCGGCCAGTAGTTGTAGTGGCTTGTTTTCCTTGCAACCTTCCTCCCCGTTGGCATCCAACCCCTGGTATTCCGCAGACCTGGCTGTAACACGCTCGTACGATCGTTGTCGAGGAAATGAATTTTCTTCAACGAGGGTTCTCAGGGTTCCCTTACGTTTCTTAAGTGAAACGTGTAAGCTGGCGAGGGAGGAACAGACTCCCACTTTCTAAGCTTAGTTTTCTCCTATTTCGGTCATAACGGCGACTGTGCAACAAGATAATAGGTGAAAAGAAAAACGTAATGGGCCAAACAAGCGAACGTTTACGTTTATTACGGTGTAAAATTTCGTACGAGAAGAGTGATCTCATTGCAGGATAAAAGCCATCTTCCGTAAATTTTGATGAGTGTCATCCGATGCCAATGAAATTATTGCGGTCGTAGTCGCGTCAGCTACAGAGCTATGTACTTTTGTTATCGGAAAAGTAATTTCTATTTAATTAGTTCATTCGACATAATTATTGAAGTTTCGTTTTAAACTGGAATCTTGCGTGACGATTTGATAGATCGGCCAACACGCGAACGCGATGTAGAATAATCATAAAGGAATAAAGGGAATCACGATGATTGCAACACGATGTGTAAATCGTCAGAGAGAAACCTCTAATCTGGGCAATCTTCACGATATATTTATGAAGTAAATTTATGGTTTGCTCGGCAAGACCTGAAACGTTCGTTCCCCTTTAATTCTTTCCCGTAGAGTTACTCTCTCGAGTCTCACATATAAGGAAATGCTCGTAAATCAAGGTTCCATGTTCTCTACCGGTCAAACTCGTCGGCAATCGTCACAATTTTTAAGTTCTGTGTTATATAATATAATTAAATATTACATCATATTTTTATCTAGTGTTATTAATTATTAAACAACATGTATTTGCATTTTTTTAGAATTTTTCATGAATATTCTGACAAAAATTCTGATAAAAGGAATTTTATCAGTGGAATCAATTTAAGAGAGCTTTATTACTAAATATATTCAATACTGAAAATTTGAAAATAATTTTTTGATTAACGAATTATTGATTTTAAATTCATAAAAACATATCTTTTCTTAAAATGTTTTTTATATAAGAGACATGATTAAAGTACATGTATTAAAAAAAGTATTTTTGCAAAATATTTCCAATCAATTTCAAGTTTATAAATGCAATTAACAATTCACATTTATCGTAAAAATAATATTAGCAATTTGTCACGGAAGTTCATGGTGCGTGACAGATCGGTGAACTCGTCGCAATAAGCTTTTTATTGCAACAGTGATGATGCATCAAAAATGCGTCATCTGGATTTACCTCCGAGACGTTGGTTTCTTCGTCTCGAGTGACGCCAGATAAGAGGGAGATATATCCCTGGAAGGAGCCCAATGTCGTTTCTCTCGGTTTTTCCTTCTTTAAACGATTCCCTTTGAACGGAGCTGGCATGAATATTTATGACCTCATGAATATTTACGATACTCCAAGGTACGCGTGCATGCTGGAACGTCGTTATAACGTATGTACACAGATACGTACGTATATGCGTATTGGCCGGAAAATGGGAATACTTTGGCGTTTTACGACAATGCACAAGATTAATGCGTTCGATGCAATGCGGTATCGTGCGACGCGCAATCGATGAAATGCTAATTGTTACATCTTATATTTGCGATACGCCTCGTTCTTTTCCTTCGGGTTCCAAGAACCCGAAGGAATTATCCACTAAAGCAATTTATTCATAAGAACAGGGAAAGTGAGAAACTGAAGTCACATTTGAGAGATATTTATTTTTCTATCAGCTACATCGGAATGTTTGTATCTACCGATTGTATATCTTCTAAATGTTTTGTTTTAAAAAGATTTTTGCTCGAGATCGTAGAACGATATATGTACACCGAATATTCATTCCTTATTTATTAAAAAAGTTAGCACATAAAAAGTAATATAATTTAATATTTATTATTGCACAGTAATTAACAATTTATTATGCAGCTCGGGTTAATTAATAACGACATATTTCTATTACTAAGTTTTTAATGCTAGCAGTAGTTACGGTATTTGAGCGAAATGAGAATTCTAGGGAAAGTACAATGTTTTAGTACTATTATCTTCGTGATTTACTTACTCATGTTTCAGAGAATCTGCAGTACTATTTTCAGGTTAAGTAGAGAAACATATAAATTTCCTCTCAAGTAGTTGCCGCTTGGCATTTACACCGCTCTGGTTTTCTTCCTTGCTCTCTCTCTCTACTGGCGGGAGATCGTATTTCATCGGGACGATAACAATACAAGATTAATAATTTAGAAGTTTCGTAGAAAAAAAAAATGATACGAGTGAAATCGATTCTCATTAAAATGAGACAGTCATTATCAATTTTTCCATAATGTAAATCGGCGCTTTTACGACTTTTTTTTAGGTTTTATTTTTTTTATGTTTGACAGTCGAAATTCTTTTCAAGAGATACGTAGGGTCTCTCGTCAAGTATAAAGTAGCGCGAGACACGGATTAGATATATTCAGAAAATCGAGCATTTGAGAAGAATTTTATCGACTGTATAAAAATTTCGAAAATAGACTTTTAACTTTACAGAAGTGAAGATTTACCTCTAGTTGAAGTATCCTCGTGCTTCGTGCTTGCTTTATATAAAGGGAATGTATCGGAACGTGAAATATTACAACTACAAGGCGCACGGTACGTTTACTCAAAGATATTACAACCCTCGAGCGCACCAATTGGTTCTTCAATCATTTCAATTTCCCGACGAGCGTTTCTTTTGCAACACCTCGGCAAAATTAATTTTCCCACTTCGACTGTGCCGCGAGTCAGTATAATAACATTCCTTAAATATATCAGATTCGCGTAGAAATATACTTTTTATACAAACGTCTCACGATATTTAAAGATGCAATTTTACTACGACATAGTTATAACTTTGTACTTATTTCATAGTACGTTTATTTTGTATTCTATTAGCTATTTTATAATAATTTTCGTATTGCATATTCAAATTAAATAGTTTCCATAATTGCATTACGAGATGTATTAATTATTATCATTATACACAAATTAGTTCATCGATATGGAACTGGTAAATAATATAGATACCGCCGATCCCTTTGAACGTTTCAAATTATCGCATCTGACAGATTATTAGGTGACTATCTCATATATCATGGATCTTAATATACCAGTAGGCAATGATACAGATTCGCGTACATAGCGGTTGATTACGAGGCTGTCCCTTTGACCCTGCGAGAGCCGCTCTTAATCATGGAAAGCAATGTTATATATCCGATTAAATAGTTTGATCTACACAGACACCCACGTATATACGCAAATCCTGCTTAATGGTCTTTATGAACATATCATGTTATCGGTCATATGTCGGATGCCTCGTCAAATCTAAACATTTGAATTGCTTGTCAAGAATTATTTTAGAAGAAATGAAGTCATACCTATATTTTCTCATAATAATAATTCTGTTATATTTTGCATAATATTATAAATTATTTTTAAATTATGCTTTGCGTGTTCAAGCAAAGTACTTGAGCGAGAATCATGCAACTTCGACCAACTTTGTATTGTAAAGTTTCATTTAGAGCAAATATAAAGACATGCACTAAGTTTTCAAAATCTCAAAATTAAAATTTAAAATTTAACAAATTTGATCAAACTAGATTTCAATATCATCAATTATATGTACTAGTTTTATCAGAATTTTATCAGAGAACGAATCCGTGAAATTCTAGAGTTCTCGCAAATTTTTGCACGAAAGAAAGTACGTTCGTCGACATTCGGGGCTATGGATTTCTGTCTGAGGCAACGATTGTGGGTCGGTCTTGCGGTTTATTCGAGCGGAAACATCGCGTTCAATCGTGGTAGACGCTTCGAAGAGATTCGGTCCGATCTTTTCCCCTTATCCTCTGTAGTATCTCCTTTTGCTATTTGTCTGAGAAAAGGAAAAAGACAGAGGGGGAGGGGAGGGAGAGAGAGAGAGTCAGGAACGCATCTCACGAGCTTCTGCACGCGAATATCCTGAACGTCTTTTCGTGAGCCGCCGCAGCTCCACGGGAAGTTGCAAAGTGCGGCGAAACGAGGGCGAATGCTAAATTTTCGCGAAAAGCTCCGTCGAGCTGTTACAAGAAGGCACGGCGAGTATGCGCCGCATTTCTTGTTGAACTCGACGAGAGATAAATTGCAGCTTTCTACAATCTTATTCAAAAGAAAAAGGACGCCTTTAATAAACCAGTCGATGTTCGCAAATTAAGAGGCGAAGTTAATTTTGTCGCTGAATTATAATCAACATTGAAGCTGGTTTGTTACTAGCTTAAAATATTTTAATTATTACTATTTTTTACTATATTTTTAAATTGGTACCTTGATCGCTAGCTAAACTAAAAGATTAAATGTCAATTTTTAATTTGAAAAATATGATGATTAAGAAATAATTATGAAATTAAGTCGAGACATCACAACTTATATGTACAAATTTGTCTTCACATTTTATCAAGCCTGTAACATTTGCAGTCATATCTACTCTCGCTTTCCTCTAAACACTCATTGTTTCTTCTGTTACAACAAATTCACGGAATACACATCGCAAATCGAGTTAATATTGGGAAGCAACTGTGTCGGTTCGCGCTTAATTCAATCATCTCAACCTATGTAGCCTACGTTCGTATGTAGTGTTGCATATAGGGAACTATGCTCGGTCTACATCGTTACTCTCTAAATAAATTAAACGGAATATATAATGGTATATTTTATCTCTCAATCTCTATATTATCGAACGCGCGAGGCATGCGAGAAAAGCCAATTTATTTCAGCATGTGTTGCAAGATAAAAAATTCATTATTTTTCGCTTCTAACTCGGTTATGATTTCGGCGAAGAAAACCGGGACCTTGAGGTCCCGATATCCCAAATAGGGGTTTCGAGATAATCCCGAGGAATTCCGGGGCGTCGGGATCTGGTGCCGCGGTTGCGCGCGCCACATACACAACGAAATCCCGTCGCGCTCGCGCGAAGCTGGGGCGCCTTTCTTCATCAGCATGATAAATAAACGTGAAAGTAAATACAAGTGTACCGCGACTAGTGAATATCCCCCTTAGATCGAGATAAGCGCGCCCGGAGTACACTTCGCTGTCGCCCGGGTACATAATCTCCGTTCCTCCCGTCCTTCTGGACGAGCTCGAAGTTTCTCTGCGCGCGAGAGAGAAGAGGTGAGAGATAAAGAGAAAGAGCAGGTATCGTTATCATAGAAATCGCGATATTACGCGGCATATGGCCGCGCTGTATTAGTAAGCAGAGACGGGAGAGAGCATACACCAGATTTCATCGTTTTCATTTTTCTCCTTCGTCCCACGTTCATATCCCGCGCTTCTCGCCTCCGTCGATTTTTCCTCCCCCCGAACACCTTTTTACATCTCCTTACCCCTTACTTCCTCTCCAACGGCGGTGGCTCTTTTGTCGAGAATTTATCCACTCAGATATCGGCCGTATCCTCGTAACTCTTGGATTTCCAGCCGTCTTTTCCTCCTTTTTCCCTTTTTTTTTCCTCCATCGTCCTCGCGTTGTCTCTCTTTTTTTTTCTATCTCTCTTTCATCCGTTTGCCGTCACCCCAGAGGCGTTCGAAAGTTCGATCTTTGACCATTCGCCGTCTTTCCGGTCTCATGTTTCAACGTTTTAGACATTTCAGATTCAAGAATTTCCACGGTCGATCGTTGCCGCGATTCAAAGCTCCTGTGCTTTCTTCTTTCTTTACATTCTCCCTTCTGTTCTCGCTCTGGCTACGCTAGATTACACTTCGCATTTTTTTTCTCTCGATGTCTTGCATCGGCGAACAGGTCCTTTTTCTTCGCCGTACCGCCGCCGCGCCGTGGCGATGAAAATTTTCTCATTCAACATGAAAAACGAACTCTTTATAATTTTTCGCTTTTCGCGACGTTTATTATTAATTACATCTTTCAACATGTGTCTCATGTTAAATAAATCTTTTTTATATTAAAGAATATTTAATTACGCGATGTTATTTTATAGAATATTGTTTATCATAAGAATAACAGCGTAAAAAATGAAAATTGCTCCAAAACTCATAAGAGATCAAAGGGTTAATAAGGTGCAAATTGCAATCTTACGTCTTCGTTCTCACAGTTGGTTATACCGGCTTCCTCAGGTTCCATCTTGTCGAACTTTTCTTTCGTCGGTCTTGTGCTTCCGTGGCCCTCGGTAGAAATTTATCCACTTACTTATCTGACGTACTGAAGCTCCTAGGGGAATATCTTTCTTGTGTGTAGCCCCAGTCGAAAATTCAATCTTTGACTATGTTCGACATCTTTACTACTTCAAAAAGCCTTCTCTCTATCTTCGTTGAAAATTCGCACAGGTATTATATTAAGGTAGAAAAGGAGTTACGCTCTCTCTTTCTTTCGCGAAATGAATATCGTGAGGGAATTTAATTCGATACATTTTAGGTTTCATATTAATTTTGCAAATTTTGCTACATCTTCGAGGAACGTTGTGTTAGCACTTTATTTTTCATAATTATTTTGTAGTATGTTTGCCTGCGATATACATAATTTTTCAAGTTTGTAGAAAGATCAGTTATTATTATTAGACGCAAACTTTTATTTCCGCAAAAGTTCGCTCTTGGGATATAAACTTTTAAGAAATCGACACTTTGCTTTAATTCATTTAACTTCCATTGCTCCAGCTTTTATTTTTGCCACTTAGATTCCTTCTAATTTATGACATTCAATTGCAATGACAACGTTGCGTAATATCGTTAGTCGTTTAGATTTCGGAAGCAAAACTTTGTAAAATCGTGTAGCAAAATCTGGCCATCGTTCCTTGCCAGATTTTAATGCAGCTGCCCAGAAGTCAGCTTAAGACGTATCGAGGCTAAAGCCCAGCGTGACTTGCGAGCTGGCTTCCCTTTGATATCGCTCTTCTCCCTTTTCCCCTCATTCTCCTTTCTTCCGCGGCGTAAGCTTTTTACTCGCAGAATTCTCGTCGCGTAGGATGAGTCTGGAGGTTATCTACTGTCGATTGACCGATTCTGGCAGCACGCCAAATCCTTTGGCCATCCTTACGCGGCCTAACGTCTCCTTTTATCTATCCCTCTTTCTCTCTCTTTTCCTTCTTCCGTTTTTCGCACCTTTTTCACACCGTCTTCATTTCTTCTTCGATCCTGAACCATCTCGCCATTACTTCACTAGCGTCTTTTCTCCTTTTATCGTTTTGATGCGTTCTCTTTGTCGCCATGCGGTGTATTTGACGGATGCTTTCTTGTTTTTCTCTGTCTTTCTTTTCTGTCTTTCTATTCTCTTCTATCTTGTAATTTTGTCTCGAGAGTCTTCTGTACACTTTACTTTCATTTCCAAAACGCTTCACTCTTGAATGCCTCTGGAAAATCTTGAGATAGACTTTGAGGTTTGCATTTCTATCGAAGAAACTAGCTGAAATCAGCTTTGAGAGAAAATTCATTAGATTAACTTATTACAATTTTTTAAATTTAATTTGCAGTTTGTGAGAAAATTTAACATTTTTAAATTTTATTTTTTATTAAAAGAAAAAGACTAGTGTATAATTTTGTTATTGATTAAATAACAAAATGTATAGTTTTCATTAGAATTTGCTCTGAACTGATGAATGAGCTATAATTTTTCTGATCTCACGTATTTAAAGAGACAATAGATTTTTGGAGCGAAATTAATTTTACTTTTGCATTTAATCGACGATATCTTGCAAGTTGTTACTTCAGGTAAATGATCTTGTATTCATTATTAGAGTTTAAACTTTCAAACGGCATCGACTAGATTTTGCTGTCTTTTTGCGCGAAGCATCGACGATTACATTGATGTCGATCTAAATCAGTGCACACATTTTGCTTGCTCCATTCATGCCGCAAAGCATATGAGAAATGGCTGTTATCAATCAGCTGATCCGCTGATCAGCTGATCGTCTGAGCGTAGTAACGTAATAGCGTACGTCTCACACACTTATGTAACATACTTATACACTGCTTTCTTTAATAAAGGTACGCACGCTTCGTATTTCCGAAACGTTACAACTCGGCGAAAAAGCGACGTAGCAGCGTGCAACAGAAACGAATTTTCTGCATTACACTTTCCGTAGAGGCCTCTTAAAAAATATATATATATATGTATACTTTTTCATCAAAATATATATATGAAATAAGGACTAAAATTATTTTCAAATATAGGAAAGAGTTATCGACACAAGGGTTGTCCATTTAAAATTAGATATGAAAATCAGCGATATCAGTGGGTTGATTATCTACAATTTTTTATGTAATTAAATTCTAATCGTTACTTAATGATGGTTAGCAGATACAATTAGCTATTTCAGAAAAATCAAAAGAAAGTAATATGTAAAAGTAATGTAAAAATACTTACTATCACTTTTTCTGATTTTACTTATTTTTCTTTTTTAGGATCGAGTGATTTAAGTAACGGAAGATTGTCATATATCGACATCGAAGTACCCATTGGAAATTCTGTCTCATCATTATCGGAGGTAAGCGATCTAACAGACTTGCTTCTGAGCGCCGGCGATCGTTCTTCGGCTCCTCGTGTCTGCGATCTAAATTTCTTTCCGCCATCCACGTTTCACATTACTGCCGTCTGGATGGTCTCACGAAGAAAGAACTCGGGCTAGACTCATCTACTTTCTTTTTTACTCATCGCTCAAAGCCACGAGGATGCTCTGACAGAATCTGCCGGTCAGGATGCATCGATAAGGGCTTTTCACGTAGCTTTTCGTAATTCCCATCTAGTGTCGTTTATCTTTTGCAACTTGTTTATGGTTGCGCCTTTTTGAAATGCCGCCAAGATACCGCATGCAAAAGTTCAATCGATTGGAGCTAATTCTGATTAATTACTTTGCTATCAGTGAGAAAAGAGAACAGGCAGTAAGATTCTGCTCGTTTATTATTAAGACAAGACATTTTATTGTCTCATAAATTATTAGAATATAATATAACTGAAATATAAATTTAATAATATAATAATTATTATATTAAATTCTCTCTCTCTCTCTTTTAGTTAATTTTTAACAATGATTAAAAAAATCATTAGCGAGAAAATTTAACCTCGGTCGCACATTAGTAAAGATATAATAAATTAACGTAATTATATGAATTATACATAAAATATGAAATACAAAATTTTACATGAAAATAAAATTATTTCAGTATTGTTAGGATTCGTTAAATTTTTCTTTTCTCTTAGCCATAATGTTTTAAAAAATCTTGGAAAAAATTATAGTTGAATATATGTAAAAACATATGCATACGTTTTACAACAAGAAGTCAGATAATAATAGCATTCAGTTTCATTGCTGTATGCCATGTACGTTTTGGCAAGACTTGGAGGGAATGCTGTAATTTTAACTGTTTCATTGAAGTGTAGGTAGTTTAATTATGCCACTTGTTGTTCCAAATATCTGCGTTATCCGTCTTAATATAACTCTAACTCCATTATCTTAATGGCATAAGTCCGGGGATAATTACAAGTTGCATAAACCTAATATCGGTAATTGATCTGATAATGCCGTGATAATGACGTAACGATTGTACGAATCAATATCACATATCGATTATCAAATTACGAAGCCGTTTGCAAAAGCTGAACAGTGTTAGAATCTCATTATGATATCGAATATTGCATTTTCGTTATTGCACGCGGTTTGCATAGCGTGTACTTGGAGTAACAATATCGTTCGGTTATTATGAACAAACAGAGCCGGCTGTAATTCCACAACTAACTAGAGCACGACTTTTGCTGAATTAATTCAGTTCTTAATCTCTGCGTATCGCGTACAATTCCTGTTTATCATGGGGATTTAAATATTCTCTTCCGGAAGAGTTGGGGACCACTCGAGACAGCGAGAAGGCGCAGCTCGGGGAATATTTTCCGGAGCGTAAAGCTAATTAATGGCGTACGCCAGTCTAATTTATCGCGGTGATACGCGGCGGATAAAGCGGCGAAAGAACGCGGCGTTGTAGCGTATCCACATTTATACTCTCGTTAAATAAATCCGCCCGACCCGCTGTTCCTACGTGCCTCCTAACGTGCCCTCGCGAAAAGCCCGGAAGCCGCATCGCACGCAGGTAAATGGTAGATTCTACGGTTCGGCATGCACACTCGGTACGTGCTGCCGTCATATTTTTCTTTTTTCCTTTTAGTCATGTATATGCGTGTGTGTGTGTGTGTGTGTGTGTGTGTGTGTGTGTGTGTGTGTGTGTGTGTGTGTGTGTGTGTGTGTGTGTGTGTGTGTGTGTGTGTGTGTCTGTCTGTAAGCTGGTACAGACGTTTTTAGTTTCTACACGAGTACCTTGGTGAACTTATTGGCGTGGTTTACTTATAAAATTTCGAGCTATAACGGGGTAAGCGAGCGAGCAAACATTTGCGCTGAGAGAGGTGTGTTTTGACGTAGTACAATGTAGAGCCCCAAAAAGTCATAATCTCAAAAATTGAAAATTAAGACAATATTTTGAAAGTCATAATCCCGAAATGTAAGAAATGAGACAATGTCCGAAAAATTATATATAACGTTGTTAAATTCCTCAAATTTTGGAATTATGATTTTTTGACATTATATTTTT
Source organism: Tetramorium bicarinatum (assembly GCA_928718305.1). NCBI lineage: Eukaryota > Metazoa > Arthropoda > Insecta > Hymenoptera > Formicidae > Tetramorium > Tetramorium bicarinatum. The sequence goes on along the minus strand of OV788319.1, from coordinate 6,960,341 downwards.
CAAACTTCGGTACTGTTTTTCGGGACTTTACATGGTGATACTGTAATAATTTAATAATAGTAATATACTAATGAAAAAATGCAGTCCATTGCAGGACATGAATTTCAAATAGAAAAATGAAAACCGAATTAAGCAGAGAAACAACTCGAAAGTAATAATCTCGTACTTGCTTGCGAATATTGTTGCTCATATGTTGTTGCATTTTCTTCATGGCATATCTAGTAAATGGATCCCTATACCAGTTCGTTACTTCCAATTTTCGGAAGCTGTGTTTCCGCCTTTTCGGAATTCGGTGCTTCGTGCGCGTATATGCGTCCGGATACGCTTAATTAGAAACACGAACCGGGGGATTTCGTGCCACGGTTATGTCCGCCACGTGGTCCGGCGACGACACATTTTAATAAGGTTCACCGGAAGTTGCTTCGCAATTAACGTTCAGCTAAGGGCAACAGAGGTGCGAGAATATCGTGTATGCGCTGGAATGACAATGCCTATTTGAGCGGTGTTGTGTCTGAGCAGGAAAAAGGAATGAATACAAGCTGTACAAATTAACTTGTTTGAAATAATTACTAAGTAGTAGTTGGGTTATAAAAGCATCCAGTTAAGCAGCCGATGCACTTTAACTGGAAATTCTTTTCCCTCCGTTTCTGTTCGCAGATCACACTTCTTCGTTCACGCTTTTCTTTTTCAAAATTCTTATAATAATCATATTATCAGTTTTTATTACTTGTTGGGACATTATTAATGGCATAATTTTTTGAAGACAATGTGAGAAAAAAATTTTTGATAATATATCAGATATATATACGATGGAAAAAGTAAGAAAATAATGCTAGTTGCATTTACGGTTATTATTAATAAATGAATATTATTATTTTTTCTCATTAGTTACGCTATTAATAAGTATAATAAGTGTAATAAGTTTAAGTAGTTTGGTAAACAATCAGTGTGTAAATTCTTTGCGATGCGAAAATGCAAGATTGACGCGTGATGTTAATCTTTTAATTCGAAAACAATGATCAACCAATTTTTATTGATACAGATAGTGGTTCACTCGTCACTTCACCACGCCGCAAATAACTTTTTCCGATGATGGGCAGCTGGCTCGAATTATGGAGAGGGTTAAATTGGCATTTATCGAAACGAAATCGCGCGCAGTATTGTACTCGCGGAAGTACTATCGGCTTTAATTAAGCAATCACGCGTCGGCCACAAATGATCAATCCGTGTGCGCACGAATACGGGTCGTTCACCATTTTCCCCATTGCCCCACCCGCCTTTTCGAGGCTGATTTTCATTAGAGGGCACATCCTTCACCAATCGAGTATCCATAATCAATTCGCGAGTGCAATGAGGTGCTCGTCGCGGTACCCGTAACGCCCGCGTTTGTTGCATCACACAATTATGCACTTCGCTAGAATTATACTCGACACCATTCAATGGGCATATATCGGTACTTTCATTCTATGTTTTTCGTGAAATCTTTCGTTAAAATCATCGGGTTGTCCAGACGTCAGGTGAAATAAAACACCAGTGAATATTGCTTCTCCGTGCGTTCGCCGTTAGTCCATTGTTAAAAACATCGAATATTTCGCTAAGACCATTAAGAGTTTGATTGCGAATCTAGCACGATTACAAAAGCAGCCCAATTATTTACTTACATTATTTTACTGAAAATTTGATTGTTCAAGTATTATCAAGTATTAAAAAAATATTTGGTTCGAATCGGAATAAAAAGGCAGACATACGAACGGTAGAAGAATTATTGAAAAGATTAAAAGGAAAGTAATTTAAAAAATGAAAAGGATGATGATAGATTATTATATCCTATTGTGTCTTTCTCTTAACATTATATCTTTCAATTAACTCGGATAATTGGGATTCTGTATAAGAATAAAAGATTGAGATATTTAATTCACACGTGGAATTATAATCGTATAATATCAGAATGGCCTGATCTGTTGAATTGTGACATAATGGGAAATTGTTCTATTTATAACGAAAATGATCTACTTCCGGCATTATCTGCAAGCTATCGATCGACTGTATTATGCGTGGCTGACATTACTGTACAGGCTACTGAAATATCGCTAATTAGATGACATCGATAATCAATAAGCATGGGATAATAATTTATCATATTGTCTTTTTGAACAATGGATTTCGCGACAATAATTTATGCTAATTCAATTCCTTATGTTGAAGGTAAAATCTTTTGATGTAGATTATTAGATATTTTTTTTATCTATTTATAAAAGAATTATCCATTTTGTACAAATTTATGAAAGTTGTAAAATATCGATAATAATATATCTGGATATTATATCTGTAAAAATAATAATGATTAGGAAAGTGTACGTGACAACAAAAGCAACGCATTTTGACATTAATAAATTTAATGAATTTAAGTGCTTTGAGAATGAAAGAAATATCGGTTTTATCCGATTTGCTTCTTTCGTCGGTCGACTTATGTTATCGAGAAGACGTGAGAGTTGGCAAAATGTCGCGGAGGACGAACGATCGAGAAGAGATGAAATCCTTGACAACGTCTCTCATGTATAATCCAAGAGTTTGTATCTTCTCGAGAAAACGTTATCCTGCTCAGGCTTTCGGGATTAAGTATAGATGCTTCTGTTTCTGTGTGCGATATTTTCACATTGCGATATCCTAATGAGATTTTTAAAATTACATGACCAAGATAGCACTCTGTGCGCGATGAAAATCATATTACGTGCATTATGCCTTTCATACGCATTATATGCATGCAAAATTAAAGAAATTACGTGTGTTAAAATTGAATATCCGAACGGAACATTTCACGATTTTGTTCAATTTAAAGTTTAATATCGCGGATAAAGAAGTAACTTGTATTTGATTTTTCAACTATCTTGTTTCTCGTTTCGCAATGTATAATGCTCGCAAAAATCCATTTACATTACTAATTAATGTGAAATTAATAGCGCTGCTGTAACAATAAAGCGCGCGAGCAACTGTTCGCTGCTCAGTGTCTAACAATATACGCGCTGAAAGGAGCATTTGCTTGTAATGTTTCCATTCGGATGACTTTTTATGACCGTAGAAATGTAAAGAATAGCTAGTTCCAGGCACAGAAAGACGCTTCATTAAGCTGCTCACGTTTATGAGAATATATGCATTTCCAACCGTTTTGTACATTTTTTTCTAGATGTTCCTCTTTCATATGTTGTTCAAATACGCCTACAGTTATATGTACTCTTCATTATGAGAAACATCAGCCGCCCGAAAGGGTATAAAGCCGCCGGTTTTTACGAGAGTCGCGCTTTTCGCAGCTACATAAATTATGCTCGTTTGCCTTGGTAAAAATTTACCAAGGCAAACGCTCTGCGTACGAGTGATATTAAATTCTTATTTACAAATGGTCGATGAGAGATGTAGCGTACACTTGACTTTCTTGTCTTTAATAATTCCGCCAAATACTTAGACCTAAGTATTTGGCGGAACAACAACATGAAATCTCCATTATCGCGTGGCATGGTGCCTCGCATTTTCCCAAATTAATAAAGAACCATTTCCGCACCAGGAGCAGCTGGCACATATAATTGAGTTAACGCACAATTCTCTGTGTTTCCTTATAAGATCTCGCGCAATTGCTATATTCGTGGAATATTCATCTCCGAATAATATTTTTGCTGCGCGCGTTGCTTTTTTAATATTGCGCCGACACAAAGGCCATTTACAAATTACGTGTCTTTCATTCATCGCAAAACTAATCCGACGCGGAATGGTACGCGAAAGTGTTCCAAAGGCTCCCTCAAATTTTTTCATTGTGTTTCGGTGGCAGTCGGCGAGCTCGCGCCGCACCGTTTCAATTACTTTATGCAAACGTCGCGATTCCGTAATTTTCCTCCTGTATCGATCAACACGAACCGCCATCGTGTTTACGAAAACTTTTTTCTCGTTACAAGCCGCATTTGCGTAACTATTTCCATCGTGTAACGAGTTGTAGTTTCGACAAAAAAATTGATGCACCACAATATCGCTTAAATAAAAAACGAGCCTTACATAAAAAAGATTTTATTTCGGTCCATTCGGACGTCGCCGGTGAACGATTCGATCAATTTCACTTCGAGTATGACATGAGACAACGTGACGTTCGCGAGAAAACAATCGAGCGCAGTCACGGGACGTATGTACAAAATCTGTATTGGATCGGCATCATTGTAACACCTCGACGTTTGCGCCAGCAAATTTCGACTCGAACGAATCGAAAACGGAGATAGGCTTGCACTCGGGAAAATATTCGATGGAATAGGCGAATATGGTTTTTCTATTTTTTTTTTATGATGCAACGTGATAAACGATGTAAATTTTTTTTTTCGGTAGAGAAAGAGGAGAGGAGGAGTAGTTCCTGGCACCTTCGCCACGGACAGAAACAAATTTCGCATAGTCAACAGAGCTCGCAACTGAACAGCCTGTTCTCTCCGCAGTTACGTGTTTCTCTTTTTCCTCTCTGGCCAGTTTCCGTTTCCTCTTTTCTCTTTCTCGCCCCTTTTCGTCTCGTTCTAAAACGCCAACTCTACAACTATCAAATAGATGAAATAGCCACACATATTTCCTTTTCGAAAATGTTTACTTAAAATGATAATTTGCTTATCTATATCACATGTTAACGTTGTTTGATTACTTTTATTTCCGTTAATTTGAGTTATAGGCAATTCGTTGAATTCCTGAGATATAATCCTTAATAAATAAAAGAAAGTCTCTGAGAGACGTAAATTTAAATTAATGCAAGCGACGTCGAAATATCGAAACTCAATGTTTAAATGAAGAACAAAGTTATTTCCAAAGTCGGTCTCTCGAGCATTTACTGTGTTTCGCAGATTTACAACCTCACCGTTCAATCCATGATATGGCAGTTTCGTCTGCTCGATAGGTATACAGTGCTTTATCCTGGACATGTCTCGTCACTCGCGGGTGATTTACGTAGCCCGGTCAAGAATCGAAAGCCGCGAGCGATAGCCAGAATTGCGGACGCGTTATTTTTTCGAGGGAGCCTATTCATCGGCACCTGTCGTCCCGAAACCGGCTTTCACTCTGCCAGTGAAAAAGAAAAAGGGACGCGTTCGTATGGCGACCCATTTAATCGATCTCGCGGGACCGCGAACGGAGGCATTTGGCGAAGATAAATTTCGGCGTTGATCGATTCTCGACGGTAACGATAACGACGGTGCCACCGGCGATAATACTGTCTCCCTTCCGTGATCCGACAACATCGTGCCGTGTGCCGATTTATTTGTTGGCGATTTTATTCGGATTGCTGAATTGGGCAAATTAGTGTCGCCCAATCCCATTTCAGCGAGAGAAAACTTGATAAGCGCAGGCGGTCGCGTATTTTACGTGATTCGTGTATGAATTATAATGCACATAATTAAACGATTAATTGAAACATACAGATTTAATGGCGGCTGGGAGCGGCGGAAACGCGAACGAAATCAGCGTAAGTGTATTATCGTAAAATGTTCGGCTGGCCACGCGCGGCTTTTATCACTTAATTGCCTATTAATGTTCAAATTATTAAAATTGTGCGAAAAAATGCATGCATCAGTGGCTTTTTTTTTAGTAAGTTGCATTGAATTTTTAAAATTCATATTTATATTTGACTAAATAATATTTTAAAAATGATCTCTCATGAGACAACTACTGCGTATTAAATAATACTGGAAATGTGAGTTATGATGCTTCAAGAGAAATTTAATATTTGACATAATCCGCAAAATATATTTCTTTACCAACACTGTGATAATACAGTTGCGCGATGTTATATTTACATAAAATATTGAAAAATATTGTAATTGCAAATATGTCATTTAATATTATATATATATATATATATGCATAAAACAACGGGTAAAGCGTATGTGATTAAAAAGTACATTTGGGTGGGAGAACATCCAAGACACGAATTAATGGCGCGAGGATGTGCAGAATGGTCGGCGGTGCAAAACCGGTGGACAACTATTTTACAATAAAACAGCACGCCACACACGCAGACCGAAATAGTTTATCGCGCGCAGGTATACATAAATATTCCATAAAGGCAGATATTGTTGGCGGTAACTCAAACAGGCAGGCAGGGGTCTCTATTGAGCATTCATGAATTAATGAGATGGTGTAGAATTTTATGTGTAACGGTAGAATATTACCGCATTATCGATTTATCGCAAAAAAAAAGAATAGGATTGAATAAAAATAGTTTTGTTAAAAATAATTTCGTGAGTTACTTTTAATTTATAAGATTCAGAGTATGGTGAATATACATATTTAAACAGTATAAATATGTAGAAAAAAGACAAACGCTCGTTTCGACATGTGAAATCTAACGGTAATTAATTTATATTAATTGATTCTGCGTTTCTTATATTGACGACACGAGTATATTGCGGTATCTTTTTCCGATGTATTGTGTAATATAATCAAGAAAGAAATGGATACTTACAAATTACCGTCAGATTGGCCGTCTCATAAGTGGTAGCGAAGGACGGCGCCTCGGTGGAGACTTCGCACTTGTATTGGCCGGAGCTCTGCAAGACGAGGTCCTTCAACGTTATCCGTCTCTGTTCGTTCGGTCGTAGCTGCAGACAGAAAGAATACAGCAAGATATTTGCTTTGCTAATGGAGGATTTTTGTATCGAGACGTGATGTTGTCCTGTAGCGACGGATCTGGATTCGGACCCCACTCGATGTTAGGGCTAACTTACGCGATTGTATACGTGAACGTGTACTTGGTGCACCCGATATTATACCTCGAGACAATCAACGCTTGATTGTATTGGGTGAGGTAATAGAATTTCTTCGAAGATAACGTAGAATTCAATTTTTCAAGTTGAGAAAGGTTACAGTAGCCCCCGAGATACGTGCACATTTTCAAAAATTTAATATTAAGATTGTAGTTGCAAAACGACAAATTATAGCAAATAATATATGAAATTATAGCCAAAGACACGCACACGAATTATAGATGTGCCATTGGATAAACTATTAGTAAATAGGAAAATAACATTTTGACGGATACATATTTTTTACACATCAAGATTTTCCTCTTTTATTCGTTATTATTGAAAAGTAAAGTCAGTTTTATAAAAGCAGTACTGAAAGATTTTAGATGCTTATATTTTTCCATGTCTCAAAGCTTACGATTTATACTAATCATGTTCAAACAGTATTGTACATTTTACGGCTGACTTTTGGCGGAATTAATTAGACTTTATCTACCATGTCTCTATCAGTCACGTTAGTCAGTGCTCAAAGAGTCATGTCTCCGCTATCGATGACCGCGTTGTCTTGGCGGACTACGTTTCGCCGTTCTCCACGTGCGACTTCATTGATAACGAGGTGGAAGGTACGGGGACGTTTGCGGCTATCGATAATTCATGGCCTGTTACCGGAGCCCGAGATACGGTCTCAGTTGGTCTCGTATTAGGTTCGATTAGGTACATCCGCGGTCCAATTAGCTCTCTGCGATATGCGACGACGAGACAGGCGCGACGACGCGGGGGGAGTCCCCTTTCCTGTCTCATCATTCAACATCTATAGGAAATCAAGCGTCCGTATCGATCACTGCGAACGCTGACTCGATCGCCGGAAATGCCGTGCATCTCGATATGCCGATATTCGCTAGTTGCGACCCGGTCGATCGTTCAACATGGATCCGCGACTGTCTCTCTGCCGGATTATGAATATTTAATTCCGCGGTGTGCGGACTCTGGGAGAGAATCTAATTAATTTTTAACTTGAAAATCTCCGTTTAACCCTCGCGGCGAGTACAAATTCTATTATGGCATATTAATTGTGTTATTCAAATTTGATTATAATAATTGAGGATTAAATCTAATTAAAACCAGATTCTCCGAATTATAGATAAATTTTTAACTCTGAATATATTCTTGGATGGTGGAAATTACCAATAAAAGAAATAGCGACGTATTATGCTGCCGCATTTTTAGATTCCATGTCGAATACGTTTCTAAATTCTTTCATCGAGGTTGATTCGAAATGACTCTCGTGCGGAGGGAAGCGGATTATCGACGCGGTCGCTTTCAATCTCGTCGTCGGGACGAGAGACCGTGCGAAGCGGCACTGTACCTCGACGCCGCCGCACGTCCGATAAAAGCTGTCTCTTTCGTAATTTCCGGCTACATTAACGGCATCTCCGGCAGTCGCCTCGTCGATCTTCCGATATTCTGATAATCCACGCGATCTCAGACGCCGAAGAAAATTGCTGTTGGTAGTGACAGGCAGCCTCCACCCTCGAACAACGGTCCGGATGGCTCGCGGTGACGGCTAATTAAAGTGAATTAGGAATTTCAGCCCGTTTGCTATATTACGGAAATAGGGAACTCTTTGACCGGTATCTCTATGTATATATTTTTTTTCATTACTAAAAGCAAATCTCTTATATATTTTGTATCTGCCATCAGATTTCAGAACTTTGATTTCAGAATTTCGAAGTGATTAAGATGCCTTTTTTCATAGCTAATCTTTATAATAATATACTAAAATGTCACTAATATTTGTTTAATATTCAATATAAAGTATTAAAAAATTGCGATTCGTCGTAACATAGATAATTTACCGCTGTTACATGAGTACATTAGTTTTTAACCATGTAATCGTACAGTTTGGAGATGGAAGAGCTACTGTTCGGAGCTCTCACGTGCCGTCTTTTACAGTCAGCTTTTCGAAAGTATGCTTACACAAACAAGCGTAAGTCGTTGCCTAATTTCACTCGGTGAACTTCTCAGCTCGCGTTTACGAGAGGCACCTAACGCGCGCAAAAGTTTCAAAGTTACACAATGCGCGTCCCAATGACACGACAGGATAGATTACGCTCGTAAACTATCGTGGAAGGAACGCATTACGGCCACGGGAATCGGGAGGAAGGAATACTTCCGCGGGATGACGTATTTATCGGTCCTTTTAATTCCAAGTTGTTAACTGTTGCGTATGAACGCATTCAAAGAAGATTATCGTAAACCGATGATGCTTTATTTAATGACGAGAGATGCTCAAAGTTCCTGGATTGTCTGCGAAAGTAACTCGCGAAAGATTCCGGCATCTCTGTAATAAACAGAAATTCTCATGAAGTGGTTTGAGGTATAACGTATTCTTAATGTAAATCCTTGCTCTCGCGAAACAGGTAGAAGGTTGCCCTTTTCCTCGGATAAAATCCTCCCGGATAAAAGCTCCGCGCGATTGTACACGCGCTGCTAGTAATGACTCGGTCGAAATACCTCTTAGCGTTACGAACGTAAGATGTAATTCCTCAAAATGCTCGGCGGAGCTTACGTCGTGTATTTCGGGAAGAGCGGCGGATTTTAAGCTCCGTACGCGAGCTCGGCGCGACGGCGTCGCGATGATTCGTGTCTTCTGGCGTTGCTGGCCGTAAGTGAAGCAAGAAAAAAAAAAGGAAAGAAATAACCAAGCCGACAGGGACTCGCCGGCGTAATTTCCTTCGAGGTAATAAACTAAAAGCATCTTTCCCCGGCTTGCGTGCCCTTCCACCGAATCTGCCCACCGTCTGTACCGGGCTTGACTCGACTCGCCTCACCTCGCCACGGACGGCTTGGTTCACCTCACCTCACCTCGGCTTGGCTTGGCTCAGCACGGTGCGGCGCGACGCGGCGTCGCGTCGGTCTCACTCGCTTTCTCTGTTCGGGAACAAAATTACTTTTACCAGCGGATAGAAGCTCGAAATAATTCGAGGGACGAGCGAAGAAGCAAAGTCAGAGAACTTAGGCAAATTCGCTCGAAGCCCTCCTTGACTTCGTCCTTTAAGTTTCGAAATTGTACACCGCTCGCGTATTAAGAGGAGTGGGTTGAGGGATGAGGGATGAAACTGCGCCAGTCCAGATCTCCCTCGAAATAGGATACGAGGAGACGAAGAGTCGTCTCGAAGTTTTCGACTCCCTTGATGACACCGCGCTGTAAAATTAATCGCGCGGAGCGAGATTTAGTGCTTTGCGGATAACAAAAGTATCGCCCGTGTTAACTAACCGATCCGAATTACGACGTTCTCTTTGTCCACGATCATCTCGATCATTGACTAATTAATAATCTCGAGGTTTCTGTCTGAGAAGATTAAGAATGCTCTCGGTCTCTAAAATAAGTCGGAGACATATCTAAGATATTCTCCGGTGGATTATTTTAGTCAAGACTTTCAGATTATTAACCACTTTTCTCACAATCAGATCAAATTTTCCCAGACGCTTACGATAAGGTATTCCGAGCCTCGGAAACGAGGTGCTTCCTCGACTTCGACTTGAACTTTATTCATCGTGTCGCGTTCTCCACGCTGAAAGTCCACACGATCGAAATTGTTGCTCTCGAAAGAAAGGCGGAGAGAAAGGGTTGAAAGGAAGAGATTTGCGATGCCTCGTTATCGATGTTGTCGAGTATCTTTCTTTCTCTCTCTTCCCTCTTCCCTTTCTCTCTGTTGTGCGCTCCTTACGGCCGACACAATTTGCTGTTTTCATCAATTGAATCTCGCAACTTCGTCTACTTACTTTTGTCGCGATCCCGAAGGGGGCTCCAATCTTCCCGAGAGATAGACGGAAATTATACAAAAGGTCGCGCAACAAGCAGCCTCTCTTCTCGGGAGTGCGCGAGGAGAGAGAAATGTAAGCAGAGGAGAGAGGGTGGTCGGTTGGTTGCAGACGCGAAAGTTTTCGAATTCCGGATAACGAGATGTTGATTCGCAACTTCTTACCGCGGCTGCAAGTATAATACCCGGCGAGGAGGGAAGAGGGAGAGCAAACCTTACTCGACTGCCTGCAACGTCCTCGCTAATCTACGTCGCCGAATGGAACCTCAGCTCGCTCGACACAGGAAAGATGCTCTTAGGTACTTTCCGGAAAACGCGAGCGCCATAGTAATTTGTCTTTCGACTGCGCGAGACGTTATTAAAGCCGAAGTAGTCGCAAGCGAGCAACTGTCCTCTTCTTATTACTATTCTCGCGCTTCTTCTGGTTCTATTTCATTATTTGTGTTAATATTTCTTATAATTTTTTTATCTTATTAATATTTTTAGTAACGAAAATGCGCATCAGAAGATATTTTTTGATCATTTATTATTTTTGCTGAGAAATTTTTACTATTTCGTTGATACGAAAGTAGTCGTATTTAATCCCAAACTATAAAATAATAAATGAATATTTAACGTGTATTAAGTTTAGCATTAATTTAGAATGGAAAATTTATGTTTATCCCTTTTTCTACATTTTCTCTATATTTTGTAGTGCTTCCGCAAAATCCAAGAAAATCTTGATCTTATCTTGTCTTGTCTTGCAAATCAAGACAATATAAAGAGTTGATCCATGATAAAATAATCAAGACCAATATCAAGAGTGACAAGTCAAGAAATCAATCTGAACAAGATCTTTTGCTAAAGATTTCGAGCATTCTTGATCTTGACTCAATGAAAGGATCATGCTTACAAGTAACACCTAAGTGTTACACGCCGATTTTAATAAGCTCCGAATATGTTGTAGTCTAGATCAAAATAAGAGAGACATAGTTTTTTATACGTGCCCAAAATGCCGTTAAGGGGGTGAAACGCCATCTTGAAAAAAATCAGTTCTTATTATATTACTGAACGAATATTGTCGAAACAAAAAGAAGTTTCGAATAAAAATTTTATGACTTTCAATATATTTTATAACAGTGCAATCATATTTTTTGAAAATATTGTATTTTTTCAAATTACCCCCTTCAATTTTTGAAAATTTAAAAATTTGTCTTATAGCAAAACTTAAAGCATATTTAATCATATGTGACAAGTTCAATCATATGTGATAAAATTGTATTCTGAAATCACATTTCTCAGAAATAAATTAGAAATACTTCTATATCGCCATTCGCGCGTCCCATCCGTATCCGCTTTATAATGCTCGCTACTCATGGTGAATTTTTTCTTCAAGATCTCACAAAGACAACAACGAAAGTCAGCATTCGAGAGAATTATTTTTAATTAACAAAATAAGACACGTTTCTCACCCGAGATATATTGCTAAAAATAAATAAATATATTGTTACCGACGCATGGCGAAACAGAAGCGACGGAATCACAGCGTGTTAGTGACCATCGCAACTCAAGGACACATAGGCCCGTATTCATAGTCAGTTCTTATTTTAAGACCGTCTTAAGTAACGTCTTAAGATGCTAATAATAAAAAAAGATGCGGCTCTGTGATTGGTTTAGAACCATATAAGACTTTACTTAAGATGATCTTAAATATAAGAACTGACTATGATTATGCCTCTTTATGTCTCGTCCGGATGGAAACTATGTAGTCGTGCCCCTGCACGCCCATCAACAACAGTGTTTAAAGTACCGCTAAAAAGCAAATAGCGGCCGCCTTCCCGGCCGCGCGCATCACGCGGCCGCCGAGCACGCTACGCGCCCGCCGCGCGCGTCTCGTCTCCTCATTGTGTTCTGTTCGCTCTTATCAACAACACGTGTTACGTTTTCTTAACCTTTTCGTTTTCGTTTTCTTTAGGTTATTTCAACATATTAGGATCGTTATGCCAAAGCATAAAAAGGCAAACAGACACTCTTCTTCGAGAAGAGTGTCTCGATTTTATTCTTCAAGGGAAGGTTAGTACGAACGCGCGCATAAAGACATACATCGGAGGGAGAGATCCAGAGACTTCAGCTCATCGGACGACAGCTATTCAGCGAGAGAATCATCGACGCGAGATCCCCGATCCAAGGAGAGGTACCGCGAGATTCTACAAGGTATCCAGCAATTTCTTGCGTATCGCAACAGTTCTAACCTAGACGAGTGTCAGGTTAGTTCGCCCGCAGAAGTTAGATCGGCTCAGGACGTTGTCTCAGCATCATCTCTGGCATCTGTTACGCCACAGAGCAACGAGAGTACGAAGAACACACGGCCGCACAAGCGAGCCGAGGCGTTGTACCAGGTATGTCCTCTTGTCGACCCAATTTTTTCTCGGATAATTGGCAAAGAGAGGACATAACCGATGTGTTTCTTCACTCTATCTTTTTCCTGCATAGCCGCACCGGAGATCGTTGCCATCTCAGAGGAAAACCTCACACCAGCAGGTAACATATTCTTCGCCGACCCACCCGCCACTATCTTCCCGGATTCTCAGGATCCGGAAGTCGTCCTCGAGACACACACTTTGGTCAACGAACTTTTTGGAGAAGCTCAGACCCCTCCCGCATCAGCGCTGTGGAATCCTGTCGTTTTGAATTCAATTCAGACGGAATCGCGAAGCGATATCAATGCAGAAATTCGCACTAACCTTCAGGCGAAACATGAGGCGAAAGGGGAGCTCCGCAGCCTTGGCCCCGCCAAAGTTAAACAAAGAACTCATCGCAGCATTGACTCCTTCAGTCATAAAAAGAGACGAATACCAATTGTCTTCACAGGCACAGGTGGGTGCTTGTCTCAACGCCTTCGGTTCGGGCATATCTCTAATGCTAAAGTCAAAACTTTCGCAAGATCTCAGAGACGAAATAAAATCGGCTTTAGTATTATTTTCAGAAGGCATCCATCTTCTTGCGGACCACCATTATCGCCTCGTGTTGGCGAGAAGAGCTTTCGCCAAGCCTTCTCTAAACATTTTGGGTAAGAATGCCGCAGAGTCAGCACCTATCGACGAGTTCCTTTTTGGACAGAACTTTGCCGAAACGTTCAAAGCAGCGCAGGTTTGCGAAAAAACCGGGCGCGATGTCTCCAAATCAGTTCCTCAGGTGGGAAAGAAGACGTTGCAGCCGGTTCGTCAAGGAGTTCGGCAACGGACCCAGACTCGAACATCCAGGCCTTCGGGAAACAGGAAGGCCCCGATCCATCCATCGTCGGTTCGTCGATCAGGGGCCCACCATTATCACAGCCGACACCATCGCTCCCAGTCCCGAACCAGAGCTCGATATCACCGGTAAATGAAGTAAGTTCGGCTGGCCGTCTTGGAAAATTTGTTGATGCTTGGTCGGATATTTCCCGTGACCCTGTGGTTTTGGAAGCTATAGAGAGCTACCGTATCCCTTTTGTCAGCTCACCACCATCAAGGAACGTTCTTTCTGAACCTAACCTGTCACTTGCTGCCACTCTTGCCTGCGATTCAGAGGTAGACCGTTTACATCGAATAAGGGCCATCGTTGCTGTCGAGCCCAGCAAGGATCAATTTCTTTCACCTTTCTTTCTAATGGATAAATTGTTGGGAGGGAAAAGATTTATTTTAAATCTGCGAGATTTGAATTCGTACATCGAGCCCACACACTTCAAATTAGAGAAATGGCGTACTGTGATTCGCCTTATGTTACCGAGCTGTTACATGGCAACCCTCGATCTGCAGGACGCTTACCTCCCGATTCCAATTTTCGAGGGGCATAGAAAATTCCTTCGATTTCAATGGCGCAGGAAAACCTTTGAATTCACAGCCTTACCTTTTGGCCTCTCTACAGCCCCTTACATTTTCACGAAGATTCTTCGACCGGTAGTCACCTTCCTTCGCAGTAAAGGATATAAATCCGTCATCTATTTAGATGATTTTCTTCTTCTAGGCTCATTCGTCGAGGAATGCCGAGCAAATACCACTGCCTCAGTTAATCTACGGCACTCTTTGGGCTTCGTGGTGAACCACGCTAAATCACAAATGGAACCTTGGACCAAGTGCAAGTATTTAGACTTCATTTTTGACTCTAAAGAACAATCCATTGCAATCCCCCCTCTTCGTCGGGAGAGTTTATTAATTCTGACAAGATCTTTAGCCCAGAAAACGCAATGTTCTATCAGGGAGTTCGCCAGTTTTAATGGTTCTCTCATCTCTGTGTGTCCTGCAGTGCAGTACGGGCTCCTTTATACAAAAAGGTTCGAAAGAGAAAAATTTCTTTCTCTTATCGAAAATAACGAAGAATACTCTTCAAGAATGAACATCTTCTCACATCTTCAAGAGGATTTCAAATGGTGGACCAATATCTTTACTAATCCGAAACAGTCAAATAAGATTCGTTCAGGCGAATTTGCTCGGGAAATCTTCACAGATGCGTCCTTGAATGGATGGGGAGCCTCCTGTGGAGAGCTGCGTACTCATGGCTGGTGGTCGGAGAGTGAGAAAATCATACACATAAATTCAGTAGAACTTAAAGCAGCCTTTAACGGCCTGCGTTGTTTTGCAACAGATCTGCAGGACCGAGACGTCTTACTTCATATTGACAACACCACCGCTTTAGCCTACATTAACAAATTCGGTTCCATTCAGTTTCCTCACCTCTCCGAGATTTCTAGACAAGTTTGGCTCTGGTGCGAGGCCCGTAACATTTTCTTAATTGCCGCCTATATATCATCTTTAGAAAACTCAGTGGCAGACGCAGAGTCTAGAATTGCAGACCCAGATACGGAATGGTCTTTATCTGAGCGAGCCTTTCGTCGGGTGACAAGGTTTTTTGGCCCTTTCGACATAGACCTATTTGCGTCGTCAATTAATAATAAATGCACTTTATATGTCTCCTGGTTTCCTGATCCAGGATCAGCGGCCGTAGACGCGTTTACTCTTTCGTGGAAAAAACTGAAATTTTATGCTTTTCCACCTTTCATCCTACTACCACGCGTTCTTAGAAAAATAATTGACGACGAAGCAACAGGAACTCTAATAGTTCCTCGATGGCCTTCACAGCCATAGTTTCCGTTGCACGGTCGTCTCTTGATTTCCGAACCATTGATTCTTTCTCCCAATCATTCTATTTTATCGTCACCTTTTCAGGAGCCGCCACCCAGCATGGAGGACCCTTTCCCTGAGGGTCATGAAGTTATCAGGGAAGCGTTCAAGGCATGGTCAGTTCCAGATATAGCAATACCAGCCTTAATATCTTCTTTATCGGAATCGACTATCAAGCAATACTCTTATTCGCTTCGTTCCTGGTGGAACCACTGCCATCGTCATCGCCTATCGCTTTACTCGCCCTCAGTAGCTCAACTCTTACAATTTTTAGCGCAAGAGTTGCCGAATATCTCTTCTTACTCGACTCTAAATACAATGAGATCGGCTGTCTCTCTTATTTCTCAAAACGAGATCGGGAATCATCCCATAGTCAAGCGCTTTTGCAAGGGCGTTTCCGCACTCAAACCGCCCCGTCCGCGGTATGATTTTGTCTGGGACCCCGCTCCCGTAATAGCCAAACTGTCTTCTATCTATCCGTATGAAGGAGTTTCCTTAAAATTGATCACCAAAAAAAATGATACTCGCTCTCGCAACTGGTCATAGAGCTCAAACATTCGCTCTACTCAGAATTTCACAAATTTCTTTAAACGACAAATTAAGCATTCGCGTGCCGGATCGAATTAAAACCTCGGCCCCGGGCAAGTTTCAACCCTTTTTTTATTTTTTCTCGCTTCGTTAACCAGGAGAACCTCTGCATAGTTCGTCTCATGGAACATTATATAGAAAATACCAAAGATTTGCGTCCTTCGTGCGATTTTCTATTTATTTCTTTGTCTAAGCCTTACAAGGCTGTTTCGTCACAGACAATTAGTCGCTGGATTCGTCAGGGCTTAGAGGATTGCGGAATAGACACTTCCATATTTTCGACGCATAGCACTCGACACGCTTCGACATCGCAAGCATCTTCAAGAGGATGGAAACTAAACATCCTCCTTGATTTTATTAAACGGTCGGCAGGTTGGACGGGCGAGTCCCAGGTCTTTACCAACTTCTATAATAGGCCGATCATGAATCCCGAGGAATTTAGCAACGCTATTTTATTAGCATAGCACGTTAAGTGATAGCGCAACACGGAATCAAAATGTTTGATTTTGCATTCTTTTAATAAGGATAAATAATATGGCATAGTAAGAGATAGTGCAACACAGAGTGGAAATATTTGGTTTTACGTTTTGTTATTAAAGATTGATAGTATACACATTATTCACTCAGCGCATATTATTTGTACAAGTACAAAACTATCTTCGAACTAAGGCTTCGAACCAAAGCTTAGAACATAAGATTATACTATTTTGATATGTAATATCATTATAAGTTTATATTATATTATCTTTTTTAGTATACTTTCGAGTATCTTATACCTTATAGTATCTTATGCAGTATGCTTACAGAATATCTTACATAATTATACTTTATAGCGTATTTGTAATGTATCTTTTCAAGTATACTTTAGGGTATCTTTATAATATGTCTTTTTAAGCATATTTTACAGTATTATTTCAATATATCTCTTTAAGTATATTTTATATATTCAATATAGCTTTTGTAGTATCTCCATAAGTATGTATTATACTCTTCATTATATATTATAATTTTTTATAGGACTATAGCCTTGAGCAGACGGTTATATTAATAATATAAGTATAAGACTATAGCTTTGAGCATAGGATTATATTTTTTCATGTGATATACAAGTATCTTTTTCAGTTTAATAATGGAATTAATTTTTCGCTCACAGTCTCATATACAAATGTTCGGTTTTGACAAATCGTTGGGCTCTAAACAACTACATAGTTTCCATCCGGACGAGACATAAAGAGGCATAATTATTAGATTGAACGAACTTACCTGTGAAGTTCGATCTCAATTATGCCCTTTGTCTCGTCCGGATGGACTCCCACCCAACATTCATTCCCCACCCCGAAAAATAGCGATTTGCAAAAGGGCTTGGAACTTATGAGGAGACGAGACGCGCGCGGCGGGCGCGTAGCGTGCTCGGTGGCCGCGTGATGCGCGCGGCGGGCCCGTAGCCCGCGCGGCCGGGAAGGCGGCCGCTATTTGTTTTTTGGCGGTACTTTAAACACTGTTGTTGATGGGCGTGCAGGGGCACGACTACATAGTTTCCATCCGGACGAGACAAAGGGCATAATTGAGATCGAACTTCACAGGTAAGTTCGTTCAATCTAATAAATACGGGCTATAGTACCTCAATTTCTTTTTTTCTAATTTATTTCTGAGAAACGTGATTTCAGTATACAATTTTATCACATATGATTGAATTTGTCATTAAATATGCTTTAAGTTTTGTTATAAGACATTTTTAATTTTTCAAAAATTTAAGGGGAGGATTTCGAAAAATATATTTTCAAAAAATGTGATTGCACTGTTATAAAATATATTAAAAGCCATAAAATTTTTATTCGAAACTTCTCTTTGTTTCGACGATATTCGTTCAGTAATATAAATACTGATTTTTTTCAAGATGGCGTTTCATCCCCTTAACGGCATTTTGGGCACGTATAAAAACCTATGTCTCTCTTATTTTAATCTAGACTACAACATATTTGAAGCTTATTAAAATCGGCGTGTAACACTTAGGTATAGTGTTTACTTGTCAATGCATATACAATAACTTACCCTATTCTCGAAAAATGTAGGTATGTAGGAAAATTGTCATCAAGAACAAGATTTTTCAAGATAAAATCAAGGAAAGGCGGACTCAAGACAATATTGTTCGTATCAAGAAACGGGGCAAGACAAGACAAGAAGTTAAAATTCGAGATTTTTCAAGAACAAAACGAGATTACAAAAAATATTGATTTTGTCTTGTCTTGCGGAAGCACTAACATTTTGCAGCGACTCTGGGTCGTTGAATCAAATTTTCATTACACTTCGAGATTACTGACATTCTTCTCAAATACCTTCAGATATTGCCTTTTAAGTATAAACGGTTTTCAATTGGAAACCAATTTCGATTAAAAATTACGAGTCAATTAAACAGATAATTATGCAAATATTCATTTACGATATTTAGCTACTACTTTCAGCTCCGATTGCAATCTCCCCCTCTCAGAGAGGGTAAATTAGTGACTGTAATACCGTAACACCGTTGTACTCTCGTCCTATTGTGGCGTATAGGATAATTACATTTATTTGACCGTAAACTCGAATTCCTTCCCTCCACGGTTCTAATGCTAGCGCATATGTACAATCGGCTTTATATTCAATTCTTTTTACTGCCGTCGTCAATGTGTCTTCCGCCAGCATTAATGCGAGGAATACCGTTTCTCCTCGTGTGCTGCTTTTTAAAACGTACTTACGACGTGCCCATCTTACAGAGAACCACCGAGACCGCCAAGTTACACGGAGCGTTAACTTTGAATAACCTATAAACCGCCATCTCTCCGAATCTTTATTCCTCGCGATGAGTTTCCAGGGATAAAACCCGCGCATGAACGAACGGTCACGACAACGGCCGTTAAATTCCAGCGGCCAGCAATGACGTATAATCGTCGTGTAAGACCATGATAGACGGACATTAAACGTACGAGTGTTGCAATTATTCGAGCGGACTGCCGGCTGTCGGATTAAACACAATGGTTTGATTCGACGATTCACAGTCGCTGAGGAACACGATGAACATGTATAAAGGAGGACAAGTACGTTCTTTCATTCCGAACTCAGAATATGTGGCGTGCGTTAAGTATTCGGCTCTAGTTTATTACTTTATAATTAGATACGATTGTTTTGAAGAAAATTACAGAAAACCCGCGACAAGAATGATGAACGGTTAAAGAATCTCGTCCACCGATCCGCGTTCGCGACTGATTAAAAAATTGTAAAGGATAATGCACCGTGAAATTCGCGTCCGTGCACCGCGCCGCGCACCCCGCCACGAAGATATTCATCTTCCCCATTCACTTTCATCTTCGTTGAATTAACCTTCCCGCGGAATCCATTAAGCGCATCCGCAAAACGACGTCCATAGACTCGTCGCTTAATGGACGGATACGGACGTGTAATGGATGTTGTTGGATCTACTCGCTCTCGGTGGGAATGAGAAAGAAAGAGAGAAAGAGAGAGGACGATGCACCGCGGCCCTTTTGCATCCCTCCTCGTGAGGCAGAAAAATTGGACGGATGAAACTCCCGCACGTCTTAGAGATAATCCCGTGCACTTTCTTGGACGATGTTGAAACAGAATAAAAATCTGACGTACCATCGCTCAAGTCAAGGCAATGCAATTTTTCGTCTCTTGTTAATGCAACGTTTCGTTTCGTCGTAGAATTCGCGATTATCGCTAATACTGCCGTCAATTTCACGATCGTCCCATTAATGAACGGTCGCGTCGAGACAAGAGGTTTTCAGAACGCGACAGAGGGATAGCTCGTGAATAATATAGACGGCTTGCAGTGGTGTTGTTAGATTTTACTGCCTTCGAGCTGTCGGACGGCGATTTATAGGGCGGAAGATGGTGGCTCGCGGGGTCGCGGCGGATTAGTCAGATTGTTTGGAAATTTTCATTGGTTTCCTGCCAACCAGGGAGAAGCAAGTTGGAAGAGGAGGAGGTCATCACCGGCACCGGATACCTTGGCGCGAGCTTTCTATCGTTTCCTGCCCACGTACCGGCTGCTCGGAAAGTCGCTCTATTTACGGACCGTCTTAAGTCGCACGCGAAGCACATGCAAATGCCATGCGATAAAAGAACGAACGACGCAGCCTGGTTTCCTTCGGCAGCAAACCCGAAGAAACACGGCGGCGTCGTGTCAACGTCGTTTCCTCCTTGGCCGTTGATTTATATTCCTTCCTTGGGCCATGTAGTCGCGATCGGGAGAATCTCTGATCTTTCGTCGGTTTTCATGATTCGCATTATTGAGTTTTAAAGCCGCGCATCTGTTTGTCCAAAGTTCATACTTAAATTATTTCTTTCATCTCTTGACTTTGTTCTTACTTTATGTAATTTTGCTTACATTACAGTCAGTTAAGTCAAAGCCGATTTTGGATTTGAAATGTATGATTCGTTGATTAACCGAATGTTGTGATGAAACATTCAAATTATTAGCGACACGCCTATCTTTTAATATCTCGTAATTTGTGATTTACAATCGACGCTGAAATTTTAATGAATTAAAAGTGTTGTGCGAAGACACTGGGAATGGAACAGGTTTCGTTTTATTCAATATGATGAATGTTATGCTCACTTTTACTATATTGACGCGTGCTTGTGCTATCACTACTTTAATATGCTCAAATACGGACGGGCTTGAAAATCCACCCCGCGGTTGAATATCTCTCTCTTTCTCTTTCCTGCACTTCTTCGATGTACGGCCGCGACCGTATCTCGATATGTGACACGGTCGAGAGAACGGTAATGCGGAACAGCAGCTGCATACAAATGGGGAATTTCGAGGGCAGGAATGCGTTACGGCTTAAAACGGCTTTCCATTCCATTAGATAAATCGCGCGAATAATTAATGTAGTTACGGTCAACCATGATATTCAATCCGCGGAAACCATAAAGCCACGGCCGTTTAATGTTGTCCTAGGATGCTGAGCGCGTGTCATGGCGTCCTGGCGATAGCGATATTGATACACATAACTTTGGTATTGTAATGATATTCGGTCAAGTCCTTCTTAGCGTATATTTAACATTTTTCGTTTGTAAATTTTCATACAAAGCTTGCGTGTCATGTCGACCTGCAGGTTTTGATTTTTCTAAAGCACGAAAGAACAGTTTGCAGAATGTCTGACGATGAATTCAAACGGATAGAAGGAAATCAAAATTGAATCGTTTAAGTATTAATTTCAACAGGCATGCAAACTTTGTTATAAAATTACTGAGAAGATCTCAAGAATTAACGAGGGATACAATTTTTTGAGAAACACAGAAACTTGAATCTTAAATCCAAATTCCGTCCCGGATTTTTTTAGACAGCGAACGAATCGAGTGGTAAGCGTCGTTTCTGCGCCGCCATTATCTGGTTATCCTCCCGCATCGAGAGATATATCTCGCAAGGCGAAGTTCTGCCGGAACATCAAAAATTGGCGTGTTCCCTCGGGGTGGGAGCTAAATCATTTAAATTTCTGCGCAAACGACCGCGCGCACATGCGGGCGGAACTCACGCTCTTCTGGCGGAGGAAAGTTTAAAAAATGATGGAGAGGAGAGAGAAAGAGAGAAGAGGGGAAAGAAAAGAAGCGCGAGAAAAGGGTATTATCCAGCTAGCGAATCGCCGAAAAGTTTCGCGTCGAGGGTGATCTCGCCCAGAACTATCCTCAAACTATCGTCAAACTATCGTTGCTACTGACCTTGTTTTTGGGCCGCAAGTCTACGACGTGCCGAAAATCTTGCGGAAGTTCGTCGCCTTGCGAATGTGTGCATTCGATAAAGGAATCTCCATTTTAATAGTTTTGTTTGCTTTAGATGTTGTTACGCCGAAGCGTCTCATCGGTACTTTGTTTCACCGATTTGCTTCATTGAGCGAAGATATTCACGTTTTTCAGCCTTATAACTCAAAAACTCCCAAAAAATTATTATTAAAAATGGAATACTTATTATATATAAAATATAAAATTATATTCTATTTTATATTCCATGGTCATTTTTGATAGTTTAGTGTTAAAGAATGTAATAATATTGTAATAATTGCATGTATTCTCGGCTTTCATTCAAGAAATTTCTAATTTTATCGATACTATTTAAGTTTCTAATAAGTGAGAATTTCATTGTTTTTAACATTTATAAATAATAATTATATAATACTCGTGGTTTTCGATATTTATATTACTCTTTAGATTATTACAATGATATTGACGATACAATGATATCGGCAAGTTCATAAAATTTAAAATCCTCGTTAGCTTGTAAGCCGGGAAATGTTTGCACGCGATATCAAGAATGTCCTCGAAGAGGATTTACATTTTTATTTCCCGATACTACAAGCTCGTTTTTGTTGATGGGGATTACCGCCGGTCAACGATAACACGTGCAGCGAAAATTAATAAAAAAATTGCTCGTCGACAACGTTTCCGGGATTTCGCGTTTTTTTTCTTTTTTTTAGTTTTGATTCTATGCGTTACGATTATATGTGAATATTTTGTAAATATTTAATTGACTCGCTTAAAAGCGGCGTAAGTTAAATTTTTAAAAATGTTATGAATATTTCAATGAAATGTAGTCATAATCTACACAGAATGCACGGATTTTAGGAGAATTTTTAAAAGATTTTGATCTCTTATGTTATTTTTTTAAAAAGTAATAAATAATATATAATATGTAAATCTGATAAATAAAATAAAAAAAATAAAAATGTCATTTAGTAAAACATTTTCGCATACATTTGGTACAATCTTCCAAAGTAAACTTATGGTATTTTTTAAATAAATCATGTATTTGATCGTATAAATACAAAAATTGTAGTATTCGGCAGGATTTATTTTAATATTTCTAGTCGCCAAAATTGACCTCGCGTGTATGTGTGTTACATTTCGCAAATAGTATCCTACGTGATGTTCCGGCTCATAGACGAAAGGAGAGGCCGGTGAATCGGGAACGTCATTTGTAGAATATTGGAGTACAATCTGGTGGATTGCATTCTTCGAAACATTCGATCCTCAATAGCGAAGGGACCAGAAATACGAAAGCTGGAGAGAATCGAAGACCAGTGAAGATCTCGGAAAAAGATAACCGTACCATGGCACGAAATAGGCTCTGAATCCGCTCGTGTTTCTACCAATATCGCATTTGATAGCAGAAATATTTTCTTTCGAGGAAGGTGAGAAAGATACACAAATATTAATATTAAGTACTAAATATATGTTGCACTTGGATTAATTATTTCTTAACGATGTAGTAGAGAAATTATCTTGATTGCCATTAATTAAAGATAAATATTTCTGATGAATTTCTGATATTTGTTTTCAGACTTGATATTAATTTTCAATTCGCATTTGGTAATTTTATAAAGCTCTTGTTTTTTGTAAATATATTGAAAATGAATATAACGAGTAGTAGCGCCACATGTATTTGCAAACAAATATATAAAAAATAATCTACTGAAATAAAATAATTCCGCGCATACGTAAGAAATATCCAGATGTTACCACATCGATTTGCTGCTCAACGTCTTTTCGCGCTCTTTTTCACTCTAGCGAGATCTCGTTTTCAACGAAGAATATTGACATGTGAATCCAGATCAGGATATCGAAATATTCTAGAGAAAATGACGTATTCTTAGATTCAACGGACAAGCTTCTGTCTCTCTATTGATAAAAGGATGTGGCAAATGCGCCCGGGATCGATTCTATCAAGTATGTTCGTACGTTTTTAATTGTCGTTGATAAAAGCTATTGTAATTATACAGCGGTGATTGAATTTTACATTACGCTCGCGGATTAATCCACAATCGATCTTTAAAATATAGACTAGTTTCTATTTAAACTCTTTGTACGGGATATAAATTAAATCGATCAATCAGTCGTCCTTTATAAATATGTGAAAGATTGTCTTTGTTTTTAGAAAGATTACTGTTGAAACATAAATTATTACATTTCTGAAGCTTTTAATTAAGTCTTCTTTTTAATTTTGCAATTGCGCAGCTATTTGCAAATTTAATTCAAATTTTCAGCGCAAGTTTTTCTAGTACAAGTTACAAATAGTAAAGATCGTATTATAATCAGACGAGATATAAGTAGAAACAATCAAATCAGACAATGAAAATAAGAAATGATATTATGATCAGACCAAACGAGACAAAATTAATATTAATTATAAATGTAGAAAATGCTCGTGTGTGTTTTAATATTTTATTTAATGTATAATTTAATATGATATTACAAAAATTGTTACATCTTTTTTCATACAATCGCTATTATCGATTTAATCGCATCTAATACGAGACTATCAATGCCATATGAAAGTCCATTCACGAAAACTGCAGTTTCACTTCTCTTTAATGAATTCTACATAAAGATATCACACTGTTGACAGCTTGTTGCGGGAAAATGATGAATTCGCGCCTCATTTACTACAACGGGAGTTCCATTTAATTCGATTTAATACAATCTCAAGTCACGGTTTAATTATAAATCAATATAATAAATTTATTGCGCTGCAATATCTTAAAATAGGTAATATTATTTTACAAATTAAAAATAAGAGTAAGAAAATATATCGGATACAAAATTCGGGTTTAAGTAAAAATAGATTGAAAAATATTTCAGAAATACAATCTCTCTCTCTCTCTCTCTCTCTCTCTCTCTCTCTCTCCGATTATATCTCACATGTATAAATCTAGAATCCTTTCATTGTAATTGCTTTTACTTCAAGTTTAAGAACAACGTTGATTCTATCGAGATAATCCTTTTCATCGATGCCGTGACCTATTCGACACGGTTATATCCGACACAACTGTCATCAATATAATGCGAAAGACTATTCATTGAACTTCTCGGTAGCCACGCTTTCCTTTTACCGATTCCGGGAGGGATGGCTCCTGGCGGTTGACAGCTTGCACTGGGGAGCTTGCGGGGAAAGATGATGTAGTATCGCGGGGCAATGGTGGTGGTGGCGACGGGATGACTCGCGCCTCATTTGTACCAGCGCAAGAACGCGGTCTGGATATGCTGGCCGACACGTTTTGCCGACCGGCTGATCGGCTAGCCAGCTAGCCAGCCAGCCAGCCAGCTCTGGGAAGATGAATTACATCGGGACGTGATGGTGCCGTCTGCTCATGGTCGTGTCGTCGATCGGAATCGCGGAAACTTGTGTACGGATCCCGACACGTCGGTAGCTCCGCCCGGCTCTCTCTCCCCCTCTTTCGTTCGTCTTATCGAAGACTCGCGTGCTCTCGAGCTTTTCGTGTCCCGATGCTGAAGCTGGGGCGAAGAGAGCGCGAGGGTGAGGACCAGGAAATGGCGAAGGGAGAAGATTGATTGCGTCGAATCCCGCGTACAGTCGGCGAAAGAAACCGACGGACAGTGCTGAGTTTTCGCGCGGTTTTAAGAAATCCCGCTTGCATCGCAGTACGACAAAGAGAGCGGATGCTTTCGACCGCGTGAATAGGGATGAACTCTTCGCCAGGTTGGCGACGAGGTTATTACTTGTTCCGCTCCCGGTATCCAAGCGAGAGAATTCTGCGAGAGCACTCCGATAATCGGGGAGGAAAAGGCGGAGGAATCGAACCATGGCTAATCTTCCGCGGCTATTATTAATGTTTCTCGCCATACTCTCTACTCCACTGTCGATTTATCACATTTTCACCATCTTTTTTCAAAAAATCTACGCAGTTACATGGATGTATAAGGACATTTAATCCTATTTTCACATTATAGATTGTGTTAAATTAAATATTAATTAACTTAATAGGAATTTCAAAAATTAAGTAGATGTAGATTAAGAGACGCACCTCGACTTTCACACCAGGCCGGGGAAATATTTGAGTTATCCTTTGGTTGTTGTCCGGCAGGTATCGGAAAAACTCGTGATCATCCTTGTACCATTTAACTGAATACAGGTTATTGCCGCCAAGTATTCGCCAGTCGCACTTGAGGTCGATCGAATCACCCACCTCGGCCTCTTTTGGCATCTTAAACTCCACCCTGATATCGCTGCCCGCTGAAACACAAATACAATACATCCACTTATTATATTATATATTACATATCATATAGTACATAAAGCAAATAATGCAATCGAGAGAGAAACTCATAATAATATGAAGTTTGCTTTGATGTTAAGGACATTTATGTACATTAGATGTTACGAATTTTATACGCATATCATAATGCAGCTTTATAAAGCAAGTTAACAGATTTTTTTGTTTCAAACTCTTCTTTTCGATCAGCGATTTTTGCAGCAATATCATGTATTTTCCAACAAATTACGTAAATGAAAACGAGTAATCCAGCTTTCGAGTCGTGTTCCTGAATTCGTTGCAATTCTCAATCACTAATAGAGCTGCCGATTTCGCGTGGTGCCATTTTCGGGATTTTCATTTCGTTAATCCACGGACGCGCACGAGAGGCGACATTTGGAATCCACAGTCGCTTCGCAATTACCGCCCGCGTCTGTCAGCTGAAGGCAGGCACGGATGGTAAAAGGGTGGCGTGTGTTAAGCGCAAGAATAAATATGCGGTTACCGGAAGGGTTAGACGGGGTCGAGGTAAATGCCACTGTGAGTTTCGTACGCGATCCGGAAGTTTCCTCCGAAACTCTAAACGAATGGACTTCGCTGTGCATAGATAGATAGTGAAACTTGCATAGATTTATTGCAATATGCAAAATAATGTTTTCCGACCACATTAAAACTTTCAAGTTTAATCGAAAGAGGAAAGTATAATAATTACAGATAATATCTCCAGTAAAAAAATACATTATATTAATATAATATATAGAAAAAGAGAGAAACACAAATTGTGTAACATGACCAAAATTTACGAGAAATCTATTTCCCCAGGTTGTAATTATCCAATCTGTGCACGTATTATGGAACTTTTCCGAGTGAATTCCAATCAGAATGATTCCATTTTCCCTAGTAAAAGAAAAAAAACAGAAATCTAGGTAATAACTGTAGGATTATTATAAAAGGTTTATTATATCGTGTCGAATAATACAGATACACGTAAGGAGAATCTAACCCGACGAACTCTCGAAGCTTTCTGCCTCTCGAGCTCGCTGATCCGTCGCTTATATAGGCTCTTGTTAGGCTCGCAACAACGCATTTCCAAAAACGCTTTTCTTTTAGAAGCTGCGACTTTTATTATTCGCTGCGACTTCTATCACTCGCCGCAACTTCTATCGCTCGCCGCGATTCCTTTTGTCGCAGACCGACAATCACTCGCTCGCTCGCTCTCTCACTCGCTCCAATGCTCTCACTCCTCACATAACTAAACAATTCTGATCGAAATCCATTCCGTAAAGTTCTATAATACGTGCCTTGATAGCATAATGATTAAAACGCATTATTTGAAAGGTCGCTGCATATTTATACGAATAATTATATCATTTCTCTTATTTCGTTCATGTACTAATGATGTAATAACGTTACCACTAATTATTATCAACAATTTGCTTTAAGTCGCTTGTAAATTATAATAAGTTGTATTAAGAAAGCATGGCGAATACGTTCGGCCACGGAAACGTCGTACGTGGTAAGAAAAATTATTCCACGCTCGACCGCCAACGGCTGCGTGCACATTAATTCTGGCGGATGGCCCATAATACACGGCAGGTCGGGTTAATTTAGAAGACCGAGCGGAGAGTTGACCGCGGCCCGCGCATGGGAAAGCAAGGCGACGATCACGTGGCGTGTTGGGTTTAAGTGTGTCGGCCGTTGTCGTTAAAGGTCCATCGAGCGTAATGCCTCGAGACCTCGCTTGCCCTCGGCATTTGCTCTTCCGGCCAGTATCCGCAATTTACAGTCGCACGTGTTAAGATTTAATGACGCGCGAATTTCGGCTTGCGGATTAAGGTCTCAAAGAGCGGGCCGGTTCTTGTAAACCTCTCGCATTTCACGATTACGTATCCGTGTGATCCCGTCGGTAGAGATTAAATCTTAATATGTATTTCAAGTAGGAAAATCATACAAAATTTCTCAACGCCACCTCATCATATTGATGGATCCACACGTCGAAAAACATTCTGAAATATTCTTCTTTGCAATTAATTAATTATTCAATTATTTCTGTTGAAGAAGCTTTGAATGTTGTGAATTAATGAAATGGAACCGAAATATACGATTTATATAATTTTGTTATAGAATTATTAATTAAATACTAATTAGCATTAACTCACGCATTACGAATCGCGTTTGACTTTCAAAGTCAATTTAATTGCTGCTTAAACAATAATAATTAAAATAAATATGAAAATGTACAGTTAAATAGAGAGAAAAGCCATTTATGGTCCAGAAAAACTATTTACTGAATCTTGCTAGCCTAATAATAATAATAACATTTCGGCGTGAATTTTTATTTTATTTATTTCTCTCTCCAACTCAGTAAACTGTAGGTTGATTATTTGTCGGTCTTGAAATATAATTCGTATAATGGGGAGTAATAAATGAATCGTATAATTAAATCTATGATTGTTTTATTGCTACTTGTTTAAGAATTAATATTTCTCACTAAAGACCAGAATTTCAGTCAAGGGAAGCTCATTTCTAGTTCGATATAACTGATGTACATGTATACAGACTCGCAATATACGGAACAGTATACTACTGACGTTCGACAGGACTGACCTAACCGTTGGTGTCAGTCGCAGCTGCTTCCGATGGCGCGGTTTGCGTTTCGCACGACGCGTTTTCGAACGCGCCTCTCCGTCACCGCTTTCCGTCTCCCCCTTGATATCTTTCACCCGCGCGTCGTCAATTTCCGTCGTTACAACGACCGAGTCGTTAACTTGCCAATGGAGTTTGACGTCTCATAGTTGAGACTGCATCGTGAACGTTTCCGTGCCATTTATCAACGGCACCTGGCGTATTGAAAACTGTTTCGCTGTAACGGTACGGGCGAGAAGGAAGGCGCCGAAAGTGTAACGGCGCCATCGATTTCAGTTACGATACATTTCAATCAAGGGGAATTTTAATCGCGCACGACGCACACGTGAGAGTTTCATTACCACGAAATGAAAGCTTTCGCGACATAATTTGTATGATTTGTATGAAGATAATCCGAATAATAATCACTGATCTTACACCGATCTCATCTCAAGCAAAATGCAATTTTATTTCCAATTTCCAATTATATTTACTTATAAATATTTCCTGCTCTTTGCGCTCAAAGCACGAAAAGAAGACTCGTGGATGATCTTTAATACAATATATTATTTTAAGAATACATTTTAAGGCTACTTGAAATTTATCAAGCGGCAACGCGGACACTTTTTATGCTGGTACTTTGCGACGATCTCCCGCGGTCGCGAAAATGAAGTCAGTAAAAGAGAAAGCCGCGAGACAAAAGCTTCCTTAAAATGCGCTCTGGAGCGACAGCAGTTCGCTATCCGCGTTCTCAGTCGCGCAGTTTCCCATAAATCCCATCCTTTCCCTCCACTATTCGTTACTTCCACGACAAAGACAGCACATTACGCAAAGGAATTTGTCCAATTGTCTCGATCAAAGTCGCTCTCGCGAGTCGCCTCATATTGCCGTCGGGTTCTGTCTGCATTCTGGACGCAATGGCGGAAATATTTCTTGCTCATCGCGAACGTTAAAGCTAAGTCTTTCAAACTGTGCGGCTCTCTCAAGCGTTTCCTTTTCGAGTGTCTGATCTCTGCCGGATTCCATTCAAGTCATGCAAGACTCCTCTGGCAGAATTGAAATCGAATGCCTCGGCTACCGTTTCACCTTTGCGACGACCCTCGTCTCGCGTCCGTTTTCCCATTCGCATGAAATTTATCTCTAAACAAGGCATACATTCTGCCGTGAATGTCTAGATTTGCGATTTCTCATCCGCGAAGTAAAAATATTGCGCCAAATCAAAAGCGTTTGCCGATACGAACTTTTCCTCCTTTTCGCTCAGCAAAGAGGAATGATATTTCTGACAGGAAAAGCATTTCTCTGCGTATTACGCTTCATCACTTTATCTACGCTAATGCTCTGATTTTTTAAACACAGCCGTGAATAAGATATATTTTAATAAATTTATTCATTTCATTAAATATTTGTGTGCACTATACATACTGCATCCTTGAAGAATACACTTTATAATGCATCAAATTCATTTCGCATCAAATATTCTTCCTTTGATAATTGAATATCCAATTAAAATTCTGAAAAAGCGAGATCCGCTAGAATTAAAGTAAAAGTAATATGTGCGCTAAGAGCTAATTTTAAAACTCAATTTGATTAATCCTTTCTATAACTATAACGTGTGTGTCGGTTGGCTAGATATTTTAACTAAACGAGACTATTTTAGAGATTTATTGGAGCATTAGATAGCGAAAATCTTTCGGAAACGTGCGTTCACGTACGCGGCGCATAACAAGTCGCGTCGGCAGCGAATAACAAGCTCATTCGCCTCTTCATCTCCGCCGCTCATAATCGCTGCTTGTTAACCGCGCGGGAAAACCGCCGTGGCAACTCAACTGAAATCCACAGAGTCCTGATTGCGGGCGCTCGTTTTTCCGATTGCCAGCCGTTAGCCACAACCAATTTCTGCTCGGCGCAGTCGAGCGCGCGCGCGCGCGAAAGCCCCTGAAGCAGCCTGATTCGGGGCTGAGAAACGACTTCCGGCTAGCTCGCCACCAGTCGAAACCTCATTACCGCCAAAGAATTGCACGCCCTTTTTCCAAGGGGGAGGGATTGGATAAACAAAAGCGCTTTACGTGCCTTTCGCGGAGACACACGACGGCCACTTCGGGGTGTTTCCCTTTGTCTCGGGATTATGCAAACGCGACTCCTCCATAGCAAGTCGATGCAGCAGGGCGTGCCGCTTGACTGGGGAGGCTCTCGCAATTTCGTGGAAGAACTGCTCTTTGAAGTGGATGTAAACGTGAATGTCCTTTTTAGGATGGCGCGCGGCGCGGAAAGGGTTCCGCCCGGAAAATGTTTTTCCTGCCGCTTTTATTGTAGATTTCGCCTCGATTCTATTCCGCTGCACTCGGAGGAATTTTGTTGATTGACCCAGAAATACGGAGAAATCTCTGGGTTATCTCGAGTAAGATACGGACGTTCCTCGTCGTGAAGTGCAATTTCTCGAGAACGGAGCTGACTCTCCACGGAGGATATTTAACAGTCCGCGAAAATTTTACTCGCGCGCTCGTGAATCTCGCAGAACTTTGTACGTCGCGACCGCTAGCGTTATTTCGTGGATATTACGCCGCGACCTGCATATAGGAAAGCAAAGCGCCTTTTACAAGAGTTTGGCTTTACTTTTCCTCACTTTGATCGAGCCCGAGGCAATCGCAACGTGCTTCAGGAGAACGTAGAATAAAGTTGGCCGAAATAATATTTCTCGTCAACCAGCTAAGGAAATGCATAATTCTTTCTCGCATCATACAATTGGAATGAAACTATTGGTCAATTAAGAAATTTTTACTTATCACTGCCTTATGTGTGTGTTCAATTATTATTATTTATTATCTATTTTATAATTTTGTATGGCTGAAAATGACTCTGTTTAAGTCGAAACGTTCTACATTTTTCTTTATTTGATTTGATTAGAAAATAAGTAAATTTACTTAACATTTCTACCGCATAAGTTGCTCGTTTCGGCCTACAATCTTTCCTTACTTATGTACGAACAAATTTGCTTTGCATATACGAGCTGGTCTTTATCTTGGTTTTGAAACTGGTACTTTTCTTTTCTCCACCGAGATCTTCGCCATCGCCGTCCTTCACTCGATCCATTAACGATAAAATTTTCCTTTTTTCGCACGTGAAGTGTACGATGAGCGTCGTGTACACCGGAACGGGCTGAAACGCGGTATAAGCGAATGCGAAACGGTGCCCTTAGTTGGCCTCGAGGGTTGCATTATCTCAAAGTACATTAGTTATTGTCCGCCATCGCGCGAACTTGGATCATAAATGAAACGCTTAACTCAAACATGTTGCATACTCACATACAGGAACGTATCTTTTTAATTCCCCTCGCCTGTTTTCTTTTGAAGTATCTACGTTGCGGTTGCAGCCTTATTTTTCTCAGCGCTTTGATAAAACCGGTATAATAAAGTTACAGCATTTTTTTCTGATTAATGTAGAAACAAGCAGCACGCGCATTTTTCATTTTTCATATACATTCTGTAAACAAATTGTAAGTTATGTAATAAATTTGAGGCAATTTCGGCAAATTAAGTTGTTGTAAACGACTGAAATATATTACAACGCTCATTTTCTTTGTAATTTATCGCGCGCTCGACACATTTTCGTCTATTAATTTTCTTTGTTCCCGTTCGCTATTAAGTGAGCTGGTGCAATAACTGTAGCGCGTAACGTATATTTTTCGCAGGATCATAAAAATTTTTCCAAGAACAGGCACGCGGTATCGTTTACAGCCGAGAAATAAAATCAACGGCGCGTAACGGCCGGGAGGCGTCGAGGTGCCATTAAAGTACACCTTAATGAGGAACTGGCCGGGCGCGCGTAATTAGTAAATCGGATTTACGTAATCCTGTTTGTACCGCGATCAGAAAGAAACAAGGCTCCAGAGGCTCCTTAACGAGATTGCCGCGGAAAAACGCCAACCCGCGCATTTCCCTTTCCTCCGATGCACCCTTTTTCCTTCCTCCCTTTTCTTATGATACAACTTTCCTATATTCGGATACACGTTTTGCCAATTAATTTCTTAGTATTAATAAGAAACAAATGAAAATAGGTAGTTTCTTCAACACTTTTTTCCGCTTTCTCACTAATATTTATTTATCTTTTTATCTTTTTCAGGTTCGAGACAGCTTTTAATCTGAAAGCTCACCAGTAGCTTGATAATCTTCGCAGCGATGTTACACTCACGACGCGGTTCACCACTGGTTTGCATTATGGTTTCTATCCCTCGCCATCCCGGCCGCCAGCAGATGACAGTGAGTTTAACCTGTTGTTATTACCGCGGAAAATCGAAAGAGCTTAGAGCGGATTAACCGCCTTTTTTATCTCCGTCTACTATGGTCAGGTCAGCGGTTGGTAACTGCGGCCTTAGTCACGCGAATCCGGTTAGGAGAATCCGAAGATGAAAACCGCAACCACGTTATAGCTTTTAGTAGATCGTTATCAGATTTCTATCGCCTTGTCGACATGATGATAGTAATTGCGGAAAATTTGATGCCCTCTAATTTTATCGCGCTATTGGCAATCGGGTTCGTCGTTTGAGAGTCAATTGTTAATTTGGTTCATTGTGTATGCTCATATTTATTTCTCATTCATTTTCGGTATTTCAATAAATCTGTCACTTTATTTCAATGATGAATCACTTGATCCGAAAAACTGAATTGGAAATTACATCATTAACCTATTTGATTAACTGCGGTACGATAGTTCTCCGCCAAAGGATTCCTTCGCAAAGATAGAAGCCACGATCCTCGCAGCGTTAAATCATATTTACGTCGCAACTTTCATTGGCGTTACAGGTCTATGAAAGTTCGACGTAGCCTTTATTGGCCATCGAGTCGGACTGTTTCCGCGAACGTAAAAGAGGAACTTGTTTCACCTCTGGAGCGAAATTGTGCTTTTGATCTCGCGCTTTCGAGCATGCACCGACGAATTTTCTTCAGGATAACTCGCGCCTTTGGCCGTTAGAACATACTATTTAAAGTTCATGATTTAATTTCGATAATGCGAAAGTTGACTCATCCGCTCGATAGCCCACGATCAAAGTTTCTTAAATCCTTCGACGTCGAGTCTCGTAATTTTGCTCGAGTGGATTTTTAATATCCATATAGCCGAGACCGATGCGCGAACTACTCGATATCGAATATCGCTCGACCTGTCAGGGAGAAAAATATCAATAGGTTTTCACCGCAATCGGCATCTTGACGCGGAAAATAAAGCGTTCTGCATTTAGATTGATATATAGATTCGAGCTTTCGCGGAAATTAAAATAGGATATTGTGAAAAATTTTTGCAATATCTGAGATACAATGCGGTATGAACGTCTCTCCCTTTGCAGGAATTATTGCGTTATTGCGGAAAAGCATTTAGTTCCTTTAATATTACTCGTGATCCTTTAATGTATTATATCCATAAACGCGATTTTACCGTTAGCAGAGAAAGTATATTCTGGGCAAATAAGAAAATTTAATCTCGAATTACATTTGAGTAAGGATTACATCTCGCGTTGCTTGCATCTCACAATCAGTTTATTATTATTAATACACAAATCCTTTATACTTTCTTTGCTACTTCGGTTTGTATACATTCTATAAATCAATTTTATTTCATACGCATTGCGGATATTAAAATGGTGCAAGGTGCTTTTTCAAAACAAATATCGCCGGAGATTAGGTGTTGATGCGAGAAATTTTTAATCAATCCACGTGCCTCGCAAAGAGCTTTCGCGGCAACCGTAATCAGCGCTTGCATCAACGAATGGCGATCCGTGAAGTTTTAAGCCTGCCGTATTTACTCTGTCAACGCGGTTGAAACGCGGTCGACGTGGTCGCATAATTAAAATCTATGTAGGGGACTGGCGAGGGGTCCCGCGTTGCATCAACGTGGGAGCAGGCCGCTTATTTTCATATACACGGTTCACCGGAAACGTTACATGTATACAGAACGCTTGGGCAAACACTATGAAATTTTTAAACAACTTTTCCCACTCGGACTCAATTAACAGGGTTTATTTAATATTAAAAGCTACATGGGGATTTCTAGAGGTAAAATTAAAAATTTTCACAATTTGTAAGTAGATAACAATATCTTGTTCGGTTAGCTTCAAGCAGACGTCGATTCATCAGATATCTAGTGTGACATTTAATTTTCGAGATAATTACGATGGTAAATTGAGAAACTGCCGTGAATTAAGGCTTCTAATCTAATTTTCCTTAAGGCGAGAATGATTCTTTTCGTCGCGGAATATATCTTACACTTTCTGATATACCTCGCAGAAACACGTAGAGCCGAAGATCCGCAAAGGGGTGAGTTTCTGAGATAGATTGCTAAAAGTTTCAGCGGTCGTTGCATTGCCGTTTCTCTGCTCAAGATTCCTCCTCCCCCGCCCCACCCCTCTCTTCTCTTTTCTCTGTCTTGCTTCCCTCTTTGCCGTATGTCGCCGTTGTGTACAAGCGCCGCTTCTATTCCAAGCGATCCCATTTGCCGGTGATCGAAGTTTTTGATAAACCCATCCCGCGCCGCTTTCTCGGGGTCTCATTGTCGTCATCGTCGTTGTCGTCGCCGCTTCTCGTTCAACGTCGTTCGCAATCACATTTGCGATACTTCAATATGCGAATGACGGTGATTCCGACGTTTTTCCACGTTCTCTATGCGAAAGGCAGAATGAATGCGCCAGTAAATCCGACGAAGTAGTTCTGTAAGGTACCTAATGTAATTGAATTTCCATATTTGCAGCAAGAAAGAGAGCACCGCGTGAGTTGTTGCAATAGGTATTGTTTTAATCCTATATAAATATAAATTTAATAATTTTAAATTTAAAAATGAGTTTTTTTTTTTGGTTATTTCAAACGTTCTCTTATTATTAATTTTAACCATGTGCTTTCTTACAAAACATTAATAACAAGGCAATTATCAAATCTAATTTGAATTATTTAACAACAATAGTTCTTTAAAGTATTTCTCACTGATGACAAATACATTGATTTATATTATTTATATTTCTCTCATATTCTCTCTTTTTCTCCAAAAACCATGTCATTTTCCGTTCTAATTGAAACGAACCTATATAGCTGGCTTTTCACGTGAAATGAATGAAATTTATAATGAATAAAATTCCATGCGTTAGGCAGGTCGAGGGAAAAAAGGTACGTTTCCCCTTCGTCCCTTCGGTGCGAGCCTGAGTGATTCGAGAAGCCGGGCGCGCGTGTTTATGATTCGTTCCGTAAGCCGTGAACTCGTTCCTGTCGTGTTTAACGAGCAAACGTAGCCGCCAGATAACGAGGTTAAACCGGAATTGAGTTATACGCCCGGATGAGATTAACGCGCTCCCATGACATTTTCGCTCGAGCCTGAGACACGCGCGACTGACTTGTTTCGACTGTACACCGCGCACCGCGTCCATTACCTGGCTCGTGTGCCGCTTTCGCTTCATCAGCGGCACACCATCGCGAAAGCCGTCCCTCGGCGACCGTAATTTATCGCTCGCCACGTAATCCACCGTACATCAACGGTACACGATAACCGATCCCCGTACCAAGAAGGAAAACGGGCCGCGCGAAGTAACCTCTCGGTAATTAATGAGCAGACACGTTAAAAGTCGAAAGTGGCTGCGCGATAAAAACTTTGCCTACCGTTAGAGAGAAAAAAGAATAAAATTGTACAGTATACAAATTTGGGACATCGACTTTTAACAATGTTCCAACTTTCAAAGCGATAGAGAATGGAAATTTGTCCGATACTATAAAACAGGCATTCCTCTCAACTTTCCTTTGTGGGAAAAATTGTAAGAACTATTGTATTTCAAGTTATCGAATTAAGAGATTCGTCCTTAAAGTAAAAAATCGGCAGAAATTGTCGCAACGATACAGAGACGCACGTGTTTAATCTTGCAACATTGCAAAGTTATAAATTTTATATTTCTTGTATACATATATATATATATATACACATTCACCATGTTACTTTATTATAGTTCCTGTAACGAGTAATTGGATCTATCCTCCATTATTTATACATCAAACAAAGTTTCGCATCGCTTTATTGTCTCGCGTTGCCACACCGCGCTGGTAGCGTCATTAATTCTTCTTGCCGACAATTTGTCTGAGAAGTTACCGAAGCTACCGAAACTCTGATCGATAAGTCTCACTAACTTTTTGCTCAGCATGATTCTGACATCGGAAGTAGTCAAAGTCGCTCTATAGTCGGCCCCACTGCTCGACCGCGAATAGCCATCGCGGAATTAGTAATATAAATTCTATCACAAATTGAGATCTCATTTCCGTTTTTTCGTCACAGAACCCGACAATTATCGCGCGCTATACTTTCTAACCAATATTTGCAATTGTAATTTAGTACAATCGGGAATTACTATTGATGATCTTTTTAAAACAATCGCCAGTTCTTTTTCGTGATTTTCAGACCGTCGTGAAAAAGAATCTCTCGAGAGAAACAGATCGTTGGGCACGCTAGGGCCTTTTGTATTTTAGCAGGACAGGTTTTTTTTTTACTCTTTCTCCCGAAAATTCTGATTCAGGATTCGCCGAGTAAGAGGAACAAAGTTTGTGCGAATAAATAAACGGAATGCTCGTGCGCGACGTTGGAATCGGGTAGCCATTAAATCGCGCAGTGTTGGCCGTACATTAAAGGGAAGCCATCGCGTCGCGCGGCACAGAACTGTAATTTATCGCGCGGTAATAATCCGTCGGGCATTAATGTCTCCGCGTTAGGCCGCATGCACATGGGCGCATGGTAAACAATGAGTTGTGAGTGGTGAAGTAGACGAGTTCGCTAATTAAACAAAATTTCAGTGCAATTAATCCGACAAACATACGGCTGTACGATCGAAGTATAATGATTCATTGACACTATATTTTTCTACAATACTTTTGCGATATCAACTTGAAAACTTTTCTTTATCCATGAATACGCGTACGTGGCTGGCATGATTTTTATATCAATCAATTATATATTTTAAATTAAAAAAAGAGAAAGAAGAAAAAGAAATTAAAGAAAGAGAAAAATATTAGTTATTTTTACAAGTATTAAGGAGGGAATCTCATTAAGCTATTAGAATCTATATGAACATTAGTAAAAGAATATTTAAACTAATAAACATTTTTCTGTTAATTTTACATTTAATTTATTAAAAATGTAGCAAATAAGTAATAATTAGCTACCTATGCGAATTCAACTTTAATGTGGATTGATCTTCGCTGCCAGGTTTTCTTTTTCTTGACATATTGTGACGCCGTCATGCGTTGCGCATTAATCACGAATTCGCGGGTGTTTAATGCGCACCAGCTATCTGTTACACGCTCGACAAAATTAACGTCTGCCTGAGCATTGTTCGAAGTTAATAAAGCCGCGTGGATTTTCGGCGTTGCCGTTCCCGTGGTCGCAGTGGCTAAATGTCGATTTATCGCGTCGCTGTATCTGCATCTTTCCCAACAACAGTAGCTGTCGATATTTTTCAATTTGGGAGCATAAATGAAGCAGCGTCACGTCTACGGAATGTGGGACATTTTGTTATTTTATCTCTTGTTATTCTAAAAATCGTGAAATAACGTTGACTATTTTTTCATTAAAAAATTGTGGATATAATTTATTTTAAACTTAATCCTTTACCGTCGATTCTCTTATAGATAGTTCAGATTTATATAAATATTGTTGATGAGAGAAATTGTTAAGTTAATAAAAAATAATTATAGCTTGTAGCAATATACGGTTAAAGCGAAAATTTAGCGAATAAACGTTTCTGTAAGTCGTTCAATTGCACCAGTTTACGTTTCATCGTTTACTATTACCGTTTTGGTCGCTTTGAGCTCTAAGCGAAGTTAGGACTCAATATATCCGTATAACTCTCAACTAATTGATAGCGTAAAATAACTTGGGTATAGCTTGGATATACAACCCTACGGTCACGGGAAACTCGAACGAATAACATGGTTTCCTTGTCAGGATGTTATCCTTCGTTTGGGATGAAATACATTTCTCGCATTCCTGGAAATTTTTCACATTCGACGTCCGCTCTCGTTGCCCTTTCCATTCCTTTTCACGTGGTCTGTATACAAAAAATCGCACGATGCGCGGTAAATTGCAGTTCTTGCAGGAATGCCATGTTCGCTCTATCGGATCCGTTCCGACGCGCGAGTCGGTTCGATTCGGATATCTCGCCGGATATTGTCGCTCATCCGACGTCGATCCGATGGTGACGGCCATCCTCGGCTTTTACGAGGCGAGCTTTTCGCGCAGGACAATGCGAAGATCGCATCGAAGTCGGAAGGATTTCGGAACGAACAGTGCGCTATGGTATTACTACGGAAACAAGAAGGACGCCTATGTGTTCCATGGGATCTAAGAAGAGAGCAGGGAAGCTGCGGATAAAGTGGAAACAAGAAGCTTCAATTCTCCGACGCGAGAAGATTGATGGAATTTTTTCATGTTTGGCACAGTACCAGTGAAGTACCGCCGGCATATTTCAGCCGCATCCTTTTACAAAATTTAATGTCATTAGAAAAAGCTTCGTTTAGAGAAAGAATTGCAAGAGGTCAGGGACATCTCGTAAAATATACGTACTTCGACACGAATCATGTTTATTCTCGAAATACAAATAGCTCATTTGCTGCAGCATAAGTCAAAAAACAAAGTTTTTCAGAAAATGAGTTTGAATGTTTTGCATTTTAAAATTTTGTAACATTATTTTTACATGCGATTTTATCAATAACTTATTGTAGAAGAATAAAAATATCAATATTAGAGTTTTTCATTCATCGAATTTATCGAATTTTCATTATTTTTTTGCAAGCAACTCAGAAATGATTTTTTAATCATGTCGATATTGGAGTAAAGTAATCTATACATTAATAAAGTAACTGAGGTAGTTAAGCTGCTCTAATAACAATAACAAGTAACAATCAATTGGTATGATATTTGTAGAATTGTTATGATAACATCGATAATTTCAATCTACCTTCTCGAGAATTGGACTGTAATAAGCAGGATTAAAATAAGCAGTTCCGCCGTGTGTTACAAATTGATCAGTGATATCGATCTAGAAATGCTTGACGAATATCTATTTTCATAGCGTATGAAAATTTCGACTTCTTGAGCAAATATCCGGGCTTCCTCCCTCCCTTCAATTCCGATGGTGAACAAATAATAATATACCATTTCTGGTTTCATAGAAACTACGTTTTCCGTTTTCTCAATAGTATTCGTATAGTAACGGTCTGTAACCTCCTCGCCGAAGCTTCGCCGGGCTTCAATCACATTTGCGCGTTTACATGGAATTCCGTTAGTCAGGACCATGAATGTCAGCTGCGCATCAATCCTTTATCATCGTCGTCGTCGTCATATTCGGTTTTATCGTCGTAAAGGTGCGATAACAGTTATCACGAGCGCGACGCTGCAAATTTCCACTTCGCCACGTCTGTCCGAGTCCTCCGTACGGAGCGTAGCCGTGAGTTAAATCCCGGGATGTGTACACAACCCGCCGAGAGCTTGTCTACAAAATTTGCAGGAGACTGCGCCGCCGCCGACGTACGGGAACTCAGACGTCGGACGAGACAGTGGTACTAGTATAAGGTGGAATATATCCGGCATGAGTAGAAAATGGAGTTAGACACGTGGGAGGCAAAAAGGAAGAAGGAGAGAGAAAAAGAACAAGCGAAAGTCACATTTATTACGCGTACACGTGGAATATTCCTATTCGAGTTCATGTGCAGATAAATTCTACTATTCGCGAAACATAAGTATAATAACAATGGAAATAACTGTATGAATAATCAGGGCAGTAGAAAAAGCAATAATATCTATCATTATATTACGAATAATGAGATATCATTTTATAAGACTCGCTTACGGCGATTATAAGATTATATAATATAATAAGATTAGCAGGCAAGATTAACAGGCAGTTTAATTTCGAAAAAAATGACACATTAATATTAATATTCTAAAAATACGTGGTAATAAGTTTCATAGTTTGTGCGATATAACGAAAAGGTTCGATTCGAATTTTGAAAGGCCGACATTTAAAATATAATTAATTCGTTTTATTGACGCTGTCTGTGACTGTGATAACAGAAATTAATCGAAATTCTGCGTAAGCCAATCGAAGCAGCACATAGTAAGGAATTATACTGCGAAATCTCTTTACATTAGATGTAAATCTAACGTACAACAAAGTGAGGAGACGATGCATGCGCTCGCTAGGAGATAGGAGAGAACCGTAGCCCCAAGATGTCCTGAAATACCGTATACACTTCCCGTAATGAACATCGTGTCTACGTGGTTCGCGCGGTCTGGTAACGGGAATAACGAGACACGACACACGAGTTCCATCACACACACGCACATACACATGCACTCTTTCTCTCTCTCTCTCTCTCTCTCTCTCTCTCTCTGTTTATCACTTCTATCTCGCGAAGAGAAACCAGAAGCAGGCAGACGGGCGTGCTGAGACTGATAATATGATTCAATTTCCATTCGTGCCCTTCCTAAGGGAACCTGGCGCCGGCTCATCCGGTCCCAAAAGTGGCACCCGTGACGGGGTGGCGATTAGGAATGCAACCCTCAACGCTTTGGTGCTCGGAAACCACCGATACTTTATGCGCAAAGTAAGTTGGGCATTCGTGAGAGTAATTCGTTGCCTTCAATCTGATGCTAAATGCATCTTTGTCGGTGTACTAATAATGTATCTCGAATGGAGCGTTTATAGACGTCGCTGATAAATGAGAAACGTATTTGATCTAAAGAACATGAAAAGTGTATTTAACTTAAGGAACAAGAAAAAAAACGAGATTTTCGAAATACTACGATTTTTAAATTTCAGACGCAATAAAGATGAGATTTGTTAATACTAAATTTTATACTATGGAGGAAGATGCGTTATGTCTTCCGCACGAAGGATGCGGACATGTGGAGACAGGTGAATGAACAAAGAGATCGTTCGCTTTTGATCTCTTCGTACATATACGAAGGAAAGAAAGGAAAAATGGACAAGGTAGAGAGTGAAGAGAAGCGAGGGCGTATAAGACGTTATAAGAAAGGTACTAGAAGAATGATTGGACGAAAGAGATGCAACAGAAATCGTAGCATAGTTAAGGGGAGGAAAGTCCTGGAAGGGATGTGAGAGGCTATATAACGGCGTCGAGCAAGTTATACTTTGTCACTGTCACCATCGGCAGCGGCGAACCAGCATGTTGTTGGTGGAGATGCTGGTGACAAAATAAAATAAAAAAATAGTAGGGAACACTTCATATGCTAAGAATTTGGTCCAGTTTTGAACTATTGAAACTCTACAAAAAATCATCGCAGAATTTCAAATTGTATAATCTCTATGAAGAATCATCGTAGATTTTAGCATTTTGAAACTCTTCGATGATTCTTCGTAGAGTTTGAACAGTTTGAAACTCTATGATGATTCTTTGCAGAGTTTCAACAGTTTGAAACTTTGCGATAATTCTTTGGAGAGTTTCAACGGTTTGAAACTCGGCGATGATTCTTCGTAGAGTTTCAATGGTTTGAAACTCTGCGATGATTTTTCGTAGAGTTTTAACAGTTTGAAACTCTACGTTGAAATTCTACGAAGAATCATCGCAGAGTTTCAAACCGTTAAAATCAAAAAGTTTGTCTAAAACATTTTTCTGTATATCTTATCACTTCAACAATAATTATTTAAAATCATATATAATCGTTAGTTTTAAAAGATATTTTTTATTATTTAAAAAATACAGTCTTAGATTTTTATTCTAGTTTTGAGGTTTGGCGGTCATTCATATCATCAAAATGAAAAGCTCCCGAATGGATATTGCATATTGGATCAGCATTGTGCCGACGTTTCGCAAACATTGCACTTTGTATCATCAGAGCTTGTCCGGCCAACCAGGATGCTTTTTTAATTGATTGCCCGGTCAAGCTCAGTATCGATGCTCCTGATGATGATGCAAAGTACAGTGTTGACGAAACGTCGGCACAACGCTGATTCAATACCCGACATTCACTCAGAAGCCTTTCATTTTTATCATGCTTAGATTTTTATGTTTAAATATTTTAAGAAGAATTAAATTGATTCTGGACAGTTGTAACATGTCTTTTATAAGAGACTGAATAATGAGACGCGAAAATATCGATTGTATTCTCAATGTTGATTTATTTTTGCAAAATGTTACATTACTGTTTTATAGTTGTTATTAATGTTATTAAGCTGATATTAAAGTGATTCACTAAGGCATAGGGCGTTTAATGACTTGAGACTTAAACATTAATAAGTTTACTCGACCGGAAAATCCTTTCATAAGAGTATTTTGCAACCCCTTAGAATCCCTCGATTGAATCGGATTTTAATGTTGCGTGAATGAAACGAAGTAATAAAATAGAGCAATTTCGACGGCGGAATTAGGGTATGGCGTCCATTGAGAGTTCTAATTATGTGACAGTCACGCTTATCAAGACAATGTTTCTTTTATTTATTTTTGATAACTATAATAATTACACAGATGGAATTAATTTATACAGATGAAAAGTTATTTTTATGGAAAGTTTATTACAATCTGTAGTTAAAATAACGTGCAGGTGAAAAGACGACAAATTTCTCGAATTTCTTATAGAATTCATATCTCGATGCAACGCTCTATATGACGCAAAACTAATCTGCCTGTCGTGACGAATTTTCTCGAAGAACGACGTGCAAACTCTCTTCCGTCAAGCGCTCACGTACGTATACATCCTGCTCGCGCGGAAATCAGGACCAGTTATGAGCACTAATAGACGAAGTAGCTAGGGCGAAATAAATGAGTTCTGCTGCGAGTTAATAAGCAACGCCCGCCCGACGAAGACTGGCGCGATTCCTTTGGCAAGGCGATGAGCTTTCACGTTGCGCCTCTTAATCCCGTTTCCGGGACTCGGAAGTTTCTCCCGGAGTTATGTCCGGAGTTGCCGTCGAAGTTCGGCCGCGGGATTGGCTGTACAGGCGGAGGATCACCGGATTACAATTTGGTCGGAACTTGTCCTCGTCCCGTTTCTCGCCGCCGCTCTCCACATTTGTGCCGTTCGATTCGAGTCGAGCAATCGCTGTCCCTCGAGCTTAAAGCCACCTGTCTTTAAGCTTTGTGGCCCAAGGACTGCCGAGAGTTAATATTTTAATTAAGTATCGCCTGTAGTAACCTCTCGTCACAGAACTACACGACGATTCTTAGATACGTCATGTCCGCGACGCGATTTTCATAGAATCACATAATTTCAAGTGCATCGAAAACTGAAATTTATTTTATGAGATAAGAAAAGAGAATCATTTAAAAATAAAAAACCTGATTAATTTAAATCAATAATAATCACGTTAATAGAGTCGAGACAATTACGTTAATAAAGGCAATGTCAACAATTCTATGTAAATTAATTAAAAATAAAATATATTAAACTTGATCACATTTTACGTTAAAACGAATCTTATATCTGTTTATATTTGGATCATATTTTGATTTATTTTATTTTGATTAGAAGAAAGTTTAATAAATTAATGGACGCTCTAATTGATTTACGAGCAAACATAAATATGAAAAATCAATCCTTGAAACAAAGGTATCAGTAGTATATTGTTTCCGATGTATATTTCCGAAGAGATATTTACAATAAATTGTTAGCGGGATTTATTTCGCTCAGCGAATCGTCCTCTTGTCTCTCTGACATCTCTCCGAAAACTCCTTCTTTACC
Organism: Tetramorium bicarinatum; assembly: GCA_928718305.1. Classification (NCBI taxonomy): domain Eukaryota; kingdom Metazoa; phylum Arthropoda; class Insecta; order Hymenoptera; family Formicidae; genus Tetramorium; species Tetramorium bicarinatum. The sequence goes on along the minus strand of OV788319.1, from coordinate 6,915,654 downwards.
TCCTTCGAAGGAGCCGACAGTTTAGATCTAATGCATAATTCGTGACTGGGACGTTATAACGGACGCGCGGAGTGTTCCGGAGATCGCGAAATCAATGAGACGTCCGTGTCAACTCTCAGTAACATCGTCCCAAAATCCCGAGGACTAATGTATAGCCAGTGAATCACGATGAAGCGACGTCGCGAGAGGTGGTAGACGGACAGTACCACGACAACGACGACGACGACGACGACGACGACGATGCACGGCTCGTAACATCGCTCGTCTATCGGATGTCGTTGCACGAGAATGCATCCCACGGATAAAAGCTCTCTCCCCCCTCTCTCTCTCTCTCTCTCTCTCTCTCTCTCTCTCTCTCTGCTTTTGCCCGTGGGGACGAGCTTATTGAACTTTCCGTCCTCGTCTCTTGCGAGTGTCTCCTGAAACTCGTGTTCTACCACCGTACGAGATCACGCGATGTCGATTCGCGGAGAACTCGCGCGGGAGACTCGCGGCACGACCGTCTCTCTCGCGAGGAATGATTATTCGGGAGCGCCGCCGGAGCTCATTACGCGACCGAGCGTGTAACTATTTCAGGAACTTCAAATATTAGCTCTGCGCTCCGGAACTAACGCGCGAACTGCTTTTCAGCTCTCGGATTCTTCGTCGTTGCGAGATCGTCCCCCTCTCACATTCGTCGCCCGTTCGTCGTATTCAATCCCGATGATTCCGAGCAGTCCGGATGAATCGCCGCGTTACGAAGGGGACGTAGAGTCTGCCCTTCGAATTCATCTCCCCCTCTGTCGGTCTCCCCTTCTTTCGTGCAAATCGCACCGTCTGTCTTTTGACTCGACGCCGCGAAATTTTATCGTTCCCGGCACCAGTTCGCTCGAATTCGTTAAATGAAAATCTGCGAGAAAGCCCCGGCACACTGTTATCAAAAGTAGAAAAATCTTGCGATCGTGAAAAATCGTTCATGCAAAATGCTTTGTCTCTTATATAACTCTTATAATAACTCTTCGTCATATGTCAGAACAGTCACTATTTTCTATAATATTAGAAACAATAATTTTTTAAAAGGATCATGTTCTATTTGTTCTAAAATTTATTATAGATATTTCGAAGATAAATGTCTAGATATATATTTAAAACGATAGATAAATTATTACTAATTCACAATTACATAACTAGTCAAGTTTATCATGTATGTACTTTGCAAATTTTTTTTACAAAAAGAGATTCCCTCGATAATCCTTAACTGGCATCAATGTGACATATCAATTAATAGACATTTATCGAACTGTGTGTCGCGATAGACAAGTTGAAATTGGTTCGTCACTATCATCTTGTCGTTACATATGTAACCGCTGTAGGATGCTACTATCGTTCTTTCGTTACGCTGGTCACGCTTACACGCCAGTTTTAATTACGGAGTTTTCCCAGTCGCGCGCACGATATATCATAAAAGTTTCGAGCGCGAGAGAAACTTGGCTGGCTGTTCTCCACGGCCGGATATCATCGTCTTAGTTCGGTACGCGAAACCAGGCTGAATCACGGCAGCGACTCCCCAGCCGACTACCCGCGGTGTCGTCTTCCACTTTCGAATCACCACCCGCTGCCTTTTCTCGCCTGCATCCTCCTCAATCCCAAATCCCAGGCCCCCATTCCCGCCTTCACTTCATTCCTTCCTATCCGCGGTTTTCTATTCCTCCTTTTGTTTCCGTCGGGCTAGACTCACTGTTTATCCTCAGCCCCACTATCTGACCCAACGTTGTCTTTCTTCACTTTCCTTACGCCTTTCTTCTTGATTTCCTCTCATTCGCACTCCTCTTTCTTTCGCATCGCCTATTCGTTATCTTTCTTCTCTCTTTACTCTCAGATCTAGTCCCCCGTTCCTGCAAGCTTGGCGGTTGAGCCGAGCTAGGGTGAGTCTCATCCTGCGGGATACGGATTATCCTTTTCTTAGGAGTCAGCTCCCGGGCTGGTACGAAGCGATCGTCCGACGAGCGGTCGGTTCGGTGAGAAATTCTTGTCTACCTTGCGATCGATCCCGCTTTGGCGAGAAGGATTTTGCACGATGATCTGGCCGAGGAATCTATAGCTGGCCCTGATAAATGAGAAATCGCCCCAACAGCGAGAGATGCGAGTCCGCCGAATCGATTACCAAGCTTTTAATGAAGAGACAGCTCCGTCTTTATCGCATCTCTTATGGAGCCTTCCCCCGCGTGATCAATTTTTCCCTTCTCGTGCCGCATCGATCATCTTTTTTCATGTCTCGACGGAAGTGAACGAGAACGTTAACTCTGTGATGCACATGCGAACGCGTAACCCTGCTAAGCACATTTTCAAACTACATTGAAAAAAATTGCGTTTGAATGGGCTAGTTTTTATCATGGAAATTAATAAAATAAATTAATAATTTTGCGATCAAATAATGAATTTCGCCAGTAATTTTCCAATAATAATATCGAATCTCATTTGCTTTCTTTACGCTTATAACATTGTATAAAGTTCAATATTTATTGAATGAATATTATGTTATGTATTAATAATTTTGTAATTTAGTAAGAGTTGTCATAAAAGCATATTTGATATATAATCATCATTAATTAATATTTATTTCATTATTATGGTTGGTTGCACTGAGGGACTTAATTAACGGTCAAGTTAACAAAATCCTGGTTGTAACAGTTTAACGTCACGGTTGCACGAATGAAAAAATATATACACCGCTACTATACACGTTATTGGATTTTTATTAAATAATTGTACAAATATATAAGAGAAAACTGCTGCACTGTAACCACCGCAGCTTCGATTAACTGCAGTATACATCATCTTCTGACTCATTGTCAGTCGCATTCCCAGAGAGAATTTCCGTTCGACCATTGGCTCTTTTAAGGGAGGGGCGCATTTACAGCGCATTTACAGCGCATTCCGTTATCCTTAGGAAATTAGACATTGGTGATTTACGTCCGGAGTCGGCTCTAATACGCGCGTACGTGCCTCGGAGTAGCAGTGCAATTGAATCGGTGCAAAAACCTCCTCTCTTTCTCTCTCTCTCTCCTTCTCTGTAGACACGACGTGGATAGGAAATTAGACGTTGCTGATTTACGTCCGAGTACGACGCAACAACGTCTCGACGAAGCGAGCCGAAGTTCGAAGCCAGGTTCGATACACGGACGAAACATACCTCACTTGCTGGCTATATAGAGAAAGAAAGAGAGAGAGAGAGAGAGAGAGACGAGCGGTTGGATACATCGTTCGTTGCTCGCTGCATAGCGTGCGCCTGCGAGAACGGGAGACCTACTTGGGTGACCAATTAAAGGGCGGACGCGATCGCCGATCGTGTTTCGAACTTGGCTGCCGGATTAATTAGAACTTCGATCGAGGGCGCTAGAACGGAGATAGTTCGCCACGAGCAATTACGGCGGATCGACTAATGTAACGGTATAACCGAACAACAAATGCGCCGCGATATGAATTATTTATAACGGTCGAGAACCGGACAGCATTTGTCGTGAAGCTGTAGACGAGACCGTTTACGCGTTGCTTAATAACATGTGATAACAATGAATAAATTGCATGCCAAGGAAAAACTCTCAAAGAAAAACCTTCTCAACTGGATAATTAATATTCTATTACAAGTTTGTTATTTTCAATTGAACATTCTATCAGAATTATTGAATCGACTTCAAAATGCAATTGTGCAGAGCGAAATTTTTATCATTTATTATAAATGTTAACGTATTATAATACAGATAGGATTTAATATAATTCATTTTTTCTAACGTTTAATCGTTTAAACAACAAAATGCATTTCAAAATTGTTAAATAATTCATCTTCCTTTCAAGATGCGATAAAATCAAATTTTACATTAAAATTTCGTTATATATTTTTAATAATCATTAACGAAATTAGATATCTTCGTAATAAAACGTTAATTCCTTTTCTCTTATAGCAACGTAAAAGATTTATGGAAGTCTAGAAACTACCGTGCCGGTTAAACGAGATCCTGTTACTCTAAGGGTTAGCGGGCCAGCGCGAACATCGCGCTATTAACCCCAAGCGCGCGCTGTGCATCGCGATATTAATCCCTCTTGAAAATTAGAAGCGGATGATTTACGCGGGCCGTACCGCGACTGTACTGTCAGGGGAGTACAAACGTACCGGCGGGTATAATATAATCGGTATAGTATCCCGCGGGCCAGAACGATGTTAGAAATTAGACGACGTGGGAGTTGCATGCACACCGTACACGCAACGTCGTCGGATATGCGAAATGAAGTTCACGGTTGTTCGCGGCAGATGATGTTCGGCCGTCGCGACTTTGCCGTAAGGTACATATACATGCATATACATGCAAATATATATGCGTATATATTTTATATATAGATGTATCTCATGTGCGTGCATGGGAATTAGGCGTATGCGGTAGTTAATACGCGGTAGTTAATACGCGGCATAGGTGCGCGCCATGGTATCCGTACTTTGCAAACTCGCCTGATGAGACAATTAAGGAGCGCCTGTAACGAATCCCGTTTCGAGGAAGAGAGAGAGAGAGAGAGAGAGAGAGAGAGAGAGAGAGAGAGAAAGAGAAAGGGAGAAAGAGCGTAACGTGTAGTTGCGATGCGGTAATTTAATTCGCCCTGGTATAACACGTGTTTCCTCGCGTCTTGGTCAAAAATGGTTGCCCATAATTGACGCCTTGCGTCTCGTTAGCCCTTAAGTCGAGTATGTTGAATTACCGTCATCTATCCCTGCCGCAAGTAATTTAACCCTTTTGCGCGGAGATCTCGTCGGATCGACTTTCGCACGAATTATCAACGAGATAATTAGAGCGTGCCGAGATGGTAGATAAGAAGTGTAATAGACATGAAAGATATCGTCGTGGTGAGGTAATTTATATTCGATACGTGAAATTGCGAAAATTCTTTTTTCTCTTTAATATATCAATTGACATTTGGAAAATGTACGTTCGCGAACGCATTAATGTTTACACTTGTGCATAAATGATAATATAGGGGAATTTGATCCCGATCCATTGGACATCATTCGGATCGGTGTACCACGTTCCAAATGTTTGCGTATAATTATACCGAACATGTTCATTAAATGCGAGACATAAATTAATCACGTCGGGGGAGTTTGTTAAAACGTTGATTTATTATGCCCGTCCGGCAAAGAAACGCATGACGGAATACGAGCGTATATAAACCGTCCGCGACATAATCGATGGAATCTCTTGGCGCAACACAGAGAGCGGCGTAACTGCTAGATCTAATTAAACTTGATGTAATCAAGCCGCGTGACAGTGGTTTAATTAGATCGCTTTGATCATGTCAGTGCTTTCGCCGACTGCGAACTGCTTTCGTTGTTCGTATACCGCGAGATTAATAAGTTTACAGTACCAGCGCAATTTCGCGGTAATATCGAACGTAATAATATCAGCGGTATCGTGTGCAACTCGCGCGAGGGATCCGCCGTTTTTACTTGCCGTCCCGGATTAAGAGCTTCCGCGTTACACGTCGGTTGGTGTGGTAATGAAGGAACTTTCTAATGAGTTTGGTGCTTCCATATCCCGGTCGGACGAAAAAGCAACACGTCTCAATGCCTAAGAGGAGATAACGATCCCTTAAACACTAAGGATCTCGTTCTCGATGGTCTCGAACGTTCACACGTAACTATTTTCACACATTCTGTCTTAATTCCAACAATTTCTAAACAAGAGTCATATACGTGAATATATTTACATGTTTATATTAAGAATACATTTTGGAATCAAATAATCGATTGTAATTCTGTGTGACAGTTTGGAAATCGTAATTCCGTTTTTCAATTTTACACAAGAAATTTTGTAAGTAAATCAAGAGAGAGAGAGAGAGAGAGAGAGAGAGAGAGTGAGTTACGGTCCGAGTTGGATTTTAGTAGTTTAATAATATTTCTGAATTTTTATAAATTAATTTCTAACTCAATAAACTGCGCGCCGATTATTTATCGGTCTTAAAACACAGCTCCAAATCGAAAGTAAATTGTATAATTAAATCTACAATCAATTCTAACGTTTTGATGCTACGAAGCAACACACAAGTTTACTGTAAAAAATTTATTGCAAGAAATATCACTTTAATCATTAAAAAATTTGCAAAGTTACCACGAGAAAAGTTGAATCGTTGTAAATAATAGGCAACCGCTCATGATATGAAATGACGGATTAAGCCAAACCGAACTGAGACTGTCGCTGCGTATTCTAGTTTCCACGCGAGATTTGTTCGTCGCATGGGTTACGACGTCGTCGATAGGATCTCCCGGTATCTCCCGGCGACGGAAACTGCCGCCTACTCGCATCGCGACGTTAAGCTCCAGCTACAATACTGTGCCGGATATGAATCGAAGTTCAGAGGTCGCGAATACGCGGCGACGGGTTCCCCGTTATCAAGCCCCGGAGGGGTTCCGCGCCGTATATTTCGGTCGGGGAAGCTCTCGCAGTGCGTACAGCGTAATAACGCGACGCGCTCGCGTATACGACGCGCTTTCCGCACCGCCGCGTTTCGCAAACTTGGCCAACTTAGACGACGACGACGACGACGACGACGACGAAGCACCGAATTAGGACGTACGCTCGATTGGATCCCGCTCAAAGGGCCGAATAGGTGACACAATGACGGATTAATTGGATCATCGCTAATCGCGTTACACCTCGCTGGCGTCCGTTTTGTTGCGCTTTGCGGCGGCGTGACTCGCTTTAATCGATGAAAGCCATTGCCGGGGAGCGCGATTTCACGAAAATCATCGCCCAGATTTTTAAAGAGCTTCGCGGCTCGTCGACGCTGCTCTTGAGGTTTTACTTGTGCTATACGACGCACTCGAGTAAATAAACTGTACCAATTTCACGTCGCAATGTTGGCCCGCAGCGTTATTACGACAGTGACAGTAAAAAGTAAAATGGAATTTTAGCGTTTATACATGTCCTTAAGGATTGTAAGGAATTTTTGTGAATTCAGAGGGCTTCCGCGGAAAGGTTCACGCCGCGGCAACACCTCGCAAACTTCCGCTGAAAAGGCTAATTAGGAGGCGAGTCGCGATCGAATTCTGTTGAAAGCGCGCTCGGCTGACAACGACGGATTAATTAAATCGCGCTGATCACGTTATCTCCTTTGTTAGCGCGATGACGCGACTCTTGTAACGGAGGAAAGTTGCCAAAGGCGCATGCTCGAAATTTATTAAGCTCATATGTTTTAACTAAGCGTAAAACGCTTATACGGATAGTAGTGCTGGTTTATGACTGACAGCGGTGACTATTAGAATACGATTATCCTCTTTGTATTTTCATTGACCATTTGACATAAAAAAGACCGTGATGCAGAATAATCAATAACAAGTGAAATAGAAGAAATAGAATAGACAATTAAATAGAGAAGATGCTACTTTCGAGCTGGATCTTGATAGCCTAATGAGTTTTTTTATCTTTGAAACACAGCTTCTATTGGAACAGTAAATTCACATATTTGAATCGATAATCAGCTTAACTTTTGATGCTAATAAGCATTGTGTGAAGAGAATACTAAAGAATTTCTTACGAAAAATATTGTTCTCAAGAATGATAGTTATTCTTTGATTGTATTATTAAACTGAAGATTATGTAGAATAGTAATCGTTTAAAAAAACTGTAAATCACCTGGAAAACTTTGTGGAAAGGGAGCTAAGAATCTTGTAACTCGAATATATCCGACACAACACGACAATATCAAAAATCGTTATCGTGCCGTTTCCAGTTCAGCCATTATTGTCGCTATTTCCGATACTTCCTTTTCGCATTGCCTTTGATACGGAGAACGCGACGAAGCAATAACACCGATATTCGATCGAGTGGTGGCCGTATCGAATCGGTCCGCAGTTATGGCAGAGTGAAATCGTAGCCACGTGCGTTCCGAAATTCGAAAACCGTAAAAACGAGCACGGCTAGCCTGGATTGTAAAAGAGTTCTCGGCTGAGCTTTTATTTCTGCACGATTCTCATAAATTCGAACCTGTCTCAACTCGCCACGAAGCTACATACATTCCCCATTCTGGGATTTTTCCCTCGCCGCACACTTGCGAATCGTCATTCGCAATTCGCTGATCCTGGTTTTCCATAACAATGATTACGCTCCAACCAATATGCAAGACCAATCTCCGAGTAAATCGTATTTGTGGTTGTGTGCTTGTCCGAGGAACCATCAATAAATATATTTTACATTTTGAAGGTATTGGTGCAACGCACATTTCGAATAAATTTCGAGCCAAACGAATATCGTGATCTGCGAAACGAGCATGAAATTTACTAACACTAAAAGTAGTGAGCGGTCATTTCTAACAGTTTCTTTCTTTTAGATTAATACCCTATTCTTTTCTTTCTTCTTAAATTATAAAATTACAGAATTTTAATTTTTTTACACAAGAAATATGGTATTAATTTAAAAAATAAAACTGGATCAGAAATAATTGGTACTTCCAATATAAAATATATTATTATTTAATTAAATTATTATTTGTCGATAAAGATTCAGGAAAGATTAGAGCTGTCCTCTTTTTTTTTTTTTCCATGGAAACTGATCGACAAATCGGGCAAATTACATTGATCGGCGTATCAGTTTAGCGGGTGTCATGATTAAGCGAGAAATGCGAATTCACGGGACTTCTCTCGGTCGACTTTACGACCACATCGATGTAGTCGTTAAGAATTAACGAGATGCAAGGGCGCGGCGGATATCGGGCCGGCCGAGGACCGAACCGCATCGAGAACCGATCGACCGTGGTGCCCATCGAACGGGCACGAGAGAACTTGGCCGAGTATGTGTACCCGATGGCCGCGCCGTGATAACTTCCGCACGATTTACCGCCCGGTGCGTCAAGCGCGATCGACAATGGCCCCGAAGAACTCACGGCCGATAAATCCCGATTAAAGGCGACAGATCGATCGGCGTGCAAACGCGAGCCTTGCGAGCTCACGAGATTTATGACTTTCAGAATCAAGTTCTTGATTCGAGAAAAAAAAACATATGAATTTCTCACAAAAAACAATTCCTTCGGAGATTTTTGCAGACTTGTTCGCTGGGCTTATTTTGTCTCCGTTTATTGTTCTTTTGGCAAACTTCAGATGACGTTGAATGATTTAAATTTGTGACACACTTTGGAGAAGTAATAAAATTGTTTCTTGCTTCTTTAAAAATGTGCGCGTGTATTTAAAATGAAGAAAGACGTGTCGTTGTTAAAGACTTAAGAGATTTAAGAGATCGTCATCTTTTAGATCCTCAAATTTAAGACGTTGAAGAGCAATGACGTAGGCGTAAATTCCAAATCGACGTGACGAGAGAGTTCGTCGCGGATTTAATTTCGCGGGGCAAATATTAGATTTTGAATTTCATCTCTCGCGCCGCTCGTCGCTTGCACTTTATGTCGTGACGATTTTCTTCGCAGTTAACTTTAGATCCCTGTATATATTCGCGCTTTGCTTGTACCCTATCCCGCTTATATCTCATTCCACGGTGCTGCGAGATTATGAATTTTTCTCGACCTCGCGCCCTCTCAACCCTCTGCCGCCCTCTCCCGCCCGATCTTTTTCCCTTCCGAGGAAAACTTTACATCCCGCTCCGAGAATATCGCTGGTTATATTTCTCGGGCTTCACGCGGGATATCGAAAATTCTCGCGCGCGAGAAATGACGATTCGGATCTCAGAGCGAGATTCTTGGTCCGCTTTAGTACAAATAAGTTGATCGTGAATTTGTAGCAGACATTTTTCCATGTTTATCTTGATATTAAATCCTTACAGCCATAAATTTCTATGTTTGGTCTGTTCTCGATATTTGTTAGGTTCAATTTTTTACTACCAATTATTTTGCCATGAGTGCAGTCAGTCGATTGCCTGATCTGACAATTCGATTCGTATAACATTTCGAATTCGTACAAAAGGAAAATCTTTCTTGCTTTCCGCATCATGGATACGTGTTATTGAATTTAGACACCTGCGTGCTCACAACGGATGAATGTAGGAGTTTTTATTGACCATACGAAAACAAATCTCACCTTTATGCAACCCCAACAAATTGCGCGTTGGTCTCGCGAGTGGCAGTCGTAATTTTTCACTTTACTGCGAGGAGCCGCACTCGAAGTGGCCACACTATACTGCGAGCGCTAGCTGCGTTCTCCAATTACGATTTTTTAGCGAACAGACGTAAAAAGAGTACTTCGCATTTTGAATTCATTGCTGCAGTCTTACAAAGCGCGGACTCATGTTTATGCGAAATTTTAAAATCGCGATTCTCAAACATCGGCATTATATGTCAGTAATGAAAGTTATATAACGAGAATATATTGAGCGAGTCAATAATTTAGGGAAATTTAAAGAAATAAATTGGTAATCAATCAACAATCAAATGATGAAATAACAAAAATATATTACTCATAACTATACGTGTGTGAAGTTAGCATCTCAATATTCAACATCTCATAAATAAACTTCAATTTTACTTGCATCCAGCATAGTTCTACAGTTCCTAATACGTTTTTACAATAGTTCCGTCAAATGAACTATTAAAATCGTGGTTTTATAATTGAGATGCTAACTTCCGAAAACATATGATAGCATCTCACCGAATTTCGAATATTTGATCACGGAGGAGTAAAAATCCGTTGAGTTCTCCCGCCTAGACATGTTCCCTCAATAGTTCTGTCGGTTAAACTTCGTAGAAAAAAAATTAATTGTTATAATATCTCAATATAGGTGAGATGCTGATCAAAATTCGACAGTTCTGTTGATAATATTGTATTTATCGGATAGTTCTGAGCGTACTTAATCGTTTCCCGAAGAGTTCTGAAGAAAATTATTTTTAATTATTAAACAGAACTGTCGAATGCCAGCCAGCATCTCACTCATATCCTCGTAGAGACGTCTTTTTTTGGACTTTAAAAATTTATTAAAAAACAATTAAAAATAATTTTCTTCAGAACTCTTCGGGAAACGATTAAGTACGCTCAGAACTATCCGATAAATACAATATTATCGACAGAACTGTCGAATTTTGATCAGCATCTCACCTATATTGAAATATTATAACAATTAATTTTTTTTCTACGAAGTTTAACCGACAGAACTATTGAGGGAACATGTCTAGGCGGGAGAACTCAACGGATTTTTACTCCTCCGTGATCAAATATTCGAAATTCGGTGAGATGCTATCATATGTTTTCGGAAGTTAGCATCTCAATTATAAAACCACGATTTTAATAGTTTATTTGACGGAACTATTGTAAAAACGTATGAGGAACTGTAGAACTATGCTGGATGCAAGTAAAATTGAAGTTTATTTATGAGATGCTGAATATTGAGATGCTAACTTCACACACGTCATAACTATCTATCTCTAAATTATATGATGAGAATTATGCTCTATATCGCGTTTTCCCATTCGCTTTGACATTTTGACGAACATGTAATCGACGTTCGCTAAATACGACGCTACCCGCATTCCAATGATAAACACGGTTTCCATTCATTTCTATCTTCCCTTTTCGCCTCCTCCGTAAATTAGATATTGATCCATTCGGAACGCTGTTAATTCGACACGGTACGTCCATTTACATAGCGCGTTTGACTCAATCTCGAAAGTTGCTAAGCATTGCCGATGGCAGGAGGCCAGTCAAAAGCAATTCGGTGAGAGGGTGGGGGGGGTAACTTGCTTTCGCCGCGGATCGCTTTTCATACCAACGTCCCTCCGGCTTCTTCGAAATGTCAATATTCACACTAAGTCCGGCTATGCGCGCGTTCGAAGCCTCCAAAAGCAGTGTATAATTTAATAACACGAGCTGCATGTGATTTAATGTATACGTGCGAATGCATTTCGTGTTTCACCGACTCGCAATTAAACTCGCGTTTCGATTATGACGATGACTATGTGGAATTATTCATAATCCATGACAATATGCGCAAAATATCCGTCACTATTGTTACCGAATGAAATCTTTCTCACAATTTGACAGAAAAATAGTCATGAAAATTATCCTATTTTTACTAATTTTTTGTCGCGAATTATCGTTGACCAAATCAATGCTAAAAATTCTAATCAAACACATAGTTCAATTAATTAATAAATGATATTTCGTTATTTATTTAAATCGTCATAGTTTTGTCCATGAAAACTTGTCATAAAAGCGGCATGTTTAATAATACATTCTATAATATTTGTGTCTAAATATTTTTAAAGAAAGTTTTAAATGCAGTTTATTAGTTTATCAAGTTTTTCTACTTTTTGTTTGATGGAGTCAGTTTAGTTTCTAAACAGTTCATTTAATTTATAACAGATATAATAGATCTAGATAATAGGATACGTATTTATTGAGTATACTCGAGAATTCTAATAGTAGATAGGATTTGATGTACCGTTTAATTATTGAGCGCATCGCACAAAAGACGCAAGTTGTCCGAAAGCCGATGGATCGTTTGCCGACTATACTCTCGAAAGTTCCTTTCCGCCTGTAAGTGAATGAATCGCCTTTCGAAATGTCGAAGCAGGATTTATCGATAGATTCGAGAATGCGGATCCGGTGCTCAGCGGTAATCCGCAATAGAACAGCCTCTTTCGTTACCTTATATCGTACAAAATTCGGAATGAAATCCCGAATAACCGAACTATATATCCGAAAATAAAAGCAAATTTACTTTCTTGAGAAGTCAATTGCCATAAAAGTATTGCCATAAAACTTTAAGTAACTTATTCTACATTAAAGTACAATATTTTTTATTTTACTAGAACATAACATTGCACGCGCCATTTCTTTTTAAAAATATATAATATAAATTAAAAAAATACAACTAATTTAAAAAAGGATGATCTAGAGATGCTCTTGAGATGATCTTAAATAACGGCTATGAAACAACTTAAGATCATCAAAGTCTCAATGATGTTTCTGCTTCAAATGACACCATTTCCAGATCAAATGTGTGAAATTGACAAACAAATTTTAGCTTTAGTTACGTACGGAAATGTACAAAAAAGAATATTTTTCATTCTGCCTGAGACCATCTGAAGGGTTCAAGTGAGTGTGACGCATCTCGCGCTCAGAATTAACTTTCGGTGGGGAATGAGTCTCCAGCGAGTCTCAAGAAATCCGCCGACAAGCATTCACCATTCGGGGCGTTTACCGTTTACGGATTGCCTGGCAAACTCTCTCACTCTCTCTTTCTCTTTCGGAAAAAACGCTCCTGGACGAGAGCATTCATTCGGGACGAGAACCACGTCCGGCAATATCCCGCCGAGAAGAGCGTGGAGGAGCGACAGTTGGTGGGATTGCCACGCGTCGTCAGGATGGGGTTGTCGGCCGGGTCGTCGTTCTATCTACGGATATACCATTGGGTACGCTCCTAGATAGCGTTCCCCCGGGTATCGTCCGCTGGTCCTGCGTTATCTGTAGCCGTAGTAACCTTTCCCCGGCCCACCAACGCCAAACACCACCGTTCGCCGCCGTAAACAGCCATCCCCCGAGCAACCACCCTCAATGTTTGCGTCCTTCCATTCTTCCCCCCATCGACTGTCTGTCTCTTTATCTCCTTTTCTCTTTCTCTCTCCTCCTCTTTTCTTCTCTTGATTGTTTGCGGATCCACGCCCCAACATCATCGCGGTTTTACGCCATGACGGGTCACTGCATTCCGCTCGTTTGTTTCTCTCCCTCGTAGTAGGTGATTGGAACGGATAATGAATAGCATAATTAAAGGATTTCGTGACAAAATGTAGGTACTAAATTTAGATTTAGCTCAGATTTACTTTACTTTGCTAGAAGAGAAACATTTATAATAGACAGCTGCATTAATTACAATTAATGAGATTTATTATAGAATTTTTTACAGTACTAACAATAACGGTTTTAATTAAATTAATTATGTATATATTATTTTATGTTATAAATATTACTCCAAAAATATCATTTTTTCTCTTTTATGGCTACTTTTTATCCAATCAAAGTAATCATATTTGTAAGTCATTGTAATAATTTTCTTATATAAAATATAAAATAGTAAGCCTTTGGCTTTCATCTTAATAGTTTAAGGTGAAATTGATTGATTGGTTGAAAGAATAGTAGAAACGGAGTAACTTATATTTTTCTTGATATGGAAACGTCGTTTTCGTTTTCCATCTCCTGACAACACTTGTGCTCTCAACTGTTCGCTCATGCGAAGCAGTATCCGGCTGTTGCCTTGTGTTTGCACGATCATGAGTTATCGAGTTTCTGCTTTTCCTTCTTTCTCAGTGTTTTCAAGTCTGCGTGTAATTCAAGAGAAGAGCTTAATTGTGCAATTTCGTTACCGTCAATGGATGGCCAGTAAATTATTAGTATATCTCTCTAAATCAATATCTATAGATATATTTCTAGTAATCATTTAAAACACATTAAATCACACGAAATACATATATAAAATTTACGCTTATTTATTTTTTGCAATTTATATTGCATTTATATTTTATTACAGTAGAATGCAACACCATTATTTACGCGTTATTTGTTCTGCATATGTTTCAAGAATATTTATAAATTTTACATTTTATTAATACAGATATATTAAATTTGTATATATATATATATATATTCTTGTTTAATGAGTTACATATATACTATACATACACAATATATATTGTAGTATTATATTTTCAACAATTTTACAGTATTTCTAGATAGTACCTATATTCAAATAATGGATTATTTTTACCTCATTTTCCGAGATTTCCTATTTTCACTCGTTTTTCAAAAGTATTTGCATATTGTATAACTTTTATAATTGTAATGTATTACAGGTTTGGGTAGAACACTAGGCGTATTATTTCAACTCAATATGTATTCCTACTAACTGCTAGGGTTACACGTAACCAGTGCGTAGACGGCTGCGTGCCGCTGTACATACTCCATGTATCTCCATACCGGACCGGTCGCCTCGTTCATGCGCAAGTCACGCTCCGCTCACACAGACACAGACGCATACATCCCAATAATAAAAAATACATAGTTTCTTTCTCACGTGATACACATATGACAAAAAAATGTCAAGTTTTGCGTTTACATAATGAACATTAGATTTTTCACATTTGTTTTATATAATCGCACTTATTATCGCTCTGGAATATCATATGCATTTATCATTTATTGAAAAGGAGCAATCATCACAGAAATGATCAATCATGGTGAGGATTACGTATGCTTTCAGCGTGATGCATATTTCCGAAGATCCGACTCCCCCGTCGCTTAATTAAATCCGCAATTACTTCTGACTGGGCCAGCGACATGTTAATTGGCTGTGGAGCGGTGCCCCCATTTCCGCCGTGTTATCGGAGAACGTGCCGACCATTTTTCAGCGCCGCCCACGACAAATTTTCAACCACTTCGCGAAACTCTCGTCCGTCGTTCTGATAATTTAATGCGCGCCTCGGAATGGTCTGCGCTGCGATTCGCAGACGGCCAAATCAGAAAAGGTATTGGTCCCAATACATAAATGCCTGAAGACGTGTTCGATGCTAATACACTATTTTAAAAATTCGCTGTTCGTAACATATCGTTTCTTTGTGTGTCGGTTATTGTAGAATTTTACGCAAATTTCCTGCTGAATATTTTATTTTAATTAACTTATTATTATTACTTTTATTTGATTATACATTTATTTTAACTAACTTTTAATTAATTCATTACGCACGACATCGCGCTGTACGATGGTTGAGAAACAGCGAAAGTAAGGATCTAAATAGCGAAAATTAAAATGTAACCCATATCTAGTAATTTTGCAAACGTACGTCCGGAATCCTCAAAGATTTTTATCAGTAATATCATGAGAATTAAAACTCGAAACTTTTTCGTACCAAAAACCACTGAAATCCATCGGTCGCCGCTGCAAGGCAGCCCTGTTAATTAGTCGGGCCCAATTAGCGCTTTCACTCGGTGCGATGAGTAATCTTCGCTTTTCGTCGGACGCACTCGCTCCGTTTCTGGTAGCGCGTTTGAGAAAGAGAGAGAAAAGAGAAAGAAGCAAAAGAGAAAAAAAGCAAAGAGTAACGAGGATGGGTCAACGACAGTGGCTGCTATACTAATCTCTGCTGTGGGAACAATATTTCGTCGGGCGGCCATAAATTAACCTGGACCCACCGGCAACACCACCCTTTATCACGCGACGCCTCGTGACAGATATATACTGTTCGCGAACTTGTACGCCGTCTACTACCCGCGCTATGCCCCGCGTTCCACACCTCACATCCGCCCTACTGCCACCACTCGTCCCAATCTCTCTCTCTCTCTCTCTCTCTCTCTCTCTCTCTCTCTCTCTCTCTCTCTCTCTCTCTCTCTCTCTCTCTATATATATATATATATATATATGGTTCTCCGTGTGAGATTCTCTATGTGTTCCTATTTATCCGCACGCGGGTCTGAGATGTCGCCGCGGATGTACAAACAACCCCCTGCGTTGTACGGTGCTCATACCGGTTCTCCATAATCGGTAGATCCATCTTCTCCCCGGTGCCCTTCGGAGGAAAGAATGAGGATCAGAATGAAGGAGGGCAAACGGAGGATGGTGAGAGATAAGAGGAGAAAGAGGAGCGACGCGACGTCGTCGTAGCTGCATCACGAATGTCTTCTTGCAAACGAACGAGAAATAATTCGCGACGCGCGTTGGGCCTGTACAGAGTCTTCGCTCGTGGAATTTACAAGAAATGAATTTCGCTCGGGGCGCCCTTATCTTTCCATGTATGAAGATAAGCGCCGGATCAGCGAGGGAAGGAATTTTCATCGCTCATCACAGCATCGCTCTATCCAGTCCCGTCTTTTACAGTTATGAGAAGTGCAGCGATGCATCTTGCTTAGACGTTTTTTATTCCTCATTTCGGGCGTGCCGTGCACCTGTTTCGTCGCGCTCGTTTCCGGTGCTATACCAATCTCCTGTAATCGGGTGATTTATCTTTCCTCCATCTCTCGCGCATGCACAGATGCAGGGGAAAGAAAGATGGGGTCACATGAAACGTCATCGTGCCTCTTCGCGCGCCTTACAATGGACGTCATTCTCCATCGCGTTTCGCATAAACGTCGCGTTAAAAGAAGCCCCCAAACGTTCATGTGCAGCTTGGCTTTTCGCTTCAACTTGCGTTTTCGCTTTTCGCTTTGCTTGGATGGCTTTTATAGAAGCAACTAAATACATCTATGTCAAAACTGAGAAATAGAGTTTTAGAGAATAGAGTTCTCTCCAAAGGGAAAATTGTCATGCATTTCGTCGCGACATGAGAATAATTTTATGTTTATAATATCTACTTTATATTTATGCTTATTTTCAGATTACATCACAAAAGCTTATAAATAGCACTTGAACGAACTTTCGAAAATTGTCACAAGAATTCTCAAAGCGTCTTTATCTCGATATAGTTGTAACAACTAACACTCGAGTCTGCTTTTATATAAAAGCCGTCCAATTTATAGAGCGCTTCCTGCACCGGCATCCTTATTTATCGCGAGCGCGCGAATCCGAGATATTGTTACGGCTGTACCGGCGTCCCATTCACGCCGTATAAATTCCGCATAATCGCGAAATCCATCTTCTCCTCCCTCTGTGAGAAAGGAAGCAAGCAAACAGACGAGTGAAAGTGCAAGATCGCGGGCGCGGCATTCTCTCCTGCACAACGAACGGCAGCACGCAATTATGTCTCTGGTTAAGGAAGTGGACCGTCGTCGCTGGTGTGAACAATTGTTCTTACTCCGATTTATTCTACGCGAAGATATGATCTGCGGCACCGAATTCGGCTAAAATATAATATAATATAATACACTAAAATTTTTACACGTTTACTTCTAATAAAATGATTTAATTGATATATTTTTCCGGCGAAGATGCTAAAAATAATTTTCCGAATTTTGCTGTAAGAATAATATCTCTCGCTCTATAATAATAATTCTTCCATTCATCATATGTATCGTTATGGATATGACATATATGACATCTATCAGGCGAGATCTTTTCTATGTCGTTTTTGAGTTTTAAAAATTAAGAGGAATATCCACGTATTAACAACTTAAAAGTTTAATGAAACAAGTGCCAAATGCAACGAAGAGTAATTTCACGTCATGTTTCGAAATTAATGATTTCGAATACATCGTCTGTAAACATGTATTTTATTACTGTAACATACTGAAGTTTATTCGAAATTTTTTCACATTTTCAGACTTATGGATATACAGTAGCGTACAATATCGTTACGAAACCACATCTTCCCGCTAGCGAGCAAGCTCCTGGGGGATTTTTCGCCAAGATATCTCGACATCGCCGCTCGTTTTCCGTTTCCTTGACGGTATTCACTTAGAACAAACGAAAATATTTGGCCGCTTCTTCCGCTCGTCGCTGCCGTCGTCGTCAGGTTTCCTTACCCGACACAGGGGGGGATAATCGATACCGCGAAAACTTCCCCCCGTGGGAGAGGATAACACCTCTCAAGCCAACCCTGAAAGTCCTGCGTACGACGGTTCACCGGTATTCATTCCATTCAAAGGCGACCCCGCCTCGAAATCGAGGTTCTTGAAGGACTCGTCGATAATTCCTGCCTTCGCTGAGCTTCCGTTGTTCAAGCTACGAAGTCCCTCTTCTCCCTAATCTTTCTCGCTCTCCACTTTGCCTCCCCCCTCTCCCATCGCTACCATGATCTTTCCTGCTTCATCCTGACTTGTCCTTTTCCTTCTCCCTAGCCCGCGGAATCTGCCATCTTTATTCATGAGGCAAGAACCATCCTCCGAGGAAGTTGAGCGAGGATTAGGAGGAAGGAAGTAGAAAAATGCTAAACTAGTTGGATCCTGTGGGGGTTGATGGGGGTGGATGATTGCCACGGCCACGTCAGTGGCGATTCTCCCGTCGCGCATATATACATTTTTATCTCCGTCGCGAAGATCTTCCTTCATGTCCTGTCTCGTTCCGGATCTCACCTCACTTGGCCTCGCACTTCGGATTCACGTTTCCGCGCGACTTTGCTAACATATTATGAATAGAGATTACTACTATTGCCGCGTCGAGACTCGACAAAATTTGAGCGATACGGCATGTCTAGAGCGGCGAGTTGTAAGCAAGAGTTACATTAGGATCATCGTTTTTCCGGAAAGTTGAGAAGAACTCAGGAATTCCTTTCTCGTTAAAAAAATTGGAAAATAAAAAAGTTTATATAAATTCGCTTAAAATCTATGACTTTTGTTACTTTTGTGATAGCGACATCGGAAATAATGAACATTCTTTCTCGTTCATTTCTTGAAACTTAATGCTCCTTCATTTAAGAAAAGAATTTTACTGCTGGAAAAATCATAGAATTTTAATGAGCTACCTATCAGAGCTGTAAAAGTCCTTTTTCTGCATTTTAAATTAACAATGCCGCAGTAAAATACAATTTTCATTCATGTTTAGCTTTTAAAGCGCGGCGTTTCTTTCTCTCGGAGGAACAATTTTATCGTCATTGAACGGTCATTTTCGTCCTTCCATAATATATCTGACCAGAGAGAGAGGAAACTGGGGACAGGTAACCGTGCATTACCAGACGCTAATTACTAATCTCGCAACGAACCATTAACGCGTTTTCAATTGTTCCACCATTCTCCATCCTCGTCCGTTTCCAACCCCCCCGACAACTCGACGCCCTTTAATTGAACGCGTAGAGTTTTCACGGTTTTTCCCGGCTGACTATCTTCCGACGTCGTTGCACCGGCGCGGCGCCGGCGATGGGGCGGACATTCGTTCGGGATGCATTTGAACCCGGGGGTCTGGACCAAGTCCAGATTCGCTCGTTTTCTTCCGTGTCGCCTGGCCTTTCTCGCCCGGCCAAGTCCTGCAGCCGACAGGCCGATATCGCGCGGAGAATTGATTGCTATTGATTTTGTGGATCGTCGCCGAATCTTGCGGTGAATCGTGGAAATTATGACGATTCCATTTCTACATTCATCTAAAGACAAGGTTCTTTCTCTCCAGAACGAAGTTTCACTTAAAATTGGAATAAAAGATAACGATTAGAAAATGTGACGGGCGCATTGAAAAATATAATGCTAATATAAAGAAAATATAAATTTTCTGAAATATACAGAACTCATATTCAGTTTCTTCTTTTAATAACTACTTGCTTGATGTTATATTTATATAATATATTATATGAATTTGATATTTTGCAAGGAAGAAATATGAGCAATTAATGCGAAACGATAATAAATAAATGGAATAAATATATTAATTCTCCATAGCGTATCTCCCATTGCGAAAATCCACTTTGCTTTTGCTCGTTAATGAAAAGATATCGCCCTGAGATGGATCCGTTGTCATGGAACGTGGCTCGTTTTGGCGGACAATTTTTCCAAATTGCCCTGCTGGTAACGAAAGGGGATCTCGTGCACAGTGGCGTTCGTCCACGCGCGTCGGCTTTTCATAATCGCCGGCGGAATTGAAATGTACGGTGTCGAAATAATGAAGTGTGTACACGGCCGGGTACTCTCCGTGCGGGATTTGCATGCGGGGAAGACGAATGAACACGCGGGACGCGACAGCGGTCGGCGTATTAATCCCCCGATGCGCCATTCCATCCTCAGCTTGCATTGCCAAAAGGTATTGTATGTATAATTCAAAACGACGACGAAGATTGCTTGCCTAGCATAATCCAATAAGCAGTAAAATGAAAAACATTGAAAGTGTGCGAGATAGAGATAGCACGCGAGTATAAGATACCTTTAGTTTCTCTAAGATTCTTCGTGTAATTTAATCTTGATTAATTAATAAAAATGGAACAAAGAGACTGGAAAGAGTACGGCCAAATTTAGCCAATTTTTCCAACAAATGATATACCAAATTAAAACTTATTGTTAGAACAAATAAATTAAGAGTATAAAGTCTTAATATTATTCTCTCAGCCGTTTTGAAAATAAACAGTATAAAAGATTGCAATCTCAATAAAATTTAAGCTTCAATTTGATGTATCATTTATTGGAAAATTCAATCATTAGAAAAGAAGGACTAAATATTTGATGAATGAACGTTCTGTCTGTGGACGAAGATTTTTCCATGTTGATTATGCTTGTTAACTCTGTTGGTTTAATTTCTGTTGTCTTGTATTATTATATCGCCACTCCACTACATTCGATTGTCATTCGCACGTGTCAGAAAACTTATGCGAAGTTGAAATCGCTCGATTATACTTCATTATCGCTCATCAGGGAATAGGCGGAGTTTCCCACGTCTCTTGCTAAAGGTCAGACGTTTATCTTATGCCGTGACCTTCGACAGGTTCCCTCGCCTACGACAAAGGGAGGATAACGCTCGCTCACTGAGAGCCATTTGGATTTTAGGCGGACGAAGGGGTCAGAGTCGGTTGAAGACCCTTGGATGCTACAAAGGGATCTTAACAAACAGCCGTACCGTTTCCGCACAACCACCATGTTCGCTTCGTACATTCTCCCCTATTTTCCTCGCGGATTATCGCGCCAGGGAGAGGCGAAAATCCAGCTTCCCTTCTCTTCGAGGCAATTCAACGGCCGAGTTGTTAATGACCGTCTAATTTACCTGCCGTTCTCTCTTTCCTCTATTAATTTTCACTTCCTCTCTCCTTCCCTGCAAAGTTCTAATTACGTGCCTACTTTTTCCTCATTTATTCCTATAATTTCGAAATTTGACGGGTATTTTTTTGTATCTCTTTGACACGCAATAACAGTTCGGGATAAAATATATTTCCACCGCGAAGTAATAACATTATAATACACAAGACACCGCGTAAGGTGCTGTAGCGCGAAACGTCTAACTTTAAGTACACCTTTCCGGAAGGCGAAGCATAGGTAAATGCAGGTTTCGCAGGAGAAGTTTACAAGCAGGAAACTCCCCAGACGAGAGGTAGTTCCGCCTAATCCGCGAACGTTGTACGATATACGCGAAACACGAGCCTTCGGGGCTGCGAACCAATAAAAAGGAAACTTTGATAGATACCAGTTCTTGTGCGAGATCGTCTCGGCGTGACATAAAACTTTGAAGTTAACGCGAAATATATGTTAATTATTCAACGCGAAATCTTAAAAATTCTTCTCTTTATGGATGCCATAAAAAAAAGATACGCAATAAGCGAGAGGAGTGACATGTACGTTATTATTCCGCCCATTTCCACGAAACATATCTGATCTTCGAAGGGTACTTTTATCGATCATTGACGCAATCTCGACCAAGAAACCGTTGGCAATCGATAGCTCGGAGGATTCTTTCGGAGGAGTACCGTCCTCGAGATTTCTCCCCCGCTCCGCCCTTCCTCTCTCCTCGATAAACGATCATTTTGCTTTCATGATTCACGAAGCAAACGTGACACGCAATAGAAGCGCACGCTTGTGGCTGCTCGTGCTATGAATACGCTGGCTTAAACAAGAAGTATCTCGGTGAGATCTCGTAAATGACGATGGAATCACCGTTGCGCGTCGTTTGCGCCGAGAGACAGCTCGGTCCGAATATTTCTATGATAATGCCATCCCAAATGGATAGTAGTACACCCAGTAGTGATATCAATCCTGTACGTTTACCGAGAACTTTATCTCACGACCGTTTCCTTTTTTCTTTGCGTAGTTCATGTTATTAGATTAGGGAAAGAGGTGGAGAGAATTATGAATAAAAAAAGACAGTTGCCAGAGTGGTGAAAAACAAAGTTTTGTTTGTATTTGCAATAATTGCAATTGTGGAAACGTGTGTCTTAAAATAAAACTCTTTACCAATATATTAACATTTAATAAAAGAATGATATTATCATTCCACTAAAAAAGAGAAATTTCGATCAATTTGTTTTCTTGAGGATTTGGGTGGAATTTCCGAAATTCACGCGTGTTTCCGCAATCGTGGATATAATTGCGGTCCCTGCGATGAACTCGGAAACGAGGGAGCGATACGAGAGGCTTGGCGACTTTGGCGGCGAAGCGTCTCCTCTATCGACGAGCGCGATCCTTATCTCGGACTTTATGATCCTTTTAGGACGCGTCTGTGCGTTCAATCGCGGAATTTATTCGTCGTTCTCCTCCACCCTCGATTTATATATATATATTCGATATCCCAACGAAAGCCGCCCGATAGAGTCCTCTCTTAGAGGGTAATCTACCCTCCACTCGAGAAACATTTTATGACTCGGAAAGGCCGGATAAAATCGTGGCCGAGCGATAGATATCGTCCGATAGCGTATCTCGGCGAATCGACGAGAAACGAGCGGGAGCTGAACTGGAGCAGACGCGTTGCGCGTTTGTCGTACTGGTTTCGAACCGAAAAGGCGATTTATGTCGACGGTCGGGAGTTTCGTGGATTAAGAGCGGGATCGCGTCGCGTCGCGTCGCGTCGACTAATTCAGCGTCGCGTAATGAATGTCAATGGCGAGTGGTGCTTTTGCAGCGACCGGTTGCGCTATCGATCGATATGCGAGTCATTCGGGAGGATTAATGCAAAATTGATTGGCCCGCGGACCTCACCGCGTCCCGCATTATTTTTGTTAAAAACCCGTATCTCCCGTGGTCGCGCGCGAGCTGTTTAATTATAGTTGAGAAAAACTTGGTCGCCGGCGGCGAGTTACATTTAAGGAAGAGTTGAGTAAACTTAGTGAATAATTTCTACGGGTACTTAGTCAGACGTTTAATCCACGCGGGAACCTTGATTATGCACATCGTAAACTCGCTGTATAAGCGGCATGAAATATGCATTAAGCTTGAAAATCAGCGCGACACCCAGTGTATTGATTATACATTGCACATTATGTATCGTGGATTAAAGTATTTATTTTCACCAATAAATCAAAATAAATTCTCGCCTACATATCATTCTCGGTAATGTACGGCAAATAATTTCTCACGTAATAATGATGGATAAATAATTTCTTGTCAAACTGCAGGCAACCCAAATTTTACGCTGATTTCAATGAACCGTTTGTAATTAAACATACATTTAAGTACCATAGAAATCGCAAAATATGTCTCTTTCAAATTTTGCGTTTATAATTACAGCAGTAAATTACGGCGCAAATGGAAAGCCGGAGATATATGTGAATCAATATTCGATAAAAATTATCATCCGACTGTAAATAGACGTGCTGTAAAACGCTGCAATTTTCATCCGAAATTTTGCTACTGAAAGTGCACCGACATTAGTATCGTAAATGTTGATGCTTGACAAACATCAATTCACTCGAATGGTTTTTAATTTTGCTGCAATATTTATCTTGCACACTTATCCTACATTACAGCACTTGGCGTATATTAGTTCCTGCTTAATGAAATCTACAAACTATATTGTTATGCTAAAATTTATTAGAATAGAATCGAGAAGACTAAAGTTCTGTGTAAGATACGCGGAGAAAAGGAAATTTCATTTCCGCATATTGATAATTAAGTTTTTGTCAGTATGACCAATGTCGTGGTTCTTCATTTGCTGATATTTAGTGAAATCCGATGGGCAATCCTCGTTAAACTCGACTCCTCTACAATGCGGAGCCGATTCGCTCTTCATACAGTATGAAGCGTGCGTCAACCACAGCCGTCAAAATGGTACAGGCCGCCGCCCGTTGATTGGCTATTACGTGTCAGCATTGTCTGCGTACTTGCAGTGTATTGTACGCTGTAGTATGTTTACAGGAATTACTCCGGCTAAATCGACAAAACAGACCACAGGCGGAATGCAACCCAGCGCGTAATGTATCACTGTAAACTTCGAGGACGTCGCCAAGGTATCAGCCGGTTGCGATCTGGCAATACGGTCCGGCGGAACAAT
The DNA here is from genome assembly GCA_928718305.1 of Tetramorium bicarinatum. Taxonomy (NCBI): domain Eukaryota; kingdom Metazoa; phylum Arthropoda; class Insecta; order Hymenoptera; family Formicidae; genus Tetramorium; species Tetramorium bicarinatum. Next base: position 6,890,887 of record OV788319.1, on the reverse strand, counting down.
ACGGTTCGGTACCATTTATCTGACTGTTCCGCGTCGCTTCGCAAAAACTGTATACACACTATGCGATGCTAACACGCTGGTTTCCGAGCCATCGGCGGCGAAAAATCGTGCCAAACTATCGCGCGATGACTCTGTTCATCGGAATAAACAATTACGAATTAAAAAGATAATCAACTATCGGATCATCAAGACAATCGAGATGAGGTAGAATAGTTGGCGATAGTAAACGCTATTTATATTAAATACCGAGAGATATTTTGTTATTTATACATCCGGATTGAAATATCTTTACTTCCGCCAGGCGAAATACTCCCCGACAAAGTTTTAACGTTTATCGTTAAAATGTCCACTCGCTCTCCCGGAATAATCTTACACGCGGAATAAATTCGGCGCGTTCGGTATCGTTGGATGCGTCGGATTAATAATCGAACGAATCCAAGATAGAAATGGAAGCGTGATTCACCGCGGTTACAGGCGGCGGCGTCCGCGGCAACAAGCAACGTTGTCCCAGCAGCCGCGGCTTTTAGAAATTCTTCCCTGTGATAGCAACGGGGGGAGGCCCCGATGCGGCCACCGTAATCCAAACGCACTTTGACGATATCGCCCGGCTCTCTATTCCGATGATTAATCCGATTTTGGCCCGCCACAGAAGCAACGCGGGAAAAAAGCCCAGCGGGCACCTCGATACCGTCGAGCTTCCGTGTCTGATAAAAATCTCCCGACCCTCCCTGCTCTGGTCCTCCATACACGCATCGCAGAATTCAATGGTCGAACTGCCTGCAAACCGTCTCGACAATGCGCACATTCGACGATGACACTTTGTTCGTGTCGATCGTCCGGGTAACGGTTACGTGTCCGCGTTATGGTGGTGCCCGGGCGCCAGCAAAAATCAGTCGTTATTTTTTATATGCGCTCTAATTTCCCCGGCTGCGCCGCGCGCGCGGTTCATGTTCCCGGGTATAAAACCGAGTATCATCGCCTATGCAGCGCGATATCTCTTTTTTTTTTTATTTCGCACATTCGCGTTTATTCCGCACTTTTGCCACCGTGCTCGGCACAGTGATACACCTCTACTTTTCTGTTCGTTCAGTATGTCGATTGCGCGCGGCGCGGACGCGCTGACCATCTCTACTTTAATTGATGATTAGACTCGTTTGTTTCTCCCCTTTCACAATTACGACCTTTCGAAACGAACGACAGAGGAATATTTCTCGGAGATTCTTTAAAATTCTGCCAGAGTGAATCTCGTTTGAAATTGGCTAAAGGACGACACGTTGGTATTTGCAGTTCTCTGCAGCCTGATTTATCGCGCTACAATTTTCAGCTCAGAGTCATCGAGTTGGAAATTCAGTTTTTAAAATCTGCAATTTAAAGTACGCGCAACTTTCCGACACTTCTCTCCGTCGCTTCTACCGTTTCCAATATAAGACCTTCGATTGCACAGAACGCCGGGATATCGCCCTCGATATAGTTTCATCGATGGTCCCGATACGATATCGAGCTTCTCGTGCTTTCTGGCTCGTCGATCGGTCGCGGCCCGATCGTGAGAATTTTATGAGAAATCCAGCCAATGCAGAACGCGGCCCGAATTCGGAAAGCAGTAGTCGGCCGCGTCGTTATTAGAAGGATCGGTTTCCGCCGGCGCCGGCCGATAAAGGACGGCGAGGACATTAACGAGAAGACGAGAAGCGGCCTCTTACATCGCACGATCGCCCTTCTTCGTGGCTTCGAGGGGAGGCCGAGACGGAGAGAAGGGGGAAGGTCACGGCGAGATCGTCTCGTCACGCTGGCCCGGAGAACTTCTCGGCGGGCACTCGGCTCACGTACTCGAGCGCCGAGGTGCCAGGGGATTCCCGACCACAATTATTTTCGGCTTAGGCAGAGAGCAAGATTGCCCGAGTCTGACACCGCGCGATCGCGCCGTCGGACAAGGTGGATTAATGCGGACGTAAGCGTCGCGAGGAGAAGGAGGAAAGGGTTCGCCGCCGGACTGGCTCCTCGAACGAACGTGTGAGAAAAGAAAAAACTAATTAATCCTAAAGCTGCGTCAGGAGATTTTTTTTCTCTTTGGCACCGCTTTGGAATCGTTATCGATATTTCGCGTGAGTTAAAGTTACGATTGTAATCTTTGATTTGATCATCTTTCTCATAAACGTAGGATGCATGCAGCATCATATCTACGTGTCGTACAGTTATTATTTTTTTTCTCGCTTTAGAGTATTTTACGAGCGAACCACTCGTAAATATTATGGCACGCCGCCGATATTGACGTCGCCGTGTCAAAACGCACATTTGCGTAATTCGTCGTGTCACGATTCTCGCATCGTTGCACCCCGCCGGAAAAAAAGAAGAAAAAATATCAATAGCGACGGGGTTACATCCGGCGCGCGTTGCATCGGACTCGTTCTCTCTGTCCGTCTCCCCTCTCTCCCTCTATCCCTATATTTTTCTGTATCGGCAAATAAAAAGTGGTAGATACTTTAGTGACGAACGATCCGCGTCCGGTACGCGTTACGATTTCGTGTCGGGCATTCGCGCTTTTCGCCTGTCCTTCGACGCGTCGTATAAATTCGGGGGGTTGGGCGTAAAAAGTGGAAGGAAAAAGTATGCGCTCTCATCCTTCTGTCGGATGTGCGAACCGACCGGACGTACTAAAGTCGAAAATATTTTTCAGATTTATCCTCGCGGCACATAAAACTTCAGCCACCCGCGAGAATCTCGTCTCTTTCTGGCGAATCAATCGCTTGTGATAATTTATGAATGCGCCTCTCGTTTGCGTCTGATGTACGTGCGTCTCGTTATATGTAGCCCCGGGGATGTATTTATTACGGAGCACTAATTCTCGATGTCAAGGAAAAGAGCCGTAAGAGATATTATGTTAATCAGCGATCGCTTTGATGAATTATTTAGTTTCTCTACGTGCAATTCAACGAACATGCGTATTGTTGATTTTTATAATTTTTATAATTTTAATAATTCGATGACCGCATTTCTTATACTTTTTACTATATTATATTTTTATATTCAAATATCGAGCTAACGAAGGATAATATGCGCTTGTTTTTAAACGACGTATCGTGACACTAGCAAGAGAGAAAAGCATTTTGCGTATTTGCTTCTCTGTCAAATACGAAAAAATAAGAGAAATATCAAATAAAACATCAAGAAGTTCGTAAACGCGCCGACCGAATGGATACGCTATTAATAACATGGCGACAGTATCGTAATTACGTTCCTTTCCCCGATTATAGGGTGCGTTCATTGGATTTCCGCTTTGTGCTCCGCTGGCAATGAACTGCATCGTCGTTATCTTAGCCGGTTTTAAATCGAATGACGATGCTCCGCCAAAGCACTCCTCCATTTTCGGTGTAATGAAGTCCAGAGTGCTAACCGGCATCTACGGCACGCCAAATGTGGCTGATCTATAATCTATCACAATTATACTGATCTATCATCAACTGTGCGGATTGCTTTCAAGAATATGCTCTTCTCCCCCTTCCTTCTCTCTTTCCATTGCTCTAAGATATTAATTATTGTACGCTGAGCAATAAATTATTTTTTCGCAAAGTCTAAAGTTTCCTCAAACTTAATTTAAAATCAGATTGCCAAGCTCAAAATCTCGGCAACGTCCGCTCTCTCGCGGCATAATAAACGTCAAAAAAATATTTTTCGCGACCGCCTTCGACGGACGGTGCATAAATCATCATGGCGATCCGTGATGTAAGGCGGCCGATCGTGCGAGGCAAATTGGAAGTTGCGAAGAAGCATCGGACAAAGTGCCCTCGACAATGCGGCCGATATATCACCTCGATAAATCAACGCTTCCGCGTCATGCCGTTCACCGGAGAGAAAAAAAATGAAGAGAGGTTACTTTTCAAGGCAAATATCGGCTTATTCGTCGGCGCGTGAGGATCGTATTACATTATTAATATATTATATTTGGCACATACGTGGTGAGGAAATGTAAGCGTACAAAATACTTGATGTTCATATAAGCTTGATTGTATCATTATTTTATACATTTATCTCTCTCTTTTTCTCTGTTTTTTCTTGGATTTTATTCGCTCGGCATATCCTAGACCGATCGATATTCCCTCAAGCTTTCGTAATACAAGAGTAGGAAGGTTAAAAAGGATACACGTCATCGTGCAAGTCACGGAAGAAAGAAAAGTATTAAAGACATGGATTTCAAGAACCACTCAGCCCCGCTATAATCCGCTCTCCCATAACCAACTCCCTTTCTCTCTCTAAATACAAGGCGCCCAATTTCTTTTCGCTGTTGCTCCTTACCCAGTGTCGCGTCGTATCATTCCGTACAGGGCAATCTCCGGAGCGCCGGGAAAAATTTCGCAAACAAACGAGGTCGTTATCCTGCCGCAGGAAGCGACCGGGAGAATTAAGAAAAAGCAGCGTTTTAGGGATGGGCGGACTGCCCCCGATGAGGGGTGGTGGCGAGAGAAAGAAAAAATTCGATAGAGGAGGGGCACCCCACGGAGCACTGTGCCGCCCATTTACACAGGATATTATTTTCCATGGGATGCGACGTGGACCGAATGAAAACGCCACGGGGCGCTGATGTGTCGGAGGAGGACACACGAGGAACAAACAACCACAAATGCTTGTGTGTGAAGGAAAGGGGGTGGTGTAGGAGAGAAAAGAATAGTGGTTTAGCATCTTTGCAATCGAACAGAACATCTCTTTTTCCAAACTCGCACTTTTTCACATCTCGCGATTTCCATCGTTGCTTATTATCTATCTCTTTTGTCTTCTTCGTCTTGTCGCCTTTTTTTCTCCTTTTTTCGTTATTCATGAATGCGCTTTGAGAACGAGAAACGTTTTCGCGAATTGCGGATGTTGCTCAAGTGAAGCGATCTAATGAAAACGATGCGATTAGGCGATAGAGAAAAAGAAGTCACATAGAATGAAATGAAATTAAAAGTTGGATTGATTTACAGTAATCGCTGTTTTACGAAATAAAAAAAGATCTACTAATTTTGGAAATTTTCAAAATAGTTCAAACGCTATTAGATGCAATATATCTATTTATAATTCTTATCATATTTTTTAGACTGAAAACAGTTTTGAAAATTTTAACAAGTTTTTAATTTGCGCAGCTGATGTGGCTTTTATAAATCGAAAATATAGCAATAAAATATACGAATGATAAAATAAAAGTAATAAAAATAACAGTACAAAATTTTCGTCATTTTGTTCGGGAATCAAAGCGAGAGTTCTTTTTGTCATCGGTTTCATAAAAGTTTATTGGAAAGAATGGCAAATCTGGCGTCGTTAAGTCGAAATAATTATGGGACATCAAGAGCTAGGATTAAATTCTTTCTTTTTCCATGCCAAAATCAACCGTTTATTGAACAGAAATGCAATAAGTTACAATTATTAATTATTACAATTATACAATTATTAATACAAATAGCTTTACATTATTAATTTATATTTCCTAAGCTGTTTATATCTTTTATTGCCTATATATGTTAATTTTCGAAAGATTTTCCTAATTGCCATATCGCGTAATCTAAGACGGAAATGAATATAATTACCGTGACTCTTGTTATATAATAATTTATACAATATTTATTACATGATATAATTTGTTTGGAGTAATCTGAGTCGAGTTAGTATCGCGTTACATAATAATAATTGAAGCCGGCCAATCGATCAATCAGAGTCCGCTCGAGTCGTCTCGGAGGAGCTCGAACCATTTTCTTCTTAGCCTCCGATTCTCCAATTTCTGCTGGCAGTGATGACGGGGGATTAGCTCGATAAACGTTACGGCAACGGAGAAATCACGCCGATTTATACGACGGCGCTTCCAGGAGTCATGCTAATGCTCCGAGAGCTAGACGTCTTTACCGCCGTCCGCCGTCGCTGCTACGTCTCGCTTCTATTCCCAGTAAATAAGTAGCTCAAAAGCCTTCGATCGGCACGAAATTACCTTTCGCATTAGGAAAGGGGACGGCCGAACTTGGGTGAATTGCCGTGAGCGCGAGCGCGAAACGACGGACGTTTATTCCCGTTCATTCGACGAGACGCGCGCCACTGCAGTAACCCCTTGGATTTTCGTAATACTCGTAAATCGTGCGATCTCCTACCACACTTATTTATATATGTATGTATACGCAAACACACATACGCGCGCGCGTGCAGTCTAACGATGCTGGATACGAGTTAGTTTCTATTTTGGGTTTCGAGAGAAGGAGATCTAAAGAGAGTCAAACTCGCGGTCTCCGTAACGCTAGTTTTACCTGAGAGAAGATATATTGAAAGTGATTATCCGGATCTTGCGGTAAACCTCGAGTCGGTCTTCCCTTAGTGGATCTTTTAATTCTCAGTGTTAAAATATTTTAATTTTAATAAAATATTCAATCGAGACATAAATTCAGTTAAAATTAAAAAATAGACCGTCGTGTGATTATACTCTCAAGATTTATCGAATCCTTTCAATTTCTTCGAATATCCAATGATTAATTTCTTAGCTTATAAGTTCTTGTAATTGCATAAACATTCGCGGTTTCTACATTTGACAGAAACCGGGAGACAGAGAGAAACTAGCAATTTAAATGGAAACTCCTGGATAGAAGTTATGTGTGCGATCGAATACAGGAAAATATCTCTGACTTGTGGTTGCATCTTATGAACGACAAAGCTGCTTATCGCAGTGTCGATATTTCGTAAATTAACTGTCGAATTCAGTTTCACCGGAGGCGAGATAAAGTTGAAAGGATATAATGGTATTGACGCATCTGGCACAGCTTATTGAATATCGTGCCGCTGTGAGGATTGAGGAACTCCGGTATACATCCGCGAGCTATCGAATAATATTTCGATAATGGCCGAAGCGCATTTCGCAATAACGCGACGCTCGTACTGTAAATAATTCTTTTGGATTTTCGCTGCCAAGCACGAACTCCAAGTAGTCTTTTGATCTTAACGTGCGTTGCCAAAATTATATTTCAATTTATATTTTAAAACTGGTATAAGTTTAAGTAGATACGGTTCGCATCTTTATCGAGTTTTGAAATTTTATAACGTAAAATTGTTTCGTCAGCGAACCCTTCATTTTTCAAGATTGATTCAACGAAAAAAAATTTCAATTAGCCCAAGCTTGATATTGTAATTTAAGTACAACGCGGAATTTAATTGTTGTTCGCTGTAAGCTGCTTTTCATCCTTCTTGGTGGTAAATTCAATTTTGCAAATCCTTTATGCTGCTCTGGCGGTTATATAACCTTCGTAAAATCTCTGCTGGTAATTTACAAACACTTGTGAATTGTACTTGACGTAACGCTCTTCGCGGGTCATTGATACGAAGACGTTCCATAAAGAATAGAAAATATTTGCGAAGTGAACTTTGTTATTCTACAGAAGGAGTCGGAAATCTGTCATCGTGAATCTATTATTCAGAATTTTCTTCGGACAATTCTGTCAACGACATTCAAGCGATCGAGTCTACCTCGAATATATCTACCGCTAAAAAAGAGATTTATTATTAATTGACTGTGAGACGTGAGAAGATAAGAATTCTATTTCTAGAACAGTGTTCGGAGTTTACGTTAATTTCCCGATGGACGTTATCTTTAGCGCTGGTTTGTAGAGTCAGTCTTCAGGTAGTCGATTGAGCGGAAATTACCCTTCTCGCGGGCAATTACCGTACATTACATTTGCCGGAAGTTTATCTCCCCGTAGAGCATTGTGGGCTCGTCGTGTCCGCGATAACGTAACGTTGACGTTAACGCTAACATCTCGCCGGGATATACAAAGCATATCTCTGTAAGATATTTATTCGCGTATTCCATTACATGTACACAAGTCAATCAGCAAATTAAATATATCGTTAGTTAACACATAATTATTCAAGTTTAACAATTATGAAATTATATTTGGTTTGTGTTTAATTAGGCTTTTATCTATCGATTGTATTATTCCGATCAATAATTAATTTGTAATACACATTATTACGTTATGTCAAATTAATCGATAATCATGTATGTATACTAACGAGAAAATTAGATTTGCTTCGCTTCAGAATCTATTGATGCGAACACATTGATGCACTATGACTCCTTCTCATCTTCGGCGAGCTCTCTCTCTCTCTCTCTCTCTCTTGTTACGATTTGTTCTCGCACGTCTGCGACGGTAAAAAGGGTTACGCTTCCCCTCACGTGTACGCTCGAGAAAGAAGATAGGTACTCTAAAAGAAATTAAAAGTTCCTCCTTTCATCGGCGGAACCGGCTAATGTATTTACGATCCTCTCGCGTCGGAAAGTTATCCCTTTCCGCGTTAAAGTACTGCTTTCGATTATTCGCGCGCGCACGGATAGGAAGAAGCCTCCCGCGAGAAGTCGGTAATTAAATTGCTTGATTAACGCTGATAATTATTCCACAAGTTCCACCGCCGGAAGTGCGGGAGAAAGAGAGAGAGAGAGAGAGAAGTGGAGCGCTAAGAATTTCCCGGGAGGTCGACACGGCGAGTTGCTGCCGAGAAAATCTCAGAGTAAATTTGTCCCTGGCAGAGGGACAATATTTACGCGGATATTAGATAATTGGTACATTCCGGAGATTTTCGCAAATGCTTCGAGGGCTTTTTAACCCTTTTCGAACAATCGATTCTTTCGAGTAGGTTGCATTAAGTTCTATTTTCGTGATTATAGGTAGGAAAATCTGAAATTATACAGAATGCATAGAAAAATTATGAAACAAAAGGCTAAAGATGATTTTGTTTAAACCAATTGAAGTTCGTGTGAAGATTGCAAATATGTAACAATCTCTAATTGAAAATATGTAACTATATTAAATGTGTTAACACTTGAGTCATCACAACTATAATTTCTTTCGCAAAGTTTAGATATTTGAGAAAATGGAAATCCATAATCTAAATATCTTTTTAAAAATCTCAAAAAGAGTACTGAGATAGAAAAGGCAAAGCACCGTTAGATATTGTAAGCCAGCTGATTCTGGCGAATTACAATCCGAGAATATTCCGCTGTTTCGGTCGCTTTTTCTCGCCGGCGTGCTGTGAAAAAGCGGATGGGAGATAGGTGGTTTCCTCCCCCACGTTCGAAGGGATATTGCCGAGACTGTGCAGAGGCGCGAGGATCTTCGCACCGTTAATCATTCGTGACACGTACGTGGCGGGATTTAGCAAATAAATGAAATTATTACACGACGGAGCCGGTGTTGCCGGAGTACCAGAGGCAGCTGCTATTGAGGGGGAGATAGAGAGAGAGCGAGCGAGCGAGCGAGAGAGAGAGAGAGATGCAGGAAAGGACGAACTGGCAGGATCTTCTCTAGGTTATATAGTGAAGCGTGATGAGCCGCCATTTCTGTCCGGTAGACGTGCCGGGTCGGTAGCTACCATTGTCGAAATATATCTACAGCCGAAAGGCGCACGGAGAACCCTGGAAGAAATAATTTCGACGTACGGGACGATTAAGCCCTTCCGAACGATCGATCGTACTTTCATTTCGCCACACGCATCTTCATGTTATTTATTCTCTTTGATGCTCCATTTTGCAGAAAAGAGACAGAAATTAAAAAGTTCGAAAAATATTATGTATGTCCTTTTCAAAATTGCATCGGATTAACAATAATTTTATTTTAATTACGTATTATTTTTTAACTGTAGTAATTTTAACGTTTTCTAATGCAGACACAATGGTTTATTAGCGAAAAGATTTCATAATTTTCGAAACTTTCAAATGGATGGTTGTTGAAAAGGAAACTAATTTGTAGTACGCGGCGATTGACCTATTTTATTTCTGTCGTTTAATCCTATTCTCTCAATGTTTCGTAATCGCGCGCGAACTTTTTCCATTTTCGCGCTTATTACTCGTCCCGCTATAGCGAGAAAACGGCCGCTCGCAATTTCCATCATCGGAGAAACGAATGACACATAACAACGAATATTGTCGCTCCGTTGTATGATTATGCGCCGTTATAATTAATGAACGATTACCGTAAGCGGCTTATATTGATTTTCGGTCCATCATAATACACTTATCACTACATTTGACAAAATAATCAGTGGCATCGATAACGGCTTAATTAACATCTCATGTAATTATAAATATGTGAGCGGCACGAAACACAGACGGATGAGATTCTCACGATTTGCCGCTCGACTAATGAGCACACATGTAGCCGATTATATTGTTGTCATTGAATCAAACCCCACAATTACAAGTACATGGAGCTAAATTCTCGCTGTACAATTACCTTTTAGGCTTATAATTATTTCTACTGTCATGATAACTCTATGAGAACAAGCTATTTTTTTTTATAATTTAGAGCCAGGAACATATTCGGTTTTTTATACATTTGAAAGTATATTATGTCTAAAATGTTTTAATGCCAAGAACATAAATAAAAGCAAGTATTTCTTGACATTCTGCTGGTAACAAGTACATGTTCGATAACATCATTATTATAATAAATTTTAAAAGCATTTGACGTGAATGCACATGATACTGCTGACCATTAACGTAGGAAAATGTTAAGAAAAGCATGAAAAGCAACCAATTTTAATATCGAATATACAGTAAATATATTGATTAGAATATAATAAGTATTATTAAGATAAATTACGTGCATGTGTCTCTCAGACAATTGCGTGATCGTTACCTTCGGATCACATCCTCGATGTCATTTCATCAATTTGTGATGCAAACACGCGGAGTCGAACGTCGTGGAAAGAAATTTTACGCGCTCGGGAGCCTAAGGAAATTCGTATATTACATGCAAATCCTATAGCAGAAGGGAGTAGATCCTAAACGAGGGTAGCAAGGTCGCGTTGTACAGAAAGCAAATTTTTTTTCCATTTCCCTTCACAATCCATGATAATTTATGATCACCAAAATTTCATTTCAGGAATAAAATTATCGTGACAAACATTTTCTAAAGCTCGTATTCTATTATAATTTTCTACCGTGCAGAATATCTGGAAAAATTAGCTCGAAGATTTATTTTTATCTTAAATTCTCATATAGATTTACACGCATTTCCTGGAAATTAAGTTAATATTTGCAAGTAGAACATCATAAAGATCAAGCATAAATATTACGTTTTTATCGTCCATAATGTGCAGATATTAAAAAAAATATAAATCGCGACAAATGTAATAATATATAATTATGTTCTATAAAAATTCTATAAAAATAAAGAGAAAAGAATGTGCATCACGCTTAAAGGCAGTACGGCCGGAAGGAAGCATACATCTTCGTTTGTAACTTTTCTTCAGTAACTCGACTAGAGCAGCGAAAACTGAACGAGCTTTTGTGTGCAGTTTTGCGTGTTCCCTGGCGGTATTGTTACGTATCAAGACGAAAGAAAGTGCCGCGATTCCCACCGAAAGTGCGAAACTTTATCGCCGCGCCGCACATTGTCGAGCCTGACTGATGAAGACGGAGGGACGCGATAAAAAGACGAGCCCCGGAATTTACGAGGAAGAGCGTTGCAATCGCTGCTCGTCACGGTATTCCGCACTTGGCATTTCGTGCGGGAGTAACGAAGATGATTGTACATTTCGATAAAGTCAACTTAATGCGACGATGACGAGTGTCGTCGGGCCCGACGTCGTCTTACTCTACTTGCTCTTTTCCACTTACCTCTTACCTCGATATTCTCTTTCTTTCCTCTTTGCTCTTCCGCCTCGCTTTTTTCATTCTTCATCCCGTGGCAAGAAAACGCGGTCGTTTCGGTCCCATAACAACGAGACCGAAATCGTACGTAGAATTTATATGCCGCTGCTACCACGGGCTGCTCGTCGAGATACGACCCGCTATTCTTCACGCCCAAATCCCCGGACTCGCGAACGGCGCGCGCGAGCGAGCGACGGTGGAAATATTTTATCTTTATTTAATCTCGCCGCTTGTGCGTCGCCGCGCCAGATGTATACGGATGATTTTTATTAGAGCCTGCGAACGTGTACTTTTGCCGCGCGCGGTTTTCTTTCCCGGCATTTCGCGCTGAAGCTGATTGTTAAAAGATGGGTCCGTTAAAAAAGGAACAGAGATATTTTGGTTTGCAAATATTTCCTTTACATACGACGTCGTTTTTATCTAGAACTTGAGTGAAATTTATTCTTCGAAAGGGTAGAACAACCATAGCAGAACCGCGAAGATAAATCTCATGTATCTATTCATGTTCGGCTATTCATGTGCATAAATTTTATACACTGTGACATTTACAAGAACAATATCGGTAAGAGAAATGTCAATTCTTTAAAGTTTAAATTACTTCTAGATCTGCTGTGTTTCTTGAAAAAAGACAAACTGTAGATATCTGAAAGTTTCATAAAACGCATATGTTCAATTAAGCTTTGGATTGTTTATAATTTGTATCAGAATTTAGATAGTGTATGTGTTTATAATTTTATATGCTTTTAAGATAAAAGTACTCGCACATATATCTAAACCTGGGTATTGTTTTTATATTGATCTTTAAATATAAATATTTAAATTTGTAATTATAAACATATACATACATTTAATATGTACATGTATTCTATGTTGAAAGTTTGCGTATTTAAATACGAAAAAAAGAAAAATATCCAGATTTAATTGCATGTTCGAACATTGATACTTTTAATACATAAAACAATTCAGAATACGTACATATATAAAATATTTCTATTAAAGCACGTACATACATCGAAGTGACATGAAAAATTAGAAATAAAAACACGTTAGGTTTCTATCCTGAACGCGAATTATAGATCGTCTAAAGTGAACTTTCAAAAAATAAAATAAATACGGGGCGTTCGAAAATAATGCTTTTTGCTGCTGAAACAGTTTATTTTTTGACGCGTTCACATCCCTCCGGGACCATCGATCGCATAGGATATTTGCTGTATTGCCAACCCGAGGGAATCGCGTGACGCCCGTCGGAGCACGAAGCATTTTGTTAACCATACCCAGCTCTGCTGTTTTATGTGGATTCGTGCAAGTCCCAAGCGTGCCCACCATCCTCTCCACGCCGGTGTATATTAAACGAGAAGAAATAGATTAACAGAACAGCGACATTAATATGGATAATCGCGTAAATTTGCATGAACATTAATTCGCGCGCCATTTAGCCCTGTCACTATAATATAGCGCGACAACGACACTCGCACCGCCACGACAGTACAAAATTATGTTAGCTTCACATCAGGAACACTGGCATTATTATCAGCCCTATGACGTGCTATTCAGCTGATATAAAAGTTAATATTATTACTAATGCACACTTTACTGTATCACTCATTTTACAAGTACAATTTACAAGTGCGAAAAAAGAGCCGTAATAATACAACCGTAATAAGAATTATATAAATAGTAAAAACTTCCGAGTAAATTAATTGGAGGAAATACCATTTTCGATTTACCATTTCTCTGGATATTGATATTCTAATAATAACTTTGTGTGAATTTTGTATACTTTTTCCCAATTCTGTAAACTGCACGCTTCGTTGTCGGTCTTAAAATACAATTCCTTGTTGAAACAGTAAATTCACATACTTAAATCGATTTAATTTTTGATGTTAACAAGTTATTTTTAAATCACTGCAAAGTAGAAACTTTGCCTTAATTATAGCAACTAAACTAAATTATATCAATTATGTAACCTAATTTAATTTAACATTAAAAGATAGGAATTTTTCGATAAACCATTAAGCGAAAGAATATCGAAAACAGAAATTTTAAATTTAGTAGAATTTAGTAGAATTAAAGGTTTAGCAAAAGTTCAATTCGGACAGTATTTTTAGTTCAATATCTGTAATAAGATAGTGTTAAGAGTTTTGTTAAAAAAGAAATCGCACAGCCTTTTGATTTCTGATCCGTTTATTTCACAATTTCCATCTTTTTAGACAGACTGGCAATGTCCCAGGCTGATCAGTCGAACAGCAGTCGATCGAATAATACAATTGGATAATACACAGCCTTGGCTGCGTCGCTTTTTTTTTTGCATTCATTAACCCGCGACGTATACAAGCAGCCTCGGTATATCCCGAGGGCTGGCTCTATGCTAAACAGGATTAGGGGGTCACAATGGGACCCGGAGCCCGACGAGGTCAGGACTCCTTAATAAGATTCATTGTGTTCGCGCTCTGGCTCACGCTCGGACGCGATGCGCATATCCCGCGTAAAAGGAGTAAGGATAAAAAATATTTAAAAAAAGGCGGAACACCGCGGAAAATCTCCCTCGCGGAAAGCTGTTTTTCGTGCGTCTATAACGCAAACAGCCAGCGCGCGTCGCGCACACCCGCCAAGCACAAAGCTATTTTGAAAGAGAAAAAGCGAGGGTATTAAAATTCTCATTCGCAGGGAACGCCCGTGGCGAAAATTAGACCCACGTTCATCGAACAGTCAAGGAATATTTCAATCAAATTAATTAATTAATTTATTTTAATCGCGCGCTGATCCGTTCGATCCGATTTGGATTAATAAAAATTCACGAAGGTGACAATCGTGAAATGGAGCATCCGCGTTTCCCCGGTGAGTAACATCGAGATCGCGTTACGGCGACTTGCAAAAAGTCAACGTCTCGCGAGGTTAATTATCTGCACGGAACAACCATAATGCACAAATAGGTAAACGCACGCTTGTATGCGCATTACCGGGGTTGTCGAGTGCACGTGCTGCGGCACAGTATGCTGCTAAAGAACGCGCCGCCGTGCCGCGCCGGAACGACAGCTTGCACCGACCGGAGATTTTCTCGGTGTCAGTGAGCCCGGGTAACGGCTGGCTTCCGGCACAGCCGGAAATGGAGCGTGGTCGCCTTTCTCGAGGGAAGCTCGCGCCAACAGATCGGAAGCGGTCGTCAACAGCGTCTCGTCGACGACGAAAGCTTCACGTTACCGGTTCACCAGATCTCATAATGTCAGATAATTTAAGGAAAAATCTCACAGCATGCCGTAGCTTGTAAAAGATATTAATTTACGTGTAGATATACATACATTTCTCAAGAAGCTTGAAAGTTCTTTATAGAATTTCGAATCCCTTATACATGTATTTTAGTAGATTTAATATCTCTACTTGTAAAGTCAAACCTGAATCGAAACTTTGATTATGATAGTGTTTGAGTCTTCCTCAATTCGTTAAGCCGATAGTAAATATTTGGATAAATCTCAGCAAGTATGCAACACACCTTCAAATCATCGCCATCATCTTGGACTTTCGTTGTTGTTCCAAAGTACAAAACTTGCTAGTACTTCAACGTTGAAGTAACGGCGTTCCGTCTGAACGCGAGCGGAAATTTGAGATCTTCGTCTCGCCGTGGGAGAAAGCGGGAATAGTTTGTCGATAGCTGCCGTTAATTACGATCACCGATTATTGATCAGCTCTAGCGCGGAATAATCCGGGCGGGGACAAAGCGTCGTAAAAAAAAAGCAGACGGCTAGCCTGGTGGCTGGGTAATCGATAAATTAACGCAAACAGAATCCGCCCGAGACAACAGCGGCAAGAACGGCTTCACCGACACAACAACAGCGGCAACTACAACAGCCGCCTGAACGGCCGAATGGCCGCGGTGTTACCCGGAATTACACGCGATTTTAATCGCGTGTTGGTTTCACTAAGCCGTCGAATATGGCCGGCGATATATTAATGAGTGTCGCGCGCGCGCTGCGGCGAATCCTAAATACAGGAAGTGTGTACTGCTTTAATTGCCGCCAACGGTGACTCCGGTGCCCATCTAACGAGCATAATTAATCGATAATCCAGTCGGGCCCTCTCCCGGATCCCGCATAAGCGCCCTCGACGCCGCCGGCTACACGAAACGCATAATCCGATATTAATTTACGTGCCCGGCTCATTATGGTACTTGAGAAAATATCTGCTATTTCGTAAACAGCCGATTCTGGCCCCCGGTAATTAACCCCCCGCGGGTCGACGTTCTAATTATGAGGTGCCAGATAAAAAGCATGCGTTCACGGATATTGGCTTGTTTCAATGTGCGTCCCTCTGCATATAGTTATAATAAATTAATAATCGCGCGCATTACCGTGTTATTTCGTGAAATGAAACGGAGTTGAGTGGATTAATGCTTTATTCAGAGATAGTAGAATTATTTTCCTTTTTTATTTTTTATTTTCCATCGTTGATGAGTGGCGAAAGCATCGCGATGATAATTAATTCTCGAGCGGTAACAAAATATTTGCACTGTTGCGAAGCCATCTGAATCCCTCTTACCTCGATTAAAAAAGAAATTTTCCAGCATGAAACAAGCTCTTTTCAAATTTTACGTGTTTATTTCTCATAATAAATGTAAGGCAGTAACAAAAAGCCGCGTTAACTGGTGATTAATATTGGCCATATGCGTTTCATTTCATTTAACCAATCCTTTATCTCGTTCAAATTTGACCCGCGAACAAGTTATTTCTGTAATAAAAACTTTGAGAAATTTATTTTTATCTCTGGATAAAATTTTTATAAAATTAATTGCTCGAAATTTTAAACGGCTACGACATTGCAAAGATAATTTCCAAATTATCGATTATCAAAAGTTTTATGGTTATAAATTATCTAAAAAAAAATAACAGTTAAAACGTAGAACACTGGAAGAAGAAATATATTTGTTTGTCTAATTTGTCCACGCATCTCCTTATCCGATCTTCGAACCGTAAAATAAAATTGGTCATTGATTGCGCTATTTATTTGTCGTGTAATAATAATCATTCTGCCGAGGTTATAAAAATTGATAAGTGTTTAGCTTCTGTCGAAACTCAATGAGAAGTATTTACTCAACAGCATCGTTCGAGAGAGAAAAAGAGGCAGAGAGGAAGCCAATGGCGTGCTTCTCTCGAAATTCGGCCTCGCGAAAAAAAAAAGGTGAACGTACACGCGGCGGGCAGCGTGCCGGAAAACAAGCGGGACAAAGCTTAGCACACCCGACAAAAAAGCTCACGCCCGAAAAACTCACTCGCCAGCGCGCGACAAAAGACGAGCGCGAAACAACACAGCGATGCGTCGTGCATCGCATCCCTGCATCCCTTGTCCCTCTGAACCTCCGCCTCTTCACCACTTTTAGAAAACAAAAACGCGTGAAAAAATGAACTACTTCCAATGAAAAACGAGACCTCGTTCGATGCTGAAGGGGAGGGAGAGGATGCAAAGAATCGAAAAAGGGTCAAAGGAGACAAAATCGCGTTAAGAGATCTGTCCAAATTAATTAGAAGATTTGCGATGATCTACAAAAAAAAAGAAACTCTTCACGAAAGAAATTTTCAATTTCTCATTCGAGAAACGCGAGAAGACGAGAAGACAGAAATTGAGAGGGAAAAAAAAGGAGAAAGAATGGATACGAAAAAGGGGACGAAAAAACGACAGAGAGAAATTAGAAAAAAAAAAGAAAGAAGATAAAGAGATGGGGTTTATAATACATTTTCGTGACCCGCCTGCGTCAAAACCCTGGTTGCAAGGAGTCGGTAGGAGGTTAATGCACTTCTGGCAACTTTTCCACCCCCCTTTTTCCTGCTGTCCCTTCCCGTTCGCCGATGCTCGTGCTCTAATCCTTCCGTGTTCCTCGCGCTTATCCCGGAACGGAGCTCATCTTCGCCGGTGCACCAAGCATAGATCTCCCGCATTCTCGGCGGGGCAGGCGGTTCCGGGAGGGTTGGACTCGGCAGAGTGTTAGTAACCGGTTCTGCGGAGATATATCGAGAGCCGGTTGAAGATACGTGGGTCGGTCGACGGCGAGCGACGATCCGTATGAAAAATTGATGTTATCGGACTTGGAAATTCATCCCCGGGCTTTCGACGGCGGACTCTGACGTTGGTCCCTGGGATTTGTGCGATCGGTATCGCGGCGCGGAGGTGGAACGCGGCGAAGTGTGCATTGTGGCGGGGTGGCGAAGGGACGCGGCGGCTGTTTAAAGAGATATACATTGAGCCAGGCGCATCGTTCAACTCGCAGGCGACACGAGGAACATTAAAATCGCAAATGACGCGGCAACGTTTTCCGGACAGTCATAAGGTAGTATCAAAAGTATTGGATCGTGAGTTTTCTTCGACAAAAAAGTAAAATATATATATATATATATATATATATATATATATATGTGTGTGTATGTATAAAACATATATTCCTAAATGTAAAAATTATCCATTTTTAAGAAAGGCGTGTTAAATCGATATTCGAAAGTCTCGAAGTATTATCGTTGCCTCTTTTCCGCGATGCTGATTGGTTTTCTCTTAGCTTATATAGCTCTTCGTATATATTACGAGAGTAACCAATAAGACATGAAAATTATTTACTAATTTTTTGCTATTTTTTTCTTTAAAAAATAATTTTTTTTGCTTCACTTTTTAAAAAATTAACTTAATATTGAGCTATCAAACCTCTTGTAACTTTTTAAAAACTAAAGCAATTCTCAGCGTGAATGTAACAATATAAAATAAAATACACTTATTGCGGAAATTTATAAATCTTACATAATTTTAGATTTATTATTAGTAATTAAACATCGTAAAAATTAAAAATTCAACACGCAGACGAAATACAATTTTTCTTTTAATCAATTTTCTAAGACTTCAGATTTCTCGTTTCTCTGTCAGCAAAACTATCGCGTTACGAAGCGATTATACACATAAAAAAAACACAAATGTAAATTTTTGAAAGTTGAAAACGCCACATTCTTGCGAGAAATCTCGTGCGGAAATGGCGGGTAGAAGTAGATGCGAAAAAAAGAGATAAATAGGGATACCAGGTGTAAGAAAGATGTAGAAAAGAAAAGTACGCAGAGATAGAGGCGCGTTGATGGAAGACAGGGGGAGGGGAGGGGGGAGAGAGAGAGAGAGAGAGCCGTCGTTTGCGCGATTAGCCCCCAACCCTTAGGCTGCTAATGGTTTACAAACAAACGGCGACGGAGCGATGCTGCGAAGCCACTTGATAGCTACTCCGAGACAGAAAAGCGAAATCACCGGAGATTTACGAGAGACATACCCTCGAAACGCGAAAATTTTCAGGCTAAAAGTAATCCACAATCATCGACGAGTTCCGTGACGAATAAAATCACATTCATTTGGCAAACATGTTTAATTGACCTGTACCTTTTCCAACGGCATTTTAACGATGTTTCAGGTCAACATAAATAAAGGTATAAATAAAATGTAAATTGACACATAGGGTATACTGAGCGTATATTTAAAAAAAATATTTACTATATGTATTGAGCACAATCGTAATTTATATTTTCTATTGATGCTGTGTATATTAATAACAGCGAAGAACAAAAATTTATATTGCTGTCTCCTAACAATTTAGTATCATTATCATTGTTATGATATCATTAATCTTTTCACAGCGCATTTACTTTCGCGTTTGGTTTTTTTCTACAAAGTATTTTCTCGAACAGTTTGTTCCGCATTATCCCAAAGGGGTTTCTCGGAGAAATTTCGCCAACTTTTTGTGGAGAGACGTAATCGCGCGTGAGAAATATAGCGAATCACTGATCCAATTCGAATTTATAACAAATAAAGCATTTCATTGTTTTACCGCTTCGCGTGCCGATCGCGCGCGTCGGTCGAGTCAGCGCTCTTGTGCATCGAAATTGTGCGCAAACGCTATCGCGAATCGATTTTATGACAAATAAAATGTTTTTTCGCTCTTTCAGCAACCGTGCTTCTGGTCTCATTTTCATGATGCATCAGCGGCCTCCATGGCATACGGTTATAGTGATTTTTCACGTGTACCGCGGGAAAAGGCCGGGAAATTTACAGCCAATGAAAATCTCTCACCCTCTGGCCCGCCCACGTCCGCCATTCTCGACTTTAAGATCAGCTGTGAATTTTAAAATCCTCGTACTGGTATATAAAACGGGAGGCAGGGCGGATAACGCGATAGCTCAGGTCGCCGCGCGAGTACGGGGGAAGTTTTCCCTCTCGCCGGAATACATACTTGGGGCTTAGCTAATGGAAAATCACGTCTTGTAAGTCGTTACTTTCGCACACGACGAGAACGAGAGCGGAGTTCTTGTCGGAAAATGGCGAACAATTTCTGAGCTAAAAGCAGAAGCGGGAGCTACGTTTCGGTGAGACGCGAAACGGAACCCGGCGGAATTTTCGAGCTACACAAGTACCATAGAGCCGAGAGAGGGGGTTTATCGCGAAATCTGTTATCCCGAGTGCGCGCATAAATCGGCCGAATGAGGATTGCGAATTTCACGGTGACACGTTTCACGATTTTTGCGCGAGTCTCGCGCGTCTCGAAAGGGCGAGACGATTTCACGCGAGGAACGCGAGACTTTAGAGAAAATTTAGCGGGTCGTTTTCCCTCGAAATGGAACAGACAAACGAAATTCGCGAAATGTCTCGTCGAAATTTCGAGATTTCACAGATGGCTTTCCGCGTGTGCCGCGTCGCGATCAAAATTTTTGCATAGACAGATAGGTAATTGAGGATTGCATTAAAAATTATGGAAGCTGAAGTAATTCTGTGGCATGTTTATATAAATCCATCTGTATTTCGTCGCAACATTATTTCAATTTCACCCGCTAATCTCGTTTCGTCAGATTTAAGATCAAAGGACTCTTTGGCGAATTGAGCCCCAGAGATGCGACTGAAAAGACAAGATCTTGTCCCTCGTTTAATTTCAAGTGGATTCCTTCCCTAGGATTCCTTCTAATTTGGCGGTTCAATGGCTAAGACGTGCTATGTTTCGAGAAAGAGAGAGAGAGAGAGAGAGAGAGAGAGAGAGAGAGAAAGAGTAACTCTCGACCAAATTTGCGCTAATGAAGAATCCGCTCCAAATTCAGCGGAGAATTTATAATCGCGGAAAAATATAGAGTTTCCAGACGCGCGGCGTGGATGTAGCCTCGGGGGAAACAATGCCCGTATATCTGGTCCACGTACGTGTCCCAATAAAAAAACATTACGCACACCGCTCGCATTTTACTGCGCCCGCATGTAATTCGCATGCGTCCTCTTTTTCGCGCGGGTATAACGCGGCCGCGAGGTACGAGTGCAAAGGCGGACAAAAACAACCTTCGCATACGCGGAAATTCACGTTAAGGTGGCCGGCTGAACGTTATTGCATTCGCGGATTTTATTACTTTTGCGTAAAAATCCCTTTCGCGAATTAACCCCGCCGACGTTTACATCGAGAGAGAGAGAGAGAGAGAGAGAGGGGCACGATACTCTAATAATTCAAATTGCGCCAAAGCGCTAAATATACGCAGTACAAAGGGATTCATTAAGGGATAGAAAATTAATATAGTTATGTTCGCGGATGCATGTTTCGGTACTATTAATACACGCGCGGAGGCGCGTTCTAAATTCTGACGATCCCTGTTAGAGTGCCGGCAGCTTTATACCACGACACGTAATGTCGAGCCACGTAACAACATGAATTACACGACGTTATCTTGATATATCGTAACAGCGTTGCCCGATAACAACGTTTAGCTATAAATAGGTGACTTTCGCGCGGAACCATTTTCGCCGGCCGCGCTACATTCGATACATGTTGTTTAGGACGGAATTAAATCATCTCCTGGAATTGCGATTGGATTCGATACCCTGGTCAAATTTCGCAGGAATCTTTTCTCTTTTTACACACACACACACACAAACACACACACACAAACACACACACACACACACACACACACACACACACACACACACACATACACACACACATTGATGCTGTATCATCGAAATAAAACGCCGCGCGCCAATCCATGTAATCCCCGTTCAATTTCATGGATTTGCAAAGGTTACAATATTTGGCCTTACACAATTGATGGCAATCCCGCTACAGCTTTGTCAAAATATCGCTGAAATTCTACAAGTATTTGTAATTTATAACTCGCGCATAAAAAACGAGAAAAATTTTGCTAAATTTCTTACATTTTTGATAACATTATTTAGAAGACATATAAATATTTGTGATTACGAGATGATAATTATGAGATGACGACGATGAGATGAGTGATTAAAAGTAAAATAAAATTATTTTGTGAAAATGGATTATATATAATCATTTGTATAATATGTGTAACACATTCTTTATTTTCATATTTATAACATTTAGTTATTAAAATCAAATTTGTTATGTATCACAGTAACTCTATTGAGAAATATCTTAATTTTAGTATCAAAGATTAAAAAATACAAGTAGCGTAAACGTTTGGGAAAAAATGATATTTTTCGTGCGTAGCGATTTCTGTCAGTCGTCGTTGTCGATATTCATGCTTTATTCGACACGGAATGAAATCATTTTGCGAAATCGCCATTCGGTTTGAAATCGTATCGCATCAACCGGGATTGGATTTATTATTCCATATATTCGTATCTACCGTATTTAAATTAGCGAAGATCAATCGAATAGGGCCATCATAGGTATATTACTTTACGCTGCACAACTAACGGTATCATATTTTTTAATAACCCACCCAGTATCACTATTTCTCTTTATTGCGTTAAATTAAAATACAATTTCACAAATCCGAATAGAGCATTAAATGAAATTAATATTATCAGAATAATTATTATTACACGAAAATTGTAAATCATAAATGCCATTTGTAAAATTATATTCAGATTTCTGTTTGCTTTTCATATCTTTATCCATTTTCGGACTGTTTTACAAAGATATAAGATAAAGATAAATTAGGTATATTTAGATCTGTGTATTCATTTTTAGATCTTTGCTCACTTTTAGCTTCATGTACAAAAATAAGATAAATTCATGAGACAAATCGTTAAAGAACCAACTATATGAATTTTGGCTCCCGGCCAAATTGTCTGAAATTTTAGTATGTTGTACTGTTTGACCTCCCGATCAAAAGTCTCAATGGGACCTAGGTCTGAAAATCAATAATTTTTTATGAAAATGGCCATTTTTCCGATCTAACCATACGTATCTCAAAAACTTTTTGCCGGGAACCAAAATCCATATGGTTGGTGCGGGGGTCCTTTGAAAGCGCATATTTAACTAAATAACTGAAATTAACGAAACTATACTTTGACTTTTGTCGGTTTTTCAATAATAATTTAAACTCAGGTTAAAGTTTAAACTTTGTTCAAACACATTTGATTGTTTTTCAATACACGGACAATGGAAAAACGAATAGTATATAAAACTGGGTTTAGGGATCACGGAATGTTTTATTGAACTGTGGTTTAAACCATTGTAGTTTAAGCCATTATTGAAAAACTAGTTGCAAATTTAAAAATTATAAATTCGGAATTCTTCAACAACTCTCTGAAGTTAATAGAAAATTACTAATAAGAATAAGGGACGCCGATATAATTCGGCGAACAAGCAACATTCGAATAATACTTAATGACAGCTAATCACGCGTTTGCCCTCGCATCTCTCGTTATACGCTCCATCTAAGCAGGATTAAATCATCCGGATGAGTTCATGATTCGTGGCGCGAATCCACGTCGAATCGAGCACCGAATTGGATAAGCTTTACTTTTTCATAGCCGTATCCGTGATCGACCCGGCGGCTGCCCCAGCCCGCAAATCAAACGCGCAAATCTCGTTTTCGCAAATCGATCCCTCCTCTCTCTCTCTCTCTCCAACCGATCCGTTCTATCCTCCGACCGATATCCGACTATGTCCTCCAACACCCACCGCGTTGCTTCTCTCTCACTCTTCCTATCTTTCTCGTGGCAAACGTCTCCCTGGCATTTTTCTGGCACGTGTTATTTTATCCACTCCTTTCCGTTCCATCGCGATTGCGTTGTCGTCTGAAAAATTGCTCGCGCCAAAAGTGAGCGTGAGAAAGTCGCGCAGAATACAGATGTAGATATTATTATACAGAATGTCTCGAATTTTCCCAAACGCTTCGTTTGCCCGACTAATTCTTTGATTGATATGCAATCGATCAGAAATTTCGAAATTTTATAAAAAAATTTTAACTATGCTATTAAAAGAGAGAATAAACTTTTTTCGACAGATTTGATTTACGATTTTTATTTTGCATCGATTTAGTTTGGACTTTGATCCATGTATCGATGAATGCTTCATTCGTATATAGTGTATATTGTATATAAAATTGGTTTATTAAAAATAATAGATACTATATTATATGATACGTATAATTAGTACAAATTAGCAGTTTACATAATTTTCAAATTCAATCTCATAATTTTTCATTACTACACAATAAAAATGTCTCTTAAAATATTTTATCAATGCATTAAACATTTAAATTTACATATAATAAAATAAATTATCAGAACAAATTTCCAGAGAAGATAATATCGATATCAGCGATTAAGTTGGTAAATAAATGTTTACATAATTTTTTGATGTGCAAAGTGCTTATTTACAATCGAAAAGCACTGTGAGAATTTTCAGATGATCAATTAAGCATCTGTTTCTTTATACACGATGTGGATTGTGTACTGTGTATATAAAATTTCCATATGCAAAATCGTTGAACGATAATTATGAATCCTGCTTGTTCAGACATTCGGTAGTAATTAATTAGGTTCGTAAACACTGCTACGTAATGAACATCGTTCATTTGGAGAATATATATTTGAGATTGCCAAAACTACTGGGACATTAACCGTAAAATCCTATCGTACATCCGTAAATTCTCGATTTATCACTAATTAGTTTTGAATTAGATGAAACGTTATCACACACACAATAACGCATATATTAATGGTTATGCCGAAGATAAAATTACAACGAAATGCACACAAATTATTATTTTGCGCATTTTGGGTTGCATAAACCGTCATTTCATAAAGGATTAATGTTGAAAAGATATTAATTCGTTATCTCGGCGATACGCAATATGCATGGAAAATTAATACTATTAAAAAAAATGTGTTTTATTACATAAAGAGATAATTATAGTTTATTGAGAAATGTGTCGCGTGGCCCCCTGAATCTTACCTCGATATCTCATCATTTCCATTATAAATCCCGAGAGCCGAAATACACGACGACGCTCTGCGGCTTTTTACGCTTCTTTAGAGCATCGCGAATCGGGCTCTTCGCTGCCTCGTCAGATATTCGGAGAGTTCCATTCGGAGGAAACTACCGCCTGATTGCTGGGTTAAGCTCCATCGATATTCACCCAGTCTGTTCTATCATCTCGGCCGGTATTATTCAGGGGAAACAGCCCGGAGGGATTCGCGAAAGAGAGAGACAGAGAGCGAGAGATTCGGTCGAGGGGCGAAAGGAGGTAAGGGGGTTGACGTTGACGTAAGTCAGGGATGAGGCCAAGATTGACTGCGCGTCTGTAGCACTTGTGCCTGGAATTACCTCCGACAGGTGCTCCGAGCATTGCTAATATTATGCGGCGGAGCATTTTGCATGTCGAAGGTAAACGCCTTGCGCTAATTGCGATTTAATCAGACGCAATAGTTTATGTATGTACGTATGTTTATAGTGCATTAATAACCGGCCATGTTCACGCGCGTGCGAATTTGTTCTACAGTACATTCGTGACGTGAATTCAAGTGAACTTTATCGGAAGTTAGAAAACACGCTGAATTCGATTAATGATAAATCTCGTCGGTCCAATATCGAACTTTGCGCGAATTTATCGTCAATTTCACTAAATCGCTAACGACGATTCGTTTATACATTACGATTTACTCATGGTAATGATGTTGAACAATTAGAAGGGCGTATTAGCAAAGTATTTTGCAGAGATTATATAGTATAAGCAGCAAGAATTGAGATCCAAAGCAGGTTTCAGCAAAGCAGAATAATCTTCATAAAAATTCCATTAAACTTCCTCGTTATTTTCTTAAGTGTCGTTTTAACGAAAAAGCAGCGAAAAGATATTGTTGAAAATTGTGTAGGAAAGAGTAAACATAATAATTTTTTAATGTTTTTTTAACATATTTCAATATTTAATATTCACATATTTAATATGCTAACAATATTTAAAAATATTGTTTTTCAAAAATTTCTTATTGTGTTATATAATTTTATATAATTATTAATATGGTACACGAAAAATCTATATAATTATGTGTATACAGTATACACATATTACTAATGACATGGATTTTGCAATTTTCCAGAATATAATAAAATGTGCGTGTAATTAATAATATGAAATATATATTTTATAAATATCTCTCCATCTTTCTTAGTATCTTTACTGTTACATTCAAGTTGGCTATACCATACATTCTAATCGATAATTACGACAATATAAATAGCTAGGTCCTCTTAAAAATGTTTTTAAAAAAATAAGTGAAAACATTTTTATGGCAAGTTTTACCTTTTAAGAAAGGTGTCTCTTAAATACGCTTGTTGTATGGGTGATATTATCCTGATATTAGGGACATTATCTTTCTTCTCCTGGAAGTGGGCAACGGGTCCCAGAGCATAACGGGTGAGACACAAGGCAAAACGCAAGATGTGTACGCTTTTTCTACGTACCTTCGCAATATCGCGATATTGTGGCCGCGAGGAGGGACCACCAGTGGAAAAAGAACGAACCGGGTCGGACAGGGGGATTGAGGGCCGCGTAAAAAAGGAAACACGGCGAAACTGCTTCTCTCCAACTGAAAGTTTACCCATCTTGCGACGAAACTACTCCGGCGCGATCTGTCGCTCTTGTTTATTCCTCCCGCGAATCCTGGCGCCTTTTTCGCCTCCATTTCTGTGTCCTCGACCTTTCGTAATCCCTCTCTCCCGCCGTCGTAGTCGTAGTCCTCTCGTAATCTTGTTTCTCATCCACTTTGTCTTCTTTTTTTTTTTTTCGCTTGTAACAGCTGGTCATTATTCTTTCATCATTCGCAGCTGCATGGGAATTTTAATAATTTGATTTAGCATTTTCCTATCGAGTGAGCGTGTTGTGAACGTCTTTGTGTTGTCCCTCTGGTGGAGAAGCTTTTGGAATAAGCACGAATCCGAACGGGTCTGGTAATCAGAAACTATATAAACGGCCAGCTCGAGTGTCACTTATGCCGTCGTTAGAATAATGACAGCGAATGTCTTCAAGGATGCACTTCGCTGCTCGACTTTGCTTTCGAGGCGAAATAGCGACGGATGAGGGAGAAAATTTAGCGGCGCGAAGTAAGTAAAGTAAGAAGCGCGCAATTGTCGTAACGATTCCGCGGCGAATTCTGCGTAATTTCTTCGCTCGATAATAGTGAACGGTTACCAAGAATCGCAATCAGCTAAAAACGACGGGCGTCCCTCGAACGCAAATTCCAACCATTAATTGCTATTTAATATAAATATTAGTATATCTCTCATTTTTAATATCAAAATTTCGAATATCACAAGTAGTTGGAGCTTGACATACCGCGAATTGTTTTCTTTGAATGGAAAATCTCCCTGGGATCTTTAGCTCGTGTATTTTCCACGATTTAAGTGAATGCATATAATTTCGGAATGTCACGGCACGTCATAAAGGAAAGGGATTAATTTCGAAAATTAATTTCAGCGGAAAAATTAATTTCAAAGGACACGAAGCGAGAGCAATTTCTCGCGAGACCGCGGTTACACGCTGACTCCCATTACGTGAAAGGGCACTTTACGGGACATTATCGCGCGCAGAACCTTATGAAGCGTAATTGCGGAAAAAGGAATATTTCTGCTTTAATGCGCGACTGCGAAACGCGACGCGACGTTTGAAATGATTTCATAATTCATAAACGGCAAGGCGGAATAAAGTAAAGGGGGGTCTTGTGTAAATCTTGCTTGCTTCGCTGCTGACCTCTCTTTCTTCCCTTCCGTTCCTTTTGCTCCCTTTCTCTCTCTCTCCCCCTCTCTCTCTCTCTCTCTCTCTCATGTTTCATGATATACCTCGTTTCAGCCTTAGAAACGATATATCGTTGTGAGCATTACGATGATGTGGAAAAAAGCGCAGAAGAACGGTCGAGCATAAAAGACGGAATGAAAGAACTCGCGTTTGTTGCTGCTAAAAGAACTTTTTAACAGGCGATTAATGCGTCAGTTTTTTTTCTCGGGTATTACCAATGCTTGGCTTTGTTACATTGTCTTTTTTTTCCCCCGGTACAGAGTTTTGCCGATGAAGCTGAAAATAGCCCGGTAAATTTCAAAATAATCCCGGAATTATTAGAGCCGCGAGCTGTAACTATTTTACGTCGTAGCATTATCGATTGTAAACTCGCCTGATATTTTTTCCGGTAGCACAAAAACTATAAATTTGAAATTGCAATAAAAGTTGAATGTTTCGAATCAGTCCTAAATAAAGAACGGCGTGCTTTTATACATCGAACTTTCTTAAAACTTACGATGTAAAGTAAGCTTCATAAATTGCGTCTCAATTTGTTATTTTAGAGATTGGATAAATAAATACAGAACGTTTTTAAGTGAGTATTGGAGGAAGTACATTTTTCTCGTGACTTTTCAGCGATTATAATAAAATATAATTTATGTCTTTTGAGTATTCACAATTGTATTGGACAATTAAATATTCAAATAAATTAATATTAAATGTTAATATTTTATATGTTCATTTAAATATTAAAATATTAAAGATATATTGGACATATAAAATATATCGGAATCAAAATATTACTGAAATTACACATTTCCGAAATGAGAATTTTTATTCTCTCGTAGCTTTGGAACGATCAGTGTCTCGAAATTTCAGTTCGGGAAAAATCGACTTTAAATCGATTAAAAGAACCGCGATTCAAATTAAAATTGAGACCTCGCAGGCGAAGTAACATATCGTGATGTGTGTACGGCAACATTTTTTTACTCAACCCTGTGCTACATTCTACATGTCCTCGTAACTTATTTTCTTCGCTTGGATATGCGTGTCGACCTCAAAAAAAGAAAACGAAGAAGAACAGAGAAAGAGAAACGCGAAAAGCCAACGAAAAACGCGTGACAGCAGCGTGCACGCGCGCCTCGCGTCAAGCCGGATTTGTCTATTTGCGCTTAGAAAACACCACGGATCGGTATAATGAGAGAATCTCGGACATGCTCTACAACAGCGGGCGGTGGCCTCGTCATTATTCAAATTACGCGGCGTCGTGGTTGCGCGACGTAAAATGGGTGTAACCCGGGCTTACACCGGCGACCGTCACCTGCGCATTTCCCAACGAGAGTATGAAAAATTTATCGGCACGCACGTAACCGTCGATCTTTATGCGGTCGCTCTCTCCTCCCCGTCCCTTCCTGTATTCCCTGAGCCCCCGTTAATGGCTCTGATGCATTTTTATCGCAATACAAAATCCGCATTTTTACGCTACGCGAATAGTGACTTGATAACGATACATTAAACGCTGGGTGCGAGTATGAAAAATATAGCGATATGTTCTTTGCCATTTTAAATCGCGATGTGGGAGTAATATTGCGCGATAGCTATTTCCGCACCAATCAAAAAATAAAAGCTCTTCAATAAAATAATGTATTTTTATACATAGTAAATCGTATTATAGTTTTATGTATATAGTATATTATATATTTTTTCATAATACATTTTTTGTAAAATGTGTATTTTTTAAAATATGACACACAGAGTATCTGGATAATTATAAAACATAATCAAATAATAAATTAAATGCAAAGAGAATTTTTTTTCGAAGAGAATCTGCATGACAATTTTAACATTTTATAACAATTTTTTGACGAAGCATTGTACAGGATTTTTCGATTTAAAATTTCGCTGATGCGATTAATGTCTCGCGACACCCGATTTATCTCTGATCCAACAAAATTCTCTCGTTTCGGCAGTGGATCTTAAATTGTGGTCTCCGTTACAATCGCGATCGAGAAACGGCGGCGTCGGGAAAAGCGTGAAAGACGTGGGCAGCTCGGTGAAACTCCGAGAGAGGAAGGAGAGGGCAGGAGACCAAGAGAAAGAAAGAGGTCGTATATATTCGATACGCGATATCTATTACACAGTTATAGCGGTTCGCCGTTTATGGAGCCATACTTCACGCGGAATTGAGCTCCGACCGTTCATTGTGTCGATCACAATGGACGGATTATAACGGCCACTGAACACCGGCCATCTCTCTCTCTCTCTCTCTCTCTCTCTCTATATACCTTTCTTGCCATTCGCTGTCCTCCGCTCTGTCTCCTCTCTTCCCCGTCTCCTGATTTCTCCCTTTCGCACCGATGCAACCCTCCGCTTCACACGTGTCCCTACGTGGATTATAACTCACTATTGGCCCGCGTCATCAACGAGATCCGGGAAAAAAGGGAGAAAATCCTAGAAATCGCCGCAGGTCGCGTTCATGGAAAAGGGCTGAAAAGGGGTTGGAAATCGAGCCGTGGGCGAGAAATACTTTCGCATTATTGTCACCGTGAAACAATCATTTTAGCCGAATTAAAGATCGCATGACAAAAGCGAAACTCGTCGCGTTTTATTCTTCCTGATAAAAATGGCACGATTAATGGCATGATTGATTTATTTATGAATATGCGAATTAGCACGGCTTTATCACACCTCTGATTGATTTATTTATGAATATGCGAATTAGCACGGCTTTATCACACCTCTTCAGATGTCCATTAATTCTAATTCTCATGACTGTTGCTCGTAAAGCCATCAAATAGAATATAAAAGATAATTACACGAGATACCACGAAGCAGAGCTAGCATTTCAAGTTTACAACATGCGATAACATCGTAATATCACCAACAGTCGCTCACAGTAAGTGTTATCAGTGCACGAAATTAAGATTTATAGATAGATGTAAAAAAAGTTGTTTCTTCTAAAATTCCGCGCGGAGTATCTCTATGCGGAAAGGCAAATTTTCTTCCGCAATGCGCTCTTTTGCATTCCTGAACCTTCAAACAAAAGCTCGTAAAGATTCATACTGTGTAACAGTAACAACGTCTCTCGCCTACTTTCCACCCCCGTGAAAACACGGGGCTTAATGTCCCGTATCAAGAATGACGGCTGGCAGACCGGTGAAGTACGACTGGCATCCTGGAACGCGCCGAGGACAGCCTCAACCCGTTCCCTCCTCTTTTCCACGTCCGTCCTTTCTGCCGCCAGACCCCCGTCTTTCCGCACCTCCACGTCTTCTTTGTCCAGCGAATTTTCGCTTGTCAATAGCACGCGGTGGTCGAGTCTGTCGGCGCTAAAGAAGAGGATTGATGGTCCCTCACATTTAAAAAAGGAGAAAGCTCCCTGCGGGGGGAAGGAGGAGGAGGGGGAGGTGGGGAAAAAAGCGGATTTCCTTCCTTAACGAGGCTTCGTTATATGCATCGGCGCGCCATTCCTCATTGAGCTGGACGTCGTCGACGTCGGGGGTTTATAATCATGCTTGAATAAATTATTACAATAATCAGCTTACATCGTTGTCGAGGTACTCTTGATAAATTAAAGCGTTATCGTTGAATCATTAAAAAAGCTGGCTAGCCAGACTTTCAAAATATTTATAAAATGCTGATATCTTATCTTGAAAACGTTTGTCTAACACCGTTCTGTCATCTGACAGATTCTGTTTTCGTTATTTTAACGAGAAAGTAAACGTACCTTTCTATTAGCATAATTACACCTCATTTGATACCTGGGATGCTAGTGTTGCGGAAGAACGTACGCGGGGTAAGTTAATTATACGGGATAATTAATATGGGTGCTGTGAGCTTTTTCGTAAATAAAGATAATTGGCGGTAAACACACATGCGAGAACAATATATTTAAATATCCCGAAAAAGAGTGCAACAGGTATGGCTAATGGATAATAGGCATCTTCTCTTTTGTTTTCATTCAAATTCTCATTAAAGTATTTTATTACCAATATCGCTCATAAAAAAATAAATCATATTTCAATTGAGAATTCAAACTTGTATTCTGATTATTTTGAATTGAATTAAGCAAAATTAAACGTTATTATTATAGATGATGTTATCTCACGTTTTTTGAACTTCTCTTGCCTTTCTTTACAACAATATGCCCCGAGAAGCCACATAATATAAAATTAAACTTAACATTTTTGCATCAGAATATATAATATTACGGCAGTACAAATGTGTATATACATATATATAGTAGCATTAGTAGAATCGATCGTTTCATTGGCACCCATCTCAAGAAGACAGAAAAATATCGAGAGTCCCATTTATGGGCCTCTTATCCATTACGGGTCAATGGCTCATCCGCAAGATCAAATCTGGCCAGCAGTGGCGGCAACGGAGGGCAGGGTGTTATTAATAAGGCATCTGTCTAGTTTTGGCACGTTTCGGGCGAGTTACGATGCGTCGATATGGCCGCCTGTTGGCACCGCCGACGTATTAAGACGTAATGGTGTACTCGCGCCGATCCCTCGTTTGGCAGAAGCTCAATCCGCTTCTCCTAGTCTGTCTCGTTTATTCTCGCTTCGCTGATTCGCCCATTCTCGATCCTCTACGGAATCTCGATTACTCCGCGGCGTGTGTCTCTGACTCACTTAGAGACTTGTACGAGTCTTGTTTTACGAGACTTTTAATTAACGAATAGATAATTTATTCATTATGATGGTATTAACCATCTTATCACAATAATAATAATTTTTATAATTGTAGGTTTTAAGTAAGTTAGAAACGGTTGAAAGATTCGCTTTAAAAAATATAAATTAATGTTGAAAAATGATTTCTTTTGATAAATATATTTTGTCTGTTTCTAAAACAAGTTGATCTAAGCTTTTCCGAACAGAGATCTTAATTTTTTATTTATATTTGGAGAGAGAGAGAGAGAGAGAGAGAGAGAGAGAGAGAGAGAGAGAGAGAGAGAGAGACCAATATGACATTCACTTAATTTGAATTTCTGTTGTCTGACCAATACGACATGCACTACTGCCAGTTTCCCATTAGCAAAATACAAGTACATACAAGCCTCCGCGTAGTATTTTCGGAACAAGCTTTACCGCCGAAAAATACGCGAGCTCGATTTGAATACGGAAAAACAAAACTTTATTATTATTTTTTTTTCCCTCCCAGAGGAATCGCGCGCAAATTGGTTTCGCATTCTCGGCTGCAGTTACGGTGGACGCCGATATTCCGAAATAGAATAAATCACGATCGAACGCGCAATCATTCGGCACGTAAAATCGCGGTATCGAAATTTGACAAAATGAAAGAAACGAAAGAACTAAAGGAAAACAACAAGATCGCGTTGTTTGCTGCATCTAGTCGGACATATAAACGTGTCTCTAATTTTCTATCGCACATTTCTTTCTCTCTTTATCTTTCATCTCCCTCGCTCGCCCGACTTCATTTATAAAAATAAACAGCCGTCGTTTTCACGCTGGGGAAAACGAGAATTTTTCATTACCGGGAATTTCGTCCCCGTCTCCGCGACGCGTAATTACTCGCCCGACGATTTCTCTCCGTCCATTTTTCCTCGCCGACCGACACTCCGAGTAAGCATTGACGGCTTTTATTATTTCGCGTCGCGAGAGTCGAAAATCGTGCGCGCATGTCCCCCAGTCACGTAAATCCCTTCGAGACCGAAGATTTGATTTGTCTTCGGGTTATTTTCACCGGTTGCCACTGCCATCGATCATCCTCTCTCGTTTTCCTCTCGTCCGAATCTCCTTTCGCTCATTCTGTTTACACGGATCGGCCTTTCCGTGACCGAGCCTCGATGCTTTCATCAAATTGCAGGTGTCTCTACCCACGGCTCGATCCTTTTTCCACTCCTCGAAAGCTAGGGATACTCGTGTTTCGCTTGCGACATTATTATTCGTTTGGATTCATCAACGAATGGCTTCTGCGGTCTCTCGCATCGTCTGGGCAGTTCATTTTTTAACTGTGGTTCGATGTTTTCCTCATGCTACTTAGTTTTCGTAGCATTTCGTATTTTCTTTCGAGACAAATGCGAAAATATTTTTATCACTCGAATCTCCGAGCGTATACGATACACGCAGTATCAATGGCGCCAACTTGGAAAAAATATTAGGGGAGTGAGAAATAGGCATTTCAAATAATGACTTTTTTTTAACAATCTTTACCTGGAAAGGAGGGTAGAAGTGTATAGAAGTATGTGGGGATCATATACCAATGTATAAATATACAGAATATTTAATGCATATACAAAATTAATAAGAAAGCTTACACTATAATTGTAAAAAAATAAAAATCATTTACATTTCTCATTATGAAGTTAAAATTTGAAACTATGTTCCGATTATTTTTGTCGGTCTTAAAAGATAAATTCTAATCGGAATAAGAAACCCACATAATTAAATCTATAATCGATTTAACTTTTGATAATTTTGATTAAACATCATATTAAGTTCACTGTAAAGAATTTATTGCGAAAAATGTAAAATTCATCCAAATAGTGATATGTTTGTTTTAAATTAAATTTAAACTTTAATAATTTGTTCCAAAAATCTCTCCTACTGACTTGATTTACCCGTTATTTACATGTATTATTAATTTGTGGACATAACTTGATTTGTCATATTTTATTGAAAGTACGCTGCATATTTTTATCCAGGACTGCGCAATTAATGCAACGCACTCGAAATTAATCAACACGAGTGTCAATCAACTCGGGAATCGACGTCATCGGATCTCCGATTGCTGTGCGATAACCGCGCAAAAGGGCACGCAAAAAATGCACGGCGCGTTGTCGGTAAAAATTAATCCAGTCGTGCGGACGCCGTAGCGCTGTGTAGCTTTCGATCGCGGGCCACATTTGTTCGTCGAATTTCGCTTCGGAATCCATTTGTCGCGGGCAAGTCAATTCGATCCCAATTAAGGCGTAATTGAAGGTCTGGCGCGAGCGACGTTTCATAATTAGAGGGCTACGAGCCTTTCCCTCGTTGCTTTGTCGGAAACACGCGTCCGTCGCGACGTCACACTATTGACGGCGGGTCTTGTTAAAAGGAACTAAACGTACTCGTCGCCGCAACAATCGAGAGTACGTCGGTCTCGTTGCACGTCGGCTAATCTGATAATTAATGCACGTAACGTGACGCATCGGAAGATACGAATATCGCCGGCAATCGATAATCCCGAGATATTGAGCTGTTAAGAATTATGTGGGACATCTTATATCTTGTTTACATCATATACATTGTAATACAGTTAAAGATGTAAATTTTCCATGTAAATTTTGTTTCATACCCGTTATTACTGGCTTTAAGAACGAAGTTGGAAAAAGATAAAAATTGAAACAAATGCGAAAAATAAAGCTATATATGATATACACGATCCGAAAGTTCGTAAATGACGATAAAGCGCAATCCTAAATCAATTTTAGACTATATCTCTTTACGAAAAGTTTAACGGCCTGCTATTTTTGCGAGGATTTTGAATCTCCATTTTCTTCCTCTTCAACATCTAAAGAATGAGACGATATCGGCTGTTCTTGCTTGGAGCTATCGATCATTGAAAACGTTACAAAGTCTAATAATAAGATCTGTGCATATACCATTTTCTTTCTTTTGCTTCCAAGAAGCAAGGCGATATTAACTCTCCTAGCTTCGAGCTATCGATACGCTGAGAGGACATAGTTTAATAATACAGCCCTTACAGCACGAGGAGATCTGATATCATTCTCTTTCTTCTACATATGATATTGCCCATTCCCGTTTCAATACGCCGAGAATGTGTCGCACAACATGGTCCTCCTGCAACCGAATACACGATCGTCGGATTTTCGAGACATTATGCAGTCACAATTATGGCGTGAAATCACGCCGATAGAGAAGAGTAGAGAAGAGAGGTATACGTGAAGCGTGACGCTATCTCATATGATCTCTCCGCGTAAGATTTCGAGAGACTTCGCGGGACCGCTGGGAGGATCCCTGCAGCTTCCGTAACGCAAACCTTATCCGACAACGTGTAGAGGGATGATGGGGTGAGAAAGGTGCTCGTGAAACTCTCTTTGAACTTCCGCGGCAGACCTCCGCGCGCGCGCAGCGAATAAGTTGAAACGTAAGCGCGTGGTGTACAGCTTTGTAACGCGAAATCCCTCTCGGTCGAGACCCTCGACTCGACTTCGCGCCAGCTATGTTCAAAGAAGTAATTTTCTCGTAGAAGCTCTGCAGGTAGCACGATTCCCCCGACCTGTCGTTTCGCCGTGAGTCCATCGAATTTTAGTAATATCCGGACCGGTATGTGACGTTAATTGGAGGGACACATGCATAGATAGTAGTAGTTCGTTTAATTAAATTCCACTTGGAATTCCAGGGCTCCATTATGTACGCCAACTACAATGCATATTCAGAAGTACATTTCCATAAGTATAGCGCTATTAAGGGCTATCGAAGTGGGCTCGTCGAAAGACGAGGGCAAGGTATTCTGGACTTCTTCGACTGTATGTCATGTTTACGCCATCCTACGATACATTTTTGCGATTGATTTTTTGCGTGCGATCATCCTTGTTAGACTATGATAAACTTCTTATACTAGGTTTAATGAATCCAAGATATCTAAAGTGTACTGGTTGCGAGACACGAGAGATGCTCTGCTCGGCTCGCTTAAATTATCGTCGCGTACATAATATTAAATTCTAACAGCATATTCGTAGCGTAACCATGCAATACGAGAGCGCTTAACGATAAGAACAGACGTGGAATTATTACGCTCTGGATCACCCGCTCATTCTCTCTCTCTCTCTCTCTCTCTCTCTCTCTCTCTCTCTCTCTCTCTCTTTTGCGGGTATAGACCATCCGCAAGAAATCCTCAAAGCGATTCATAAGTCCCTTTAAACAGCGCACGTTTTAGATGAGACACTTGGCGTGATCCTTTAATATGCATTCGGTGCTCTCACAAAAGTGCGATGTAAGAATTTGTTTGCATAAGGCGACAGATTTGCTTTACCATATATTACCGTTTAATTCCCTGCTACGTACAAAGATCGCGGACTCGGGAGCGTTTCGCACGCGTTCAATATCTCTTTGAAAGTTCAAATTTGAATATTACATAAATATTGCTCGGATGAGCGAGAATTTTCACCGACCCACCTCGTGTCGTGATTCACCAAGTGTTTAAATAATACGTGATCTCTCATGAATGATAATTATTAATGATAATTTTGAGGATTATGTAACATACCGAAGCATGAACTTGTGCTCTAATCTTCACTAAGCTCCCGCGAAACTTCACTTGCCGGGTTAGGAAAGTAAACGGAATTATCGCAGTTGTACGTTTTCTCAACATATTCTTTATACACATACACACATATATATTAAATAATGTTTTCAACAAAGTTTCTATCGCGTGGCAGCTTTCCAATAACGCATTTCCTTCGACAAACCGGACGAAATACAATTGCGCTCTGCAAATACGATGGATAAAAAAATCCTTTCGTCATTCGTGATTTCCGATTTCGTACACGCATCTCGCTGTCAATAAACGATGGCACGCGTTCAACGATTTTTGCGTTAAATAATAAAATTGATCCACACGCGTTATAAAGTAAAAAATATCTATCATATCCTCTCATATTCTTTCAATATAATTTTCTATTAGAATTTTATCTTTTATCTATTAGTTGATGCCGCAAAAGAGAGAAGTCTGCTAGCTATCAAAAGACAGACGTCGCTATTTTTATCTGCATTTGCTTACACGTTTATTGCTCTCCCGGATAATTTGCCACGGGTTTCACCGGAGGTCAATAAAGACGTTATCAAAATCCAAATTACTCCCCTCGGAAATTCAGGATCCCACGATTCATTAACGGCTTTATCGCGCATTCGAAGAGACGTAAAGACGCGGTGGACCGCGCTCTCTCACTTAATTAACCACTCAAATTTAATAACTCTAATCGCAGAACTGGCGCTTCATCTGCAATTTAAATAGCACTTCCCACTGTTGCAATTCAGTCGCACAAATATTTGCGCGACGGGCAGCGAAGAGTCGGCTGCGCAAAGAATGAGACTCATCACCTTCCGGATAGCTTTCTATTTTCTCGTAGATTAATATGATGGCTCTGTCATTATCAATCTTGTCTCGCGCAAAGTTCGTTGAGTTTCCTTGTCGGGGGGGACATCTGGTCAAATAATTCTAATTCGCTAAATAATAAGTGGAAGAGAAAGATTAACGAAGGTTCTAACGAGGTTTTGGGACTTTCTGTAACGAGTCACCGTTTGTTTGCCGCGATAGCTGCTACGTGAGAGAGATGTATCATTCTCAAAATAAGCTCTTGGGGCAACAATAGTGCCCAAGTACTAATGACTAAGTAGAGTCGGTTAGTATTCCACTTTGGTACTCATATTTAACTTGCATGATAATAATATGGATAATAAATTCTAACTAAAAGAGAGAGAGCTCACTGAATCTCTAGCGAAACTACGCGAATATATCGCTCATTTTGCTACAATAACGAGATAATTAGAAAAATTGTCATTTATAAAAGAATGGTAAATTTGATACACTGAGTGAAGGGCTAATACTTTTAGTAGCTATATTTTTATTCTTCTAATCAGTTAGTGACACCAAAATCGCATTTAAAAATATTATAAAATTTTTATGATTTAAAACTATTTTCTGGAAAACTTTGCTTTTTGAATTATGCCATTGTTGCAGCAAATGACCAATGTATGCAAATGTGGCAAAGTAACATCCTTCCAAAATATTTTTTATGAAAATCTCTCGCAAGAAATTATAGCAATAATTCAGTGTGCAAACAATACTTCGATTCAATCGTAAAGTTGAATCGGAACTTTAATGCTCGCCTTCAACTTCACAGATAATTTCTGCTCGTTTCGTAAAATACAGATAGAATCCGTTTGCGCGCGTTGTAGGTGTAAACTGCAGATACAATTGAATCCGTTTTCGCTGTCCACGAATTTTGCACTCGATCCCCGACCGCTTTTCATCGGGATAATTGAAATCTGTTGCGCGAGGAAAGTCAACGTCGCCAGGCAGATTCTGGTAATTTACGGGGAACCCCGCGAGAGCCAGACCTCAACTAAAGGGGATAAATCGGCCGAGTCGGAAGGAGAGGAAAGGGAGGGCGTTGAATTCGGGAGAGCGTAACGAATCCTGGGGATTCATCTCGAACGCGACAGTCGGGACAACCCCTCTAGGTTTAGGTGATCACTCAAAACCGGTATTGCCCATCAGACGTACGAGGACAGAAAGCGTTTGCCGAAATGTATTTATTGTGCGATCCAAAAAAACATCCAGCATCAGTTTTCTTTTTTCCGCTAATTAACAGAGATATAAATAATATTTTTTGGAAAATACAGTAAACTAACAATAAGAGATAACAATATAAAAATTAAATTAAATTTTACGTTGCAAAGACACATTACGTGCGAGTTATTCTTTAAAGCTATATAAGAAAGCGTATAAATTCGTGTAAAAAAGTAACTGAAGTGTATCAAATGAAGAGTATTATAGTTTGATAACGCATTGAGTTATTTTCATAGAGAACACAATTCATGCACAAGGAAGGAATTCAAATTAGCGGTAGTCAAAGAGTTTAATTCCCATCTGAGCGAGTCGCTGCCGCTCGGTATTATGCAAGAAAACGCTAATTAAATATCAGACTCCGGCATAAATAAGGTTATACGTTAGATCTGGCTGTCGCGGAATTTGCTCAAATATCACGCGATTTGCGAGTGTCTTAAGTATCCGTTTGTATTGCACATAAATTTTGTCTCGATGTATCTACAGTCTACCAAAAAATAAGACATGCGATGTTAACGCGATACTGGATAACGAGTCAGCCGTGAGAAAGCGGATTCCACGTGCGTTGGAAAAGGTATAATAGATATCTGCGAGAAAGAGAAAGAGTTATTTCAGTCCGTCTATCGTGAAAGAATTTTTCTTACTTTGTACCTATAAGTCGCGAGTGTTTGCGTTTTCCATGTGTCGCACGAAAAGCAGCATTTGCATTTTTACACTTTTCTGCGGCTTACCGCATAGGAGTACATTTAATGAAGATAAGTACGTTTTTTTTTTCGCGTTTATTCTATGACGAGCAATAAAAGTCTCGCCATTCAAATAATGCATTTACACGAAACGCGTCGTTAGTTACTTTCTCGCAAAGCCATAGATAAATCTTCTACGTATCTTTATTTAATGTAGATAAAAATTATTTCCCAAAATAAATTTTCTCCTATGTGTTTAAATGCGTTCTTTATTGCATAAATGAAATATGTATATGTGTAAATTACTTTTATACATAAATATTTAAGAAAAAAGATAATAAATACGTGTTTGCGTGGAAAATGGAAAATGTTATAAATTGTAAGATAACATTTGTTATCCTTTCAATTACTTTGATGGTTAGATTAAATTTATTTGACAGCTTGTTTCATTTGATATTAATGACATCATTGTAACACGATGCAGTCGCTCAGACTTGCGGCCGTTGATCGACGATTATCAACGACAAGTTAACTCGTTATCGGCGGCTAAGACGCTAATTTAGGACATGACGAGCGATGGGAAAACCTTCATCATCGTCGAAAGTATAGATCGAGAGCACGATGAAGATCAGGCGAGGTCTCTCGCTCGTTTTTAGAGACGAAAAGTGAGAAGCGGCAGGACGAAAGGGGAGAGAAGTGAGAAGCGGCAGGATGGAATCGTTGATTTATGCGCCCGATAAGAAGACGCGGAACAGTATCCGGCCGCCAAAGTCCGCGTCATCTATCTTCGTTGTTCGCAATGTGGCGCGGCCGCTCCGCTCCTGCGAGGTGTGGGATGGTGCCCGAACTTCCGGCGCGCACGGGCTGAAGAATTTCCCGTGGGATATTTCGTAATTTAACGGGTGAAAGGGTGCCTCCTCCCTCCGTCTCTTCTGCCCCCGACACGGAGTATCCGAACGACGCGCCGCGTCACTTCGACGCTTCGCATTCCCGATGCGTCGCGTCGCGACGCGAGAGTTCCCGGGGTATTCGAAATGTCGCCGTCGGTGCCGCTAGCAGATCGGGACTTCCGGTGCGCGATGAGACGGGAGCATTTTCTCAAATTGCCGAATCCGGATCCAAGTGACGTCGGACACACATGAGACGCTTGTAATAAATTATCTCCGTTAAAATAGATTCCACGGAACTTTTCTGGAACTTCTCGCGAGACCGAGGCTTCGTTGTGATATTTTAATAATGGATGATTCTCTATGTGATTAGATTATTATTTAAATTTTTATAAAGGGAAAGTCGGCTGTGCAACGTCATCGACGCAAATTAATAACTTTAACTGCGACGCAACGCGACGCTCCGCAGACTGGTACGTTCTCTTGAAATTCCTGGCACGTCATTTTTTTTTGCATAGCTCCGAGTTATCGGCGCGCGTACAGAAGCACTGTTTTTAATCCCAAATACGAACTTTGTATTCGCAAGCTGTTTAAGCGCACCGCCGCGCTCGGCGAAGGAACGAATTTAATTAAAAGCCCACGCGCGCAGCCTTCAGCCCTCGGTGAACGCGCGCGTCTCGAGGGGATGAAAGGCTCTTACTTCATTAATGACGGACCTTCTCCTTACGACGGGGGTCGTCATTTAGCCGCCTGAAAGCGTAGAACCGGTTTCTCATTCTGTTTTCTCATTTTGCCGTGGCTCCGGCCGGCAGTGTTTTTGCGAAACGCGGCCGGCTGGCTCTTCGGGGTCGCGTGGAATTCTATGCAAATAACGGCGCCGGGCGCTCGCGACTGCAATATTCTACGGCGCAAAATACTCCCCAGTGTCACAATTTACGAATGTAAAACGCTACGGTGTCTTGCTGTAATAAAGGCGAGAGGCACTCGCCTGTTTCGCCGCCGTTATGTCGATAATTCGGTTAGTTTTTGTTGCCATCGAGCACGACTGTCACATATATAACAGTAAATTTCGCAGTACGAAGGTACACGAGTTATGCTACAACAGAGAAGATAAATGAAGTTCGCACATGTAAATTTTAATTTCCATATAATTACATTTCTCTCTGATTTGTAACTTCAAGTTATCGGTACCTCAGCATTTCAGATGGCAGGAAATTCAAGACGGCAGGAGATAAATCAAAGAGGATCTATCGTTAAAATTAAAATTGAACAAGATCGTTATTATTCGCATGTTCCGTAATTTTTATTAATGAAAATTAGCTGTCCTCGTTATCGATGCTCTACGCTACGAGACGTATAGTTCATAAATCAGGCACTGTTCCCGTCGTTACGCTGAAATTACTTGCTACCCTGCAGCCACATGTCTTTTATATAAAAAGCAATCCCTCGATCGCCCTGAAGTCTAATCTCCATCGGCCGACCGGGTTCCTTCAAAGACCCGGGTCAAAGGGCGACGTTCGTCGTGCAATTAACGGCGCGCAACTAACGGCTCTCTTAATCCCGGAGCTCCGCGCGCAAGGAGAGAGTGGACCTTCATTCGTCTTTAAATCAGTTCCAGGGCGTTCGCGGAAGCATGCGAATGACAGGCTCGGTAGTTCGCCGAGCAAGCACAACTTTTTAGCCACCGCCACCGTCACTGCCTTCATCGTCGATCCGCCCCGTTTCGCCACCGTCGACGAGGACGACGACAATGACGACGACCCAGTTATCGACGATTCACCCGCCCGCTCCGCGCCGATTCGCTAGTTTCCGCTCGACTTTTTTTTCCCCCTTTTAGAGGGAAACCTCTAAGCTCTTTACGTACATTCCCTTTCTCTCTCTTTATTTTTACGTTTCATTTTCCAAGGACGCGACCGGGAATGACGTTGGAAAATTTCCTCCAGCTGTCTTTTTCACTTGCGCTAGTCGGCTATGAAAGCAGAAGACTATCTCCTCTCGCTGTTGCCCGATAGCTTTCAGCTTTCAAGCCGGCCACCGGTCACTGGACTCCGGCTCTCAAGCTCACACAGAATCTCGGACAAGAGAAGAGGAGGAGAAGGTGGGAAAGCCGGACGGGCGAGACTTCCCTCCGCTATAACCGAAGGTTCGGGGGTAACATAGTGATGTCAGGACCATAACCTAGGATAGGGTATGGCACAGCGGGTACCTTACCTAGGTACCCAGCCAGTGGCGACAAGTGAGCGCCAAATTGCTCTCGTTACTTTGTATTCGGCGCGCCATGAATAACGAACCCCCGTCATCTCCGCTCCCGCCCTCCTGACTTTTGCAACGTGCTTCAACTTTACGACGTAGCTTTGATCCCGTGGAGTCGAGGTCGCGTACAACAGGGGAGACTGCCAGGCCCTCTGTGCTTTATACCCGGGCCAAAGACATAGTCGGTCTTTTGCGTGCCGTGATCCTTTCGAACGGTTACCAGGTGAAAGGAATAGCTGACGGTGCCTCTTCGCGCCTCCGATTTCGCCCGGGATCATTATAATTGAATCGCGTCGCGAGCGCGATCGCGATTAATTCCAACGAATCGTATCGGTTATTTCGCAATACCGTCTCCTCTGTTTCCTGTGTAATTCGAACTATATTCTTCCGTTCGACGAGAAATTTAGCTCGTTTAACCGCGCCGCCGAGAGATGTCCAACAATAAAATTTGAAATTGCAAATGATAGTTTACCACAAATCGATTTCGTATCTATTGTGGAGTCTGCGGCCGCGCGACTATATCCAAATATCTTGAATGCGCCCGCAATATTAATCCAACTGTAATTTAAGTGAAGTCATTATTGCGGTGCGCCTCGCACACACGATCTATGAGAGGTGGAACTATGGCGCGCGCGCGCGCGCTTTGATAATGCATCTATCTCCAGAGGCAACAGTTGGAACTTTACGTCCATTTAATCTCGCTATCATACAGAGATTACTACTCGTGCGACTGGACCACTACTCGATTGCGGGTAACGTCGCTCGATGCGTTTCGTCCGGCGGAATTAGATTTATCGTTCCGCGCGATATGCATTCGTATGCATTCGTTGCACAAAGGGGTGCGAGACACGCGCGTGTGCCTGCATTTCGAAACGACTGATATTACGGCAGAGTACGGGACAGCGACTGCATACATATTATTGCTTGACCGGTAACTTTAATGAGGCATTTTCAGTTCCCATTTCGATATTCGATTTTCATCCCAATTTTGCAAACTAAATTCGCAGCTACGAACGCGATAAGCGAAATGTAAAAATTCACAAACGAGTACGTCTCAAAGCGATGAGCGCGCGATTCAATATCGTCGGAAAATTCAAAGGCATTATGTCGAGAGACATTTTAAAATTTCAAAGACTTCTTCTGGAATTATCGCACAAACATCTGTATTTTGTAAAATCTTACGTCCCGATTTACGATGTTGTCTTCAAGACGTTGTTTTAAGATATTTTTGAAATGACTTTTAAACCCACACATACACGCGCGCGTGTTATCTAAGAAGCCGCCTATTTATTTGTTGACTTTCTTTTCCACAAATTTCCATAATTTGCGCGAATACACTGTCAAACTCCGATATCAATAGAAAATCCAATATCAATCGTTTATCGAGCTATCGCTCGGCTTTCGAAACGACGAAAATAATGATACTGAAATCCGCGGCCGATTGGTATGCATGGAGAAGTTAAATCGGGTATCGTAGTATTACCCAGTTTCTTTTCCCCTGTGCCTCTCCGTCCTCCTACTCTCTCCCTCCTTTTGTATCGTTTATTTCATCTTACGACAGTCGATTCGATGCCGAATTATCACACACAGCATTCGCCGCGTGCTCAAGTGGATCGCCCAGTTATCCGTGCGTTACCGAAATACCGCAATCGACTGGCACAGATAATGCGTTTAACATCCTCGCGTTATTCCCCGCTTGAATTTGAACCGCGGCAAATCCATCCGGCGTTTCTCTCTGTCGGAGAGAAACGTATGTGGGGAAACATCCGCGTGAATAAACGTACGCTATTTCGCAGACCGCTCGGTCTACGCCGCTGAATGTCGCAATCGAGAACGCGACAAAGATAAACGTTTATCGATCTAAAGGCCGCGGAATACTATCTGAATGGCTCGAAATGACAAAAGTATCGAGGGACTCTTGGAGACGAAATTGCAACTTCCGAAATCGTTGCTGTAGCTGATAAATCTCGCGGCTGCGGAGAGCCTCGCATTCTGCGCCGAGAAGATGTTAACGGCGTACTTTCGACGCACCGAGGGATAATCGCTTTCCTAAGGGAAACGATCGCGCACGACGTTAAATATCTTTCCGCGGGATAGAGTCGATGTCGAC
Organism: Tetramorium bicarinatum; assembly: GCA_928718305.1. Taxonomy (NCBI): domain Eukaryota; kingdom Metazoa; phylum Arthropoda; class Insecta; order Hymenoptera; family Formicidae; genus Tetramorium; species Tetramorium bicarinatum. The sequence goes on along the minus strand of OV788319.1, from coordinate 6,845,963 downwards.
GGGAAGCTTCCGCGTGAGAGTCTCCAGAGTTTCGCCGGAGATACGGTATCAGCAAAATCCCGTCGACGAGTTCAGAAATCGCGAACGATCGCGCAGCGTATCTGGCATGTTTGCGTACGGAGGATTCGTCAGCACGGTCCTTACTGCTGCACCCGAAACTTTCGTTCTGTCGTAGGTAAGTGTTCCAGCATCTCACCGGCGGACGTCTAGGGACGTCTCGCCTGCTTCATCTCGGTAAAGTTTCGCTCGATTCGCGTCCCCTCGTGGGAACGACGCGACCGTCAGATCTTGGTCGCTTCATAATTCACATGCCATCGAGTCAAACGGAAATCTGCTTTTCGTTTCCTTGCCGGAAACGTGCTGAGTGCAGTCTTTTTATTCGTTCATGTTTGCAGCAGCTTGATACAAATTGATATAGCGAAAGATTGCGTGAACGGTATTTCCACTTAGGTACGGTATGTGCCACTTATTTAACGCATAACATGTTTCAGCTTTATCTTATATATGTATATCTAACGGCATGTATGTATGTATATTCAGAGTATCTCGAAATTCGAAGATAATAAGATTGCAGCATGAAAATTCGTGAAAAATTAAATGATGAAAGCCATTTTTAAAAATTATTTTTTAAGTATAGAGATTTAAAGCATTATCAATCATAAGCGTTGGTTTTAAAGAGTCGTCTTATGCATTTTCATTACTTAATTTTTCATGGACTTTTATGCTGCAATCTTATTATTCTTGAATTTCGAGACATGTAGGATATTTTTTGAATAGCATATATATTTGCAATTAAAATGTTAATAAGAATATTAATGAAAATTATATTACTCCATGATTATTACGTGAAATTAGTATTGAGAAAATGAAATAACATGTGAAATGCAAAGCACATTGGGCCGACAAGCCAATCTCTTTTATGGATTATTTCATTATCACGTAACGCCGCGCTCGCCACTGTTCTCTCTCTCTCTCTCTCTCTCTCTCTCTCTCTCTCTCTCTCTCTCTCTCTCTCTCTCCCCCCCCCCCTCTCTCTCTGATATCGATACCCGGTATTTATATTGCCGCGCCCGGAAATAAGCAGGCTCGCAAATTGCCGAACAAATGGCGTACGAATGCGGGAGCAAAAAGTGAACGGGAGAAGAACGATGCGGGAAAGGACAAACACTCGTCGCGCGCGGAGGCTGGGAAAACCGGCTGTAAAAACGGAGAGAAATAGAGGGCGACGAGATCCATCGCGGGGCCGTGTGAGAGCGTTCCGTCGCTCGCGCTAGCATCGAAAACTACCAACACGTACATAGAGCGACTGCAACGACTACGACGACTGCGATGACGACTGCGGGCCGCCGCAGTTTGTTTTGAAACTCAACATAGACCAGCAGATGGAGAGCATTCTATAGAGGCCAATAGAGCGGGAGCGAGCCGTTCGGTCGATTCGGCCAGGCAATGATACGTAAAGGGTCCTGGCGAGTTAACGCGGCCGAGAACCGACCGCTCCAGCGAGCATCGGGAAAAAAAAGAAGTGAAAGAAATCGGTAGAGAGCGATAAACGAGACGGAATGAGAGGCCATAAAAGCGGAAGAAGCGAGATAGAAGAGAGAGAGAGAAGAACAGGACAGAGCCAGAAATACGTATGCCCTCTCTCCCTACGTGCATATGTATGCGAGAGTATGGGTATAAAATAGAGAGAACGCAGAGACAGTCATTGTGTAAGCACGAAGCCGGTGCAGCAGCGTAATGCACTTAACGTTATCTACTCCCCTCTACGGTCCGCAACTACTCGACGACTGTCACTCCATTTCACCGTACCCGCACGTTGGCGCTTCCTCGCAGCCCCACAGGTTCACCCTCGCGCCCAACCCTTCGGCACCCCGTCGAGCGGTACGGATGGGCGCCAACCCCTCCATACGCAATATCTATTCCCCACTCGAATCCATTCGCGATCCGACGGTTATATAAATGGTGGGCGCTGGCCCGTTACGTGTCAGACGTGTGTCGATGCGCGCTGCAGATGCAGCTGTAGCTACAGAGTGCTGCAAATGCGAGTGCAGTTTTATGCGGACGCGCGAATCTCGTTTATTGTGCGATTATGGCGCGAGTTTACCGCTGCCAATGATACTGGTCCGCGACATTGGACATGCAAATTAAGGCAATTTGTTTGGAGGACTGTCGATCTGCTTGTTTACCAAGAGATAATACATTGTTGTTTGCGCTTGCTTAAAAATGCCACTGTATAGCCCATACCTGATTAGCTTTTATATCGACTAATAGACTCGCAAAACGCTGGACCGCTTAGAATCTCATTTTGGCAGCGATGAGCGATCGCCACAATGTTATCGAATAATGTTATCCTAATGTTATCTCGTGATTTTCATCTTCTTGCGAATAATGTTTTATACAACAAATTTTATATTTAATGTGTCACTATGCATGTGCATCTAAAAATAATATTAAGAAGATAACAATGTAACATTGCAAGCGTATGAAAAAACAGAAACAAGTATAAGTTATAAACATATTAAATAAGTGGCGAATACGATAAATTTCTCTTATAATGGAGCAGATGTAGTAACAAATTAATATCTGGATCAATCTGAAACACGGCCGAGAGTAGCAACTTTCAAGTTGCACCTCGATCGACCCTAATTTTATTAATTACCGTGGATCTACTCTGCCCCAGTTGCAGCGGACATTAACCCCCGATGCCCTATTAAATTTGCGCCTTATCTAAAGTTCTACATAATAAACTTTAAAGTGACGGCTAAATTTTCATATCGCTCGGACGATAATTTGCTAAGTGCAGAACAAAGTGAAGTAAAAATCTCAACTCTTCAAAATTATTTCTTGCGATATATAGACAGTGCAAATGCTACTTGCTTTATCATTAAACCATTAGAATTAATATGAAATTTGAAATTAATTAGTCTTCTTTTTTCAAAATTCCGTCTATATTTATATATATATACAAATATTATGTATTAACAATAATAATATAGTAAAAGGGACCGGGAGGCAAACGTGTCTGCAGGTATCATATCCGCGATATGTCTCGCGATGAGCGCTATGGCCGTCGAAAGACACGAACGTGTGTCCCGGGTGCGATTTGCTGACTGGCTTCCCTCCCCAGTCCGCAGACGAAGTTAATCGGCTCCGAGATAAGGGATGACGCCTCACTTCCGCGGTAATTAGGTTGTGCGGTTCAGCAACAATGGTGATAGAGCGCGATAACGAGCAACTCGACGTGCCCGCGGAAATGCGCCGGCGAAATGCTGGATTTATTGTTGCGACATTCTCCGAACACGATTCCTCCGTTCCGCGAGGAAATTCTTGATGATGTTCGCGCGAACGTTTTCGCGACAACGAGATTCGTCGCTTGTTTTGAGTGCGCGTCAAAACTCTCTCTCTCTCTCTCTCTCTTTTGCGTCTAATTAAATCATCCTCTAATTAAAATTTGACAAAGTTTAGCGATCATACTACAATTAACAACTTTGCGATTATATCCATAACAAGATGTATAAATGTAATTATATGTTGCATTTGTGATATTGTAAAGAAAAACTCAAAACGCGCGCAAGCATAAACGATGTGAAAGGAATATTGTATACATTTATTTCATTTAATTCAAAATAGTAGGCAAATGAGAGATTTTCAAAATGCAGTGATAACATTGTGTTATAAATGGATATATAAATGTGAGAGATATTGTGTTGTCTAATTTAATATGCAAAACGACGGTCATAGATTTTAATTCTTAATTGTATATTGTAACAATAAAATATAATGATTTTTACTGACCAAGTTTTATTGCTGTGAAAGCTCAAGAATAATATAACGACATCGTTATATTATTTCATTCTATTCCAAATATTTTAGTGGCAGTTGAGCTTAATACGTTGATACGAATAACAGCGAAAGACCATTGAATCGCAGTTAAACGTTATATCCGATCACAGTGCGTTGTATGTGACGCACGACATCCTTACTTCCTGATCTGAGTTTCCTGTCTCTCCGTTAATGCGCCACTTAAAGGGGAATTCGCGTAAGACTGCATACATATTTCCGGGGAAATGGGATAAAAATGCGACGCTACGCTTTCACTGGAATTGGATCGTGTAGCCCAGTAATAATAGTGATATAGTGTCTCTGCGGAACCCTATTATTACCTCATATATTACGGAGACGTTTCTTAGGTAATAAAACGACCCGGACGAAACTGTGGAACGCCTCCGTCGCTATCGGTAATCTGTTAACTCTTAGCAAAACAGAAACTTTCGCCAGCTTAACGGAAATGATAATTCATCGTATCGGTTTAACTATAACTTTTGCGTCCTCTACTGTCTTCTATGTCGCGAAACGTTGACTTATCGTTTTCTTCACATAATACCGCGAAATACGAGCTCTAAACCTTTATTAATTCTATGTCTTTAACTATTATCTCGTCGCAATTATCCTCAGAGAGATATCAACCCATTCAATAAATGAAATCTCGAATCTCGATCTGGCCGACAAATGAAAGCGCGGCATCGATTATAAATAACTTTGAATACCGAGCCGGATGATTTGCAAAACCTCCGTGAAAAGAGGGAATCGCTATTTTGAACTAATTAGATTTTGCGCCTCAGTAGTGACGATTACATTATTGGATAGATGACAGCCTCGTCATACCGTCGCATCACTCCGGCTTAATTTGCTGCACATGGCTTTGGGATTGCCTTCGAGGTAGATGTATTGAATTCGCTATTCAGTCACGTGTGAATCAAAATGTATCAATTTTCAACAATTTCTCTTTTCAGTCTTTTGCATAAAACATTGTTCCAGAAGATTGTACTTTTATCATACAGAATATTTCAAGATACCTCTCCCTGCACCTTGTCCGATTGCAATTTTAACATCAGAACGTTTCTGTATTAACAGAAACATGCATATAAATAATTCTTTGCATATAATTATTAGAATTTTACACATATAATAATTAATGTAATATTCTCGCAAATTTAATTCCAAATTAAAAATCATATTTATTAGCTATGCGAAAACATTTGTTGCATCCGCGATATTTACGTGCTCGCCAGAGGCGATATATTCGATCTGGGCTGTTTTTTCGCGCGAATTCGCGCGGCAACAGTTTTATTTGTGATATATAAAACCGCTTCTGTTTTACCAGTGGACATATATAATTCCTCGATAAAAAAGATAACCGCGTTTTTCGTCGACAACAAATTATCGAATACAGCTCTGCGTCCGATATTTTCACGGTTGCTCAAGGCGGTCTGATGCTATTGTGAAATCAGCGCTTATAAAATGCGCTCTTTTTTTTTCATGTCCATTAAAACGACGCTTCGTTAGACGATCGGTTACGATTGGCGTTTAATAATTCAACCAATGCCTTAGCCTGAGGAAAAGAAATGTCAATAAAGCATTTACGTTACTTCTTGTCATGCAACGTAGTAGCACCGCTCTCGATGGGTTGATCACGCGAGATCCAATGCGATTTACAACCAACAGATTTACTCGCGATACGCGGATTCCGCGCGGCCGTTACTGGCAGTTGCATATGGATAAACGGCGACCGTACGGCAGGCCATGTCCCGCCGATGTTAATCGTCACCGGAATAAGAGCCGACGGCTGCGTTGCATGACAATTAGGTCACGTGACGTAGTAACGATAACGATGACAATTATAACCGTGTCGACGAGGTGATAACCGGTACGCTCTCTCTTCAGCCTATCCAGAGAGGAGTGCGGGACCCAACTGTTTCGCGCGTCCGCCTTCCCTCGTTCATCGCTCATCGTGACAATCTTCGCCAGACGATAGACTCGATAATTCGTCATCGATCCGATGGAGAGAACCATCGGATCTTGCATGCGCGGTTATTTATTAACCTGGACCCGCGAAAGCGAAACGAGAGCAATTTTCTACCCGCGTCTCATTTCTCTCCGTGCGATCGAATCGCGGCCGATTGATCGCGTCGCTCCGGATTTATTTCGCCCGGCGCGATTTTTCTGGTTGTTTCCAGCGCACGCCATAACGTCGTTTAGATGTCTCGATAGCGAACGTCGTGCACGGTGATGCAGGTATTTCACCTGGCACCGGCTCCAAATCGGTTTTTAAACATCACTCTAATTGTAAAGTTGATATTACCAATTTGTACTTTATATTGATCACATTACTTGTATTAAACAATAATAATAATACATATCGTAACACTTTCAGTTTCTTTTTCCTGATTTCTTACTGAAGCAACCACGGTGTTTAATCATTTGATCTAATCATTTGGTAATTTAGTCGACTAATTAATCACGATATAGAATGATCGAAGAAAAATAGGAGAAGCGAGTCTGCGACCCTCGGAGGCAACCCTCTTATTACGCGATGTATATATACCATAACTTTTGTACCCTTATAAGTTGAAACGAAGCGTTGGATATCTACATTGATGCATCCCTCGGGGGCTACAAAAATGTTAATAATGCTTAGTTTCATTATCTTACTCCATCCACCTAGTCGGATCAAAGTACAATGAAGATCCCAAGAAGAATATCCCGAGGGTACAATGAAAATCCTCGACAAGGCAACATTTCCCTTAATTACCTCGCGGCCTGTAGCTTGCGCGCGGATGCAAGAAAATAACATCTACTTTCGATTTACTTAAATATTATTTTATCCATGAATAACGTCATTTCTAGTTGTATATGCTTCATCATAATGAGGCCGCTAACTTGCTAACTTGTCTCTAGTTTGTTCGATTCTAACGTCCATTCCACTCCAATCTATTTCGTAACGAAGCAGTCACCGTGACTTACATTGAAACGTATTTCCGTGTTACTTAATGACATCGCAATGCAGGATCGCGCTGTTTGTCGTTGCGACGTTCGTTGATGGCGATCTTCTCGCCCGAGGGATTTCCCACGCGAGTCGGAGCGAACGCAATCACGGAATCGTCCTAATTACTCACCCGCGCGATATGTCCGACGACGTAACCGTGAGTTGAATCGGACTCTCGGCACTCTTTTTTGTTTATCTTCGTTGGGATTCCATACGTGGCTTGCGCCTTGCATATCTTTGCGCACTCTTGCCTTCATTACATACATACATTCTGCTACGAGTAGTTTTATGAATCACAAATGTCGCCGGCGTATTTTTAAGGCTCGATCTACGTGAGCTCCGCGCAGCGATCGATTCCAGGCAGAGGGAAATATTTGCGCTACCCCGCGCGAGAGTAATTCGGCGACTCTATTGCGATGCAACCGGCAGCGCTGGACGCGGCCGCGGTTGCATCCAAATGCAAGTCCACGCGGGCCGCCGCGCCGGCCGGTCCGAAACACTGATTGCCGGGCGTACCTTTGATTGCAGCAGCGCTACCGCGTTATGCTAACTCCCCTTTATTCCCCGATCGCGTATTAAAGGCCTGAGCCAGGGCATTACGCGGCGGTCGAGTTGGTTTATGGCGTGCCGTAAGTGCGCCGCATATACGCGAGCATTAAATTCGCTGGTAACAATGGCCGCACTGCGCGTAACTTTGGCCGCGTGGAACTTTCAATGTTAACTCTCCGACGCGCTATCGAATTAATATGTCCCTGTACGCATGGACAATTTCTTGATTATGTATATATTTGTATTTTGCGAAGACGGAAAAGCTAGTGTCGGAAATAAAGCACACGGTAATCCGTGCATATAATTATGGACTTAGTTTCGAGTATATGCATACATTGTATTATATATACTCAATTACTTCTTAACGAGACAGTCAAAGTTGTCTCGACGAAAATCACACGTGGGATCTGCAACTTTGTAACTGCACGGGACTTTTAATTTCCCACGTTAGACATCTTGGCGATAGAGACTAGACTGAAATTTTCTCCCAAAATGAAGCTTATTATTTTACTTATTATTTTGCGACTAATTGACAAACGAGATTTTGATTAAAGATGCATTCGCGCAAGTCTGCTTCCTCTGTGACGGAAAAGATAATGTAATTAATAGATTCTTTCGCGAGTTTTTGTCTACTGTGGTCACGGAACAGATTTGTCACAATTAACTTTTTCCTCTGTCATCTCTTCGCGCCGTTCGTCGTGCAAAAAACCGGTGGTTTCCAGTATGGACAGTAAAGTCATTCTCATATTTTCCAGACGATCGAGCAGCTGATAGCTTTCATCGAAGGTTGCCCGCGAATGTAAGGCAGAAAGCATATGTTCCAATATCCCGGTCGTAATCCCCAATAAACCAGATGCCTCTCTATCCCTCGTTCACGGAGTGATACGGTCCCTCGTTGACCCCAATGAACGCGAAACCATAATTTCTTGCCTCGTCGCCTTTCCGCCGGAATAATGCTTTCCGTAACCCTCCACGCTGGCCATTAATTCCATGACGAACACCCTGGTAAGGACACGCGCGCCGTTTCCTTCTGCACCCCGTCACGTGACTCTCCCGGCCAAGTGCCCGGCCTTTGTACTCCGCGATGGTACAAGGCCCACAGGCAACTTGCCGGATTCTGCCTGTAAGGCATCTCGAGTCCATTGCAGGAATAAATCATTTAATTTCGACGTCCTTGTACGTCGCGGGGCGAAGATACGACGAGGGGCGAAGCTCCAGCAAGGATTTTGCCGCGTCGAAATTGCCGACGTGAAAAATCCATGGCTGCAAACGAAAGCGCGCTTTACCGCGAAATAACGCACTATTACGAGCAGAATTTATGTGTTTACTCTCATGTGCTGGAGTTATCGCGACTGCCTGCAATCGCCTTGCTATCCTCGTACACAAAAATTAACGACGACTAATTAGTCCCTTCAATTCACGGCGGCGAAAGTGTTTTCCCTCGTGCACAAATAATTCAGTTATATAAACGTCGCCGTTTTTAATAGTAAAAAATTCTTTTTCCACCGAATCTAAAATTCTCTTCCTTTTTATCTTTCATTTTCACATATAATAACAGTTACATAAAATTTAATTTAATTTAAGTTTTTGAAGCTTAAGTCGCCTAATTCTAATTTTCGAAGTTAGAACATCTGCGACCGGGACGTTCGTCAAATTTATCTTATCTGAGTTTTTAGAAAAAATATTTCCTAACTATAGCGGATAAGACTTGAAGGATTCAAGTTGAAGGCATAAAGTTCAACCGAAAGTTTAAATCTGGCAGGGATCTGACATCGTCTGAGCGTGCATATGTGTCACGTGAAGGCAAAGTTGGTGGTGAAGGAGCAGGCTAGCGTGGTGAAGGAAACGCGGGAAGATAAAACAGCGGCCGTGTTATGGTGACCACTAGGGGCCGACGGAAATGGTGATAAAGTGCAGGTAAATAATGTGTGTAGCTCCAAAAATGAAGAGAAATCGCGGTCGTATCCACGCGGAAGATGAGAGAAGAATCCTCGCTCCGGTGTCACCTCGTTTTCGTATTTCAGCGCAAGGAGATAAGGATACACGGTGTTAGAGCGACGAACGGAAGAAATAACGTAGGTCTTTTTTACGACGTAAAAATACGGCCCTCCCATTGTTGGTAGGCGAAATCCTCCGTGACTCGTTTTGTAAAATCAATTATGAAACTACACACGATTTAATTTGGAGATTAAAGCCACGGGGGGATTAATCTGCATTTCGTTGCGACACGCGCGATAAATTCCGTAATAAATAATTATATGAAATTCTACCGAGTAACAACGTGATAAATCTAATTGTAAATTATCTCAAAGCGGCTCGTTATCGAAATGTTATTCAGCTTTGTCACGTTTCATAGCTATTCTCCTCTTCGGAAATTCTGAATAAAAATCTTGAACGGTGAACGGTAACAAATGTTCCATTTTGATTCGAGTCTTTTCCAAAATACGAAACTGCGCGCCTTTGGAGAAAACACACGGCATGCTACGGAGGAAACGAAGGCGCCTCAATATGATGTCGATACGCGATAAGATTTCACGTGTGTGTTCGGGGCTCGCGTTCTCGAAACCCTCTTACCCCCTTAACGTCACGCGATTTAGTCTGCACGAGAAAAGCGAGAGCCGACGGCAGCAAGTGCTCTGTCGACCGGAAGACATTGATGACATTGTTATGCCTTGGTCTACATACGTTGTCTGTATACACTCTGGTGAGCGCCGCTGAAATTTATCGAACCGTAAAACACACGACACATTCCCTCACAAAAGGGCACGGTGGCATTGAAAAGCCGTTTGTACGTCCTTATCCGAAAACGAAAAGCGCAAAGTAAACATTTTCTGGAAGCCCTCGTGTACGCTCACGTGACTCGCCGAGCCTACGGGGAAGCCTCAATCCTTCCACCGCTGAGGGCGTGTCCGACTGGAATTAAAAGCTCTGCGACAGTAACGCGAGAACACAGGGGATACGGTCGATTAACCTTCAAAAGAGCGTGATCTTTTAATTTTATTTTACAGCCACACTCGTTATTTAGACACCTGTGATGAAAAGGAAAGATTTACAGGATTGACAAATGATGTATGAAAAAGTTTAAATCAATCGCACTTCTTTAACTCTTTAGCTCCAGCTGTCTTATCTTTTAACATACTGAATTGAAACAATCTGTGAAAATCAGTTTTATCTTATTATGCTCCCTTTATATTTTTTAATAATGAATAATTCAAAAATTGTATCTTAAAAATATTATTAAATAAATTATTCTGAATAACGAATGCATTAGTTCTGCGATAGCGGCATATCATATTAAATATGAAGCAAAAGCTAGTCGTTCCAATTCGACTCTACAAAGATAATAAAAAAATTTTTCAAGTTTAGGGTATGGTTACTCAATTAATTTCATTGTAAATTTTGTTTTTTCTATATTTTTCCAGGTTTCTTGAGCTTCCAGGTTTTTTGAAACTATTTATATTTGATTTCAATATTGTATAATAAATTTATAATAAAAAGTTTTAAATTATCAGAGCTGAATTTTTCTTTAAATAAAAAGTTTTTCAAACTTTTTTATACATCATTTGTCAGTCTGTACTTGGGAGAGAATTAAATGAATGTTACAATCCTTCAGTCACGGGTATATCAAAATTTTGTGTTGTCGTTCAGAGTACGATAAAAGTGTTGGATCTTACTGGCATCTCGACAATATGTTCTTCACGAGAAATTCCGAGTTCGTCGTGAAATTCGCGATGTTCCCGGGGTGGTCTCCCCGAAGGAAGGTGGGGCAAAAACTTTGATTTCCGATCAACGCGCGCAGTTCAAGTATAATCGACAGACCTCGCTCGGCTAACGGGGTATTCCCCACGCACAAACGCGATCGATGAGCGGAAATAAAGTTTCCTTCCCACGAGAGAAGCGCGTTCGTGAAAGGCGAAATCGCCCGGGGGAGAAGGAGGGAAGAAGGAGCGTGAAAATCTCAGCTCGCGCGTGCGCTTGCTGTCTTGCGTCCTTCCGCTTCTTCTCTTCTTCATCTTCCGCGCGTTCATATACGCGCCGCACCCGTAATTGACTTAGCCCGCGCGGAACGCGGAGGTGGGAACCCGACGACTGTGTGCCAACGAGAATTATGTGGGGCTTTCACCGCGGCGAGAGGATGAGTCGTTCGGATGACGGCGAATAGTCGTGCGGTGAAAAGGCAGCTCCTTATCTAGCTCGAGCTAGAACCATTGCGCGGATAAAGTTATGGTTGTTCCTCTACGCCCAGTTCAACTCATTTCACCGACTCTACCTCTTTCTCCCTTCTCGTCATCGTGTATCGCATATACACTCAACAGATCGTCCTTGTCTCTTTTGGCTCTTTACTGAGTCTTGTACGTACTGTACGTACCATATACGATCGGAAATGCGTTTTATGAGCGCTGCCGTGAAGACGCGACGTCTTTCATGTTAGCGGCTCTGCGCTTCGTAAAGCTTGTGGAAGCTTACGCCAGCTAGTTGGCTTTGTATGTTTAGTTTGGTTGTGTCACATAATGCATATAGAGCGATAATGCGCGCGCGGAAAATCTTTCTGTACAGAATGCTTGCTTTTCTACATAAACTGTTCGACATGTGATACTTTACTGTGAAATATGCTTTCCTTTTTTTTTCTTGACGAAAATATTGTATTCTTTGTGTAACCCAAGTAAGAGACTTTTACGGAGTTTAGCAAATATATCAAACTTTTTGATGAATTGTTTGAACAAATAATTTTCCTCAATCAGAAATAAATTTTACGAGCATTACAATCTCGTTATAGGAAAGTTGGGAAAGAGATTACTCCACGAATCATGAAATCGATTCGTGAATTCGTAAATAAGGGAAAGTACACCCTTATATTACTATTTCGTGCTTTCATGGACGAGTGGCATTCTCTCACCTCGACAAAGAGGGTCGTCGAGCTATTTCGAGATCTAGAACGCGACACGACGTGTACGTACGTTTTCCCTTTTTTCGCCCCGACGAGAGAACTCGTTTTCCCGATTCCCCGGTGAACTGTGCGCCCTAAGAGTCCCGGGTGGCGTAACCACCGGCGAGTCGTATATCTAGAATAAAAGGGAAAAGGAAAGAGGAAGGAAAGGAAAAAAATGTCCCGGACGCGGCATCCCGCATACGTGATACGTCCCTTGTGATACTCCGCTTTTATCGGGCATTGTTGCTTGATCTCTAGGTTATTTCTGCGCGGGTTTGCGCGGCCTTTCTCCTTTTTAAGAATTTAAGATGCTCGTTGGCTGATAGGCATGGCTATACTTATCATTTGTCACGAGTGACATAAGTTTCCGTTGTTCAGAGAATATCAACAGTCGTTTGCATGTCATTATTTCTTTCTTTTCTCATTTCTTTATTATTATTCTGAAAATTAGCGATTTGCACATTATTGTAACGCAGAGTTAAGCAAGCTATTTAAAAAAAAAGTGGATTAACTTTAAACATATTTTTATACTTTTGTTCTTAGTTGAAACGATAATTTAAAACTAAAAATATATTTCGAGAGAGAGATTCTCTTTATAAATATCATGAATATTGTCAAAATTAACGTAGTTCAAATATTCTAAATGTTCGAACTGTCGCCTTTTGCCATTTTTATTAGTGTTGTTTTAAGGACGGTGTGACCACAAAAAAGATTTCATTTCGAGCAATGCGTCTTTATTTAGGGACAATTCGCCTCGACATTCCGCGCACGAAATAAATCTCTATTATCGGGAAAGCGGTTCGTGCCATTCTTCTTCAACGCCCGCGGATTCGCAATTAAAGGTATAGTCATTCAACCTCGAATAATCGCTCGCGGTTGGCTCTAATTTTCCGTCGTTAATCTCGTCCGCTGGATGCTAATACGGGCCTCTTTATTGATGCGCAGAGATTATTCGATAAAGTCTTCTGGATCGAACCCCGCTAGTTATTCGCAGGATTAGAGCGAACCCTCCGTTTCACTACTTGTTGAATCTACTCTCGGACATCATGCATACAAATATCGCGCAATATATCTTTGATGCCTTGTAGAAAGCGTTTATTCAATTTCTTTCTCCTTGGACATAATCTGCTAGTTTTAATTAGTAAGGATTAATCACATCGTGCTTGAAACGTGATATCTAATCATTATTATCATTAATTTTAGATTGTTTGCTTGTGAAATATATAATGAGAATGATAAAGTATTACCGCATATTATATAATATATTACAACAATATATATAATATTTAAGATATTTGCATCGGTATGAACATATAGATGCACATAGAGGGGCAAAGATCGCACATGTTGTTCAATCTTGTTAATTAAAATTTCCCCCATCTAATAAAGTATAGATACAATTATAAAACGAGGTCAATTATCAACTTCGATCAACGATTGCAGTCCTAATGAAATGTCATTCCGCAAATTATCGCTGATAAGAATAGAGAGAAAAGTGTCACCGAGAAAAATTTTTCCATCGCTAAAAGTGGCACTCTCAATATGCAGGTCACAAAATTCCCGAAATATCGCTCAATATATCTTTGGCGCACATTTGTACTATTGCAATTTTTTTTATACTAAATTAATTGCATAGGATCTTCACGTCCCCAATGAATTTATCTCCGGCTGCCGTCTGTTATCTCTGCCCGTCGAATTATCACGGGAATATCTTCCCTCGGGCGAATCGTTTTAAATATTTCGTGCTCTGCGGTGGCGGGATGAAAATTCCGGATGCAACTACCCCCCCCCCCCTCCCCTCGACGCGCGTCAGCCGTTCTTCTCCCCCGATCGTTTCGAATTCCGTCATAAGCCGGCATTGAAAGCACCGGCAGCGCAGGACAATGAAAGCCGTAGGAAAAGGGCTGACTGGCTGTTACCGCGAATGAATTTGCATATACCGCAGACGGGCCGCCCCGTGTGCTTTGAGGGTTTACATGTGTCGCGGGTTAATCTCGTTTCGCACGTACAGTGCCGGCTTTGGGCGAGGAGGGGGCGTTAGACCCCCCGGCCTTTCGCTGCTGTTCGTGTCAGTATTTAATCGACAGTGTTATTCAATATTGGCGTGGCTTGGTGATGTCATCACACACATACACCTGCTTTTGGTAGGTACGGCTTCAAGAGATAAATCCTAACATCTCCGATGAAAGAGAGCGACAGCAAGTGACGCCCAGCGTGATTTTTATACACATCACGTGCTGCTGTCCCAACAAAATTGCGATCGTGCCAACGAAATATCATGCGACGGTGTTTAGCGAATCTTTCGGTGCTCTTTTGATAAGTTTCTTTCTTCCTAGCGGAAGAAGGTAATAGTATCAGCATGTAATTGACACTACTACATAATGTGAAATATTTTCCAATTAATATTTATTTTCTTAACACTACAAGTATCGAGAAATATTTTAGAAGCCTACCTGTTACATAAAAAGTAGAATATTAATTAAAAAAAATAGAAATGACTGGTCATCAAAAATGACTGGTACTTTTCCATTTACATATCCAATTTGCCTCATGACATCGAAGGTTATTAGGAAATGATTTAAATGATTATTTAACTGCCTCCACTTGGTTTTACGCACGCATAAAGCACGCTCTTTTGACAGAAGAACACTGCCTGTCCGTGACTGGAACGAAGGGAGCGACATACCCTACACGACCCTCGCCCAGATCGTGCCACAAACATATATAAACGTGCGAATTGTGGGGAACTCGGAGCAATTTCATGAGCGTATAAATAAATTCACAGCATGATGGTCGAATAGGCGAGCGAGTACACGCACAAATGTCAGCGAGTTACGTGTTTCTGGCGGCACACAAGCATTCTACTGGTTTTAGCGTAAATAGACGCATATACACACATACGCACACTGAATCCTTCAATTCGCAGAACAATGGTAGCCGATCGGCGTATATAGCGCACTCCCGATCGTATCCACTTTGTGTGACGAATATTAATGCCGTTTACATTGGAACGTATGGACGTTCATGACTCTTCGCGATCCGTTTGTGCACAATTAAAGCGGATAAGCCAATCGTGATTAATCGGTCTTGCAAACGCGAGAGCGATTGCGACCGCCTGTTTACTTTAAATCTTATTCAATTGTCGCGTTTCTGCATTGCTGATAATTTCTAGCCGAACAATACACTTTACAATAAATCAGAATTGTTGGAAATTGAAAAAAGTAACGTTGCGTTATTTAAAATAATTAAATTGTAGTTTACCGTCTATCTTTCAATTATTTTTCTCAAAATTAATCAGAAAGTTTTACAGTTAAATTTAATGTGTATATAATAGCAAGAAAGATAGATTAGAAAATTAAAATTTAGATCACTCAAGATATTGGATAGAAACATATCTAAGAAATTAGTTTCAGAATTATCAGAATCAATTAGAAGATTAAGTAGATAATAGATCGATTAGAAAATTAATCGGGATTTTAGTAGCAGATTAATTAACAATTAACTAGACAAGGGAATTATCTAAAGTACTACCCAGAACAGCTAAAATATTAATTGAGTAACTAGCTATATAGGATAATCCACGTGCAATATTTAATCATATTTCTTATCTGAGGAAACTCAATAATCTACATTTAAATAAGCTAGCTTTTTAACAGAAATTTGTAAGAGAAGATCGTAACGCGCACTGGCGAGGTAAAAAGACGCAACAAAATGTGTTAATTATGAAACAATGTAGCACTTGGTGCAGTGACCGCGGACTTAATTCCAATTATGCATATGCCACCAATCCGGATTCCCTGTCAGGTCGGCAGACAATTCCCTGCGGCAAGTCTGTCTAATATTTGCGGGGCCGGTGACTTTTTAACGAGCTGCCGCAATCCGTTAGTTATCCCGGTTCAATCAGCTAATGACGCCGGAAGTAGAGCGGAGACCCGATCGCCGTAACTGTTAACGAACTCTTCCCAAATGGAACCGCAAGAAAATATCGCCGGGCCATTGAAGAGCGGTGGAAATTACGTGCCGACGAGTCCCGAGTTTCTGGTAACGAGGTGAACGCTCGCGAATCGTTTCGGCGCATATTTATCGATGTGGGATGATTCGAAAGCGTGAGACGCGTCAGATACAAGTTCGTGTATATAAAACCGAGAAGTTGTTTAAGCGGACCACCACACACGATGCCGCTCTACGCGTTCATCTTGACGCGTAATCCGATATAAGAATTTACCGTCAATACCGAGGCCGTAAGAATACTGAATCGCAAAGTGGTGCGCGCGCGCGCGCGCATATTGTATTCTTGCGATAGAACGAAGAGAGCATTTGTTCAGAGGATGAGGTAAATTCCAATTTAATTGGTGCACACAAGGTAGTGTATAGTATATACGGATACCTATATTGTTCAGTTTGAGCGTATCCTATTCCGCTATTCCGAGGCTACGAATATTATCAACGTAATATTTCGCAACAACGGTGTGTTTAACTGTAATTTAATTCCAATTAAATTGTATTCTATAATTGTTCTATAATCATTTAAAGTCTAAAATATAATGCTAATATTTTCATCACGTATATTTTTAACGCATCAAAGTGATAAATAATTGAAAAATTTCTGGACTTGAAAATTCCGATTTGAATATCAACCACCGTAATATTTTCGAGCGAAAACTTTTTCAAGCTATATAATCTGCACTTTTATCATTTTACTCGTGTTGCGAGATTTCGTTCGCGAATCCGAAATACTCGGATACCGTACTCAAGGATAACGCGAAAAGATCAGTTGATTGAAGCAAAGGTTTATTACGCCTGCTGTGACTGACTCGATCGAGATGTACGTAACGTGTCTCTCGCAATATCCGGTGTCTCCGGCGTGACGGAAATAATTTCGTCGCATTTAGTCCGTTTGCCTGCCGCTAAGAGACTGTGCAGAGAGACGCGCTCGAGACTTGTAACGTAGACGACGCCGCGCACCTTGGGTGCGCCTTAATCTTCCGTGTAATCCTAGCGAGTCACTTTGTACGGCACGGAGCAGCCTGCCGTCTGAGCAAACTACGATCGTACTACTGCAGGCTGCCGGGGCGAGCGCAGCGTGAACGTCGCGAAACTGTAAACACTCCGCGCCCCATTGTTTCGTCCGTCGTTTGTAATATTAACGGCAACATATTGTGAATCGCACGAACCACCCCGTTTCTCCCCGTTGCAATCCCTCCCCCGACGGGTTCGCGCGAGTCTCTCCGTTCCGAGTCAAGCAAGATAGCGAACGATATTTTATAGAGACATAATAGAGCGTACAGAATGCCACCGCTCTCTATTATGGACCGTGTCGGTCCACTATTAAATTCGGACCACCGTTCTCTCCGGTAGTTCGATACTTCAATTTTATATTATTTTATAATCTTTTATTTTTCAATAATAAATTTTCACTTATAATCGATTCCATTTTAATCAAAGAATATTAGAGTGAAGTGCGTTTCGAGATACCCTTCAATTATATAAAACAAAAACGCATTTTAATTTTTTATCAGGCACAGACGATACCAAAGTAATACGCCGCACTATGCAAATGGTGACTTTTTGCATAAAAGTACGAAACGTCCGAATGAATGACGTCGGTGACGTTACCACACGTGAGATCGTTAAAACACGAGACTGGCACAATAATATTTAACATTTGCATAAAACATAATATTATACGAGTTAAAAATATCGCGAATTTTGTAATTATATATGGAGAGTTAAAAATTATAACGCGCGTGAAACTTATGTTACCAGTTTGCTGAAGTAGAGAATACAAGTAAAAAAATGAGGCATAATTATTCATTAAATTAAACCCGTCCGGCTTAAACCGTTGTTATAAAAATCTCACGCTGTTCGATTAGTTTATTAGCACAGAATCATCCTCGTCGCTCGCATATTACATTTCCAAGAAACTTTGTCAATAATTTGCGAGAATCTCGCAAAACGCAATCCACTTTATTCCAGCCGCGGCATGCGATTACACGCACGCACACACATATATGCACGTCGCATTACGGGACGGCTTCTAATTTATAGTTTCTCGACGCGGACGTAATCTGATGTACGTAGACTAATAAATTTTCCATAAAAATAGCTCGCAGACGCGGCCACTGGAGACCGCCAGACCACTCACTCGATCATATCGCGTTTCAGCTCCGTGAAATTCCGCCACACGCTATCGGGCATTATCGATACTGTATGTCCCCTTCGTATAGCGACGAACAGCTCTTAACGTTATAGACAGAGGAAACTCGATGCGCGACCGCATCGTCCGCCAAAATTTTAGAGCCACCGCGAACGCTTTTCCCTACAATACTGACGCGGACTCCGCCCGTGTTTGCCAATGACATGGACGAAGTTATGATGAATATATATGTATAAATAAATGATCAATTAAATAAAAACTCGATAGTATATTTTAAAAAAGTTACAATATTAACAATAAAATTAACTTTAAGAGTCAAACGCGGTCAAGTTCTCACAATGCACGAATTAACATTTATTATTTCAATTAACAATTCTACGTAATATATAATTCGACACATGTATAGACAATCCTAAAATACCGAATAATTTGGGTACGAGCTCGCTCTACGCGAGTAATTTTTCAAAGAGCAGACCTAGGATTAATTAAAATGGCAAGTTTAATTTTCTCTCTGCTCTTCTGAAATTTGTCAATGAGATATTTTTGTTATCTTATCTTTTGTAAAGTCAAAGATGCTATCGAGAATCCTCTCGAAGAGCGAGGAACGCCTCCTTCTCGGCGTCTCGCCGGGTTGCGTGGCGACCACTGTTAGCGCGCGGACTGCTTCGCGGATGAAAATTGATAAAACGTCCACGTATAATACTGGCCTTACGAAGCACGGACGAATCACATATCGCTTCTTGCGCGGGATAAGAAAGGGTACCCGTGGCGTTACGTGACTCCTGTACAGATAACGGTCGTACACGCTCGCGGAAATCTCGCTGTACGCTCGCGCTCGTGCTCACCCTCCTAGTCTCCCGTGATATTCGCCTTCCCTCGGCCTTCCCCTCAAACGCGACGCGATGTTAATTTTAATGACGCGCCTGAGCTTGGCGGCTCGCGAAAGCTGCCTCTATGAATACGCGCTTATACCGCCGGTAATTCGGCTGTCTTCTCGCAGATCACCCTTTCAAGGATAACGCGGGAGAAGGTCTCTGATTCACACGGAAGGTGATTACGTAATGCACACGGTGTCTTAAGTGAAACTATGAGATGAAATACAATTCCGTATCAGATTATTAATTCACGCACATTCCTAAGGGATCGTGCGAAGCCAAGTACAGGAGAAGAATCGAAAAGTTGCTTAAATAATTATTATTTTGTAATGAATAAACAGAATGAAATTAATGAGTTAAACATTATAACAATTAATAACTTTCTTCTATCGTATAACATTTACATCATTAATCCATTCATCAACAAAATAACATGCAACTTGGGCAACTTTTCGATTGTCATAATTTGTATATTTGTATCAAATATAGTATAAATTTTTTTTTAAACAAAGGTGTTTATTTTGCATGGAAACTCGCGAATATATGCGCATAATAAAAACGTGTCGATTTACGAAACTGACGTGATATAATACACCGATACTGTACAAATTATTTATAAAATTTAGTTTATAATATACTATAAAGAATATTATATTACAATACGGTATAGCCACAACGCATTGCAATATAATATCATTTGTACATTTCGTCGAGCTTCATTAATGAAGCAGCATTATCATAAATTCAGTTGCCACTGATCTTCGTTTCGCTACGACAATTTACACGGTTCATATTACAGCATCGACTCAACGACGCGTGAGCATGCCACATTTCAAACGCGCAAACTAGTTATAATAACCAGCCGACGAACTTTGTACAAATATCCGGCTTGACGCAGTGTATCGTTAATCCATTGGCGAATCGTAATTTCGCCAAAACTACAGTCGTCGCGCGAAGCCACGATAATACCCGGCGCCGTTTTGATTGTAATTAGGTGACGAGTTTTAGTAAAGTCCTATTATTTCCGGGAAATCCGTGCACAGTGAAAGAGCATAAATACAAAAGTTTATTAATTTCTTTTAAATATTTAACTATTTTAACTGTGTCCGCCAATAATCAAATAAAATTTTATTATCAATATTAACTATCAATATCAATTATCAATATTAATAATATCAATCATTGTATAAAATAAATTTTTGCTTTCTTTATTACTTATTTCCTCTCGTAAAATGTGTATAAACTTTTATATTAAAAAGCAAATTGAATTATTTTTATTAAAATACTTTTAATAATTTTAATAATTATTTTAAAAGATTAAAAGCTGAATTGAATATTCTTTTATCCATCACACATCAAGTACATTATACGCGACAAATGTACAACTTTATTAGATGAAATAAAAGCTATTAAAAGGTGTGTTATTTTTCACGAAATAAGCATGAACTTCACCCAGGCCCGTTTACCGTTCTAGCCGATAGAGTCTTTCGCTCGGTTAATCATGTTGCACTTTTATACATGGCAAACGTTCGGCCGGCGTTTTCGAGCGACATTGTACGAGATCGTCGTCCTTTTACCAGCGACAGCCGATGGATTTCGCGTGGCACGAGCGATCGTTGCTAACGCCTTTGATCGGCCATGCGACGTTTTTTTAATCGCATTAAACGTTCCGTCGTTGCCCTCAATCATCCAACGAGCTCCCGCTCGTCAAGTCTCTTTCCTCCACCCCTGATATTTTCCCGTCCGTCCCATGTCGGTTACGGCCGCGGGTCCGACCTTCTCGATTCTCTCTCTCTCTCTCTCTCTCTCTCTCTCTCTCTCTCTCTCTCTCTCTCTCTCTCTCTCTCTCTCTCTCTGCGCGATGTCGGTTGTTTAATTAAAACCAGATCAAAATGACGTCTTCCGGTGAGCGCGAAGCTCGTGCTAGACGACGGCTTTCAATTAATTCAACGTCGGTCGCCGCTGGACGATACGCCAAACGATAACGACGGCGCACCGACGTGATTCGACGTCCCATGGACGTTGCGAAAGAACTTGCAAGATAGCGAAGAACCTTCCTTGTCTGTCTCGAGTGGCAGATCGCACGAGCCATATACCTTTCGGTGACGTTATTTTATTTAAAACGAGTTCTCCTCTCTCGCGCATATAAAATACCTTTGGTTTAATAATACGGTTTCTAAAATTCACACGCGATTCATATTCAGACCTCGCGCACGATAAAAGGGACGGTAGGTGTAATACGTTTCCATTGTTTGCTGCATAATTTCCAGGCGAAACGTTCGGTGTAGAATGTTCGAAATGGCTTTTTACAATGGCGAAATGTGCAGTATCGGCGATCGCGAAACGATATTCGTGATTGTTTATTGTCCCATATCTGCGTATGTACGGATATGTGTACGTGCGTATTACATGAGTACGCAAGCATTAAGCTACGTCTATCGATTAGATAACTATATCGTTCTTTGCCTTACATAATGCAGCTACTCGAGACGAGCACACAAGAATTGTTTGCGCGCGATATTGCGACGCTGTGCAGGAAATTTACATTAACGTCTTTTAGTTCGTCTCGTATACACGGTGCACGATCGCATAACGCGATATCATCAATCGAAGCGCGTTCAAACAATATGTGACGATTGCAATTTTATTATCAGTGGCGCGCTTTCACATTTCTGGTATGTCAATATTCATAAAAATAGATAAATAAAAAATTACATTCACTGTTAATATTAATAAAAAAATATTTATCAAATAATTCGAAAGTGTAAAAAATGAATTTCGACGTGAAAAAAATGAAATTTCCCTCTATATTCCGAAATTACACCAATCGCATCAATTATTTCATTTTATCGATACTGATATCGAGATGCAGTTGCGCGAATCTATGAGGAAAAAGTACAGACAGAAATCTTGCAGTTTTTCTCGCGCTCGTCATTGTGCCGTGACTATTTGAAATTCATCCTTAACGCGGTGCAGTTCGGAGAATGCGGAACGAAAATCGTCCCGCTTAACTTCCGGAACGAGAATCGGTCGGGTCGCTGCATCACTTGGTATGCATCTTCGTCTCTCGGCATTACTTTAGACGATCTCTTAAATCCAGTACGCAGTTACGGTGGTCGGTCACCTCGAATACGAAATCGACGGGATCGCGCACTATGTTGTTGAAGTAGTGCTCTCTCCTTTCCCCCCCCCCCCCCGGTCTGTGTCGCGCACAGTTCGATAATCAGAAATCGGCAAGGGAGCTGATTGCTCAGAGGGCCAAATGCGAATTCCTAAGGCGTATGCTACTGATCGTCGCGACGCGGCGTCGCGTGCTCGACTCGCGATGGAATATTTCGCGGATCGAACGGGTAATTCGCCGAGGAACACGTTTCTCCTACAACTCGAGTAACGGTCAAAGTTGGAAAGTCAAAGTCGCGGTATTGGTTTATGAGGTATCGACAGCGGAAGATGAGCGACAGTTTTCGCGTGAGTGCAGAGAGATTGCAAGTAGCCTCAATTTTTGTTCTTCAAATTGAACGCGGTCATTATATTACATGTAACTTAAATAGAAGCAACATTATAAAAATTATGTCCTTCATATTTTATCATAGAAGCGAGAAGAATATTTCTCAAAAATGGCGACTAGAGTCAAAAACGTGAAACTTTGTAATTTTTCTGATAAAAACTTCCCTTCGATATTTATCTTGTCCTTTTCATCGATAAGTTATTATAATATATTAATGTTATCTAATGTATCCTATACAAGAAAAAGTTGGCTTTTTTCTATTATTTTTTATTTATTCAGGATAAGTAAAAATCTCTTTCGAATTGAGAGCAACTTTCTAAATCCAAGTATTAAAATGCTTAATTTATATTTCTATTTTTTAATGCGAGAACGATGTAAAAACTCGAAGCTATTTATCAATATCCCGCTGTTTCTTTCGAGGCATCTTAGTCTCAGAACTTCAACTCGTGAATGTACGCGCACACTAACATACGCACACTAGTTGTAACTCGAAAGATTTATCTTTCAACCACGTCAACCAAGACGCTCACTCGGAAGAAGAAGAAGAAGAAGTACTTACCCTTGCTGGATATTGCCGCCGCACCGACGAATTGTATGGCCAGGAGAGCGCCAACCAAAAGAAACTTGCCGGAAGCACTGCGCTTCGTCGCAACCGATCCACATTTGACCCCGGATGATCCCCTCGTCGCTCGGCGGCCGCCGGTCCTCACCTTGCTCGTCCGAGGGTTGCACCGACGTGATCTTTTGCCGCGATCGTCGTCCGGCCGAAACACCGACGTCGTTCCCATCATGGCCATGACTGGTCACTGTTTTAAATCCTCCCCTTAATCAGACTGCTCCAAGAAACAACGTTACCGCGCACTGTCTCGAAAATCTCCTTCACGTAATCCTTTAATCGCTCGGGAACCAGGATTGACGCGAGACAGGGAGAACGTCTCCGTGGCGCGATTGTCACCGACACAGTCACACGATCCAAATTGGAACACACACGGGGAGCGCACTATGGGGTGCGTGAAACTTTCCGCCGTCACGAACGCTGCCGCGTTTGTCCCAGCGCTGCAGGGCGCACGAAAACAAACCAGTCACCCCCGCTGATCCCGACGAACGGACGACAGGTCGGCCGTTGTCAAAACAAAACGCCGGAACCGTCACTCGTAATCGTTGCGAGTGGCGCTACACCTGGCGCGCCTTCGCGAGCTCGCTCGGTTCCACCTGGAACTAACCGCGCCGGGCGTCTCCGGAGGGCAGGTCCTCCCCCATAACGACGACAGATTTCTCTCGTCGTGCCATGATCGAACGGGGGCTATGCGCGGTAAGACCGATAGAGAAAGAACAAAGAAAAGAAAGAGGAGCCGAAATGACGCGACTACGTCTTCTCGCGGTTTCGGTTCTCAATTCCGAAAAGCACCCCCCGATTTTATGACGTTGACGAACGCAACTGCACGCGTTGCGATGCTGTTTTCCTCCACGACAGAGAAGAGAGGGAAGAAATCAACGTCGAAGAGAGGAGAGGGGGGAGGAAGAGGAAAGTCACTCGCGCGCGGTGGGCGGGTCCCACCGTGAACCCTCGAGAAGGCTGATGAGGGCTGCGCGGAAATAGTCAGGTAACAGTCAGGTAGTGGAAAACGAGAAAGAGAGACTCGGCGATACAGAACAGAGACAGAGAGAATAATAAAGAAAGAGAGAGAGAGAGAGAGAGAGAGAGAGAGGGAGAGAGAAGTGAGATTGAGAATGTACACTGAATTCGCGATCAGAGCTGCGTATTGAAACCCCCAACGCAACGTACTGCCGCGTCGAGACGCCCGGCGCTACTGAGGCGAAGGAGAACCCGTTCGGGGGTTGCTGCCGCTACGCGAGGTTGGGAGGGGGTGAGAGAGCGCGGGGGATGCGGAGGGATGATGGCAGCGCGGCGCGCCTCGGATATTCTCGCTTCTCTCTGGCTCTCTTCTTTCTCTCTCTCTCTCTCTCTGTCGCTCTCTCATTCTTCCTCCTTTCCTCCCTGCGCACCTTCTTCGCTTGTTTTTCCATACTTTCCTCTTCGTTTTATATATCGAATTTTATATTTCCAGGCTTCATCTTATTTTATTTTTTATTCTGCTTAAAATTATATTATTCCACGCGCCGCCCGTGTGAATCTAGAATTTCGGTGTTCCGATCCTGCTTATTTTACGCGCTTGCTATCGTCCATATCTCTCTCTCATTTACCGTTCTTGAAGAATTTCATCTCAAGATAGTTAGTGGATTCTTTCTTCCACTCTTTTCATTTCGTTCTAGTTCGCGATGTCAAACGCAGATCGAAACACAGTGCAAGAGTGCAATGCGGTGCAACCTGTCTAGAAGAAAAAAATTATCGCCCGTGACATACAATGCTTTTGAGGCAAAAGAATTCGATTAAGCGCGACGGATCGAGCGATGCCGTGCTTTATGCACTCTGTGATCGAAGCTGAATAAATTTTCGCCAGAATGCGTGGCATTCACACGCATCCCCATGCGCGTAAAACAGGCCGCAACTGTTTTGCATATTATTATTTTTGCTCCCTCTCGTTCCCCATCTCCTCCTCCTCGCTGCGTGGAATCCGATTGTGAGCGAACGGGACGACGTTACGCAAAAGCGAAATTAGCGCGCAACGACAATGTTGCGCGTACAGAAAATTGCCCAACAATTCACGGATCGCTGACAACGATCGTTGCACTCGATGCCGCCTATCATGATTGACAATTCTTCTTTCTGCTTCGCCCCCCGCTACGTGTAACAACGTCGATAATTAATCGTCGACGTAAACGTTAATTAAATACATGACAGATACAGAAAGTGGGAAATGAGACCAAGTTGGCGCGATTCGTGATGAATTCAATAGCACGTGTTGGCTGCTCGAGAGAGCGCGCGATGGCGACGCACTTCCGTAATTTTTCCGTAATTATCCGTAACGATGTCGCTCGACGGCGTCCGACGAAAAAGCGACGGGGCCAGTAATCAGGGAGCGATCGAAATCGGATTATCGGCATCCGATCAATCGACAATCACGTCCGACTACGGTCGCTCGCGCCGTGTATACATTGCGCATTGCGCGTGTTGACATGAATCCGACGGATAGCAGATAGATAGCTAATTTCGCTCCGTGATTCGCGTCTCGAGTTCGAGCATGAATAAACAATGTCCAACTGCGCGACGATAATGAATTAAATGTCCCGCAATAAGCCACATTAATTTCGAATGAGTAGCATCAGTGGGGTACTTGTTTTAAATAAAGAACCATCTTTTCGAGCACATATTTGTACTATCAGTATTTAATTTTATCCTAATATCGCCGATGTATATATTTTAAATGTGCCTGGGCCGTGGTACGCGCGTAATTAGTCCTGCATTTACATTTTAAATAATTATTACTGCTTTATAATTATTACTGCTTATAAAAAAACGTTATTATGTGTACTTTAGAAATATCATCATATATTTATTGTTGGGAGAGAAGGAAGCGTTGTTAGCGTACGGCCAGTGTATATATCAATTCATTCAGACATATTACTGGGTAAACGACAGATTCTCTAATAACGCACCCGGGAGAGAAAACGTCAGGCGAAATGACTCTCGGGTCGTTTGTTTCCGTTTCAAATATTAAAGCGTCCAATTAGTCCGATGGTAACGCGAACTTGTGAAACCGCCGTCTACTCGGCCAGTGCATTAAGCTTTGTCCGCGCACTACAAACATTGCGGTCGCGAGCGCACTACCAAAGAACAGAACGAGCGATGGTATATGTAGGGTGCATCAGAAATCCCGCATAGTTTTCCCTGCAAAAAAACTATGGACACTACAAGCGAAACTGAAAAAACAACGACTATTTTATATCGCGAGTACACCGCGGGCATCGATTGTTTTTGTTTTACTAGGCGATTAAAAATTCGAAGCCTCTGAAGGGAGAAACGTATTACAAATGAAAATAAGTGATAAAATCTCATTGTCTAATGGAATTTAGAGAGATAGATTTCTTAATTCCCCCTTCCAAATTTTGAATTAATTTAAATTTTTTGTTTGATTTAAGAAGTATTTTTAAAAACATGTTGATATATATATATATATATATATATATATATATATATATATATATATATAATATCTAATCAATGGAAATTTATCATAAAGTATTATTGTGAAGAGTTAATGAATTTGGACGCGATAACAAATTTACAAGGGAACACGACTCATGAGGCACTCTGCATCGCGGGATGTACACGGGACGACATCCGATCTCACGGAAAATCAAAACTCGAGGTCGCGTATGCTTTGCCAGAGTGCTTAATGCGCTTCGCCCGTTTCCGCCATGCCGCTAATTCTCGTCGTCGTGTGCCTGTCGTAAAGAGACACACGACCGCGATGGTCTCCGAGGAGAATAGAAAAGAGGAATGAAATATTATACCAAGTCGCGGCCGTGGATTGGAATGGACGATGAATTTCGTGGCCAGGAAAGCGAGCAGCCAGATCTCGTCCGGTTACGTCCCGTGATAAACGCAGTGTTCTCCGTAATGTATTTTTCCGCAAACCTAACAAAATAATGTTTTCGAACAAATTATGCTGTGCAAATTGTATTTAATATAAATAATTAAAATATAAATTAATCTAGATATAATTATTAAAAATTTTTGTAAATGCTTTGTACAATCTCTGCAGTTTGTTTTCTATTATTCTTTATGTTTGACTATATTCATTCATTTCCATTGTCTGTCATGAGGTTACGAAAGAGAAAGTTTCTATGAGGGACATCAATTTTGTCGGCAAATTTTTCGTTAAATATAAATAAGGATGAATTTGGGACACTCTGTATAATATATCAAACATGTTAAAAAGTTAGAGCCTAAGTGCTTTCCTTAGAGTTTTGAATAGTAAAATATCAATAGCTCTGAAAGACGCGAGAAGATTGAAAGATGGACGATGATAGATCCTGTTTTTTTTTTCATTTTCTTTTGTTTTTTGTACATAAATAACATGTGTAAAATAAAAATTTCCCTGCCTCCTCTTTCCAGCGAAAGTGAAAGAACATGTGCGAGAATTCTTTTGTGCGACGCGTTGAGCTCAGCACGCGAAACGCGTTGCGACGCTGAAAATTCGCGAATTACACGTTGCCGCCCGCCGATTCGCGCAGACGTAATCAACCGCTAAGATGAGAAAAATGTGCGATATAACTTTACGAGAGGGACGATCGATCCTGAATAACTTAAGGATCTCCGATGAAGATTCTTCACGCCGCACCGGCGGGAAAAGCGCGAGCAATAGTCCCTGTCGAAGTTTTGTCTGCAACTTCAAAAGACTTCGCGCCAACACTAATCGAACGGCGCAAAGCGAGCGCTACTCTCTCGCTTATCGTTGCGAGAATAATTTCTTTTTTTTTTCTGTTCTCGCTCAAATTTTTTTCTTTGAAACGCTCGAGGCAGTAATCTTGCGCATTTACGGCTTTCGAGATCTGCTTCAATCACGATAATTGGGAAGATAGCCATTAAGTTACTTTCACGTCTAACGTTAATTATAGAATCGCGCATTAATTGCTCGTCCGGTTATTTTATCGTTAATTTAATCGCTTAATACAATCGTGCGCGCGTGCACACGTGCATCCCGTTGACCAATGCGGCGTGTAAATCGCTGAAAATTTGTAAATACCACGTTCAATTACGCGCATCAATTATTTCCTAATCAAATGGCCACGTAAATAATATATACAAATAATAATGCGCGTACGATTTTAATGCGGATTAAAACGCGTCAGTAATGGTCGGAAATAACTGGTCGCCAGTATTATTTTGATAGAGACATTCATTAACGATGTCACTAATGAAAAGCTAATTAGCAACTATTTGTGCGCACGCGAACTACAATGCGGTGCAAAAATGAAGTAGCCGCGCAAATTCAATTTTTATGTATCCCATATTTAATTCCGACATGCGCTTTTCGACAAGTTCCGTTAATTCGCTAATAGCCAATTACACGTCGTGCTATGAAACACGCTTTCAGATTGATTCAATATATTTCGCAAAGTGAAGGTATATATATATATATATATTTTTTTATATGAGTAATATAATGTCAGCACGTTAAACGTGTCAATAATTGCAGAGGGGAAATACTCTGCTACGTTAATTAACAATTTGCGACATAGTATAATAAACGTTTTATCGGATCGGTGTTTCTTATGAAGGCGAATTTTACGAGTAAACGATGAAAGAGTAGTGAAAGAAACAGTCCTTTTTTCATTGCAAATTTCGTGGAGATTGAGAATTTGAGTATAAATCGAATAGGTCACGCAGGAAATAACGGATTTCTTGCCGTGATCCAAACGCAAATTTATAGCTACTCTTCAAAAGCGTATGGCTTCCGCCTTCAAAAGCACATATCGCTATGCATCTCACGGAAACGACGAGGAGAGCATTTCGCAAGTCTTTCCATGTCGACTTTGCGTCCGCAAAAGCGGCTTCGGGAAATACGAAAAAGTTCCACGGCATCGATTTGTATATACATATTTTGTGATTAATTTGCGAATGGAAAATTATGTATCCTTTAATGTTACAATATAAAATCAGCGGAAATTATAAATTGCGCAAATATCACCAATTTTAACATTAAAGCTCAATCTGATTAACTCTTGTAATAAAATAGATTTTCGTGGAGATTATACCGTGTTTCTTAACTTAAAATGTAAAATACCAAAAATAAAATATGCCTAATGAAATGAATTGATAATAAAATCTAATTACTGAAAAAAAACATAATTAATTAATATATAAAATGCAATGTAGTAATTTGAAGCTTCTTTGCGACTAAGATGTAAACGATTACAATTAACTGATGTAGTAACTGGTTTCAATTACTGAAAAAATTCCCAATGTTTTTATGTCGCTTATTTTTTTCTGTAGTGACGTTTCTATGAAGCAGATCCAGCAGGCGCGAGAAGTGGCGGCCAGCAAAAACTGCGATCTTTCCTGGAGACATACTGCCGCACGGTTGTTTTAGTCACATCGAATTGGATATATTTTTACTACGTGCGAATTCGTCGTGACGTACGCTCACGTGGGACGGAACGAGATTGTTTCAATCTTTAATGGTAGCAAATTCTTCAAGAACCGTTGTGCCTGTCGCGCGTATCTGTGTCGCTTGTTTCGATTTTTCAATTTATACTGTATCGACAGAATCGATATTTTCCCTGCCAAAAGACAGTTGTTCACAACTTGTTAAATTAATAGAACGTAATTAGCGAACAGCTTTTTCGATCATCGTTCAGACATTCGTATTCGGGTTGCATTATAACCGCAATAATGGCAATTGTAATAAAGTCTCCGACTAGCAATTAGAACGTACATAATTAGCGCTTTAAAATTAGTAATTGAGTAACAAGTTCATATTGCTATCATATAATAATTAATTCGCTAATGTAAGATTTGTTTGAACTGTTGTGTTCAACAATCTAAACAAATCTTTACATCTCAGCAGTTTTAAAAAGATTGGAATTTTTAATTCAACAAAACGAAAATTTTATACAAACTAAAAATTGGAAAAATAATTTAAGCACCATTTTTACGTAAAATGAAGGCAAAAAAATTATTTTCCACACAAATATACAATGGTTAGGTAAATTTATCTTTCACGATGCTGCTATCAGAGTCGCGTCATTCCACACGAAGAATTTCGTACCAAGTTTTCGTAGACCTTTCGTAGACGAACGAAGTTCATCTGCCGAATTTCGCAAACGGCGAAAGTCGCGTAAAGTCCATTGCGAATTTGGCACGGCAGATGCTTACTGCGAGCATCACACGAGGACTCGACGCGAATACTTCCTCTTCATCTCCTTCACTTTGTCTCTCTCTCTCTCTCTCTCTCTTTCTCTCTCTTGTTACTTCCATCATTCGTTGACCCGCGAGAAGCCAGCTGTCGCTCCAAAGTTCCACAAGACAAACGGCTATTAAGACAGGCGAAAGTTCACGCGGGGTTCGCTTGTCTCCAGATAATGCAGCAACATCGAACAAACTGTAGGAAAATTAAAATTTTTCGACCGAATAATGACGGATTTTCTCCGTCGCCCCTGCGAATAAAATAGATTGCGACTAATAATCATAACATCAACTGCGCGTGTGCAGCATTATAAACTTCGTTGTTAAAAATTTAAATAGCATTAAAGCACAAGTATGCATAGCATTTTTCAAAGTAATAACAATTTCAACGACAAATTAATTGTTAGTTAGTTCTCCCATAGACGGACTTTAATTTGTTTACAACTTCTTAACGTTTAAATTAATCTTAAGTACACTTGATAAAATTTTGTAGAACACTTATGTTAATTCTGATAGCTCAAAAAATGATTTTATTATATGCAAATATTTTTTCATGCTAATAATTATTGAAGTCAGTTGTCAGTGTTAAAAAATATAAAGCTCCCGAACAAGTAAACTCAGTTTCATTTTAAGTGAATAAGTTTAAACGAGTACTCCTTGCGAAAAACAAGGTCTAATTTCACTGGCATCACGTATCGCAGATAATACGAGTGGACGTCGCGCCGCGGAGAGCTAGGAAACGTCAAAGAGATTTTACTCTCATCAGAGTCCACGCTATGAAAAAAAAGCTGTTCGGTGCGCCGCGTGGACGTCGCATAATAAATCTCCTTCAAAGCGCAGTACGCTTTTCTCATTTTTCAAGACGCAATCATGAAACGAATGATTTCCACGATAATCGAAAAAGATTCCTGCGACGTTCGCGTCGAAAATTAAAAATCTTATCAATATACAAGAAAGAACGTCTCAGCGCGTCCTTGGGATCCTCGTAAAAAAATATGCGCGACATTTAACACTATATTGTAAATAAATAAAAAAATTTCTTTCACGAGTTTCTATCATTCCAAATATTGCTTCGTTAAGCAAATTGAAAATAATACCACACATTATTGATTTAATTCTCCAGATGTGCTTCACAGAACTCTGAGCTAATTATTCCAGAGTGCAAACATAAGTAGCACTGTAATAGACGAGCGTTTAAATGCACTTGCAGTAGTTCGTTTCGTTTCTGCTACCATTTCAACCTTATTAGAATAAAAGCGCGCGCGCGCGCGCGAAGAGTATAGGGGAAATTAAGTGGCGCGAGCCGTAACTGGTTCCGGGCTGAAAGTGCTTTCACGTGTCTCCTGGCGATCTTCGAAGGTGAGCTTATTTACGAGACGGTGGCGACGGGCCATGGGCATGCCGGGCACGGTCCCGTAATTTCGTATACGACCGAGAATGACCGCCGCAACCGTAAATAAGCGACGACGAGACAAGGGTCTCGCGTGTGAGAGGAAAAAAATAAGAGCGGGCACTTAACAAAAGTTACGCCCGCGTTTCGTCCTCGCGCACGTGTCCCTTCACGATCGATAGCGATCCTCCTCGCCTAGTTCAAATAAATTAACGCTGTTTACGGAGCGTGAAAAGGTTCGGCGTAAAACGTTGCTTCAACGAAGCGTGATACGGTTTTTGTATTGTTAACATAGACGCATCGATAAACAAACGATGGGCAATCATTGAATCGATAATATTATACAAAGTACTGAAACAAATATACCATTTCTTCAGAAAAATAAAAAATTAATAAATATTTTACGCTACAAATTTTCAATTGTTATATAGTCGCATTTTTCAACGCGGTATTAATGTGCTTTGCACAAAAATGAACATCTTACAATTATTTATTATAAAAGTCAGTAGTCAGGAGTTATTGGTGTATACTAGTCCTATACTAGTCCTTGATAATTATCGCAAGCTCACAAAGGGAACACACGCAATCGAATGTAATTTAACGGATACGACATAGCTGTGGGTCGCAGTATGACATAATCGATAGCAAAGTTCTGCGAATAAGAAGCGATTTGTAGAAAGATTGAATTATTCATGCGCTCACACCATCGCGCACGGACACGTCGTGAAAGTTACGGAGATCTCGAATGTCACCGCATTAATTCCGAATTACAAAGTCGGTTACGTAAAATTTTATTAAAACTAAATCGCCAACTGTAACGGGGAGAAAAAGAAAAAGAGATCGATGTCTATTCTCATTTCATATCTGGCATAAGCGAGAGAGGAGAGTGTCTTGTACAAAAAAAATTTTTCAAAAATCTCGATCCCGCTCTCCGCGTCGCGCTCAACTACGTACGAAAAAAGCCTCTAACGAAACTAAAAATCAGAAAGATCGGAAAAAGGGGGCCCATAACTCCCTCGATCCACGCTTTTTATCACGTATCGCGAAAGAGCGAGCGGCGCTTTGAAATTCGCGGTGCGAGCGCGGCGCAATTGAATTAATCGGGAGCCGCGTACACTCGCCGCACCGACAATATAATGCACTGTCGTCTGCGGTCGCAGCACGACCGAGAGCTTATATCAAAAATCATTAATTGAACGTACTCCGGTTCGCGGCTCGCGTCCGGGTTCAAAGGTAAACCGGGATTAATTAAACGTTCCGCGTACGAGGGAGCGAGGGGGCGAGCGAACCGGAGCGACCCGGACAGAGAGGCGTGTGGAAAGAGAGCTACCTCGTGTGTCCCCCTGGTAAAGATACGTTACCGGTAAAAATCCCATCCTCGAAACGGCGAGAGGAGGTGGTCGGTGGACCCTCCAATTATCCGTAAAAAGCGCGCGACCGGCCGAAAACGAGAACGAAGGAGGCGACCCGATAACGAATGTTGACGCACTCGCGTATCGCGGACACTCGACAGGGTACTCTTTGCACGTGGAAGCACGTGGACGGACTTTCATATTTGCTGCCCCCACCCGACGTGATCGTTTGCCGATCGAAGATAGAGCAATGAACGTGACGAGTTATAATACCGCGGTGAGCTCATTACAACAGCCCCGACGGTCAGTCGAGAGCTTTCGCCGCGAAACGGGCGGAAGACTCTGATGGACAATTACGAAATAGTTATACGGAGATAGAGACGAGCGGGGCTTCACGAAAACCGATGGGAAAAACCTTTCTTTTCGCGGAAGCTTCGAAAAGGCTAGGAAGGACAAAAGTTTTTCTCGACATTCCGACAGAACGAAACGGATGTTATTATATTATAGAATAGTAATAAAAAATGCAGATATTAATGAGATAAATCTACTGCGTAGTTGAAAGAAAAAAAAACTCTGCTTATGGAGAATCAGAAAATCTCGGTGGCGCGAGATAATTGAAGGATCGAAATAGCTGAGGGCCGTCGATTGTAGGGAAGATTACTCCGAAGGGTAAGTGGGTGGCCTCCGAACGGATCGCGGAGAGCAGGCCGCGCTATAATTGAGGATACCTTGAAAAGGTAATTACTATATAGACAAGAGAATGCTGGAGTGGACGCTCGAGAGAGGAAACAAGCGGCACCACTCCCCGGGAAAGATACGAGGTACCCGGCAAATTACAGGCCTCGAGAGGGCCTCCGGACAAGCGAGTTACGATTGGGGAGCTTCAAGTGGCGTATTACACCCGTGGTACGCAATCTTTTTGTTTACGAGGAAACACATCGCGCATCCGAAAAGCCGAGAAAAAATATACGAAGGTCCCGAGACAATATTCCGCGACAGCTGGAACGGTTGCTCGAAACTTAAATAAATTAACGAGATGACTCGTAAGGGAGAGACAATTTTCCGATGACAAAGTTAACGAAGTTGTAATTTTTTAAATTATTTTTAGTGAATATCAACTTTATCACTGCAAAATGATCGTTAGTTAAATAATTGATATAGGCTGCAACGCGAGTTGTCGTATTGTCGTATAGCGTTATGAGAACCAGTGCTTATTGATAGCGCTAATTTGAGAGGTACACCGATGGAACTTGCAAGTTTTTTTTAACAACTCTCATCAATAACTCTCGTCACGTGCAGTTTAGTGTGCCGTTTTTCGCAACACGCGAGACGCCGAGCGAATATGCGAGCTCCTTGTGGCAAACAAATTTCGCCCTATCTAAACGTACTGCGAACATAGTTGCTACATAATACGGCAAATCATAATACAGCCGTTTGAACAAACAACCCCTTAACCACTCAACTAAATAAATAGCAATATATTAAACGTACTACGTAGTACGTACTTGACATAAATAACATAAAAGCCGTTGCTTTTCGCAATTATAATCGCGGTCGATAGTGTGTGAAACACTTTGAATTAAATTTAAATTCAATTTATTCCAGATGCACGCTCGCAATATTAATAACCTCATTTTTTCTCAAAACTCGAAATAATTTAATATAAAAATGAATTGTATTCTTTAATGTGTACACATATTAGCTTGTTAATTTGATTTCGTACAATTTCTATTAAGAATGCTTTCACGATAAATTAGAATCAAAGAAATTTGCAACAAAGAGAGAACTTTTAGAACAAAATATTCCTTTTTTGATACAATTGTTGAAACGTTCTCGATCTAAATCAGACGAGTCCCAAGCCCTAATCGCACTTTCGATTCAGCCCTCTGACTGGATTGCCGAGCAAGTTTGCTTGATAGCCACGAACAAGTTTCACATACTTTGCAAATACTTTCGCCGCCATCAAAGAGAAGCAAACGGGGCAACATCATCGTGACTCATTGTCAGATATCCATTATACAAGCTTGGACACCACCGAGTAAGTCAGTACTAAAACACAATTCCGTCTAATTTCGTCGATCAATTAATTTTTACAGCAATTCTGATTAATTTGATATCCACTTCTAACACACATCTTGTAATATTGATTTTAACGAGTAACAAGATTTAACATTTAGTTTGTAACATGACGGCTATGACGGCTCTGCTTGCTTTTCATTTTTTTCCGACTTATCTGCTTCATCATCGAGATTCTTCTACTCGAGATTTTTTTGCATTGAAATTGACTGAAAGCAAATTTTTATTGAAAACTTGACACTTTTGTAAAATTTTTCCTACTAATCATCCATTAATTTCAAACAATTAGTTGAAACAATTTGTTAAACGAATTGATCAATTTCAAAGGAGAATTCAAAAGCATTCTTAACGCAATTTGATCGTTGGTTTAATATTTTAATGAGATTTTCGCCTGAGAATGTATTTTCCCGACATGTATCTCTGTCTTCTGGTCTCCTGCTATACCGAACGATGGAAAAATGAAATCGTGAGTCTCCCGTAGTCGTGAAAGCTTACACACCTTACTTACTCTTGCTATATACAGAGAGAGACAAGACTGCACTTCTATAACCGAGCCCCTCCTGTCTTCCCATTTTCACCAACCATGTCCCTTTTTTGTCCTTTTCTCCCTTTTACTACCTTCTCTTGCACATGGGTCCACGACAAACTCTCGCCGTTACAATCCCTGCTGACTACTTTTCGTATTCTCAATCGCCGACTCTTCGGGGAGGAACAGAGAGAGAGAGAGAGAGAGAAAGGGCGATCATCAGGGGTTGCAGGTTGCACTTGTGAGCAGGAATCGAAACTTTGCCGGCATGCGAGAGCGGCGTGTCTATATGGAAAGCAGTCTGAGCCGAACACGTACGGAAATTGCTACGCTAGCTGGCTGGTTTGCGCACCATCGTTTTCGCTTATTACAATACTTAAGTTGCTGTAAATTAGATGTTCCACTGATAATGTGCCAGAGGTTTCCTTTCTCATAATGATCTTGTTAGAATCTTATATTTCATCGGTGATGATTGGCTTCGTTAATTAATATACCGATTTTTCGCTTGGTGTGCATTTTACGTAAGAGATTCACAGCTTATAAATGCAATTAATTAAGCAAGCAAATGCCTAACGTATAAATAATAAATAATTTAAATAAACGAGCCAGCGCGACGTATTATCGACAAAAATCGTAGTAGAAAATCGTGAATCTGAAACATGATGCTAAAACGCAGAATTAATTCGCGATTGTTCTTTCATTACGCGTTGCTTTGTATAAATGAAAAAACAGTTATACATGTGTAAAATAATAATATCTTGTAAAATTACATTTTCCATTAAAGAGCATTAAATTATTTAACTATATATTAATACAGTTTGTGAAGCACAATACAAAAAAATATATTAAATAACAGTAAAATTGTAGATTCGTTCATTTCTTTAATTTTATAATTTTTTTTTTTCGTATCTACATACAAGCATGCGGAAAAAATGCTATTTTGGAAATATTGAAAACGATAAAGCGAGATTCTTCCTTCCCTCCGTTGCCGGCATGAAGCACATATGTGTCATGCGGAGTTATAAGAGCACTATCTCGCGTCGCGAGTCGGACGTAATCATAAAAGTAATTTACGTCGCGCGCGGTTTTACGCTCTCACACAGACGCAACGTCGTTTCTGCCCTGTGGAGCGGTTCCGCGGGACCAGGAATAATAATCGTTGGCGAATCGACATTGTCATTGGCGTCAAGAACCTAAGGCTGCTAAGGCCTCCATTATACCGAGATCTTAACACCGTGGGACGATGGGTGCTTTTGCGCAACCAACGTGCATTGAAAATAGAAAGCGACAACGGAAGAGGCGAGGTCGACAACCCTCCCCCTTGGCTCGCGCGATATTTATAGCAAAAAATCTTTATGACTCACCCGTTCTCCTCCCGCAGGTGTAAAGTGTTGTTTGTCGCGCGTGGAGATCAACGCCGTGGTCATCGGCGCGATGCCGACGCGACGTTTCCGCCGCGCGGAAAG
Organism: Tetramorium bicarinatum; assembly: GCA_928718305.1. Taxonomy (NCBI): domain Eukaryota; kingdom Metazoa; phylum Arthropoda; class Insecta; order Hymenoptera; family Formicidae; genus Tetramorium; species Tetramorium bicarinatum. The sequence continues at coordinate 6,808,495 of OV788319.1, read as the reverse complement.
CGATTCTTAGCTGTAACCTCATCGCGCGCGCTATCTTGATGCGCGGTAGCGCCATCGCAATGCAGAGACTTGCAAACACCAGATGGCGGCGGCGGCGGCGGCGGCGGCGGCAACGCACCAACTGAATATTTTCAATGATTAATAGTAATGCATTATGTTTAATCTATTAATAATTTCATCTTTTCACCTATAATCTTGTAATAAACTAACCTAGTAACAAACCTAATTAATAAACTTATTAAATTATTAATAGATTTGAAGGTGAGAAATGTGAGTTAAGAATCAATTCTAGGGAAAAAGAGCGATTCCATTTTCTCACAATACAAGATTTATAACGAAACTCAACTTCAGCGGCACAAAACGCGAAAGAATTGAGTCAAGACAAAAGGATACAAAAAGGATATGTGATAAAATCATGTACTTGAGCAAAACAAAAAAAACGATTTTATTATAAGCGATATGAATTTTTCAGATTTTATGCTACTTTGCCTTGAAAAGGACGCTCTTCAAAATAAGCTCTTTTTCACTTGAAAAAATTGGAAAAAAGATGCGTTCCTATCCGTGTAGAGGAAAAATCTCTTGTTAATATAATTTCGACCAAAATATCATGCGTCCCCTTTCTGTTCTTACTTTGGTTCATGTGCTTGAATCAAACTGGCAAGTTACAGCGGACCTATAGTTGCCGTAATAGATGTATGCGTTTGCAAAGACCAACGACGAGGTTCTCGCGCTCTTTTATTCTTTCACTCACGCAATACAACGTCAGCATAAAGACGATGAGTCTTAACATTTTCGCGAGAACGCAAAGACGAACGCCACACACTCCACTGCCTATCGAATGATTCTGCTCGGTGGATCGAAAGAATTTAACGCGAACGTTGGAATAGACGCACGGATGACGTGCTGATAGTAGCTGCACATAAGGGCTGCTAAAAGTCCTTACTTCAGCGAAGCTTTTGTAAATTTTAAATTTACAAAAAAGATACAAGTCACTTTAACAAATTCGACGTGGTAGGTCCAACCGTGGAAAATTAATTAAAAAAAGAGGTACGTGAAAAGAGGTCGTGAATGGATATTAAAATTTATCAAGATTTAAGCGTTAAAAATAAAAGGAAAATAAGCTATAAAAATAAAGGACGTTTCGAAGAATTTCTTCAAGACGTTCCTCTTTCCTTTCCTCTTGTCTCTTTTGAAAATGCGATTTTCAAGTCTACTTACGTTCCGCTGCACACGAAAGGCGCAAGATTGCACAGGCAGTGTCATCCATATCTCACTTCGTTTCTCACGGTGTGTAACGGGGATAAGTTTGTTGCGCGTTTTGTGGAAAGTCGAAAGTGCCGGAAGTAGATTTTGGATGCCTCGTGTAAAACACCCACTTGGGAGGGTGCGAAACTTCTTCAGGATCTCTACTTTTGACAACGTTATCTTCTCGTGCTCGAACACGGATTATCCGACATTACGAAAGTACAAACGGCTCTATGTATAATTTAGACGGAAGAAGAGTTAATTTACTTTATATTATAACCAAATCCTCTTAGAATTGCGGTAAATGTGATTAACGTAAAATGAAAAGAAAAGACGTGTTATTGATAGGAAGAAAAGTAATTTTAACGAAGCAAGAAGCGAGGTAATTTTGAAATACAATTATATATGATATAATAATCATAATATTAATACTTGTAATATTATCGATCGAGAAAGTCTCGATGTTACTTTCGGTTTATAATGGCTAAAAACGAGATGCTCTGTTGCTTTCCCACATCAAAAACGGACAAAAACGAGAATCTGCTATACTATCTAGTCGCTTTATAAAATGTTAATATCCTTTCGCTCGACGAATCGATAAGAATCTTTAAAACTCTCTCTCTCTCTCTCTCTCTCTAGTATAAAATTTCCTCCTCCGTGTTTCACGTTATTAAAGAGCTTCTTCTTTACGGGGTAATCAAAGGAGAACTTTCGCACTCTTGTTTTTGTCACATTTTGAGGTTAAATTTATTAGTAAACGATATTAATTTACTATTGGGATTTTAAGTTTTGATCCCGTCCGGGAGCGGCCACTTCCATCATAATTTAATTGAACTTGAGTAAAATTCAATTCGATTCGCAAATATTTTGAATTGTGTATGGTGTATAAATATGTTAAAGATCCTAAAATAGCTTTCGATTGCTGTAAAAGATTTCGCGTACATATTTTAATTATTTGTCTGTAATGTTTTACTTGACTTATAAAAAAATATACTTTTGTACCACGAGAAAACATCTTAAATCATTAATCAATCTGCCAATTTCATTACAACAAATTTGTCGGCGCGAACAATCCTGAATTGTTGAATCCGGTCCATCTGTAATTTGGTCAAGGTATGTAAATTACGCGGAGCCGCGCGCAAACGGCTACGTTCATACAGCATTTGCCACGAACAGAATTCCCGAATCCTCAATACTATCAAGGATCGAAATGGCCGCTGACCGAGTCACTTACATACTGACCGCAGCGGTCAGAGAATACTCATGTTGTAATTTCTCCCTTAATTACACACGGAGAACTAATCCGCGTCGCAACTTCAGGTGACCTCGATTGGGCACGTTTCAGAGAATAAGTCGCGTTTCACCGCGAATTGCACCTAAGATTAAGTCCCCTCTTTTCGCTTCTCGATATAACTATGGTCCGATCACTCTGTCACGCTGCTACGAATCGTACGAATACGAAAAAAGCCAGACAAAGACGAACTTGTAGTGTTCATTTCAGTTTTTTGTTCTTGTTTATAGAAACTGAAAAATAATTTATATAATCTTTTTAGTACAAAATATTAATATTCTTAAAAAATATCGTACTTTTTAATAAACTCTTTACTTTGCCACTGATGAAGTCTAACTATGATCAAAATTAAATATGCTGATGCTTTTCCTTATTATACGACCATAAGTCAAGACGGGCAATAAACCGAGGAGCAGCTTCGCGAAGGTGAGATACGATGGAAAAATGAGAGGTAAGGAATTAAACGGAAGATGGGGAAAAAATATGCGTCCAGCGGATTTAACGGTTAAAGCTGCTTGCGTCGGACGGTTAATGAGGGCCTTACGGCAGACTTGGTGCTTTCGCAGACGCGCGAACAACGTTCCCGCGAGTTTACGTGCGGCAACTTTTAAGCCGCGGCATTACCCTTCGCGCGGCGTTAATTAATAATTAAAAATACACCAGCGGCTTTACTAAGTTTCGCGCGTACACCCACCGGACCCATTGACGTCGCGCAGGTGAGAGAGAAAAAAACAACTTGACGTGATTCAAAGCGGCGCGAACCACGCGTTATACTGCAATCGTGATATACTGCAGAGATTAATATCGAATAAACCGTATCCTACGGCCATTTGTTCGAAGCTAATACATGCTGAAAAAGAGCAGACGTATCAGAGAGAAACATAAAAATTACATCGAGAGTAATTAAAAACGGTTTTTATTAAATGAAAGAAAAAAAGAAATTCTTCCTTTTTTAAAATACATAATTACTTAATACGTTAAGTAAAATTAGAAGGAAGAAACTAAACTTTCGCTGGTATAATTTGTTGTTGCATTAAGACGTAAATTATGTCGTAAAAACAAAGAAAGCAATCGAAAGAAATAGTGGATCTACGATCTAATAAAAGATTTTGTCTTGCATTGCGTAGCGAAGCACTAATAAAATAACGGTGGAAATAGATGAAACTAGCGGGCAGTCGGTGATGAAATGTAACTCTGATAAAACGAAAGTAATTTAAGAAAGTGCACGTATCAGTTTCACATGGTGGATAATTATAGGCAAGTGTTTATAAGATATAGCAAGGGAAAGATTTATCGAGATATTAATACAATAACACCTGAGTGGTGGAACCTCTGAGAGATGGAACATCCGAACGTCAGAAATGAAGATCTTTGTACGGAAAATGAAACGATTTGTACAAAGATGAAAAATTCAATTAATTATAAATTCAACCAAAAATAAATGAGATGATTTCCGAAAGAATGAAGCATCTGAAAAATTGTTACGACCGCTTTTCCAATTTTTTTGTTAATGGGAGCGTAAATTGAATAGATAATATTCATAATAATAACGACTAATCAAGATAAATTTGTGGTATCGATATCGTGATTTTATCACGTCAATGTCAACCATAATTCCGGTTTCCTTCATGCGGTACCATCACATCCTCTGTCACCGTCACATCCTATCGCGAGTCCTCCGAAGAAAAGCCCGGATGTGCGAGCGTCATGTCTCCCTTTCGAGACAGGAAAAGCTCCTCTAAGCAGGAAACTCTATCCTTCTCTGTCCTTCACCCTTTCCTTTACCCTCGTACCTTCGTTGTTCCTTCGCCTCCGTTTAGGATCGAGAGCCTCGAAATGGTTAGCCGTTACGTCTTACGAGGTTCAGGGCGAAAGGCAGCGTAGTCAGGTCTCGCACTCGAGGGTGCCTTTAATTGGATTCGATTGATTCGATTAAACTCGCCCATCCCGCCTTCCCCGTACCGAAAGGGCCATTTAAATTCGACCGGCGCGATAATCCTCGCGCCGTTCTCGTGATATCGTTCCTCGCCGTGCAACGGGGCTACCCCCTCGACGCCGACGCCGACGTCGAGACGCTGCTCGCTTTCTCACTCTGCCTATTTCCGAGTTCTTCGTCGACGTTTTTTTCAGAACCGTGCTGTGTGTCGGTGAATGTTGGCTCGCCTATGTGTAACTCAACTTTGAGTGGCCGGACGTTCTGCACCCTCGATAAGAAGAGCCACTCGAAATGACATTATTACCTCGAAACGTACTTTCGAAACGACGCCCCAGACATCAACTGGGGGTTTCGCGGAATCAGCCGGTTTTATTTCAACTGCCGCGATTAATACTCTCGTCTCTCTTTCTCGAAACATGTCAGGCGTTTAACGCTCGCGATTATGAAAATTTCTCTTAAATAACAATTATCTTTAGTGCTTTTTCTTTTTTGTTTCCTACACAAAAATTTCCTGTATTTTTTGCTTTAATTTATCTCGTCTCTAAAAGCTCGAAATAAACATCTATTTCTTCCTCAACCTTTTAATTTATATCCTTGTAATTTTCTATTGTTCTAATATTTCCTTATTCTTAATAATTTCGCATAATTGGTTTCGTTTCATTCCTTCAAAACGTTTGCACATTCTATACAATTTATCATTTAGAGTGGCCTAATTGATTCACGTGCTAATCGTCTATCTTGATCGAATTCTTTCAACATTTTCGAAATCTTGAATTCTTTACGATAATTTTGGGACGAATCTTCTCGCAAACTTGTTTGCGAATTATTTATAGGATCATAGAGTGACGTCGAATTCGACGAAGCGGAAACGTTCGTTGGTCTAAAGGGAGAAAAGGGTGCGCGAGATGAAGAGAGAGAGAGAGAGAGAGAGAGAGAGAGAGAGAGAGAGAGAGACTAGCAAAGATAACTTGTATACATTGTATGTGTCGTGCTTTAGTATAACATTGTCCTGTTTGGCGTCCATTAGGAGACCACGTTAGCTCTTACCATCCTTTCTCATCCCTTTTCAGCTTTCATCTCGGTCGGCGCTTTCGCCACCGGCTCTTGCGCGCTGTCTATTTCGCCAACCCCCCCTGTACCATCTCCGCCGCAGACATTATTACTCTTGCCGAGGACAGAGAATAGCGACGGTTGTTCCACCGTTGTGGAATTTGAACAACAAGCGACGCTACCCCATTAGATCCCACCCGGCGATAACGAAAATACACTACGCGCGAGTGCCGTAGACATCTTTATTGCTTATTGCCTTGCATTTCTGAATCAAAGCTGATTAACCACGCTGTTTTTCTCCTATCGCGTATCGCAGTTTTAATTTACCATCTTAAATAGGAAGAAAATGAAAAAAGAAAGAGAGGTCTTGCAACAATTATAATGAACTCTTCGTTGCGCGTATGAGATATATATGTCAATGCTGCCTTCTACAATATCTTTTAAAAACTAGTTGTAATAAACTATATAAAACTCAACTATCCTGTTTATAAATGTATAAGATTGATAATAAAAAATTTTCACTTTTTTATAATCTTTTATGAATAATTAACATGAAGTGTTTCCTATGCTCCATTCAACTACTTATGTTTCAAATTTTGACGCGCGCAACGAATAAACGCTGATATAATTCTAAAATTCTGAACACAAATTTGCGAATATAAAAGCTCTATATTTTTATCCGAAATCTTCTGCATTAAATGAATTAAAATTAATCTAATGTAGCTATAATTGATACGTTAAATTTCCAGTAATTTTTCGTTGCTAGTATCACGGAATACCGTGATATTCTGTAGATTTTACTTGTCGGACTCGCGCAAAGTACGCCGCGGAGAACGCTGCCGGCCGCGAGCGGCTTATCATCAGGAACAACGACGTATCCTGCGCGACTAGTAGGGCACCCGTTTTAAGCGAGGCTTTAAGCTCGCCGACGTTCATTATTCCTGCCGGTATCTGCCGCCGCGCGCGCGCGGCTCACCACCGCCACTATTCCTCCTTCTTCCTTCCCTAAGCTTTTATTGCCCTCAGTCGTTTCAGAAGAGCTTCGTTCCGTTAGAAACTGGCTCTTCAGCCTGCTCGGCAAACTTTACAGGAAACATCATCGGACAAGAGCGTTCAGTCGTTCCGAGCACTCGGCTCTTTAATATTCTCCGTACAGTGTTTTCATTGCAGTGGCTGCCGTGCCTTTTCCCGCCTCCGTTCGAGCTCCTTCTCTCCTCACTCTCTCTCTCTCTCTCTCTCTCTGTCTATTCTTCCGTCTTCTTTTCTCTTATCCTTTCGTTCTTTCGTCTCATTGTCCCCATTCCTATCCTTTCAATTACTTTCCTTCGACGTCCGGAAGCTTGCGAGCGTTCACTTCTTCTGCGATTTTATAGCGGCATTAAATAACCGCCGTTTCCTTCTTCTCGCACCGTAGAATTTAATCGTGAACTTAACCGGAAAAATCGTTCGTATTACGTCCCGCAATACTCTTTGACGGATGTCGTGGGAGGTACGTCATTCAACGTATATTCGCGAATGATATAAATGCTTTACCTTTATCATGTTTCAAAATTTATCAACTTAAAATTTATCTTTTTCATCAAATATTTCTATTTAAAATTACTTACTGTTGAATCAATTTTTGAGATTGTAACTATGTGTGAGATAATCTTCGTGAAATTTAATACATAAATTTTGTTACAAGAAGCCATTTTATTGTATTACTTTCTACAATTTCAAGTTCTCTTCTCATTCTCTGAAAAATATGAAAAATCTATCTCTACACTTTTATTTTCATGGCTGTTGAGTATTTTCATCGCTTGTCAGCTGTATTTTCCCTTCGCAATGCATTTACAATATAATTATAAAAAATTACGAAATTGCTGTCAGAATGCTGTTATGTATTCGCGTCGTTTCTATTTTCCGTTACCTATCTTGCGGGATAGAGAAAGCGCATACCGCGGATGTTTGTACGCCAAAAAGGGTTTCCCCGACGGCGTCGTTGCAATGTAAACATCCATGTCATATGCATCGCGCGTATTATTTCGATGTAATTAACTTTCGTGAACAAAAGCGCGACCGATGAGAGCCAGTGACCTTTTACGCACACTGTAATTCCCGGCTTGTACTTGCGCCACGTTGCACTGAATAATTCCGTTTAATAGCAATTTTTACTCGATTAATTCGAAATTGAAAGAAACTTTACGAAACGGACGATTGCATTATCGATCTACGTATCTACGTATCAAAAGGATTCACTTCGTCATTAATTTATATTAAATTTCACACGCAAATTAATATTCTCAACGCAGAAAAATAATACTTTTTATAGATATAATTCAACTTATATCAAGAGATAACTCCATTTAATTAAATACAATTGGACAATAAATATTTGTGAATGTAATCTACGTATCATCAGATTATATTATATTATTTTAACTTTTAGATTGTTATTATATTATCAATATAAAGAATAATTGGGGTATACATGGCTATTCTATATGTCTCTCGATAATGTTAGTCTCTCTCTCTCTCTCTCTCTCTCTCTCATAAGCATTCTTTTGATTCTTTTCTGCAATTTACATTTATCTCATCGACGGACGTTTCGGATCACCTTTGATACGCGATGGCAGAGCGAAACTGCCCTCCGACAAGAAGTTTCCGTGAAATCTCTCCCCAAAGAGCGCTCTTTCCACTTCGCTCGGACTCACCTTCCAAGGGAAAACCGGGGGACGGGTAACCCAACTATAACAGCCAACCCTTTCCACCGTGAGCACGTACGCTTTCGCCACCGCCGTCAGCAACTCACCCCGCACCCGATTCCCACAACTTGCCCCTTTCCGTCCTTTCGCCACGAAGGCGAAAATCATGACGACAAGTACAGGGTGCCCCGAAAATCGTGCTCTTTATTATCGACTATTTTTGTATCGCCGATTTTTTAATAAATTTCACGTCTTCTTCAAGAGTTTAATTAGCTGCTGCCTTCTCTCGCGACGTCTTAAAAGAAAAGGAATCTCTTAACTCAAAGACTTAAAAAACCTCCGCAAGTAACGATGTGTCTTGTAAAGTATCTTCCGTCAGAACAGAAGATTGATGTCTCGAAGGTGAAGCAGCATCCGGTATTTTGTTAGTATTTAAGACGAGAAAGAAGCGTCTGGCTCGCGCAGGACACCCCTTGTGCAGTAATGGACTCTACTTACTGGCTTAGTCGCTCGCACGTGTAACTCGAGATAGTTTCAGTCGTGGGTGCCCTGTAATATTAAGCCAGGGACCGGCGGTGACCGGACGGGCGACTCGGTCGACTGTGCGCCATCATCTAAAGCGGGCCTGTCTAAGTTCTGACTCGCGAGCAAAACGCTTTGCCCCTCTTCTTTGCCTCGCAGAGCGAGGTGGGTAAGCTAACAGAGAAGGATACAAATGTCGCGTGTAGATTATAAACATTGTGTACATTGCGTTTTTGCGTTTCAATAATAAATATGAATTGTAACATAAAATGTAGTTTTATAGAAAAGTACTCTACATCTAAAAATGTGTAAGAAAATGCATGCTCTCTTAGACCAAATATATCGATGTAGAAATAATATGTTGCATTAATATCATTAAATGTATAATTATAATTTTTGTAAATTTTATAAATATAATTTTATTAATATTTATAATATATAATTTATAAACATATAATTTTATTATAATTATAATTTTATAAGTATATAATTTTTAAGACAAATAGTTTTGTATAATTTAGATTTTAATTTAAATTTATATCTTTATGTGCGTTTATGTTCATTTGTAACCAAGGTATAATTATATACGAAAACCGAGAAATGATTCTAATTGGAATTTTCGAATTAATTGCAAAACTTGTATACTCCTATACTCATCTTTTTTTTTCAAGTTTTATTAATGCACAGCTGTGAGTACTCATTTAATATATCACAGAGAAAGAGAGATCCATGCAGTATAGATAATTAAATGTCATTAAAATATTCGCGTTAAAATCGAATTAAAGTTAACAGTTTATTCGTATTGAATTCATAGTAAATTAAATAAGAAAGTAATGAAAATAAATGAATAAATATGCGTCGACAAGCGAAAAGTTCTCTGTGTATAAAAACACAGCCTATGTATTTTCGGGAATTTCGACCCGGTCGGAGTCTTGGTAAGTTTACATTGTCCTCCGGAAAATTTCATGAATAATTTCCAAGTACATCAGGGTGCACTGGAGGAAGCGAACGGCGAGTCCGTAGGAATTGCAGGAAGAGAACACGGCGGCGCTCGGACTTCTTTGTTTTGTTTTCCTTTCTTGCGATCGTTATCTTGGAAAAGCAATGGTATTACAGACAGTCTTAGAGAAAATACAAGCAATCGATCAAAAAGGTTGATGAAAACATTTTTGAAGATAAATCTTATAATTAGTGTGACAGCGAGCGGCGTATGCATTTTATATCATCGACTCGAACAAGTTTATGTATGCGTGGAGGACAAATATTATATCAAGCAAATATTTTATTGTTCGACAAATAGCAAAACGTTAATTAATTAAATAAGTTACTAAGTAGCAATTACTTTAAACATTATGATATTTCCTAACATTGACGTAAAGGAGATACAAGTAGTATAGATTCCACATAGAGTCAGCCATTCTTAATATCCTTTGTAAAAATAAAAGTCTCGAGAAGAAGAGAAATTCGGAATTTTCTGTTTTCAATTCTGAATTTTTTTCTTTGGATAATAGAGCTGTATCGTGCAAATGTGTAAAACAGCACGATACAACAAAAATATACAGTTTGTTGATTTAGAATGAAAAGAAGTAGCAGGTAAAGACAATATGAGGTAAAACACCGATGTTAACGCGCGCGAGCGCAATTCTCTTATTAAATATACTGTTTTTTAAAACAACATTCGGAGGTTTTCAGAGATTTCAGACACATGAGATTTTAATTGTTTTAACAGAAAAATTCGCGCGCCGTGGAGCGCAACACGGCGTTTTGGCTCGCGTTGCCCTTATCTGTATCACTTTGACGTAAAACAGCGCGTTTCCGCCGTGTCTAACTTTTCCTAAATAACGTACGCAAACGTTATTTCGGTAATTAGTTTCCTCTGGAAAAGGTGGACGGACGGAGAGAGAGAGAGAGAGAGAGAGAGAGAGAAAGAGAGAGAGTGAGCGAGTTCGCGCAAATCTCCTCGGATTTATTCACGCTCAGCGTTAGGTCAGAATCTACTCGCGTAACCACCACTATTTCTGCACTTTCACGTGCGCGCAGCGGCGGCCGAGTATTTGCACCCACTCGAAACACCCGAGTCTGCCATTCTACGTGGGCGTGCAAGCAGGATTTGCGTATGTAAATGCAGCCTGTACGATGACGAGTCGGACGGTAGGGCAGATGGTTAACGTCGCGCGGTCCTTTCCGTCCTTCCTTCTCGTGCGCGCGCGCGCGACTGCGCCAAGATAATACCAAGTCTAACTACGAGTTAATCGGAACAAGACGGAACTTCGTGTCTCTCGAGAGAGATCTTGAGGGATCAAGAGGGCAGGCTTAATTAGGCGATCAGAAGTTCGCCCACCCATTCTGGCGTGTCTTGACACAATTAATAACGATTCCTTCTTCTACAGACACTGATCTTTATAAAAAAAATACACGTCTCATGACTTTAATATCATTATTAAGGACACTAATGGATCAATTCTGTAAAAATGCTCTATAAGCTATGTAGCTCACATTGCATTAAATACAGAAATTTAGACATTTTACAGGAATTTGTTGTTATTATAGAATAGGATTTTTGTTACATTTTTTCAAAGTTTTACAACTTATAGAGCGAAAACCTTTTTTACAGAGTAGACCCATAAATTGCAAAGAAAGTTATATTCTTCTTCACTTAATAAAAATTAAATGCAAACGAGATACATTCTAAAGCATCTTTTTTATAAGCGCGAAAAAGATTTTTTTTACTCAATAGCTCGTGGATATAGTTACTCCTGTGTGCCTTTAATGAAATTTACGAAAACGGAACTTCCATCACGGAGATCACGTGCTGTACTTAAACTCCTCGGTAAATAATTTCCGGCAAACTTCGGTTGGCACGTATGTAAGCGCGAGAGCGCGAACTCCCGCGGGAGATAAGCCTTTCATCGTTAAATTTATCGGCACTGAAATAATTTACCGTCGTCGGCTAAGTATTTCGCTCCTAGCAACACTTTCACCATTGTTTCATTTACCGCGTCCCCGCTCTTGTGCTCTCCCCTCTTCTCGTTCTCCCATCCCTCCCTTCCTCTCCTCTGATTAATCTGTTTCATTATCTCCTAGCAAACTCCACGAGTATACGGCTCAACTTTTTGTTATTAGCATTTAAGGTGGAAACGGGCGTGACACCCGCCTTGTAACGTACTCAAATGTAGTAGTCGGATACAGCATCCTGAACGACGAGCATCTGGGTCGAAGTATAATAATAGCGTGGCGAGATATGCATAGAAATACAGAGTGATTATAAAGTCCCGAGACGCGCGCGCGTCGAAATATTTATTCATGAGCCGAATAGTGATCAGTCTGATTTGAAGATACATCTGCTCTGTGAGCATCAAATGTATTAATACAGCTGTCACACGATTTTCGCATTACTCTATTTTTTTTACATTCCTGCACGAGAGAATATAGGACGATCGCATATTCTGATTTCTTAATTAACTTAAATGAACTTTCCTACAGCGAATTCTTAATTAAAAACTGATTAAATCATCAAACTGCTTGATATTAAATATGGGAAACTTTAAAGAAAAGAAAGAATTAAGCTCTGTTAAAAATTGTTGAGAAAGATGTTACGTTGAATGCAAATTTTGGGGCGACCTGTATCAAGTTACTTGCATACATTGCGCCAGATTTTTTTCTCATTTCTTGGTAATCACGGATAGTCGGCCGTGGCCCGCGCGACAGTGATATTCGTGCCATCGTGGATACGCTTAGTTAATTCCGCGGCGTCAGTTTCCGGATGTTGTAAATCTGACAATATAGTTGCCAGACGTTACCCGACAGCGAACGTCATTTGTATCGAAGCCGTTGACAGGTGGGACGAATGTGTGATTATAGATTCAAATATATCCTATATGCGGACACACGTCGAACAGCGTACTAGTTATTACCGTTCGCACGCGACATTGATAGATTCACTTATCGGCACATCGTCAATGACAACTCCTTACTGTTTCATTTTGCTAAAAATTCATGTTCCGAAAAAGAAAAGCGAGAATAGAAATTTTTTAAAGAATTAAAAACGATCTCTTGCTATCACATACATCTCTACATTTCATTATATTTACATATTTCTATTTAATTACGCGCCGTATCTCGGAAGAATCAGGAGGCCATATTTGCGGAGCTTTCAGCAAATTAATATGATACACGTAGGAAAGCTCGGCTCAAAATAAGTCTTCATCTTATGGCGGGATGTAAATATAGACAACACTTTCATTTCCTATATTAAATAATTTCTTCAGCTATGATTATATTTCCATTTAGCAAGAGAGAGAGAGAGAGAGAAAAAGTTCAGTATGTATTAATAAAAAGAGTCTATGACTTTTTAAAATTTAACTCACTTAAAATTTGTATGTGTTCTAAGAATCCGTTCGCAATTATTACTTTGACGAATTCAACGCTAGCAACTCCGTGAAATTTATTCTCATGGTAATACACTCCGTCATATTCCAAGACCAACCTATGGGATGACACGTTACACGGCACCGCCGATAGACGACGAATGCTCGGGCCGGATCCCACGGGGACTTACGAGACAAATCCCTCGTGGCATCCGCCGGCGGATGGATGACGTCGATAGCCCGGATTCCGCTCGCAAAGGCTGTCGCCAGTCATCGATAAAAAAAAATCGGTCGGACAGAGTGACGCCGACGACGGACAGCCGATTGAAAAATGGAGAGGACGAAGGACCCTGGCAAAACATGGTTAGACAACGAACCGCACCGAATTTCCAACATTCGTCGCGTTGTCGCAGTTTGTTATCGATATCATGAGGATTGGTGGTCCCGTTACTCTAGTATCAACTACATCAATATCAGTCTACGTGAGTATATTTCTACCTGCATATGTTGTCTGTAATCATCGGGAGAAGTGCACCTGTAATTCTCTTCGAGCAGATACTCGCGACGTTGGGAGATATTTTCTTTAATCGTCCATCGCAAATCCGGATGGTTACAGATTTTTCTTCAATTCCTGACATATTTTTCATGAGTAACATTACGAAAGACCAAGAAGAGAATGTCTCGCAAACGCTTCGCGAGCGAGAGACGTAAAGACGGAAAGAGCAATCTTGATTATCGCTATCGAAAAAACGTAACGTTCCCGACGCAGTCATTTATTAAACTCCGACGTTTAATAAATGAGTAATTCTTTTGAGGCACAATTTATACGACCTTTGTGGTCGCACGTGAGCTCGTTTTCTCCCGACTGACGTGACCAAGTTCTTCGTAACAGAGGAATCTAAGTACTTGGGGAGAAGTACTCTCAGAAAATCGATGGCGAGAGAAAATCTTATTTAATCGACCGCAAATTTCGGATTACACTTATAGGAGAAGCTTATACGAGTGCCACCAAGACATGTGCACGTAGTTCAAGTTTCGTAAGAATGGGAAAGTAAAGGGAAGACGGGATCGGCAATAGAAACCGGCTACTCGATCGAAACTTGACGAAGGGAGACCGCCTGTGCTGAAACGGTTCTCCAGCACTGGTTTCCTCGCGCCTGGGTTTACTCGCCCACCGGTCCCTTCCCCCTCGGCCGTGTCGCACGTGTCGCAGCTTACCGGCAAGAAAAGCTCCAATTTAATTTCGCTCAACGCCCGAAGATGAGGTTATTAACCTTAAAGCTGCCGGCGCTTTGCGAGCTCATTTGTAGGTGAGTCGAGCGACGAGCGGCACCGTGACGGAACTCGCCGAGATCGTCGCTGCGCTAAATCGAGGGTCACAATGACGCTAGAATTCCGTAGCGTGATACCGCAATAGAGACACCTTCTTCCTATTTTTCTCAACAAATGCTTTCCTAAAGATATTCTTTATAAAGGATTTCGTAAAGACGCGAAAACAAATTTTGAACGCTGCCGGAAAAAAAAGATATGATATTTTTGACAATTACGCTGAGATGCTTAAAATAAACGCGTGTAATTTTCGCGACCCACGGTTTACGCGGATAAACTTGTTTCGCCACACGACGCAAGATTTTTCGTTTCACGAGCAAAATCTAGCGAGTGCGACAGATAAAATATGATTCGTGAGCAAATGCGCGAGCGAACAGTACAAAAATGAATAAAAAAAGGAAAGGGGGAGGAGAGAGAGAGAGAGAGAGAGAAGAACGAAAAAAACAGTGTGCTCTTTCCCCTCTCACTTGTAAATATTTATCACATAGCGAGGGAAGAAAATCCCAATTAGAAAAAATAATTAATGAGACATGTTAGTCAAGTTGCGCGCCGCTCACGTCGACTCGCATCGGAGAGAAATCGGGTCTCAAAAAATGTTTATATATTATTACTTTGTTTAGTAGATGTGACGCATGTGACGCATGTGACACGACACGGATGTGTTGAGTGTGAAAGTGTGCAAATGCTTCGCGAGCGAGTCTTGCGAAAATATAAAAACGGAAAAAGCAATCTCGACTATTGCCACCGAAAAAAAAACGCAACGTTTTCGACACAGTGACTCCGACGTTTAATAAAATGTGTAATTCTTTTGAGATGCAATTTACACGACCTTTGTGGTGACTTCGTACGTGAGCTCGTTTTCTCCCGGCTTTCCGACGCGACTTACCGCGAAATTATTTTAAATCCGACAATACGTCCGAGAAATTGTTGCGGGCACGTGAAGTCGACGCGGGCGAGAATTGCAAAAATCGCGTGACAACTCAGCTTTCCAGATCCACAAATTTTTTTTATCTACTACTGCAATTACACTCGCAGAATCGATTTTCGCTGTGCTCCACTTTATCCCGTTGTACATCGCACTTGCCCACGGGGTGTCTTGCTGCATGTAGAAAAGATAGAAAGAAAAACGAATTCGGGGAATCGCGCGCAAACGATCCACGAACAATCGTATTCCCGATGCGACGGCCTGCAGTTGCATACTCAATCGACAACTCCTACTTTCGTGAGCCACTGACGATCCTTTCAATCTCAAAGAGTGGAAAGTTTTGCGCCAACAAGTAAAGGGAGAATCAAGTCACCGGCTAGAGCGAACTGGAAAGAGGGACGATCAGAAAGAAGAACCGAAGGAGCTATACGGAAAAGCAGAAGGGGCGACTTTCGAAACTTTTCCCGTCCAATTGGCCTCGCGCGTTCCATACATCTCCATCGTCTTTTTTCAACCCGTGTAATAAAATCGCCGAGGAATCAGAAATGCGAAAGTCGATCGGCCTTACCCTGAAAACCGACGACTCGGCTGACAGTGACGAAATTCCTAATTTTGTTTAATTGAGGAATTATTCAACAGAGGCACGTGTCGCTCTTCCGCTTCGTCGCGAAATCTGCGCCAAGATTTCGCCCTCAGAGTCGTCAACACTTTGCGATTTGCAATGGGAACTCACGGCTTATTACGTAATCGATTAGAAAGATCGAGATAAACGACTGTAACGAATACGCACCGCGCGAGATATCGAGCGATCTGCAAGATGCTTTAAAGCATTTCTTGTCCTCTGTAATCATTGTTTTGTGTAATGAACTCCACATAGTCACTGCTCCACGTAATCTCGAAAACTTCAAATACCTGTTTGTTAACTGTACCTTTCTTCCGTGTTTGTTATATTTGTCCTACTTCCATAAAACTTATGCTTGAAAATTGAAAAAAAATTGCTTCTAGAGCTAATATTATTTTAAAATCTGTCTCGTATCTTTTTAAATCTTCGTTGAGCACGTCAAAATTTGTGACACGAATTGTCGAGTAGGAAACACTCCATGTTACTTATTCGTTAAAAAATTAAAAATTTAATTTTCTCGTATCAATTCTTATACTCTGGTATCTTTATGAACAGCATAGACGCGAGTTATGTACTATAATCTATACACTAGTTTTTGAAACGTATTGAAGAAGGTAACATTGAAATTGAAACATTTTAGATGTAATAATAAAAATAAGATTTCTATTGTGTTGTATACATCCTATGTGCGCAATAAAGACTTAAGCTTCAAGAATATCGTAATTTATTACAAGAATTTATATATATTTTTATATAGGTGTCAAACTGTTAAATCTGTGCCAAATTGATTAAAGATCTGTATCGGAAATTGCCATGACAATCGAATGATTCATTACTCTCTTATCAGCTTTATTTTGACTTTGTCAAAGAAGACGTCTTTATATAATCTAGTGTAAAACAGTCGTTTCTTGGGGATCTAAAAGGTTAATAATGAACTCTCCTCCTCCTCGCTATTTCCCACGGTCACGATACAATTTAAGCCGACGCTCGAGAATGGCCACCTGGGTTCTCCGTTAAAGGGATTCGATTACAGGTACGCCCACCTCCCCATCTCTTGACACTTTTGAGGGTTTTTCAAAAGCGCCACGTGATAAATGACGGAATCCCAGCAAACGTGGTGGATTCGCTCCGCGACACGTCATTATTTATGTGTCAAAGCAGTAAAAGGCCCTTCCCGCGTAAACTCTTATCGATCTGCTCATCTTCTTATTCATGCGAACTGTAAGAATGAATGGATCGCATCGCTCCTAACGACCCTGGATCAGTAAATATACATATTTACAACTGTCAACGCGAATTTCTTCCGAACAAGTTAATTTTGTTCACCACACGAGACAATGTTTTGTTTGAATTATGTGAGTTATAATACAGGGACTCCCGAGGAAAATATTAAAATATAATGTGTAAAAATAGAATGACACTCGAGCATCTGAAATACTCTAACTTGTCTTTGATGATATAAAATGTTTAAGGAAAAAGTGGCGAGGAGGCAATAATGTGGTGGCGGAAAAGTTTTTCTTTAAAAACGTTTTTTTAGAGCTATTAAAGCTTTTTAATGAAATTATATGTTTTTGTTTGCGCAACTTTTTAGTTATCGAGAAGAGTTTAACGATAAATATTAAAGTATCTAGAAAAGTATTTATTCTTTGCTTCCCCTAAAAGAAGTTTAACACTCTATCGAAATAAAAAGTGAAAAAAAAAAACGAGTTCCCATAGTAACAGTGGCGATTAAAAATGAAAAGAGAAGACAAAAATAATGGGAAAAAAAACAGACTCTCTTGTTCTTCTTTGTTTCGCCATTTTTGACTACAAAGATCACAAGAGTGAGAAAATAGAGTGAAACGAATGTTGAATTAAATATCAACATAGTTGCTAATAAAAATTTCTACTGTGCCATCGCAAGAGCTGCGTCACGGTCGCATACCTCGCGTGCGTTAAATCGCGTTTGGTCGCGCCATAAATACGTCAACATGGAACTTTACGTAACGGTAGAGCGTAACTCGTCAGCACACCAGCAACGAGTCCATCCTCGCATGTGTGAATGGGAAACCCGCGATAAAGCGCGGAAACCATAGTCCGTGACGATCGACGACGTAAAGCACCCGTCGGCTGTAATTAATCTTTCGCGGTCTTACACCAACAAAGTTTTGCGCGACAATCCTAGTTCGGAGAAAACAGCGAGTATTTATAGCGGACACATCATTGAAATGCATGCATGAAACTTTAGTATTCATTATTATAACATACTTTTCAGGGCATTGAAATAAAATGAAAGTATTTAGGACTAGGACAAACTGGCGATGATTCGCTATTGACTCTTCATCACCTGTGTGGGATTACCACAGTATCTACTCCAGCGAATTTTAAATACTTATCAACAGAATAATTTTTTGTTAATTAATTTAAGAAAATAAGCTAAATTTACATGTTAAAATGTAGATGAGCTTTTAAATAAATGATAATATTTAATCCACGTGATAATATTTAATCGGCATGAATGTTTCTTTGATTATTTAAAAGCTATAAATTTTTTTTTTTTTTTGGAATACTATCACATGTAAAATAAAATGTGTACTAAAATTTCATGTGGGTAACAAAGGGTTAACAATTTTACGTGTTATATAAAAGAATCTCCTTGATCGGATTCTCCGTATAAAGACTGACTAAATGCAAGTGTTATATGTATATCCAAACAATAACGTGAATAAAAGAACGATATCTATGGTTTGAGAATTCATTAAAAGAATCATGCGATTGTGGATTCATATGAGAAAATGGAATACTTTTCAGAATTACTTGGTAAGATTAATATCCTGTGTCGAGTAGAAACACGAAAAAGTAGTTTAGATGAACGCGGGAATTCCAATAAAAAAAGAAAGTAGAAAATCTCCCTTCTCCGCTGCGAGGAATTACGGCCAATCGATGGCATGATCGAACGTTCCATATTGCACTCGCATTCAATTCTCGATGGAAGGAAAAGTGACAAGATTTTTCCGCCAAGTTACAAAATATTTCTACGGCGCGGGAGCGACGCGACGTTTTTAAACGGTTCTATCCACGCACCTATCTCCCGACCGCGCGCATTATTAAATTCTCGTATTCGCAACAATTCACTCGCTATTATTTCGCAAATGCAGTACAAAATATCCCGCCGTGCGAGCACAATGTAATGAAACCGCGACAAATTCGTTTCCGTTTGATTGTTACTCGTTCACAGATTTTAGATTTTTTATCGCGGGCTTAAATAACAACTAGTAAAAGCGAGATTGAGCTTATCGTCGACAAAATTGTTCGTGATTTTATTTCAAGTCGATCAGCGTACGTCAAAGAACCGAAATTGTTCAAAAAGCGATAAAAACTAAGAGTGCAATTTGATACACTGAATACAATAATAGGCTTATATCGTTTTCAAAGGAATGGTTTACGATTATGATTCGTCGTTATAGTCGTTTCTCACAAATTTTTTTTTTTTTTTTTTATAATCTAAATATTTCCGTAATTCCGATTTTGTATATCAAATATATTAGATTGATTTTTAAGATACATTTGTTAAATTGCATTATGTCTCTAGTCAGTATCAGTTAAATTTTTCGATAGAGAAGCAAGAAAAAGGGAGATCTAAAGCTTTCCACGTTGATCGACGATTAAACACTCGACATCCATATCACTATTAGTTAATTAGTTAAGAATAATTTAAAAACAAATGTGTAAAAAAATGGACACTAGTCGCCTCAACGACAAGGGACGGACGTAAAATGCCAATTCTCGCGGTTTCGCCAACACTTTCCTACTCTGCAGAAAATTCATTAAATTCCTCCTTCCAGTGTGCCGCTCGGCGCGGAATTTGCGGCGAAAGAGAGCGGAAACCAATTCGAAATTTTCCGTGCCGCGTGAGAGATCCAAGGCGGAAGAAGATAATGAAATTACACATCGTGTCAACGTGCAAGCGAATCGCGGCCGGCGCGGCTCGACACGGCGCGGCGGTCGCTCGCGCGACATGTGTGTGTGTGTGTGTGTGCCGCACGTTTTTCCGTATATTTTCGCGCCCGTAGGAAAAAAGAGAACCCGGCGAACAGTTTTTTTTAAACTTTTAAACACAATGGCCACCTGTTTCCCGAGAGCGCGGGCAATTATTAATCCGCCGCACTGCACGCGGTGCATCCGCGGCGCGGGAGTTAATATCTCGCTCGCCCGCTACTCGATCCGCCGCTACTCGTTCGATCCGTCAAATAATGTTTTTATTTCGTTCACGTGTGCGCTGTTTACCCTGCGATCCCTCATCACGCGCCACGTTCGCGTGCTCTCAAAATCTCGGTGCAATCCTGTTTTTTATTTTATGATGAAATGTCCAACTCGTGGCCGAAATTTCATTCCGAATGTAAAACGCTGCTGCCGCATTCTAGCTTCAATGCTGAATCGTTAATTCACCGATACGCGCGTACCTTTAGTTTTAAGAAACCAATTTGCGAAACGAGATTTCGATGGCGTGAACGTTTTTATGCGCGACGAAAAAAGTTGCTCGACGTCTTTGTAATCTCCAGGCATGGACAAATTCCAAAAATTACATTACTATTCCATTAATAAACAAATTCTCCCGTGTTATGTATTTTATTCACGCAAAAAGCGAATTTGTGAAGCTTAACAATTTCCAGGGCGTAGTAATTATGCATGCGAATGAAACAATAAAAGTATGATTGGGAAACAGAATTTAAAACCGATTTTCCGCGTTTACGAGGTTAGCATACTGTAACGGTATAAATTTAATTTTATACGCTTTACATTACTTTTGTTTTATTTTTATCCTGCATAGCACAGAGTGAATAGCACGCCGGACCGCGCCGCGAAAATCCCATCGGGTCCTCATCGTGAGAACCGACCGAACGATTTTCACTGTTAATCGTCGAAGCGTGGCGGCGCTCTCGCCCGCATCATGAACGAGTCCAAGATTCGATGGGTCAACACCGAAATAATCGAATCTCGTCGAAACCAAAGGGGCGTCGTCGTTGGTCCTTTAAGCGCCTCTACGTGATGTACCGGCGCGACGCCTGAATTTACGTCAGGTCTCTCCATGCTCCAACGTAGCCCGACGTAACACGCGCTGCCTCGTAAATCTTTCGTCGCCCGTGATTCCGCGGGATCTCGTTATCAAACTTGCCCAACGGGCTTCCCTTTTACGACCAAGAGTTACGGTCGAACTTGTTTTAACGAACGCACGACCAACGAGTAACCCTGAAACCTGAAATTACACTGTGGCTTCGCCTATCGTCTCCGTCAGCGCGTGCTCTACGCTATCCGTTTGTTTTATCGAGATTATTTGTTGGGACCTAACCTGGCGCGACCCTTCTGAAAAGATTCCCAAACGACAGCTACTCGTTTTTTCTGTATCCTTTACGATCGTACGCGTTGATCGAATGTCATTTGCTCGAAAAAGAATTTTGATTTCACGTCGCATGGATATGCGCGAGCTACCAGTTTTCTAAAATTGTCAATAACTTTCTCTCTTATCAATTATTTTAATAACTTGATCTTATAAAAGTTGGAGCACCTCATTTTATATCGTTAACGTATTTTAATCCTTCAGCAACGTTTCACGGTTGCACCTTACAAGTGCAACCGATACCTCTTAGTAAAACACATTTTTTCACATTTAATTAAAACACAAAGTTTAAATTTTAAAAGTCTGAATAAATATAATTTTCATAAGATACAAATTAATTTTTTATATTGAGATATCGTGAGACAAGATATTCATGTTACATTGATTGTGGGAGAAAAATATTATTACTTTTGGCCTCAACCACAATTTTATAATATTTCTAACGATAATTATAGTTAAGTTAATCATATTTCGTGTTAAAAATATCATAAAATTCTGGTTGAGGCCAAAAGTACCCTATATTTTTCTCTCAATGTACGAAAAATAAAGCGACGTCTGAAGAGTTAAATATTAATATTTTGTAATACCCGATCACACCGTTGGCAGTTGAATCGCGCGAATCAGACACGAGTGTAATTCATACCAAAGTTAAATTTGAAAGTCTATAAATAGAAAAATGCTGCTGGATCTGTAAAAAAAAAATAGGAAGCTTTTTTCGTTTGACGCGCGAGTGTCTTGAATTAGCCAGTGTTCAAACAGGTTAAAACGCAGCGGAGGAATTAAATAGCGTCACGGGTTGCCGTTGTGCAACTTTATTTAATCGTACTTGTCCCGTATTTGTCCCGTCGCGATTTACTTCGGGCGGCAGCGAGCTTGGCGCGGAGTGTCTCATCGTTGTAAACAATTCGCTTACTGCGCTTCTCTGTTTTACTTTAATTTCCAGGCGTTGCGCGTCGCGCGTTTAGCGCGTCCTCTTCCTCCCAGCCGACCGCGCACGTCCAAGCGGTTGGACCAATTTAAAACGCACGAAACTTTCGCCATCGTCCTCGTAAGCAAGTTCCCCCGCGGATCCGTGAACGAAACTTCATCATTACACTCGAAATCCGCCGGGCGTATTGCTGGCGCTTGGCCGTGACAGCCCGCGAACGGATTCCTTCCGCGCGGCCGAGCACCGCGGCGCTTCGCCTGCAAACCGCCGGATTTAACGCTCGCTGAAGCACAAATGAACGAGGAGGCAAGTGGACAATTAGCATTAACGACGGCGGATAGCGATGGAAAGGAAAAACCACGATTTTATATTACGTCTTGGAAGCCCTAGATAAGATACGAAATCTTAATCTCTTAAATTACGACGTCTTGATCTCTTGTGCTCGATTATACATATTATCCTTTGTACTACTTGTAGCGATTTTATCGCCACAAAAATATATTTGACTAAATTTTCTTTAAACTAGAATACTTCGTGACGCGATGCTATAATTAATATAATCGGATTTTCCAAATAATCGGAAGTCATTTTGTTTAAGGTATCCGCACGATTTTTTTTGTTGCGGCTTTAAAAATAGATTATTCATTCCATTGCGACGTGCTAGATTCGAATGAGCTACTACGAAGATATATAAGATTCTCATAAAACCGAAATACTCGGGAGAAATGCTCGAGCAATCGTTATTATCGATAAGTTCGCTCGTATCCCCGTTCTCGTAGAGAATGTATCAATAAATTCAGAGTCGAGATGTCGTATCGATTGTTGCGGATTCTTTGTAAAAGTTGCCGCAGGACAATGCAGAAGAATCCCTATTATGGTGCTGCTGAAGGATTTGTGCCAATTTGCTGAGAAGTAAAAGCATTACGTAGATATATATATATATATATATATATATATGTACATAGTTGTCGCGAAAAATGATAAGAAATGCCGTCCTATGTAAAATAAACGAATAATAACGTGTGCATTACGAAATTACAGTTAGCATATTTAGCTTCTAAATTAATTTAAATGATCCATTTTCGAGAGCGGTCACTATCACTGTCGCCGGAATACTTGACATTTATAAAATTGCCGATCGAATTAATTTTGGAACATGTGACAACGTAAATTCCATCGTCAAAGTGCGTTGAATATATGTTACGTTTCGTCGATGAGCGACGGCGAGTACAAAGGCACTCGTGCCATTGTTCACTTAAGTGGTTTGAATGAATTTCAATCACGCTAAATTTCCTCTATTCCCAATCAAATTGTTGGAATGAAACAAAAAACCATAACGAAACGACGTCGTTCGATCATTCGAGTGATGGGCAACTAGCTACGAAACGACTCTTTCAGAAATACATATCTATATCTATATTACAGTAATTGGGATCAGAAGATGAATCAAGTTAAAATTCGAAATTCGCTTTCTGGGAAAAAATATATGTAGCGATTTGAAAATATTATTACTGACTTATACCTACTATTAGTCTACTAGTTCTTATTCTGATATATACGTCGCAATAACGATTATTATTACTTTCTACCAGAATAATAGACCCTTATTTCAGTAGAAAGTTTTACTTGAAGAGATTTATAATTGTGTAAACTACAATAGTGATAAAATTATCATTGCGCAATTAATTGGAGTGCCATTCGCATATTAATTTCACTTCCATTACATCGGCGTTTCCTTTCTTTGTATGACAAACGTTACAAAAAAAAAAACATATCTCTATCGTATCCATTCAATTTTTCAATCACGAACCCCATCGTGGAACAATAAAAGCCACGAATGCGAGCCAAATCGATTCCTCGACACGCGATGCGTTCGCCAAACATTTTGTGTTTCCCAATACGATCGCCGTTACCGTCCGTAAAAAGTGTGGTGGTTCGCTCGGAGAGAAAACCAAAGCAGACATCTCGAAAAGTCTTTATTCGAGCTTCCGTCCTCGCTGGATTCGTTCCCGGACTCGCGTGTACTCGCGTGCTGCTCAACTTTCCCTCCAGACTCGTTGCCATCGTTATTACCATAATGGGCTCGAGACGACGGTGGAAGGTGGAAAGCTACAAAGCTCCGCGTCTAGCAGCCGTCCATCCGTAAGTGGATACGGGACAGCGTGGGTCAGCCGTTTGGCCGTTAAACTGAAAACTGCCCATAAAAGCCGCTCCCCGCTCTCCATTCGGGCCACTCCAAAACCCCGTAATTTTACGCAGGATATTATTCATTCCCTCCCCGTGTACGCGGTTGACTGTTGCTTGAATGACGATACATGGCACGATAAATTTTATTCACACGTCGCGCCACACCTTCGTAATTTCGCGAAAAGCAGCCTCCCTCGAATCGCGACGCTGCAATGATAAGACCTCGACAGGGTGCGATAATACTGCCGAGAGAAAAATCGCGTGCCTCATTCTTCTCTCGGGGAAAGAATAACGGCGCCGCTTAGAGCGACATTCGTGAACCGAAAGTTGGAGCGAGTCCATTATTTTTTATACTGTGACAAGAGACTGTAACTCTGAATTGCGATAAACTCTGCACATGCCATTAATTGCATCGTAAAGTGCGAAACTGCCCATTAAAATTTCTTGGATTGAGTTGATTAAATTAACTGCGAAGTGAGCCATCGCATATCCAGTAAATTTTTATTATCGCTACCTAAATTCTTTTCAGAAATAATTTTTACTTTTATAATTTTACACAAATAAATAACCCAAAAATTGCTTTCATTCGTACGTTATTTATACGTTGTATCGAATTTCTATTAAAGTATGAGTAAACCGATCGAGAAAGATATTTCATTCGGAAACCCGTTGGAGGAAGAGCAAGGAATACATGTGAAGCATTCCATCTTGGACGTCGCAAAAGTTGCGCGAACAAGGGCGGTGAATCGCATTATAGACACCACTCACGCTCGACCGCAAGAGCGAACCGTAAAATTTACTCGCACGAAGCACGATAATGTCCAAGTGACCGTATCGACGTAGCTAGTTGCTTCTCTCTATACGAGTTGATTATTGTCTAACGAGATTTGCATCGTACATACACGTCTATACGCGCCTTACCGCCAAGGCAGTGGGAGCTCTTTTACCATTTGTTAAACATTAAATATTATACAATATTACTCCTGGTAAACAAGCGGCAAATATAATAATGTTCCGCGTGTTGTTCGATCCGTGCAGACGAGTGAATTAATTTAAACATTTCAGTAAGAAATTATACTACAAGCATCGTTAATGTGGATTCGCTCGTCTTACATCGTTATAATAATGAACAATGGCATGTTTGATAAATGAAGTAACAGACAGCATAGAAGAATGGCGAATTGCGAGAATGGCATAAAGAACTTTGCGGCGCTTTATCAAGAAAGAGTTATCAAAGCCGATTAACGTTATTAATTGTTCAACGGACAACTTGGACAAAGTCGTAACCGCCCTTCCCCCCTCCTCCTCCCCCCCGTCTGTAACTCGCGAAAATTGATAATCGCGTTACAGTTATCGCACAGGCGGAATAACGGAGAACGGGGCGGAACGACAGTTAGTCCGGGAGGTTTAACGAGCTATTGAGAAGTCGCGTTCTTCTTTGAGAAGTTTTGCGGCGCGTGAAGCTAAACGTCAAAGGATCGTCAGAGCCAATTTTCGCGACCGCGATTGGCATTCACGCGGCGGACCTTTCTTTATGAATAATTTCAGTCATCTTAATCGCGGGGACGAGCAATAATAAGTGAGTGAAACAAGGACGAAATTTTTTCGCCGAGGAGAGCGGAGAAGAATTCACCATCCGTCGCGACGTCCTTTCGCCATTCCCGGGGCAGGCATTTTCCGACGACGGCGGCCACGGCAGCGGGGCGGCGAAAGTTTTCCTTCCGAAACCCAAAGTTTTCCCGCCGAGGTTCGTCGAGAACGCTCTCCGTGACGCGCTCCTGAATATTCGATTAACTCCTCGGCGACTACTGGGAATTTTAATCGACAAGTTCTATCCGGGGCGAGCGTCATACTCGAAACTTCGCTCGCCATAAAGTTGGCTCCCGCGGTGAACGAATCGCGCCGTTTGCTTAACGCGCCGATACGAGTGCCGGATGCGGTCGATTGTTTAATTAGTTCTCCACCCTATTGATTAGCATCCATTGGCCTTCGTGCGAGCCGCTTTAACGTCGAGCGCGAGGTGAACTTGTGTTCACTTGTACTGCTGATTTTAGTGACAGTAAGAAATGCATGTATAATTTTAAAGAGACTATTAAAATAGAAATATAAAAATAGAAAGATAAAAGAGTTGCAATTTTTTAGTTTGTGAAACATAAATGCTGCGCGTTTAAAACAATTTTTCCTGTGAATAATAATATTTGTAATACATGTAGTTAAACATTTGCCTCTTTCTCGCTTGAATAACTGTATGTAGGTATATGAATTTTATAAATGATAAATACAAAAAGTTCTTTTGTAAAATTCACAGTATCGCAAAATGCAATCTAACGAAATTTGAATGCCTGTTTGGAGATAAGAAATTCATGACTTTTAATATCTCTACCATGAATAATAGATACATATACGAATATAAAAATAAATAAGAACAAAGAATGTTATGCAAAGTGACGTGTATGAGATCTAAATCGAGAATACATTAGAAATTTACGTGCTTGAACGCTCTGCCAAACTAACATTTGTGAACGAAGAAACATCCCCGAGGTATATCTCGCATTTCAGACGTGACGTTTAATCGTTTTGCCGCGAAAAGCGGCAGTACTCGGGTTCCTCTCTTGAGAACCTGCGATTTCTCCATCTTGACTCTTTAAAGAAAGACGCGCGCCGGCGGACGACGCCGAAGAAACGGGAAGAGGAAGCGGAAGGAATCACGCCGTTAGCCTCGAGGAGCAAACGCAGCCCGTGGGACTCGCACCCCGGGCTGTCCGACATGAAAATCGCGAAGATTTGCGTCGTATCTGCGGAATTCTGGGACACGACCTTCGCGGACGCTCGTCTCCGAACAATCCGGCAATTTTTTTTCGTGTCCCTCTTTCATTTTTAATAGCGCGACACCGTCGAACAGTGAACGAGGGTGGCTTTCGTGCCGTACGTGCGGCCCGAGATATTTCCCGCGACACGCAATCTTAAGACGTATATCTATTCTGAAGGATAACGTGCTAACTACCAGACGACTATACGATAAGTTACGCTCCGAAAGATAATCGTGCAAACAATCAAACCGTCAGATATGATGGATGCAACTCATTATATCATTTTATTAATAAGATATCTCCTATTTGTACCTATTTGTATTATGAATATTAAATTATAAAATGGCATTGAGAATTTGTGATAAAATATGAAGTCGTAACAACTCTTGATTTTCTCGCACAGTTCTTTCTTATAACGAATCGATAATCGCGGTCTAGCATACAAACTTTGTTAGATGCAAGCTTAGATTTGAGTGCTTTGTTGCAGCCTCTATCCAAGTCGCTAAAGTTAAAAAAATACGTGCCCAGTCAATTCTCTGTTTAAACATTTAGTTTAGATATTTATTGTTTGATGATTTTTTTGTATTAAATTGAGTTGTGTTTTAAAACCGACAAATAATTGATGTTCAGTTCACTGAGTTGAAAATTAGTAAAAATTTAAGCAAAAATATCATTAAGCAAGATCCAGCTCGAATCGTATGTAACTTTTTCTCGCCTTATTTAATTTTATATTCTCACAGTCTTGTACTATTTATTATTGTTTAAAAGAAATTGATTTCAAGTGAAGGATCAAAGTTCGCGGACAAAGTTCGCGCTAGCAAATTTTTTAGGAAACTGAGAAGCAAAAGAATTGAGAATACAAATAGCGCTGTGTGCTCGTCAAGTTTTCATCTTGAATCAGCCGCTCGAGAGGATCGAGCCGTGGAGCCGCGCTTCGATTTTCCGAGCACTTCGGAAGCTCATTCTTCGGCTGACCATTCGTACGCGTCTGCAAGCTCTTCGTCGAGATGCCACGCCATTATCCACCCCGCGGTCTCCAAGAGGGATAGCGTTTTCGCCCGGCGACGGAGAGTCCCCTCCGCTATTCGTCCGGCTTTTCTCTCACGAGAGTAACAGGATCTTGATTTATACCGGGGACGCGCGCCGGGACCTGTCATAATATATGTATTATCCGGGAGCTCGCGTCGAGTATATTTATATTCTGGAACGTTCACGGCGTCCTGAATTTCATTTCGCGTCTCTCCCCGCCCAGCCTTTATCCTTTTATTAAGACTATCTTTCCCGTGTTGAAATGTCGGTCAAACTTATGAGAGTCTTCCAACTTTATTTAAAAATTTGATACGCAATCTTTGTTCTTGATAAAGAGGAAAAATGTCAAGAGAATCTTTTCAAAAACTTGGAAGTTTAACATATTTTCTCTAACGATTAATATTTTTTTTCAGACGATTAGAAGTTCTGGAAATTTCTATTTTATCGTTAAAAAAATCTAGATACAGATTTTTAAAATAAGTCGAAAATAGAAATTTTTATATGAAATATCTGTTTGTATATATAATAAAAATAAAACATTGAAGTAAATTTATAAAATAACTTGTCACAAATTGTTAATCTTCCAAGTTCATGTTACATATTAAAAAATTTAATTTATCTCTGTTGAAATGTATTAAAGTTGAAAAGAGGAGACATGCCTAAAAAATAAATGCGAGGAAAACGTCGAGCATTCGACAGCATACGAGCCTGGCCGAAACCGAAAACGTTCGGCGTTTATCGCGGACACTTTCCGACGAACGTTCGGCCGAACGCCAGTCGAATTCGCATACGATGGCGGCGGCGACGTCGACGGAATATTAAAGGGTCACTCGGTACATGTGAGGCACGTAGCCGGCGTCCGAAATCGCCGCGCGATGTACCAAGTGTCGATATTAATATCGAGCGCTACACAGCGACGCGTCTCGTTGGAACGAAGCAACGGAACGACGAGCCTTAGCTGAACGTGGAAATCGAATAAGATCGATACGCGCGAACGGAGGTTGAGACTCGTGTAGAGAAAGCAGAGTGTTCCTTTGTCAGACCGCTCTTTCTCTCCGTAAGAGATCTCCTTGTTCTCTTATCCGCCATGCATTCACATTGCTTCAGCCAGCTCCTCTCAGCAAATGCCATTTAACAACACCGCGTGAGACGAAATACGGCATCTCGCGAAAAAAGAATTTGGATTTCAGACTGCTTTGACATTTTGCATAGCGAAATTGCGTTGACGACCTTAACCGAACGCCTGAGGATCTTGAGTGAATCTCAAGAAATCTCAAGAGGATTCTCCTCAGTCTAATTATTGCGTAAATTTTTTCGCAATATATCTTTGTTAAATTATTAGACGATTGAGTCAAAATTGAGTAACAATTTCTCTGAATTGAACTTTACAAACGTTGCTATTATAGATCTTGAATATTATTTTTTCTTCTTGAGAACTAGATTCGAAGAGATTGTAATTCGGAGATACATCAGACGTAAATCAATATGTGGCTATCATTGTTATAAACTGAACAATTGTTCTAGCGGGCAAACCACGATGTAACAAAGATATTGAATTTCCGAATGGTAAATGATGCAGCGTGATTGATACTAATCACCGATCTATCCGTTCAACGCAAGAAGCGATTACAGTAATCCAATCAACAGCTTTTCTACCCGATCTCGCTGTCACGAAACACTCGGAGAAAACGACTTTCCGATCTATTTCCGACGTCCGGAAGGTAAAGTCGGGAAGTAATTTTTATATCACACCGACGTGACTATCGGGGAGAGAAGGGATCGAGAAAGTCTGAAGGTGGTGGCAGAAGGAAAAAATTAATTAACTCCTAATGATCGTCGTATTTGCCTTTGCCGTTCTCTCGACAATGACACGCGGGGCAAAAAAGGCTTCGCGACCACCTTCGTCGCGAAAAACAGTTCGTATCACTATTATCTCGTGGGAAAAAAAAGATTCGCGTCGCCGCCACAAGCCGCCCTTCTCCGTCGTATATTTTTTCCCGTTCATCCACAAACGCCCGTACCTCGATAACGGCCGGAGATAGGTTGAGGGACTCAAAAAAGGTGACCTCAAAAAAAAAGTCGAGGTGAACGAAGAAAAAGATATCGCTCGAAGATAGGGAAGACCGTGACA
Organism: Tetramorium bicarinatum; assembly: GCA_928718305.1. NCBI lineage: Eukaryota > Metazoa > Arthropoda > Insecta > Hymenoptera > Formicidae > Tetramorium > Tetramorium bicarinatum. The sequence continues at coordinate 6,778,062 of OV788319.1, read as the reverse complement.
CACGTTTAAGTGAAGCGCGAACAAATTTATGCATTATTATCAAAGAGTTGGTCTCTGACTGATGCGGACCGTGCGGACCATTTCTCGTGATTATTCGGGCGTAACGTTGTTTGTAATACTAATTAACATACTACGCGCGCGTCCGTGTGACGTGCGTTAAATAAATAAATGACGGCAGCAGCCCCGCGGTAATAATGGAAAATTCTAGGAATAACGAACTACATTTTGCATTTTGCACCGCGGTCCTTCATCCGTGATTTCCTCTACTGTTCTACCGTAATCACACTTCAAATGGAAACAAAGTGACGCCCGGACGCAACGAAATCGCAGGTAAAATTAGAGTAGTTTGAAACAATTGTAATTGGAAAATTGTAATTGGATATTCAGATTAATGAGAAACTAATATTCTCAGAATTTTTATCAAGAAGCGTAAGCGTTTTCTCAAGCAACGTAATCCGCGATAAGAGAGACGTCACAAATTATACCTAATCCTCGCAATCAACGTCATTCCGCGCAGTCAACCGGGAGACAACAGAGTTAAATGCGATATTTTAAGGAATCCAGGCTCGGGCCACGGGGCGCGCAGTCAACGGAGTTAATTTTCGTGAAGGATCACTCGAAGGAGGGTAATTCCGAGAGGAAGGAAGGAAAGATCTTCCTTCCGTGTCGCTTACCACGACCCCTTTTCCTTCGACGATGCGCGAGAGGCCTCCGCGAACGACGGAGACGTGGAAGGCGGTACGTTAAAATACGAGGAAAATAAAAAGGAAAGGTTGGGACGGTGGCCCCCCTGTCTTTCCCTCGACGGCGGCGACGGCGGCGGCGGCGGGACAGTTGAAACGAGGATGGAATGGCCGCAGCCACCGACACGCCACGAGTCGTTAAGTCCATTCCGTGGTTTTAATGCCGGCACTAACTTCGCAAGCCCATTCCTCCGTCGTTCCGCTCTATCCGGCCGAGGAGCCTCGTCTTTCACCCCCTTCGCCGCTCTTCGCCGCCTTCGGGCCGTTCGTGGGCCGCACCCTTGTCAACCCCAATCCTCGCACATATTTTTCAGCCCTTGGCCGCGTTACAAATTCGCCCGCGAGTTGGCTGTCGTTCCCATCGGCAAGAAGAAAACGTGACGCCGACCGACGAAAATCGGCTCTAATTATCGCTGATGGAATACCGTAGATTCTGCGACGTCAACACGCGTAAATCGTTGTGTCTCGCAAAAGTGAAAAAAAAATTAAGATATCTCCTGGATAATAGAAAACGTATATAAATCTAAATAAAAATATCATATTACAATTTCCCAAGGTTTACGAAAATTATCAAGGAATAGTGACTTAATTCTAGAGGTGGTTTTAAGGATTGGTAGTTTAATTCTTTGACTCGAAGTATACTTGCGTCGCGCAAACCGCGCGTTTGTCATTATTCCGAAAGTCGAGAGCACGTAACGTAAGTATCGAATGGGTCGACCGGAAATTAAAATACTTTTATGTCTCATGGAATTTCTCCGTCCACGGAGAAGGAAGAAGTATGTTAAACACGCGTCGGGCTCTCATGCCAAAAAGGAAGAATGGTCGGTCGATCGGTCGGTTTGCTCGTTAGGAAATATCCGATACGGTATTCGTGGATATGAGGAACGCGTCATTGGTCACGATGATCGACGCTCGCCAGAAACACGAATTTTCTTCGGATTTCTCGCGCAGGAGGCGCGGCAGGAGTTACACGCGTGGACGCCGTGATATGACCCGGGCGAATGCTTGCGTCGTTGGAACGCCGGAAATTTACAGTGCTCGCAATAAAATTCTCGTTAAACCATTACATCGATCCGTAACGGCTGCACTCGCCGTCAATCCGACAACTTTGAGGAATTCGATTATACGTAATTTGTCCATTTGACATGCGACCAAACAAAACTTCATAATAGAATAATTAATATTTCATACACATTAAATAGAACATACACGCAAGCTCTAATGAAATAAAGATAATAAGCGTGTATGTATATATATATATATATATATACACAGGATTTATTGCAACATGTGGCATTCATTTCAGCGGTGGACGAGAGATACAAAAACAATGACAAAAGTTAAAGTTAAAAATTTATAAAAAATGGACCAAAAGTGTCACTGTTTTGTTACTGTTTTTCCTATTTATCGCTGATGTTGTCCCACATGTTATGATGCATCTTGTATATAAACGTATTATACATAAGGTCTCCAATTATATTAAATATGCAATAAAATAAAGCACTTTTATTTCTATAAAGATAAACTATGACGATAAACGTATTTTTATTCTTGTTGGGAAAAAAAACGATATCTCTCGCCCATTCGAAAATTCGCGAAATGTGCACCGTTATGCAATAGGCCGCAATACGAAATCTCCGCGCATAATTCCTTCTATCAGTAAGACGGTACTGTAGATCCGAATATACGGGTAAAATTTACAAGGCAAACTCGAGGCAGATTCCAAACATATTTTCAGGATCCGCAATAAAACCCTCGTTAAGATGACGAATGTCCCTGAAAAGTTTCGCCGGGCGTTCGGTTAACGATGAGTTTCCTCCTCGCTCCTATCCGCGAGCATCATTTTCCATTTATCGATATTCTGGACTGCTTTAAATTAAATCACGCGGCCCCGTTTCCGTTCTCGATTCCTCTCTTCCGCCTTTCCCGCGAATAGAATGGCGGAATCGACTTTACGCCTCATTATCGCCACGATGTTTCGTTCGAATTAACAGGAAAAATACAAAACTTTCTTACAGAACGCTTATTCCGCTTCAAATAAAGTTAATTCAAACAAACTGTTGTAATCCGGTTAACGAGTCATTACAGACGAGACCTCTCTTCCTATTTCCGTACCTGGTGATTTCTATCTGATTCACGGTAATGCAGTTATGCATTGTTATACGTCTCGAAATTGATAATTAAAATACCAGATTACCAATTAAGGGCTTGATACAAAGAAAGCTCTATTGATACCGAATATAAAAATATATGAGTAAATTGCTCCTTTTTATCTCTTGCAATAAGCGGAGATACATCACGCAAAATTAACTCGTGGAAAACCGAGTGCAAGTTGACCTCTTCGACTACCTTCCTCATTAATCATTCTGGCTTCTTAGCTTCTTTCTTCTGTGCAAAAAAGATCTTTTACGTGAACGACTTAAAAAAGGAGATTGAAGATGCGAAATCGAAAGATACAGAAAGAGAAAGAGAGGAGACAAGGAGAGGGAAAGAAAAACACACACACACACACACACACACACGCATATATATATAATATAATATAAAAGCTCTTACATGAACGAATATACATATATATATATATGTACATATATATATATATATATATATATATATATATATATATTTCTTTTCAAGAACATGTATTTGAATTTTAAGAAGATATATATTATTGTATATGTATTATTAATAACATATGTGAAATATTGTAATTTTAAAAAATATAAAACAAAAACTTTTTTTTTTTGTTAATATCCCTTCACATTTCCATGACTATACATTAAAACGAACGAATTTGTAAGTCTCGTAATTTTTATAAATCCGAATTTAAAGATTTTAAAATAAAAATTAAATTTTTCAAAAATTGATAAATATCAAGAGAACATAATCAGCGAGGAAGTCGCACTATCTTAAATTCTGAGAATGAGATTTCAATCAGTGAAAATCGAATCATTTGAACAATTTTGTGCGAATGAATAAAAGTGGACACAACGGATATTCTTCGGATAATTTACGACGTAATGGAACAGAAAAACAAATCGCGCCTCTTCCACTAGAATGGCAGAAAAACTGAACCACCAGGATTGTTCGTGCGCAGCTGCGATAGTTTCCACTCTCAAGGTTCGCGAAAGTTGGCGGCGTGAAAACCGCCTTGGCTTATCCTGTCCGTACAACTTAATTTCTCTTATTTATCTCGAAATACCGTTGGTATCCGAATTTTCCATTAACCTACGACCTCTACAAAGTCAAGGGGCCTAAAGCGCGCACCCAGGTGATTTTACAGGCTAATCCAAATTAATTGACCCCTAAACTGTAGGGGGGAAGATTCGGAAGAAGGCGACTTGAGTTATATCAAGCGTTAAATCAAGAGCTACGTCATTCCTCTCTCACATGTATGTATTATAAAAATACAAAATAAAAAAATAAAAGATATATATATAAAATATGAAGTAATATATAAACAGAATATTTTGTAAAAAGATTATATTTAAGTTTTTGCAAAATATAGGTGATTAAAAGAATCGTTCTCTCTTTCCTTTATAATCCATCCTCGACTTATCACGAACTTCGTTTGCACTTCACGTGTATAATTGATAACGTCATGCATACGTAGCCGCGCTATGTTATCAATTAAGAACGCAGACGATATGCGAGCGAGATTAATCAAGAAACCTCAATTAGGAAATTAATATTGCCTGGCTCGCAGGCTACGTTTATATACTTTGTCATCGCGCGATTGCACCTCGTCACCCGGCATATCCCCATTTTCATTTGGCAGGACGCAAAGCTTTAATGCTTACCTGATGTAACCTTAATCCCCAAAATTTATGCCGCAGCGACTCGCGCTGGCGAAACGAATGACCAGATGCTGGCTTGCAGCGTTGTCCCCGGTGTAATTAATTAATGAATTAATTATACAAATACCTCTGTCGACTCGCCGCACACAACGCTTTCGTCACACTAGTGAAGATTTCTAAAGAAATGTTAACTATTTGACATTTTCCTTGAATCGTTTTCGTCCTACAGAAATTTTCCAAACACGTTAAGCACGTTTAATATTAATGCTTTCCTCAGTAGACTCGCAAAAGTATTACGTCATTCTATATGAAATAAAACTCAAGCTATTTCGCTTTCTTGAAGGAATATTACGCGAGACGCATACAGAAGTTAATCGCGCTCTGTCTCTGAATTCTTTGTTACGACGAAAATTAAATCGCAACGTACGCTTAAACATAGCCCGGTCTGTTAAGAACATGATTCCTTGCCATGCGCGCATGTCAGCATGTTGCGCGGCTTAATTGCTCCTCATATTAAGTTTAAGAGTTCCCGGAGTTGTGTATTGCACATATAAACGGATACATGTAAAACGGTTGAGTCTGCTCATACGAGTTAATGCAAGCAGCTTCCATTTTCCGCAACTATAACGACGTAGTCGCAAAAGAGTATAATGTCTGTTGCAAGAAAAAATCCACGTAGCTAGAGAGATGCTAGATATTCGTCACTTTTCACACGATAATACTGTTATTTAATTTAGAAATTATTTATACCCTCCCCAGAGTGTCTATTTTAATATACTGTAAACGTAAAAATAAATGATTAAAGAAAAGACGATAACATGCGCCGTATACTGTGCAAATGCATAAACTTGCATAAACAAGGATTTACATCGATGCGCGTAAAAATGCAAAACGGCTGGAACACCAGCTTGGTTGCTCCTCAATAGCGATGAATCTCATCTTACGCGATAACTTTTCGCAATAAAGAGTTAAAAGTTACACGCGAAAAAATTTCGCATGCCGAGAAAGGCGCACGCGTCGCGTAAAAAAATATATTGTAACACGGAAATTTACGCGGTTACATCGTGCGTGAGTTACCACTTTTGATAATAACCACTGCATTGTAATTGTTAAAATAAAAAGTTAAGAAATTCTATAGACGGCAGAGTTCCTACATTCTTGAAGTAATGCTTTGCGACGTTGAATTTACGATCGACACCTTTCAGGAAGAGAAAAACAACATTCTTTCGCGTTTTTCTTCTGGCGTTGCGCACGTTAATCTGTCTTTCGTTCTTTCTCAACGAAAACTATTCATAAAGCGCGTGTTTGTCTTGTCGAGTCGCGATTTCTCCCCGGTGTGGATATATGGTAAATGTGCATTAATCAGCGAACGCTTGCACAGCACGGCATAATTAAGAGCCGCGTCCTAGTCCCTGTCTTTTCGTACGTGTTACTTTCAACCGACATTCAATTTACTCTGTGTGATCGAATGTTTTTCACAGACTCGAGTCACTCTCGCATGTGACATAATATTCATATTTATCCGATTTCCGTCATGAAACCGTATGAGCTTGCATTTAGTGAGAAAATATATGAATTCATTTGCGAGAGTATTTTTTACTGAATACGTAATTTAAAATGGTACAACAGATACTGCTGGATTATAAAAGTGGAAGAAAATAATAAAATGTGTTTTCAGTTACGATGAGAATGCCGGTAATTTTGTAACGGAAATATTATCACGAAAGGAATAAAACTTATTTCAACGAATACGATTTTAACTCTCGCGACGTGGCGATTTTATCTTCATATTTATACAATTCCCCTCGGCACGCATCGGGGGTTGAACAAACCCCCGGTAACTGCGTAACTCGCGCCGCGGCCTCTCGACTTGTATTTTCTCTTTTTAACCGTAGATACTTGCCGACATAATTCCCACCAATTCCTTCCGTCCCCGAAGGATAGACCCGCTGCGAGACTTCGCACTTTGCCGGGAGGCTCTCTCCTCCATTATAATGAAATCTCCGTCGTTTCTCCGACGGAGCCGCGTACAACATCGAGCGAGCAGCCCCCGGAATTTTTCGATTTTCCACGGCGCGGTGTGGCGCGGCGCGCAGGGGTCGCACGGCACCGAGGGGGAGCCGTCGAGTAAATTGAAGCGATCCATTATATGCCGGTGCCGCGGGGAGGAAGAAGGGGGGATTGCTAGCCAAGTTGGGTATCAGCAAAGGGTGGAGGAGAATTGTCCGAGACAGGTTCGGAGATAGCGTCGTGAATGAACGAGAGCTAGGTACCGCAAAAGAATCGCTCGTAATTATTGGCCCCGTAAAGCGGCCCGACGCGTGCTTGTTAGTCAGCTATTAGTCGATTAAAACGCTCGCATTATTCTTCTCTTTTTTTTCTTACGAAAATTATAAGGCCGTTGACCGAAAAGAGAAGGCAACTAAATAATATAATTTGTCGAATATTTGAAAGAAATTACGCTCGAAAAATCATATCACGTAAGAATTGAAAATTTAGAAATATTTACAATATCATTATCTTTACAGCGGCAATTATGCCTCGAATTAATTTTTTACAAACTCACAAATTATTGTAAACGCTGACTTTGCTTACATAGAAATTCCGTATCGATGACTCGCTTGCATGTATTATTAACCGTAGTACTCGGCAACACGGCTATCCGCGTTCTCTCATACATCACCCCTGCGCACTCGGTGATCCGTCATTAAAATTGCAACGAACCATAAGACACGCACTTTGCGAAAGAGTGCTATTAAACTTGCAGAGAATGTTGTATCGAACTAATTATCTTAATTCTCGCGATTCTCCATTGAGTTCTCGTCGAGACGACTAAATCACGTTAAGGACTTTGAGTCACGCGTATGTCGTTAAATTCGATTGAATCTTCAACGAAACGAAATTTAGTATCTCGAGACGCGCTGTTAAACGATTTTGGATGTTCGCGACCTCGCAAATATATTAGATAAAGAGAATTTCGATACAAATGCGGATAATCAATATTGTAATGACTGAAAAATAATAAATGTTTTTTATTATTTCGTAATAAGCGTAATTTCTTTTGGTGATTGAACCTACAGTTCAAATAATCGCGCTTTAATTTATTTCTGATGAATACATTGCAAATCATCACGCAAATGCACAGTAATAAGATTCCATAAACACGCAATTAAGTTTAAAATTCTATTCGAAAACAAAAGAATTTGGCGAGTTCAGTCGCGGAGTTACGAGGAATAAAGCACTAACAGAGAGAAGAATGATGACAACGTTGTGACGTATACAAGTCTTATATTTTTTCTATGAAATTTCGTGGTCAATTGGGAAGACCAATAGACGGATAGACGAGCATTATCTCCTTTCTAGCCCGGAGCCATGCGATTAGCCGTATAGACGAACCTGTATCTCAGCCTTGACCTCCTCCTCGCCCTTTGGACCGACTTGGCCAACACCGAAACCACTCGAGAAGCCCATTTCCGCCCGTCGTCACGGCAAATTGCATTTTCTCCTCGTGATCGCTCGTTATCGCTGAAAGAAGGGATTATAGCGGACGGAAAGGGATAAAGCTGCGGGCTCCACGAGCCAGGAGGCTGCAGAACGTCGAAGAGAGACAGGAGAGATCTCGACGTCTTTCATTGCATTTTATTTTCGTCTTCTCGACTTACCTACCATTTTTCAAATTCTCGCCTCGCTTCTTCTTTGCTTTGCCTCGTATTAAGTTTCATCTTTGAAATGAAACGGTTACGGATTCGCGATTAACATCAGAATGTTGAATTTTACATCGTGTTACGCATAATTTTCTTCATCGTCGGTGGGTTATTTAGTACTCACCACAATATAGATAAGTAGCGGAAAAATTGTAAAATTGAAATGAATGTAGATTGTTCACTTTCCTCGATGATAAAATTGACTATGGTATGCTATATATAACCACTTTTGATTATGCACAGCACCTTTAAACGTTTAACGAAAAGTCTCGCTAAGTGCAAACTAGCGCTTTCATTTAAAAATAAATAATTTTAAAATTTCCAAAACAAAGAAGGTAAAAATAGAAAAGATTGGAAAGATCTAATAAAGATTATGATACTCGTGTAAGTAAGTGGTTCGTTCATCCGCAACTATTGTTACGTCTTGTTTTTCAGCGGTTCAAAGTCAAAAGTTATATATTGAAACTTTGCGAAATATTTCTAATGACAACAACACGTTCGTAGATTATCAATCTCCAATTCCGAGGTCGTTAGATACTTACCTACTTGTGACCTACCTGTACCTGAAAATGAAATATAAGTTTGTCAGAACGTGCCATAGTTTGCTGAATCGAATATACATAACGACTTTGTAGGATCATCAATCTAGCCAATCGTAGAAATTCTTCTTTACAAAGAACATAAAATATTCCAATCACGTTCATAAATAAAACAATAAATCATTTTCCATTTTGTTGTTTCATATAATGCGCGTATCAATTCAATGCGGTTGGCGCGAGAAAGGAGACGGAAGCAGGAGAAAGGCGATTATGTTGACGAAGAATAAAGAGACTTCACGATTCAGTAACGTCATCTTTTATCTTCGTTTTGTCAGGCACTGCGTTATATTCGCTTCTACGCGAACGCGACGTGCAGTCGCAATATCGCAAGTAACAACGAGCAAGTAAAACATATGCATAACGTAGCGTAATTCATTTGCTTTCGCCATTACGACGAGCCGCCATCGAAACGTAATACAATTCCAAAATTCGCCCGGCTCGTCGCGTCGCGCATTTAACGATCGTAATTACACAATCGTAATTGTACGTCCTAATAATCGCACAATAGTAACTGATAACAATGAATAGTCATCGGGGCATCGAGACGAGACATCGTCGTCAGCAACACGTCGGTGCAACAATGACAAATGATAAAATATCGTCTCACAACGGTAACATTAACGACGCAACAATAACGATAATTTTCATTACTACTATTATTATCGATGTATAATTAACATTATTCGCATCTATTTCGCATCTATTGTCAACAATTAAACTATGAAAAATGATAACATCATTCTCTCCTCACCTTATTGCGCGCGCGCGCGTTCTCTCTCTCTCTCTCTCTCTCTTATTTTTTTTGCACTTTTCTCACATGTGTGTCCGTGTCGCGCTATCTTTCACACATATACATATATACATTTGTCAAGAAACCACAGATAGCTATCGGATCAAGAAGGATCTTAAATAGAAAAATAAAGGGTCGGGATAAGAGATGCAAGATCTGGCGATATTGTAGAAGAGCGAGAGGTTTTTTCCTCGCAATAAAATACCTGTGAAAATATATATTCCTCACACACACCGTCCCTATTGTACTTATTCGCTTATGTCTGTTGGTTATATATCTTATCGCATTTCACACGTTATCATAGAGAGGGCTGCAGAAAATCGAGAGATCGGGAATCTCTCCCTTCGCGTGTCGAAGCGATTTCGCACGGCGGAAAACGCCTTTTCGCGTTCCGAGAGTATTGACTTACACGCGCGCTCGCCTCGAGATACGAGATTGGCCGGAATATGCTCTCGCTCGCGACGCGACGTCTGGAGATTTCGCCATGCTTGCGAGGCGTGCGCGCAATTTTGCATCGAGAGGACCGCGCCCGGGGAGACGTCACGGCGAAACACACGCGATCCTCCGATAATCCTCGCCCTCGCCATCTCCATTTCCGCGAGACCGCGAGCGGTAGAGTGGGCGGCGAGCAGAGAGATGACAATTCGACGTAATTGCAACCTCAATCCAAGTTAATCAGGGTTCTTCGAAATGATAACGATCATCTCTCCCTCCATAGAGCATGTATACGAATTGTTACGGTGCACGCTTCACGTTGTCGATGCGATATGCCGGCATTTAGATTCGTCGTTCGCGTGACACGCTTATGACACCGTTAACCATCAACCGTCAGCGAGCGAGCGAGCGAGCGAGCGCGGCGTGCCCGACAAACAAACGAACGAACGATAAACGTGCACGGCACATGCGGCGACAGGGAAAAGCCGGTGGAACTGGCTTATCAGGATGTTATGTACAGCGCGAATGCGTGTTAAAACACGCGACACGCGCGATTCATTCCGAGCGCGTGCTCGTCCTCGGCCTGGTCTGCACCGATGTTTTATTAACGAGGCGGTGAAACTTGGTCGCAGGGAAACCCGCGTACCCGAATGCCAAAATAAATACCGATATCAAGCTTTCTACGAAGAAATGTTGTAGTTGTCAAAAACCTGGATTTACTGAAACTGAGAGTAAGAAAAGAGAAAAGGATCGTGTCTCAAATGATGCAAATGACGAGAAGAACGTGCGCACTCAATCGCCGGTTCCTCCTGGTTAGGTTTCTCGTCTCTCGCGTGAACGTTCAGTCGCGAAATTCAATAATCATGCTTGAAAAAGTGGTACAATGCCGACGTCGCGAGAAGCTGCACAGGCGAGAGAGCTCGCGTCATCTCGCGCGATCGCATATTCCATTTCTGGAATTTTCAATCTTGTTCTCTTCGGCACGTAACATGTATACGCGCACACATACACAACACACGGCATCGCGGCAGTGGTCTTTTATTTATGACCGACACACCTGCTCGTACTCTCTTTTCCTCTCTCGCTTTTACTCTCGTCGTTGCATCGTTATGCATGCAAACGATACCAATTTGTGATTGACAAACTTGACGACCATTTCGGCCGGCAAACGATATGCGAGAGATTGAATTTTCTAATTCGGCTTATTAGCGAAAGAGACTCATAGAAACATGATCTTGATCTACGTCTACGCACAAGTCGACGTGATATTAACATGAGGAATTTCGAAACTTCTGAAATTGCTCTTCGAGGAACTTTGAAAAGCATTATATACATGCTATTACTATCATTAATAAAAAATAAAAAGAGACGCGAGTTGGAAACTGTGTGGAAAAATGGAAACTTAGAGAATAAAGAAATTTAACTCTCTGAAACGCCGATAAAAAATTCAATTATCTTTAGCGATATAAAAAAGCGTAAGAAAAACAAGAAAAAAATTCTTGTTAATTTAAGATTGTAAGCAAATTTAAATCTTCTGTATTTTAGAAATTATTTCCATGATATCAATATGCACTTAGGGAATGTTATAACCGGAAATACATGAATAGCTACATTGGAGTAAATTTCCAATACGTCTTCCGCAACGCGCTACTGCACATTGCCGTGAAATTTCGTTCCGGTAGAAATTAGTTTCGTTTTGAGTTTAAAGGTAGGCGGCACTCTCTAAATGGCGTACCTCCGGGGCATGACCTATTTCGAAGCTCGTTGGCAAACCAGTTACGCCTGCTAATCATTATTGCATACTTAACTTTCGTTGTGTGACGGCAGTAGCCCTTGGCACTTTAAGTTGATAAAAATCGCGACTCTCGCGTCGTCTCTTGATATTAAAAAATAATGTCAACATCAACTCTATTTTACGCCTCGGCGAAATCATTTAGCACGAATTAAACTAGTCGAACGTTTAATCGTAACGGAGACGGCTCTGCGACTTTCTAATTTCTCGTTAATTGGTATCAGGGGTTAAAGACAAATCTGACGATATCGTTTGTACAATATGCGACGAATATTCCACACGAATCTCGAGGCCGAGCACGAGCACGCACGCCCCCGCCAACAGTCCTGACAAACTCCCTTTACGGGGACACGTCCCCGCGAAGAAAGTTTTTCGCGAACCGCCGAATCTGTATTTACCTTTGGCGCGCACCGTGTACTCGGATTATTTATTTTTCCCCGATAGTTACACAGCATCGAGGGCAGCGAGGGTTTTGGCGCCTCCCGCTATTTCGTCGACCGACAGCGACGGTACCATCGTCGAATCGTTATGTATTCCGCGTCACGCGTCTCGTGCACGGAATTGCGAGTTGGCACGATTTCGCGAAAGAATATTTCATCAACTTTGATAATCATTCGAAATTTCTCCCGCATCAACTCTATGTTCAATTTTGAAAGAACAAGTATAAGAGTGTCACGGTCCTCCGCACACTTGTAAATTTTTTTCTTTGGAAAAATTAAGTTTCGGGAATAAATAAAGAAATATTCTTTAATTTGAAACACGGACGATCAAAAGAGTATTTAAAAACTTGATAATTAGGCTTTTGACTAAAGAAAATGTCGAAGTTATCAGAAAAAACTCATACCTGACCAATATAATTGATAATATCCGAACGCTCTATGTAATTTAAAAATTTTTACAACCCGAGGACGCGCGAGGAGGAACATATTCAAAAGGCCTAATTTATTCCTCACTCTCTATTTTGAAGTTCCGCGCCCCTTCGTTTACACCTTTGATGTTCGCCGAGCTCTCTCGCAACTGGAATTAACCATCAATTAATCAACTAGAGCGCACGTCGACAACGCTAATATAAAATTATTTGTCACACCGGCCGTGTGTATGCGACAACAGTATGTAATAAATTCATACGCCGCGAACGGAATGATTTGTTAATGGACGTATCAGCCTCGGGGCATTGCAGCTTGCCCCGCGAGCGGCAACTGCACAGTTGCTGTGGCAGTCGGCAACGTTTTGCTCGTTTGTTTCGTTACGCTTTGCAGGCAGCCGCGAGAAACAGACACCTCGTACGACACAGCGCCTCTCCGGCGTGCTATGTAATATCGTTTGCGTACATCTTGTAGGAGAGTAGCAGAGTATACGCTGACGCGATCGCGATGAGGAAGCATCCTCGAGATGACTTACAGATTTTCTGATCAGTACACCAAAAACTTGCGACCTGCGCGAGTGGATATCATATTGGGTACAAAAATATGTTTCTATAGATATCTTACACACAACGAGCGTCTCGAAGCCCAGAACGACCAAAGATGCGTTTATTTAACTCTCTGCGGCTCGGAACTTCGATGGGAAAGTCTATATACAGATATGAGATACTTTGTTCTCTCTTTTATTCCCAAAGTCTCGGAACGGCATTGATTGTTCTGGTTTCGTGACGTGTCACGATACATATTCTAAATGTCATTTATCGCGAAGAATCGATTTAAAGTTAATCTGGAAAAAATCGCGGGCATCTATTGTCGCACAGTTGCAATACATACTTTCGATTATTATGGTAAAGTATCTCCTATCAAGCGAGGTCTTGATTCAACTGTCATCATTTACTTCAAAATGCCGTTTTTTCTTTTAATAAAAAAGATTTAAATGTAATTACGAGCGTTTCTTATAATTTACGAGTTACTGAGAATATATATATATATTTTTTTACGAAAGAGAATTCTTTGTCTGAGGATTAACGCGATAAGAACACACTTGAAGGCAGCGTGATGCGTCTTCTGTACATAGTCCACGTCCAGAATATCTAAGCTATCACTTTCCACGTAACCTAAGTAGATAAACGAGATGAAAAAATGCTTAATCAAGAAAACAATTTTTCAGGACTACGTATTGCATGAATTAATATCAAATATCATCAATAATTATTAATATATCATAATTAAATTACATCAAATTACATCAAAATAATCTACTAAATGATATGTAACCGTTATCTATTACATGTCCATTGTTACCACTCGCGGTTTGGATATAGTGATAGTTTAAACATTTTATACGTAAATTATTATTTTCCTGCTGGAGAATATAAAATATTTATATGTTTCTAATTGGAAAATTATCTACAATATACAGCCAGTATATTGAATCGCAGAAAATTGAAGAAGGAAAAGTTTTGTTTCCATGATTACGAGAGAATATTGTCTTTCTTCTCCTTATTTTTCCTGAAATAACATTTTGTTTGATTTTAGATTTAAACGTATTAGAAAAATGTGCCATATAATTGGTAAACAAATTCTTGTTTCTCAATCTATGGTAAAAATTAATTTAATCATCAATCGCTAAAATCGTATCTAACATTCAGCAACTTGATTTAAATGTGCACACGAATGTCTCTTGTCCTTTTCTGCTTTACAGCTGTTTGAATTTTCTCTCGCACTTCTGAAAAATAGGTGATATCTTAATTACTGCCTTTCGTAACGAACCATCGACGATTTATCGACGGTAGTTCAGGATCGAACAATTATCGATCTTGGCTCGAGGCGACGTGGATCGGGCTATGTGGGTTACAGCCAACGAACGCAAAGCGAGACGAGGCAAGCGGTGAAATCAAGGCTCGTCGCACAAAAGCCGCCATGTGCTCAAGCCGCAGCCCACTGTAAGCAGCATACAAGATACAGCTCGATGTGCACACTACCAGGGACAATAATTATCAGCAAACTTTATAACGAACTTGGACATAGTACTCGCTCATCCGTTACGAGTTCCCGCGGGAATCGATGTCGTCCCAATATCGACGTCGACATCTCCTTGTCGCGACGGACGTAAGGCTTCTCTATCTCTGTGTCTCTCTCTCTCTCTCTCTCTCTCTCTCTCTCTCTCTCTATTTTTGACATTTGCGAATGCTCAGATCGTTGGCTTAATACGCGGCTTTCATGATGCTCGTTTATTTTAGGATGACACGAAGAGATTTTATTACAAACTGTTTCGATAGTTTATCACTATGGCATGATTTCAGTGCTGTTTGCTGTTTCTATAATCATATCTTTAACTATTGAAAAATGTCATCTATAAAATAATAATGGCAAGAAAAGATCCGTGATCGTGTAAATGGAAATTTAATAACTTTCGGGATGATAATTTTTAAGACACGAATTTTTATCGAATCGAAAGTTTACTGCGAAGGTAATTTTCTAATTATTAATATATAATATAAATCTTACGTGTTGCGTATTGCTACGCATGTGAGTAAGAAATCTTGATATTGCTTAGATATTCGTATACGCGCTCTAATACTGAAAAATCGAAGGGTATATTTTCAAAAATATCTTTCTCGACATTTTTACGAAGGCACTTGGATATCATTGCTACGTTTAATAAATCAGAGATTAAATCGAACCTCAAGACGCTGCACTCAATATTCCGCTTGTTCGTTTCGCAGTTGGAATATTTTTTTGCGCGTAATAGAACTTATTCCCGAAATTTATTTTTAAATTTCTGTCTCAGCATATTCAATGCATATTTCCTAACTTTATAAATCGAAGCAACGTTACATCGTGCGATTATATATATTTCACCGACTCTATCTGTCGAAGATATCGGGAGAAAATCTTTTATTAAAAATATTCTATATCGGACCATCTTCTCGATCGTCTCACGTCTCACGTCACACGCTCGCAACGAAAATAATTTTCTGATTAAGTAATATCATAGTGAAGTACGAAACTAGCATTTTTACGAGAAAACGTTCTCGTTCTTTGACTTTGCAGTCGCACCGAAGTGGTCGTGCGACGATGCAACGCGTGAACGTTTAGGCTCGTCTCAAGCGCGACAAGAGCGCGTCCTTTGTGGCATTGACATAATATACAACGCACGCCAAGACGTCATGCATTCCATCCGTGTAACGGCCAGCCGTTCGTAGAATGGCATCGTGACAGCGAGCCCTCCGTTCCTCGCAATTGGAACGACCCTGAACTCCTCCTCCGTCGTCCGGCAATGACGACTTTCACCGCCAACTTGGAGAAACCCCGAAGCCGCTGGCTGGTCCGACCGAAAACGCCCGATCGCTTCTTGAGCTCTCATCGTCGACCCGAGAAACGTCCGTCCAATCCTCGTGCTCGATCTCCAAGGACGCGAAACGCGCGAACTTGACACGTTCTTGTCACAGCAATTTTCTCTATCGGCCTTCTCGGTGGTTTCCCAGCTTGAAATGGTCTTCGAAAGCGCTCTCGTTGCCCATGGTTAACGAGGATATATATATATATATATATATATATATATATATACATCCAAACCGGTCATATATAATATTATATTAAATGACCAAAGAAAATAATGTTGCAAAAATAATCGCTAGATATATTTTTAATGATTATGGGTACCACTGGAGTGATACGTGGCAGGTCTACAAGGTCCGATGAGTATACATTCGTAATCGCGAAAGTGTGCCGACCATTGTGATATCTCCATGGGAACATTTTAACCGTGGTATCCAGTCTTCTTGTTCGTCTATATAATTATCTTTATTTATATTGGACCAAGTCGTCGGAATTCTAAAAGGATCACTGATATTTCTTTCTCAAAAATCAATTATATTCAACATAATGACTGCTTTTTCAAAGCGTCCTTAACTTATCGTTTGCTTAATGGATCGATCGCAATATTCGGTACGATCTCCTTTAATCCTCTCCACGGCAAGCAACATACGTACGAGGCCCGTACGTATCCGTCTTAATTTTTTTTCGCCGATCCTCCTTCCCGACCGCACAAGTCGATGACTAGTTTTAGATAAATCCGCATCAAAGCGCGGTGACTTCAATAAAATCCAATTGGTGTCGAGCGAATTCCCTTTCCGTTCTTCCATAATGAGAATTTACGACGTCGCGGCAGCCTGCTGGCTTTAAGTCGCACTTGGCACATCACGGCACGGTCCCGTACCATTTTTCTTTCTTTCTTTCTTTCTTTTCCTCTCCCGCACAAATCTAAATCGATCACCTCGGTCGAGCGACCAGCGGAAAATATCTAACGTAACCAAGTTTCGGGGAATCGACTCCGATCACGCGCAAGGCTGATGGACGACGGTGGTTTTCTACTACGCAACGATGTCCATGTCGGACGAGGAGTTGGACGTGGTTACCGCCAGACTGCCGAGGGTATCCTCGTCGGTTAAACCGTGGTGACAGCCGGTCGCAGGTGGGCTCAACGGTGGCAGGTGCGGCGACGACAGCATCGGGTCGCCGCCATGCACGGGACCGCCGGTGTCGTCTTCCATGAGGTCCTCGAGATGCGACATGCTCAGACTCGGCGCCTCTTCCGTCACCGCCAGATCCGGTATCTACGACAGAAAAACATCCAACCTCCTGTAAAACGGGCCGTCCTCGAGCGTCAACTCGGACTCGGTCGGAAGCTGGATGCGGACGAGGACGTGGGATGCGAGGCGTGAGAGGCGTGACGGGAGAGATGAGAGGTAGTTCGATGAATATTTCCGGATGCGAGATCGTAGGAACGCTATGATAGTAGGAATCCTTTATAAAAATAGGAATGTTTGGACTGTCAATCTTCCATGAAGGTAGGACTGGACGTGCCGATCAAGTCGTTGTAATTGGAAGCAGGAATGAATGTGCGCTTACATTTCATTATTACATTCCATTGACAGTTAATGATGTACAGTGCGCAAGTCGAGTTTACGTCTACGCCAAGTATATTATACATTTATTGTTATTTACATATAATAGGATATGGTGAGATTCGTGATCAAATAGTCAATAAAGAACTTGGAGGATGTTAATCGAAAGCTAGAAAAATTGTCTTCAAAGATGAAAAAAATTCGGAATCTTTTAATTAAATAATCAGCCTTAAAATCATCGTATAATATTTAACAATTCAAAAATAAGATGTAACAGGGGATGCACTTCTCAAAAACAGTGTAAAACAAGATTCGAAAGAAAGTAAAACGGACCACTTGCTCTCGATTTCGAACGACGTGAAAAATTAAATATTCAGAATTATCAGGGTTTAAACGTCTACGTTATCTCTGTACACATTATCGGGGTAAGCTGATTGAAGCTGTTTCTCTGCCAGGCGCAGTTAACTCTGGCAACTTTGTGAAGTCACAGACGGGTCGGCTTACCAGAAGCGGAATTAATTTCCAATTGCATTTCAGGCGCAAACGACTGTGATCTAATTTGCCTGCCGTTATATTGCCGATGCAACTAATTCGTCGGATTACTTGCCGGTCTTCGGTGCGCCGAATTTATGTGAATTACATACGACGAGGTTCGCTCATATTACACCGTTTACATTGCGAATAAAAGGAGTTGCAGAACAAGCCGCGAATGTAGCATTAAAATACGTTTAAAGATTTCTATAAATTGATAATTCAGAAAATGATAAGAGGCACAATTTTGCAAAACAAAAAAACAAAAAACCACCATAAAATGTTGTTATCGAATTTAATAATAAAGGTCTCTCTGTGGTTCGATGACCACGATTTTATATCTGATGCGCTTTTTCGCGAAGCGAAGCGATCGCATGCACTTTTTTACATAACCGTCGCGTACTCGGACGATGCGGGGCGTTAAATTTGCATGAAAAAATGCCGCGGCGTGCCGTTGCGCAACGCGTTTCTGACGTTACAGCTCATTCGGCGATTATCCTTTGTCCCGACGTCCCGGGGAGAGGAGAGGCAGCGTGTTCTTCTCACGAAAATATACGCGCCGAGATGCGAGATAAAAGGTATAAGTCTCGAGTGAGGTAGCACGTACGATAAGAGGCAGACGGGCGATAAGGACTGCGCTCTGCGGACGTACGCACGATGCCGGTGGTAAAGGTAAATATTTTGCACGACATTCAGGCGCGTGCGGATTTAACGTGTGCAATTACGTTTGCAATTATGCAATCTCGGAATGAACGTTGCGCAAATCCTTCGCCCATAATGCCCTTTCTAGCAAAACTTTATGAAATAAGAGCTACTTTTAGCAAACTATAACGCATTTCGTTGAAACATAAAATAACAAATTGAACAAGAAGCTTGAATATAAGAAGAGGTGACATTAGCAAACTTAATAAATCAAGCACATTGATAATGTTGGATATAGAGTCCGTTTGTACCATACATTCTTTTAGTTTCTTTTTCACTAAATTCACTAAAGTTGGTATCATTTCATTTTCCGGAATGCTCACGGGTATGGCGCTTTTATCTTCCTATCATGTATGTACGTGTACCATGGTTCTTCTCTCCTCGGTTCGTTACCGAATGTTACTTTCTGAATAATATATACGTCATTACTTTTGTCAACGAAAGTGTGTGTTATTTAATTAACCAACCAACAGATAATTAACGAATAAAGTCCGTGCCTCCCACGACGTAGTGATATCACTGCCAATCTCTTCCGTTATAAAAAAACCTATATCCTTTTATATTTTTTATTAAAAAAAAAAGTAGTACGCTCGCCCTTGCCTTTTTTCTGAAAATAATTCATCGTTATCTGGAGCGCATTTGTACGACATTGTTTACATTTCGCGCAAGATAAATCGAGAGACGAAATTAACGTTAAGCAAACCGGCGGTTAAGTGTCGCAGTAAAATTCCTCGTGCAATACGCGAGACATTTCCTTCGCCTCGGTCGGAACTCGTCGCGCGAATCGCGAAGCAGGACGTTATCAATGTTTAAATTTCTCTAACCGCGAGGAAGCTGCTTGTCAGACTACTTACGCTCCGACGGAACTTTATCTCGAACAATAATTCAACTGATCCCTCTCGCTACGTCATTTCACGCGCGTCTCTTTCATTATCTCGCGCGTCGCAAACGCGATTCCGAATATTTCTGAAAGCGCGACAAGTGAACGTAAATTATAACGTCAATGCACACAATAATCGTCTCTTTCATGTGCCGTCATACATAAGATGAGCAGAATTTTTATGTTTACCGAAGAAACTCGAGATGCGATATTAAATAAAATTTCAACAGTTACATGTAACAGAAGTAAACAAAAAAAGAGAAGCAAGTAAAAGAAGCACGTTTGGCTTTTTTTTATGTAATACATTCTGTAAATTATTTGAGATATCACAAAATTTATAATAATTAATCGCGCCAGAAACATGTCAGAAAAATAACTACCTTTCTCAATATTTCTGCATATAATAATCTTATACGTCAACTCTTCAATGCTTGAAATTTATCATTAAAAGTTTCGCGGATATAGGCGAACGTCAGTTACGTCGGTACGGATGTAATAAAAATGTTAATAACCCCTCTGTCTCTCCGTCTATATCCCCTTGGGGGGATACGACCTCTTTAAGAGGCCCAAATCTGTCGTCGTCGTCGAAGCGCGGCACCGTCGTTATCGAAACTTCAAGAGTTCTTAATCGCATCACGAAGCCGCGCACGTCAAACCTCGTATGTACGTACGTGCGCGACCTTATCTGGCCCACTAATTCAACGGTAACTTTTGCCGTTCATCTCACAAGATATCTCCGTCATCGGACGTCCTAAAAGAGCGACGACGACGACGACGACGACGACGACGACGACGACGCCGCAGTTGCTCCATGTTATGTATAAAAAAATTAACAAATTTTCTATAATAATGAATAACGAAGCGAAAAATAATATCCAACCCACTTTCAAACGGAAATTTTAATATTCGCAATAATTTTATAATGGCTAAAATAAAACAATTAAATTAAATGTAATTATTATAAAAAAGCCCGTCTCTTTATTGCAATTCGTGCACGTACCATATTTAAAATTTTAAAATTATGTGTGTTGAAATTGAAAATTCGTCGTTGAAATTGAAAAATCGAAAAATAAGAGAGGCTACGAATTGTCGTGTTTGAGTGCAAACGAGGATTTCGAAAGGTGTCTTTAAGGCTCATGATGTCGCGGTCCCGCAATTGCTTCGTCATCAGGAGATCGAACGGTGCTTGAGAAGTCGTCATTGAATGAAAGTCGCTCGAGGCACGGCGAGAAACGATACGTCAATTGTACGTAAATGAGAAAATATTTCTCATTATGCAAACACGAATGGCTTCGGATCGATCTGCGGTTGCGTAATAATACCGTTACCGTCACTGTCAAAAGACGCCGTTGCCTACCGTTCTCATATACGAGAGTATCGATAAATGGGTGCGTAAAGAAAAGATCGAGTGAGTGAGTGTTATTTGCTTCCGTCTCTCTCTCTCTCTCTCAGAACAGATGCACGCATTATGAACTAGTCTGGCGAACGAACGGAAGGTTTATTCGGATCAAGGTTCGGATCGATCGTTACGTCGACGCCGTCGATCGTTAGCATTGAAAACCGACCGTGCAACTGTCGCATTAAAATTAAATGACTCGCCGTTACGAAACTACACTTGATAAAAAATTGACCGAAATCATATTATTAATCATATTATTGTACATCATCACGTTTTAAGAATAAAAATTTCCTTACCAAATGATTGTGAGTAATAACTGACTTGTTAATTGTTTATCAAAAATCGTTATACAACGATTGAAAATAATAAAAATATTAAGGCTTATGAAAAAATAAAGAAATAATATGGTCAAAGATATGATATAATAGAGAACATGATACACTTATGAAATATAAAATTTGTTATTTAACAAAATGCTGAATATGATTTATTGTTAAAGAATCAGGGATAGACGGGAGCCAATCCAAATCAAATGTAAGCGTGAATTGTTATGGATACGGAAGTTAGACATAAAACTTGCACGATGGCTAGAATGATGCGACGATGTATATTTCAGACAGCGGATGTAACAAGATGCGGACGAGAAAGAATTTTATACTTACCTTTCGTTGGTCGAGCTTACTCCTCGAAAAAGTGTTGAGCATGGCGGAAGTGGACGCCCAATTGAAGTCGGAAACCGGAAGACCGTGCGCCTTCGCTTGCAGCTCGAGCTCCTGCACGCGTAGAAGCAACCTGCGATTCTGATGTTCCAATTGTTTATGCCTCAGTTCGTTCTGTTTCATCCTTGTGAGTTCGTTCTTCAACAGTTTTATGTACTCTACAGAAGACTTGAGAATAGTACCCTTGTTCGGCCTGACGTCCCTGACGATCTCGTAATATCTGCAAAAAAAAAGCACCAAACAACGCTATTTCATGGTTATGCTACTGTATTTATTTAGATTTATTTAGATTTAATGCAAAACTGTAAACGCCATATTTTTAATTAATATTAATCTGTCTAACTTATCAAATAAATGAATAATTTTTGTCCAAGATACTTCAATCAATAAAATATTTCGTATTCTTAACGTTCTTGCAATTTTCCTTACATCTATCGTAGCGTTGATGAATTGATAACGTGATTGTGATTTCCCGGCATAAGATTGCATGAAGAACAGCAGTAAGGGAAACTCGTGAACGCTGCGCTCACATTTTCAATTTCTTCGGCTTCTCTCGGAGAAGTATAAAAAGGTGATGACGAGCCTAGTGAAAGGGAGAGTGTCGGGAAGGAGCCACCAGGCAGCTTGAAACCCTGGATTATTTCGTTGGAAACGTGTTCGAGACAGGGTGTTTCGCGGGAGATTCCCAAAGTTCCTCAACCGACCGTAATATGACTGATATTACCGTCTCTCTGAGTCACCCCGCCGTCATACCGTCGACGTTTCGAGGGCTGTCCCGAGATGGAATTCCGCGCGAGAGTTGGCGCGGAATTTCAGACGGACGGGGGCCGATATCTCAGCGGGACGCAGCCAACGAAATCCCGAAAAATCTCCATAACACACGTCGCGAGTTTCCGTACTTTCTGGGATTTTCATTCTTTTTTGTTCTCTCTTCCTCGATACACCTCGTGTCTCGCACCTTCGCAGATACGTCGGCGATTTGTCGTTAGCCCGGAGAATTTTTCACGGTGACGCTCTCGAAAAATTCATGAGGAGCATTCTGCGTACGCAGAAACGAGGAGCAGGAGATAGCATCGTGGAGGTGTCTCCTCGCTCGCGAGAAACATTCGCGATGATCCAACGCGGACAATCTCACAACGCCAAAGTGAGGAATGCCTGGCAAGAGGCTTGCGAATGAAAACGTAACAGTAAAAAGAAATGCATGATTGTTGGGAAAAATACACATTTCTTCAGAAACATGTGGCAATTTTTGCTGAACAGCATCAGAAATGACTTCGAAACGATAGCACATTGTGCTTACTTTTTGCTTACTTTACATTTTAATTTCAAAAATTCAATTATTACGAAACATGTAGTACGAATCATATCTAAAAATATCGGAAGAAAGAAAATATGTTAGATTATATAAACACGGGTAGCAGTTTTTCTCGAAGGTAAAACAATACCGTTCGTGGAAGATTAATAACTCGTTCAAATAGAGATAAGATACAACTGATAAGGTGCAAATATTATCGGCGAGCCATGTAATTTGCGCAATAATACAAATCAGTATTTGTAATTAAACTATAACACCTGGAAAAAATTAGATTGTCCTATCTTTCACAGATATGTCATTCCGATATGCCATTAATCACACTTCTTTGACATTGATATCGATAGCTCATTTACTTCGTCAATCTCTCGCAGTGACAAATATTCGAAGGGTTAGCGAAACTTTTAACGTGACATGGGACCAATATGAAATTTTTTGTAACTAGAGATTTGCCGTAAGTTCGCGCGCTCTCTCTCTCTTTCTCTCGCGATTTAAATATTCGCGAAACTCGGGAACAACACTCACGGATTTTCGTCGTTCGTCACGCTTTTTTTTCTCCCTCTCACGCCACGCCACGCGGCAGTTGATTTACGACAGAATCGTTTCGTCGATTTATCGCTCGAAAAATCGCGAGTTGTCGCCGTTCACGAGGAGGAGAGCGACGCCGAATGGAAAGCCTATTATAAGATGGCATTCGTCATGTCCGGGCGACACATCCATCCTCCGTGGACTCTGCGGTGAATACCCCCTCGAGAAACCATAATCCTCCGCCTTATCCCGCGGGGAAACCGAGAGGATTGAACGCGCATCATACGCGACTATCGCACGCTTAAATACGTACGATGAAAAAATGCTATAAAAATCTTGATGCGAAAGAAAGAATAAGACAGCGCGTTACGTACTAATTTGCATTAAAAAATAATCTTTTGCAAAAAAGATATCTTTAAATTAATTTAACAGAGATGAAGACAGGCGACGATGATAATATATAATACAAAGAAATAAAATGACGTCAAATGAATGTTCTTTTTAACATATAAAAATTTAGTTTCGAAATTTATATTCGTAAAGTACACGTAAAAGAATTAAAAAAATAAAATTACAGGATATATGTAATAGTAGATTATAAAGCGGCAAAATGATTAACAATTATCTACTATTATGGGTGATTAATAATTATGTAGTATTTTACCGCTCCGCGATAAAATGGTTCGCGTTTTTGTAGCGACGTAAACGCTCTCGTGATGCTGCTAATAATTTACATTGCCTCGGCAAAACTGTAATTAAATTCACGCGCGATCGCGGATCGCGAATGGGCGCGTCGCTGCATGACTCGCGAGATTTTGCGCCTGCCGAGCAAACTCCGAAACCAAACAGCCGCCAGTATATTGCATAAAGCATCACTTTTCCACGTGAGGCGTCGTCGTGTTTCCTATCCTGCAACAACTTCACGACGAGCGAATTTGCGGCTATGCGGGTTCGTGTACTTCAATCCGAGCTTGCAAATTGCGTTCCCACAAACACGCCTACTACACCGAATTCGGCGTTTTATTAATTTTCCACGTTACATAACAGAAAGCGCTCTTATTTTTCGGCGGTTGCTGAATTGTTCACGGTGTACAGATTTGGTGGGTTCAACGGGAATTCTGTGTTACCAAGTTAATGCGAGTTAATAATCCGATTCAACAAAACTAACGCGCATTTTGCCAACTTTCGCTACCCAAATAAAAAATAAACGAAGAAAAATTCATGCCGATTAAATATTATCAATTTGTGGTTATTTGTTTAAAAGCTTATCTACATACTATTATTAACATGCATATCTTGACTTGTTTTCTCAAATCAATCAATTACAAAAATTGCTTTGTTTATAATAAATATTTAAAAAGCGCTGGAGTAATGAGGTACCTCACGCGTGTAATGAAGAAAGATTGTTGACACACACATACACACACACACACACACACACACACACACACACACACACTCTCTCTCTCTCTCTCTCTCTCTCTCTCTCTCTCTCTAAAACGAGCAAATTATGCAGTCAAAAATACAGGTCATTATTTAGCTATCTAAAGAACTGTTTCGACACAACGTCGCTCACAGATTCAATTACCGTTTCATTATTGTTAACGGGAGCATGCGACTGAATAGTTAAACATTTCGCGCTTTGTCGGAGACAGAGTGGCATCACAACGCGTCTCAGGCCTCCTCCGTTCGCGTGTCGCACGCGGTTTTCGTACGTGCGTGCACGTCGGAAACGAGTTTGCACGGCGAACAATAAACAGCCAAGTGCATCGACGGGTTTCTCCATCGCTCGCGTTAATGAGGAACGACGTAAGGAGCACACGGAAGAACAGAAGGAGGGGAAGGGGGGATATTCGGGGCGTTTTGTAGGAAACGAGGACGATTCCGAAACTTGAACATGATGCACGGAGACACCGGCACGGAGGAAGGGACGGAGAGAAATCTGTGCCGTGTTTGCCGGTGTCTTTAGAACTGGGGCTCTACTTCGTTATCACAGGCGCGCTATCGCGCCGAGTTTACCCGCGTTCTGCTTGATATCGTCCCGGCCAAAGCCGAAACTAAAACCCCACAGGAGAAAGACATTACAGAGAAGACGCCGAGACACTCACGACAAGTTCTAACGCGCGTTATTACTGACGTGTCATTACTCTCCCTACCTTACTGGGATACGATTAGCGTGAGCAAATTTTCTCACCCGCGACTTTGAGAAAAATAAAACCAAGTTCCCGCACGTTTCTGCAAATGTAGTTATCTTTATTGTGTAGTGTTATTATATCTAAAGTGTGAAATTTTTATTTTAAAGAATTACTAAAAAATTTGTAATATTTAATATGTCATGTGTCATGTGTGTGAATTTCATCCTAATGTAGAATAACTGAAGCTCATTGTCATCAGATAATTATTTGTCTACCTCCACATTTGTCTTTAATAGCTTCTGTCAGCTATATTGCTTATTTAAACAGTAGTTGTAATAGTTATACACCTCCATAGGAAATATCGTAAATTAAAAGAAAAAATTATGACGTAGGAAAAATGTTTGACACTTTGTAATTGAAAGAAACGGATTTCTGACACTTTACTTACGCCGTTTACAATAAAAGGAATGAAAATATAAATGTTTCATTGAATTATCTCTATTCAAGATGTGTTAAAGATATTTGTCTTATATTGTGCCTGGGTTTCATCAAATTTTTTCTCGAATAAACTCGCCTCGGCCGTGAGCAAAGTTATATGCAATACTACACGGTTGACAATTCAATTCCTTTATCACTTGCGATAGGCCGCAAGCATTATCACATATTTGCAGCAACTGCACGCCATTGTCTTATCGATGTAATAAGCGTCATTAGATAAGAGCCCGCGCCCGCGAATCGAGGACGTATGTGCGTACTAATGTCGCACGCGATGCACAGATGCGTGGACAATGCGGTCCGAATATGCGCGCGAGACCGGAATGTCAATCGGAAAATTTAAAATGCGCGTTAAATGCAATTCCAGAGAGGCATTGAAACGAGTATAAATTATCGCTGACAAACACGATCGAGGTAAAGCCGCATTAATTCAACTTTCATCTCGTCAGCTCCAAATATCGAGAGAGAAATTCGAGACGTGGAACACATTAATCCCGAGCATGCTCTTGTTATCGCGTCTATCAGTGACGTGTTGAAAAATATGACGAGAATATGACAGCAGATAAAGAACGCATACTGGCCTGCACGCTTCTCCTTCAGCGGATATAGATAACGTAAATTACGATGCGGTAAATCAATAATTACATACAACAAACTTTGCGTCTATTTTCGCACGAAGAATTACGCGAAATATTGAAATTTGTCGATGACGAAAATCAAGAATTATATTTTAGATAAAGAATTTAAACAGAGCATTTTCTCTCTCGGTAAAACCAATTTTATTAGTGCTGATTCTAATGTATCCGTAAATTTTCATTTCAATTAACCGAAATTATAGACGATAATGCATATAATAACTTTGACAAGAAATTAGTCGATGCAATTAAATTAAAATAAAAAAAGATAATTTTTCTATATTATTAACTGCAAAATCAAAGTAAATATATTTATCATTGCATAGAAGTTTTTTATCATCAATGAAGTCGAATGTTAATCGCAATTAACCACGAATCTATGTCGTTCAGATTTTTCCATAGTTTTTCAACGATCGATATTCAAAGAAACGCGCCCGAGAGAAGAGAACACCGAACCCGAAAGAGGGAGTTTTTAAGTTCGTTGGATGTTGACATAGACAAATGGATCGATCGTTGGATTGATAAATGAACGACGGACCCGTTCGGCTATACTATGCAAAAGGGTCGCTCGTTAGTATGTCCATCGTGTGTCGAAGAAGTCTCGGAAAGATTCGTGTCAGGGATCATGTCCGAAACAGGTCAAACATGAACTGATCGTCGACATGGTATCCCGGAAAAATAACGGTAGAGGAAACAAACGTCTCCTCCTAGCGCAAGAAATATTTCCGCTCGACATGCATTTGAAGCAATTTACAATACGTTTTATGCGTAAAAATCATTAGCTTGAATCGAAAAAAATTTTGATTCTGAATTTCCGAATATTATCAATTAAATACATTTTAGATTAGCTTAAATAATAGCTTAATTCTATTTGTCGTTTGTACGTTATAACTTATATTATCATCTATAAAGAGCAGTGTTGATGGGACTTGGCAAGCTGAAGATTTAACAGCTGAATAAATGACTCTAAACATAAACGTCAAACGATGTAGATAAGGTTCTTTATGATGCTAGAACTTGATATAATAGTAGATAATTAAGCACATTGAATAACCGTATGTTAAAATTTATCGCCCGTCGTGATGAAACATTGCAAAAAATTGAAGTGTAATATACTATTAAATATTAAAATACAAAATTGTGATTTATTCTGTTCAATGTTAATTCGTAGTTTAAATAAAATGATCTGAAATAATTATATTATAATAAATTCCATCTTTCAATTGTTTCCTAAATTAAAATATCAAAGAAAATGTTTTCGAATTGTGCAAAAAATGAAATGCTATAAAAGATTAATTTGATAAAGTAGTTTATGTAGACCACGAGAATGCGTATGTTTGGCATTGTTAGAACAGGCGGTAATACGAGGAATAAACAAACTGGTCTTTTTTAATCTCATCTCTTTGTATTTCCGATTCGCGATATCCCTCTTGCCTTCGCATTTGCCTTCATTCACCGAGTTGAAGGACATCCTAAACGAGAAAGCGTGGCGCTTTGCACGGCAGGGAGAACGGGAAACAAGTAAAGCTGAAGTAAAGGGAGGAAGAACGAGCAACCGTGGAAAGCCAGGGCGAGAGGAAGAAACAAGAAGGAAAGAAGAGTGGAAGGGGCAAAGAATGGACTTCCGGTGAAAGCCTCTCGTCTTGAGCACCTGACCTGGACTAACTCGTCGTAAAGGGTCACGAACAGGAAATAATGGTCCGTGGGGAATGTGCAAAAGGCAAAGGCAAAGAATAAGAAGACTACGCGAAAAACGGGGTGGCGATGGGCGAGAGGAGGAGCAAGAGAAGGTGACGTGAGACTAGGAGGAAACGAAGAAGAAGAAGAAGAAGAAGAAGAAGAAGAAGGAGGAGAGGCGGCGAAAGAAAAGAGATTCGTACTCACGGGTCATTGGTCTTGGGCAGGAGAGTGCCGAGCTCCTTGATCCTGTCATTGATGTTGAAACGCCGCCGTCGTTCAACTGAAAACGGAAATTGTGCACATCAATCATGGCTCGATCGCGACAGATAGATAGATAGATAGATAGATAGATAGATAGATAGATCATGCTGTCTGTTAATACGTCTGCTAAATGGCGCGACCGGATCGGTGTACATCGTGCGAGGATTCATCCTGAACGATTCGATTCTTTGATTGTAAGGCATTCGCCTTCGTGTTTATTAAAGAATTAGCCTTACTTAACTATATTAGAAATCCTATTAGATCTAAATCGAGGGATTGCTAATCGACAATCGTGTTGCAGTAATCAGTAATTGTCACAGTTGAAAATTAAATATTTATGTGATGCTAATATATTGTAAAAACTATTTTTAATACATCCATGAATATAACATAATAAGAAAATTTGTTTACTTAATTATTACAAAGAAACTTCTTTTTTCAGTTACATTTGGAAGAGAGAGAGAGAGAGAGAGAGAGAGGAGGCAAAGTTATAGATTTCAACTGTTTTCTTAGACGCCAGGTCTTTGAGATGTACCCCTACAGACTATTACAATATTCTCCTCAAGTTTACAACCACTTGACACGATTGGAAGCAAACGCGATACTCTTCGATTGCTCGATCGTAATAAATTACATCGTTGTCGTCCTGAACAAGCGTGCGAATTGTTGAGGGTCGAATCGCCTTGTCTCTCGATATACCCGAGGTATCGTCGTTTCGTATCCAAGTTATTCGGGAAAGCATATCGCGCTTTCCGGAGGATATAGCGTATCTCCCCTGCGGAAAAGACTACGAACCGGATCGCCCTATCGCTGGCACGTGACCCTGTTCCCAATCGATTATTCCGGCCAGGTATCTCTCGAACGGAGGTGCAAGAGGTCAAGCCGCGTGGCTCGTTATCGCAGTGAGCAGCTCCGATATCGCGATCGCGAGGGGGATAAGCTGCTACCGGAAAAGTAAATTTGTCAAAGTGCGTATCAGAGACAGAGAGAGAGAGAGAGAGAGAGAGAGAGAGAGAGACATTACTTTCCACGAATAGTTGAAACGAAGCATTATGTTGAAATTAATCGATAGAATGAAAGATACGAAACGGTCGATTAATTTCCTTCCGTTCTTTTTCATCGTCAACTGTGGGTCAATAGATTTTTATCTCCATTGAAATTAATTGACTCCGGATACGATAAGAATCGTAGATCGGAAGTAAAAATTAATGGACATCAAACAAAATATTTTGCTTCTTGGTAGTAAATCAAGAGACAAGATAATAATAAATTAATTTCCTTTTGTTTGTTAATAATGTTATACAAGTAAATCTATTAATTTAATTCTTAGAGTTTTTGTTTCTCTTCTTATCTTTCTTTATCCAGAATAAGATATAATTCTTTCAAGATATGACAAGTATATAAGAAATTAATAGTTGGAACTTTAATTTTGAAACTCTGAATTTCGGTCATTGAAACAAATTAAAAGACTTCTCCGAAATAAAATTTTCAAGATACAAGAAAATACAAGAAAACTCCGACTTTGTGGAAGTCAAATATAGTTAAAGAGAAAAATCGGTTCCAAATAAAATCTACATCCAGTTCTGGAGTACTTCAAAGTGCATGGCAGATCTACGTCATGCCAAACTAAATTCAATGCCAAACAAATCAGCAAATTGCTGATTCATACAGGGACAAATATTTATAAATAGCGCGGTAGAGCGGGACTATAAAGGGCGAGATACGAGATCGAGGAGATTCGTCGCCCGCGCAAAGAGATGAAGGAACAGCCTTGAAAACTTTGAGGAAGTTGCCTTTTTCGAATTTGATTCGTCTCAGGAGAGAAAGAGAAAAAGAAGAAGAGGAGAGCGAGAAAGGAGGAGGAGGAGGAAGAGGAGGAGGAGGAGGAGGAGGAGGAGGAGGAGGAGGAGGAGGAGGAGGAGGAGCTACGGAGAGAAGACTGAACTATCAACGAGAAGGACGGGAGGGAATTTCTTCTGATCCAGCTGATTAGGTTACAATGGTTAATTCAGAGGGGCGCGAGGTAGACTGAAAAATCGATGAAGATGGGAACAGGACAAACGACGAGGATAGAACTTGCCCGATTTCTGTCGGAAAGATGCGCGAACCTATGCTTTTCACTTGGAATCAAGAGGCGCGCTTTCTTAATCGACGACGACGAGTCTCATCAATCAGCTAACCCCGGTTTCCGGGTAGGAAAGAATTATTCGCGAGATACGGATAAAGATTAGAGAAAAGCCTCTCGTCAGCTTGGACCCGAGTTTTCCTACGAAAAAAAATGCAAACTTGCCCTCCAGGAAATATTACGAACGCTGCGCGTAGCGAAATAACGATTCCATTTTTATTTTACGACTATAAAAATTATGGATAACTTCGCGAGCATTTTAACTCGTACTTTTTAACGAATATATACTGAATTTATATAAAAAGTATTAATCCCTTTAGTGGATTTAGAATCACGTTAATTTTTCCTTAAAAAATTTCGTCATTTCTATTTAATTTACAAAAAGATTTGAGATGTCAAATCCCTTGTTCTACAATCTGAAACGGAAATGAAACTACTTGATCACGTCTCCTGAATGGAACAGATTAGTGGAAGATGTAATTAAAGGAGAGGGGAGAGAGAGAGAGAGTAGGATTAAATAAATTAGTAGAAGAAAAATACATTTGCAAATCGTGTTGCATGCATATTGATCGCGCAGAAAAAAGGCTCTCATCGATAAGTACTTCTTTTGTCTCTCCGCATATAGCGCACGTAGAACGGCGTGCAATCGACAATGCACCTCGCGGGGATGCACAATAGTAGTCGATAAGTGGCGAGACAAAGAGGGGGCGAATTAGCGGCGCGACAGCGCGACTATTTTTTACAGAATTCCTATTTTATTGCCGATGTCCCTGCGTGCTCTGCGGTCGTTATTTCTCCATTCTCTCTTACAAATTCGATCCCGATTCCTCCGTTCCGTACCGTCCTAGCCAACTGGACTTTCATTACGTCAGCAATTGTTTTCGGAAAATTGGATGCTTCGGTTCCTCCCGATACGACCCTCGGTACCCGATTTTCGCTTGTTTCGTTCGCCAACGCCATGCCATTTTTTGCAATTTTAGCGACGCCTTAATTGCGAGAGACAACAGCGAAGTAGAATCGTGGAAAAAACGGCGGATTACATCTCGGAAAAGCCACGTAGAGTAGATTAAACAATATTCATAATGATGCAACTTTTTCATTAAATCAACTTTCATACATGTTGCATAATAATATTACATCAATTTCTTTATATATTATGTAATACAAGGTAATTACGTAAGTAAGAATCTGTTTAATTGTATATTAATTTTAAAAATCCCTCCCCTCCCCCCTTTCAAATTCGCATTTACAGATCAGGGCAAATTAAGACATATAATATTTAGAAATCATAAAACTTTCGTTTAAAACTTATTTTTCGTACCTTCTATCACTTTAACGATATAACGTCTATAAAGCTGGCACAGCCACTTCAGCACAATCAAATAAAATTTATACAGAAATTTAGTGCTACTTTGTTGCTAATTTGTTGCTCTATTGCAGATTTTGTAGCTGCAGCTATTTCGGAAAAACCGATGGCTGTGCTAGCTAAAGTATATAGTTAGCACAGCCACTAAAAAAAATTAAAAAAAGTAAAAAATTAAGGCAGGTTATTTTAGTGCTAATTTGTTGCTCTATTCTGGATCTTGTTGCTGCAGCCATTTCGGAAAAACCGATGGCTGTGCTAGCTAAAGTATAAAGTTAGCACAGCCACTAAAAAAAATTAAAAAAAATAAAAAATGAAAGCAGATTGTTTTAGTGCTAATTTGTTGCTAATTTTTTGCTCTATTCCGGATCACGTTGCTCCACCCATTTCCAAAAAAATCGATGACTAGACAAAATTCGGTGGCTGTGCTGGCTTCGACTCAAGAATAAAGTACCCTAAATGAATTTGTTGCTCGGCGTATTTCTCTCCTAAAATGTTTCTGGATTTTGTTGTTCGCGAAATACGCTAATTAGACATTTGTTGCTCATTGTTTATAACAAATGTCGGTGGCTGTGCTAGATTTGGCTCAAAAGAAAATATCGTAAAACAATTCGTTGCTCCACTAATTTCTTTACATTCTCTTTGCAACATTTTTTAATTTTATTGCTCGGTAGGAATGCCGGTTATTGATTATTAATATTTGGGTAAAGGTGTGAATATCTATGAAATGTTTGAATCGATAAATTTATGTTAAACATATGGTAAATAACAGTAAATAGAGAAGTCTGTGTACATATTTTATGTAAGTGCTGTGGAATGTTATGAAAAAGTATAAGAATGTCTGTATACAGTGTTTAAGCTTTTAAAATAGTTAATGAAATGTTTGTATTTAGATTTAGATAGTTTTAGGGCATACATTGATGTTGCTTAATAGTGATCAGAAAGGTTGTGTAATGCTTCTGCAATTGTGACATATGATGCGAAATTATTTTGGTCAAATAGAAAATTTATTTAATCTGTTTTTATGTTAAAGTAAATATATGAAAAATATTAGTATACAGAATATTTTGAGATACATAATTCAGGTATGTACTTAAAGTATGTGTATTTTTTAAGATATGTATATTAGTACATGTGGGTTTGCATCGTATGTTTTTTTATGCATTTTGCTGTTGGAGTCAGGTCATTATATTCCATCCAACTGTTCCCAGATCGAAGTGTTATTGCAGTGTAATGTCCTAATTGTTTATAGGAGATCCTTGTGGATGCTGGCATTTTAAAATCGACTATTCCTACTAATTTTAATTCTTTCTTTGATATAGGATTCGCAAACAACAAAATCCAGAAACATTTTAGGAGAGAAATACGCCAAGCAACAAATTCATTTAGGGTACTTTACTCTTGAGTCGAAGCCAGCACAGCCACCGAATTTTGTGTAGTCATCGATTTTTTGGAAATGGGTGGAGCAACGTGATCCGGAATAGAGCAAAAAATTAGCAACAAATTAGCACTAAAACAATCTGCTTTCATTTGTTATTTTTTTAAATTTTTTTTAGTGGCTGTGCTAACTATATACTTTAGCTAGCACAGCCATCGGTTTTTCCGAAATGGCTGCAGCTACAAAATCTGCAATAGAGCAACAAATTAGCAACAAAGTAGCACTAAATTTCTGTACAAATTTTATTTGATTGTGCTGAAGTGGCTGTGCCAGCTTTATAGACGTAACGATATACGCTTGAAAATACAAAATAGACTTTTTCGTGAGTGTTTTATTTTTCATTTATAAAAAAAAATACATGTCTCTTATTTTGATTTATACTGTAACACTCAAAATTCGTTAAAATCGGAAAAGGGATAGTTGCATACGTTTTCTCTAAAATTGCAAATCGAGATGCAATAAAGTGCGATCGAAATATGTATGCATTTCCGCACACGATTCGAAAAATTCGCGTATATAGCAAAGTTTTATTGTACCACCGGAAAGCGAGGCGAGATAATTGAAGCTCACTGATTACTCGGTCAAATTTACAGGATCGTCGCGACTCGCGCGAATACAATCGCGCGATTCGGCACGTAACGTGTATCGCATCGTAAAACAAAAGCCGGCGGCGCGGCGCGGGCGGCCCGGTAAAAGCGTGGCACTGTTCGAATATCGCCGCTCGAAAATTGTTTAGTCGCTTGTTACCCGCGCCGCGTAGGGGATAATCCATTTCGTCACCTTAATGAGAATCCCTCGGAACAGCGATCCCATTGATTTTTGACGTTTAATACTTTTCCACAGAATTGATCGTAATGCTTTTGCAGGATGTAGTGTCTCTTAAAATTATTGAATTTAAAATGTATATATATATATATATATATATATATATATACAGGGTGTCCCAGAATTGTGGAACACATTTTCTTGAGCAGATAGAGCGGACGAAACTGAGTCGAAAAGTCCTCTACCATTTTGCAATTTTCCCAATAGTTAACGAAATATTTATGATTAAAAATCACCGTACTAGCCCAGCCCTCCGCCGAATATAAGCTCGCGGCGAGATACGACCGCCCAGCGTCATTGTTTCCGAGGAGGAGTTGTTTTCTACAATGGCAAAAAACAGGGGAACAGGGGGACACAGCTCAAAACCGCCGTTCGTAGGCATTGCCGCGTGTAGTAAACAATTCCTTGAGTGCCTAGCAACGCTGGGCGGTCGTCTCGCGCCGCGCGCTTATATTCGGCGGAGGGCCAGGCTAATATGGTGATTTTTAATCATTAATATCTTGTTAACTATTGCGAAAATTGCAAAATGATAAAGGACTTTTCGTTTCAGTTTCGTCCGCTCTACCTGCTCACGAAAATTTGTTCCACAATTCTGGGACACCCTGTATATATATATTTAATTTTTTTAAGAGTTTTTCGTGCATTAAATTAAAAATATATTAGTATGAGATATAGTGTAAGTGTATGTACTTGGAATATTATCATGTTGCAAATCTTTGAAAAGAATATTAATTTCAAACTATATATATACAGGGTGTCCCAGAATTGTGGAACAAATTTTCGTGAGCAGGTAGAGCGGACGAAACTGAATCGAAAAGTCCTTTACCATTTTGCAATTTTCGCAATAGTTAACAAGATATTAATGATTAAAAATTACCTTATTAGCCCGGCCCTCCGCCGAATATAAGCGCGCGGCGCGAGACGACCGCCCAGCGTTGCTAGGCACTCGAGGAATTGTTTACTACACGCGACAATGCCTACAAGCGGCGGTTTTGAGCTGCGATTGTCTCCCTGTTTTTGTAGAAAACAACTCCTCCTTGGAAACAATGACACTGGGCGGTCGTATCTCGCCGCGAGCTTATATTCGGCGGAAGGCCGGGCTAATACGGTGATTTTTAATCATAAATATCTCGTTAACTATTGAGAAAATTGCAAAATGGTAGAGGACTTTTCGACTCAGTCTCGTCCGCTCTATCTGCTCAAGAAAATTTGTTCCACATTTCTGGGACACCCTGTATATATATATATATATATATATATATATATATATATATATATATATATGCATCTGCATTTGTTGAGCAGTGTCTTAAGTTTATATAATTAAATTTAGCAAATTAAAACTGGTACAGAAATTGGCAAAGAAAAATGCAAATATTATCAATTATAATTACGATACATTTAAAATAACTAGAAAATCTTGATCCTTGTGGTCAGAATTTCACTTGGTTTACATAAAAAATTATTGGAAAAAGTTGTGTCTCTTTTTAAATTTAGACAAATGGCATAATAATAAAAATATTTTCATTAAATTCACGCCGACAATACACAAAGATATATTCAGCTCATCATCGTTATTTGCATTAACAAATAACAGTTAGGCACTCAGTTTAATTGACTACATTTGTGATAATAATAGGTCAATGTGACGACGGTGCGGGGCACGGTGATATATTTTCATTGTCATTTAAATAGTCCACTTACATCACAGGCACTGTGTATTGGCATAAGTGTAGTAAATGCTGGTAACAATAATGATGTCATGGTATCGCCGATTGCTACCATTGAGGTGTAAATTACACATGGCGCTTATCAATTATTTATACACTAGTAAACAAGCACTTGCTTGCAACCTGCCGATCGAATGACAATTCAAAGCGACGCTGTATGAAGAAGCAAGATTAAAATGTCAACCTTATTACGGAAGCCACGTGTATAAGGCATAAGATAAACTTGAAGCACGGAATGTGAATGTGATCAAATTCTCTTTAACGAAAAATAAAATAGGCAATATTTATTCATGTAATGTATCACTAATAGTAATTTCGAAATTTGATAAACTGATACCAAAACTTATATGTAATTAATTGCTCGAATAATCTATTAATACTTTCCATGTAAGATTTAATTTCAAAAAATTATTATCATCACATAAATAATAAGAATCGATAAATCAATTTTTAATAAATGTTATAGAATGCAATCATGAAAATGTTATTATAAACGTGTTAAAAATTAATATTTTATTAAATCACGCATCAGCTTGATAGTTAGAAAATTAATGTTTAAAAATGTGATACGTGAATTTTTCGCAACCTAATCGAGAGAGGTGAATGATTATCGACTTACTCATATTGTGGTTATCCTTTTTTTGTCGATCTTTAGCGAGAGCATGAATCTCTGCCTCGGTGAGCAAGAGAGGTTCCGGTTTAATTTGAAGCTCCGGTATATTCGTGAGACTTCCGGCTTGGCCATCCTTCAGTCCTTCGCCCAAGGAACCAGCCTCGAACGACAGGATATCATCCAGGAGGTCCTCAGCCTGCAATCACAAAAAAAAAATTCTATCAGTTGGATAACATTAAATCTATGCGGATACAAGAAATATAACACCGTGCGAATTTTACATAAATCTGTAATAATTAAAAAGTATCTGAAACAGCAAATATCACGACATTGTGAATGACTATGTAGAGTCGCACAAAACTGATATGAGACAGAGAAATACCAAAATCACATTAAAAAATTAAATTCACTATTGATAGAAGAACGAGAGAGCAATTCTCAAGAGACCGATATGATTTATTATCATTCCGCATCCTTTGGATCTCGACGACTATCGTAAATGACAAAAAGTACATTATGCAATCTACGCGAAACGAGGCGGTTTTACGTGAGCATTCGGGGTGATAAAGTGAACTCGTCGCTACCCTCATGCGACAACATTACCAGAACTCTCACTCGGTGGTTAATGCAATTTTTCTCCGGGACGGGAATCTTACGATCGACACAAATGATCGTTCTTCACGAAGGGCAGGGAAGTGAGACGCGCCGAAGGAGGAAGGAATTTAAAGGAAGCGATGGAACCCGGAACGAAAGGTGTGCGCGTCGTTAATAATTCCCAGGGGCGCGATCGACGTCGCTCGCTAAATCACCCTTTCATGCCTTAAAGACTTGTTGTCTTCGACGCGCAAAGCTCTCTCTCCGCGCGATATATCGACCGTAATACTATTCACGGGGTTTTCGATAAAATGATTCACACGTCAACGTGGCCACCACCGTTGTGAAAACGCGAGATCAAACTTTTTTCCCTCTCTCTCTCTCTCTCTTTCTTTCTTCGTTATTTACCACTCCTTCCAACGTCCATTCCATTTCACGTAGTAATGTTCTGTCACTGAGTGATCGTCGCGAAACATGATACTAATTTAAATGCCAAATATTGTTAGGCCAGTTGATAAAATACGATAATGCTTCGTAACGATAAATTCCGGTCAAGATTCAGCGGAAACAATAGTAGAATTTTTTCACGTAATTATCTACAAAACGTATCTCGTTGTAAATTAAAGATTGCGCAAAGTGTTGTGGTGATTCGCGCGATAAGAACGAAGCGCGAGACGCATCGCGAGGAAGTATAAGATATACTGAGAATGAATGCACGCTGGCTTCATTCACAAGAAGATTAAAATTCCATTTCCTGACGGTCATTGATAATTCGCGTTTGTTTCTCTAGATAGCTGAGTGGATTATGAGCAATCAATTTTTTATCTCCTATTCCCTGAATTGTATTCTGAATATTTAGATATACTTTAAGAATAAAAAGATATTCGTATTTCAATATTACCCGAGAATTTTGTACAGAAGAATCAATATACGTGTATATATACAATAAATGATACAACGAGGTTACGATTTTCTAAATCCTTCCCTCCTTTCTCAATCGCTTCACACACACAATTCTAGCAGAAAGATAAATATCCTCTGGAAAATACACATCAACGTCAAAATCGCAAAAGAATTAAAGCATACGATTGTCGTAGCTCCGCAAGCGACGAGTCTCGAAGCGGACTCGCTTTGCCGCGCTGCATGTGCTGCATGAGCACGCCTGTACTGATGCAGCGTGTGCGTGTGTGACGTTACGTAAACATTACGTAAACAATAATAGGCTAGCTCTGTGGCCGGCCTGCGGAACAACGTTTCGACGCCGACTGTTACTGTTGCCACCAACCAACGGGAGATGAATCGAGTTACACCTGGTCTCGGTCCGGCGCACTTTGACGCGAGCGAACCGACAAGAGCCATGCGCTATGGCTGCCAGCGAGAAGTACGTTAATTGTATAATGGCCTAAATATACTGACGAGTGGTCAGAGTATGTCATGAAAGTCGTGTATCTCTTCCGCGATAGACACTAGAGTTCAAATTAAGACGATTGTTTCGATGTCAACACGTGTCACTGAAAACGAAAAAAATCAAAATCAGATAGAGCGCCATTATCGAAATCAAGAACAATTCCAATCGGTAAAATTTTAATTTAAAACTTGATTCAGAATTTTAACATTGAAAAGTAAGCAGCATTGTAAAACGAAACTTGAATGATATTTAACTAGAGATCGTAATAGAAAAAAAATTGGATTATGTTCGCTGTTTTTTTTCAAAAAAGATTTGCTGCCAATTTCGATATGTTAAGAAAATTGTGCTCTTAGAAGGATAACAACGGGACATCGTGTAGGCTTCGAGAAACGTATACGCGAAAGAGACAATTCCGACACATGACAGCGAGGATGAATGAATGATGTGAGCGCGAAGAAGATGAGAAGCGGGTAGATGGATGACAGAGACAGCGTCGATCGCCCCTGTGGTCAATGAAACTGATGCGCATCGAAAGGGAGGTGTGATCGGTGAAAGGACTATAATGTATAGCGTATGCGCGATGTGATCATAGTAAATTGCTTCTGCAATACGAGCGCCAAGATGATGTACGTACAAATATCCCTGATTTATCATTTAACTTTACGCGTATAAGATAATCCAAACTCGTAATTGACTTTTATTATTATTATTATTATTAACTT
The DNA here is from genome assembly GCA_928718305.1 of Tetramorium bicarinatum. Taxonomy (NCBI): domain Eukaryota; kingdom Metazoa; phylum Arthropoda; class Insecta; order Hymenoptera; family Formicidae; genus Tetramorium; species Tetramorium bicarinatum. The sequence continues at coordinate 6,738,271 of OV788319.1, read as the reverse complement.
TTTATTAGTTAAATAAGAAAAAAAATACTTCAGAATATAATAATTTTGCTATAAATATCCATAAAATAACATACGTTTTCGGATTTCAGCAAAAAATAAAATGTAATGTAATAAAGAGAGATACAAATATATTATAATAAATAAATTCTAATATATTAATTCGTGATTATAGAATCTTTAAATTTGTATTATCATTTCAAGACTTTAGAGACATTGTATTTTTTTTTTACATTTATAAAAACAAAATGTGACCATTCTGCTAGAATTACAACTTGTATAATCTTATCGAATCACGTATGACACAACAACATGCAGTCGAAAATTCGACTCTACGAACTGTGAATGACTGTCTGACCAGTCGAAATTAACCGGCGATAAAGAGAACCGAACCGACCAGCAATGAACGGCCTTTTATTTTGTCATGTTCCTATGTGGATTTCGTGAATTATACTGTGACGCGAATGCAATTCCCGTAAATGCAATTGACAGAGGTCCGTCGGTCGTTAAGCGCGAAAAAACGGAGTGCGCTACACCTCGTTAAACATCATCGGTCGTTAATGGACACCCGTTTCGCCGGTCTTGTTATGCATGCCGTACATATCGTTATGTATGTGCAGCGCGTAAACGAATCGTCTTTAAAGAGCCGCGTTACGGTCGAAACAGCCTTGGCCGTAGACGCGTGCGAATGGCTCGATTTTCGATCATGCACGCGCGGCAAACGTCGTGCGAAGGATCGTTAATTAGGAATGTTATGAAATCCGGTAAAAACTGAGACGATCGATTTTTTTTGCGTCGTACTTACAAAAGACGTTTTGTCGTGCATCTTCACTTTCGTTTACAATTATGAGAGCAAAGTTCATAATATGCATTTTCATTTATGTTATTTTAGAATTAGTTACACGAGATCGAATCGCAGATCATTAGTAAGGATATTTTAAAAATTATTAAACTTGTTTGATAAGGAAATATCGTTCAAATTCATGATTCAAATTCTTACTCATTGAAGAGTTCCCGATACTTTTCCTCAATTAGAAAATTGTTCGTCATGCTTTCCGCGAAGGAAAAATGATCGATGTTAGTACCAAACTCGCGAAATAAAATTATCAACGAATCATTCAGCAATGAGCGGAGCGAATTGCAGCGACAGGAAGCAATTGCGTCTGCGATTGCGTAACGAAAGAAGATTATAATTGCGTACAATTAAGTACCGCAAGCATGCGAGATAATGTCAGAACAGCTTTAATTAATTCCGGTCGCATAAGACGTCTGATCGTATGCAAGAAATCGCGACGAGATGCAGTCCTTGTTCCGTTAACCATTTTGTGTCTATATCTACAATTGTGACTTTGCAGAAAAGAGTTTAACATTTGTAGAAACGTGTTTGGAATATTTTTAAGATAACTATTATATTTTAAGATAGTCTTTTAATATAATCATGAATAATATTATAAATATAGAAAAGCCTCTAAATCGAAAATATAAATATAAATATAAATAAAAAATTAAAATGTTTAAACTATGCGCATTTTGGCGAATATTTAATCAAATGTCGACGAAACAAATCTCAGCAAGGAACAAAAGCGCTCATTCTTTTTATCTTTCACATTTTGAAAAATGTGTATCCTTCCATCTATGTGAATAAGAACAGTTTTTGTATATACATGTTGTCACATACATGTAACGGCGATGCTATGCAAATTCCTATATGCGGCACGTGCGTACGGTAACCATTCTTCATGCCTCGCCTCGCAAGAGAACAAGTTTGCGGTTTGTCAAGGTGCTCGTATTCAATAGAATTCTGCATTAACGACTCCGCCGGAAAAATTCGTATCAATATGGATATGCGACATACTACCGTGCGTGACGTAAAGAATTAATTTCGCATTAAATTATAGTGCTACGTCTGTTGCATTAATGATACGGCCGGTGCGCGAAACAGAAAACTCTCTTTTTTCGCGTTCAATGACAATTTGCCGGGGAAATACATTTATGTACACGAGATGGGAATGAGATTAACGAGATCAAGATTTCAAGATATACACATATTTTTTCCTCGACAATCTAAAGCGTTCGCGTCTTTGTAGAAAGAACTGGATCGCCAACCGTGTGATTTGTTAATTTTTAACATTATTTTAGAATTTCAGAAAGCTAGGATAAGAATGTTAAGATTAAAATACGTGACACATTACATGGAATGTAATGCGTGTATTGTGTTTTGCGTTATTAATCATTTCCGACTGAAACGGATTTTACAATTTATATAACAACACGTCTGTACGATTACACAATACATTTATTTCATATTGACGTCAATCTCAATAATCGCAATGCACGCGTGTTTGCGTTGCGAACAACGTAACAGTTTTCACCGCATTCTTGGCAACGTGTTGTCAACGCGGCGGCTACGTATGTACGTGTAATTAAACAATTTTCACGCCACGCCAACTGCTCGCGCCGGCGCGACATAGTACGGCGCTCATTAGTATCGCTTACATACGTCATGTACGTGACGTAGCATCATTATCGTGAAACGCAGAGTCTCTTTATGTGACGCCTACTTCTTGACACGCGGATTAACGATCGATTCGTCGACCGGCGAAACGCTGTTTCTTTTCGTTCTCTATCCGAGTAGTCGAGTATGGAAAAGAATATACACATATCGAAACGTATCACCGCAACAAAATCCATGGGAATCATATAAATTATATAAGTACGATTTTCACGATAAAAAGTTTTATTGTCCAAACATTGTCCGCATTTATGAAATCGAAAGGATCGCGAGTAATCTGATTTTTCCGACATTTCCTGTGCTCGATCGTATACGCCTGAACGCCTGGCAATGAGTTCTGATGATAACGGCATTGTTCGTCGCGATAAAGTGAGGGAACGGCGCAGCGATTTGCGTATGCGGAAGTATACGTAATCCCAATACGATCGGAAAATTGAATATTTATCGCCCCCGTGTGTTCCGGCACGCGTGTTGAGCGTAGTAACTATTACGCACTCTTTTCCGGTTGTACAGCGCGATATTATCATCAAATCGCGCACGAGGTAAACACAGGAAATACACGCTCGCTCGTTGAGAAACGTGCACGCAAGTTTCTGCATTTGCATCTTGCAAATGAACGAGATATACCCACTCCTCGCGTTTGCAATATATTCATTCAATGTTGGAAGGATTATATGAAATGAAAGGGGATAAAACAAGAGACTGACTTTTGCGACGATGAAGCTTCAAGAAATTGCACGTAGTCGATTAATAGCTAGTTTTTAAATATACTCTTAATATTCTATTTCCCCATGCAAATCTGCAAAATATGTAGATTTTTCGAAGATGTAGAATCGAACAAATTTTGTATTATAGTTTGTATTATATTTTTTAATGTCAGGTCAATACTTGTCTATCGTAATTTGTAATCGTTGTAATTTGAAATTATTCTAAATTCTGTTGTTAAATTAAAGGGGATGTAAATCTGTGTCAAACCAAGACGTTGAGCGTTTAATGACATATGTTTAATTTGCGACAAAAATTCCACTGGACAAATTGTAATCGGCGCTCGTTGGTGTGTAACATTAAGTAATAAGCGACGAGTCACGTTGGCAATATACAATATTCGACGCCCACGACGAATTGGCAGCTGTGCCGGCAAGGCCGCACGGTCACTATAATTACGTCTCCGTGAAATGCATTTCTTCTCTCTGTTCAAAGCATCTGTCTGAAACGCATTTAGCGGCGTTTCTCGGCACGCGAATCTCGCATCGCGCGTTGATTGTATACGGAATAAATAACATGCTCTAAGTGTAACCCTTAAAATGAGAATGAAAATGCATTTGGAACATGCCCTACATTTGTGGAATTATATAGCTTTCGCGTCCAATTCTTTTTTTAACGGATATAAATGTTAACTTTTAAAAAGTTAAGAAAAAGTAGCTAAATCAGATCATTGGATGAAAAAATGGATATTTAAGTATCTATTAAGAACGTTTATAAAGCCTCTGATAAAAAGTTAAATTGCTTTGGTGCAACTTACTTATGATTCTGCGATAAAAAGAAAAATGCAAGAGTTTATATTCCAAAATAATTATGCGAAACTGATGTAAACATAAATTTTAGTTTTGCTGATGTACATCGTCAATTTTTCAGAAACGTGTATGTGTTGAAATATTTTCCAAGTTGTGAAAACTACTAGCAAGAAGCGATGGCCGGAGTTGCTATCTAGCATAAGCATCTTGAAATATTGTGACGGTAGTAGTATCAGAAAGAAGGTATTGTATAATACTGACCTTTATTACAAAATAAGGGCTGGTTGGGTCTCTCGTGATAGCCCAATATACCCTTACGGGGCAATACAGTTCTATCCTATATTTTTCCCCGTGACAGCGTTAGTATGCTCACGAAGCATATTTCTTTCCCCTATACGCCGCACTCGTAAAAGTCCGCTCGTTTTCGGCGTTCGACGCGCGATTTGGAAAAGATGAAGGCGCGTACGCACGCGGGCACAGAGCTGCTCCCGCTTTATCTCTGCATAATTTTACATAACGAAATCGGCGCTCAGTTAAATAAGATGGACGTTGGTCGTTACGTAGCCGCGGCTTGGAAATGGGCGGCGTATCAGCAAGGTTAACGCAGCAAATTAGGAGCATTACCGGTTATCTACACTGTCTCAAGATGGATACACGCCAACCACTGGCCGGAGGGGACCAGCCTCTCACTGATTTATCTCGTAAGACCGCGCCCCGTAATACGTCTCCGCCGAAATTGCGCAAAATCGGAATTAGCTCACGCAATCGAAATCCAAATTTACTAATAAAGCAGGAATTTCAGAAAGAGAGGAAAATATTATACACTAATCTTCTCGTTACATATATGTATATCAATTTTTTTAAGATATCTTAAAATCATGTTATTGGAAAATTAAAATTAAAAAATTATACATATATATGGTATATATATATATATATATATATATATATATATATATATATACAGACAGATAATGTATGTGTAAAAAAGCAAAGAATGTACGTTTCTCTAAAATTTCTTTGGCAGTGCTCCTAAGTTGTGAGAAGTGCAACGTGAGAAATGCGTCGAAATTTGCTAGTCATCAATCTTGGGGTGAGCACAATATGTTAGTGCGATACATTTCAGCATGTCCGGCGTAATATTACCCCGTCGTCGCTATACGAATCGATTCCGTGTAATTTCCATAATCCGTCATCGTCAAAGCACCTTCTCCTTCGCACCATAATGCTCGCGTTAATTCCGAATATCAATCGCATGATGCCAACATCGCGAGCATGTTGCTATGTGGACTCGCGCAGGCAGACTTATATCAGCAAGATTGCCAGTACAAATGTGGAAACATTACCGGTTATCTGCGCTTCTTCGCGCGCGGCGAGAACATTACCGCGTTCACACTTTCAGGAATCCACCACTTTGATTAATCTCTGCCGTATATTTCCTCGCGCGATATTACAACACCGCCGTTGCAAGTATCTCGTATTTCGTCACCACGTTGCTTACTTTACGCTCCTTTGTAATATGTATAGTTATTCAGATGTTTCGTCGCGTTATAAAAATTTCAAATTATGAAATATCCCTTTAAACGTTTAATAATTTTCTAATATATGTAAGTTAAGTAATGTGTGTGCGTAAATCATTGGTTGGGAACTTGTAAGAAAATTTTTTGAACTTGTGCGTATTTCGATTGGAGCAATACTGAAATACATTAGGTGTGGTACGTGTTACGACTGTATAAATATTACGTCCCTAATAGATGTAAAATATTATCAAAGGTCCACAGATGGCTGCAAGCGGATGGAAGCGAAGCTTTCATCTATTCGTCGTCTTGACTGACGCAAGAAGAAAACGCGACGAAAAACCTTCCCTCTTACCCGCGTGCATAACAAATCAAACACAATACAAATAAAAATCTGATATTTATGCAAAACGCATAAGCTGGTTGGCGCGCGACACAACTGAATTCGCAAAGTATCACGGGCTTGGTTTCTTTTCCAGGTCACGTTCTCGTTACTACCCTAAAGGATTATTCTCGGGGAAAAGATACTTGTAACGCGCATCCAACCAACTGGCACCAAGTACCAAGTGATACCTCAAGGCGAGGCCTCATTCCTGCGTGTCGCGTGTGCAGACTGCGCTGCTGCAATGAGCGAAATTACGCATAATTTGACATTTGATACCGCCGGCTGCGCGTCCCCGCCAAGAAGCGAACTCGCAACGTCTGCTCGCATTCGTACAATCTTATCGGCCAACGTTATAAATCATTTCTGCACGTAGGTGTCTTGCGCGTGCGCGCGAGCGCACGTTTCTTTCTCTCGAACAAATAAAAAATTTCAAGCGTCTATTCAAATATCTCCTCTCGCAACATCTTAATTTCTCAATAATCAAGTCAAATATATAGATACAATATTCAGGCGAAATCCAATTAAAATTAAATGAAACGCAATACTTTATCTGCTCATCAAAATTTAATTTTCCGTCGCAGATAACTCAAAAGCTATCGACGCCTCGTTGAAACGCCTGCCTAATTGGCCTTTTTTTATCTGCACTTGACGGAACGGTAGAATGGGACCTTGAACACGTATCTACATATACGTACATGCATGTATAAGTATACCTGGACTTCTGTTTTATCATTGGGAATGCGAGATACCCTTCTTCGCCGCGTGTATCCTTTATGAATGCATACCACTACCTTTTTATCTCGAAGCGTCAACCTAATTATCATGATTACCGTGCGACGTTACGCAACGAAGACTACTTGGCGAACGCTTTATTTGAGGACACGTAACATCGCATCTTCGTCGTGGACCGAGCGCGCGCGTATGTGCGCGCGCGACGTCTCCGATGTTATGTCAGTACAGACAGACCGCTTCGAGGATTTCGCGTGCATTATGCTATTATCCTGACCGTAGCGTATCGTTACAATGTTCATCGGATGCGGATTACGTGAACGGCCGACGCTGGCACGGCCAGTTCTCGCATCCGGTGCACCCGAAAGGGAACATCCTTTTTTTCTCTCTCTCTCTCTCTCTCTCTTTCGCTCTGATGCGACATGACGCGCTTCCGATATACATGTCAGCGTTTCCTTTCCGTAAAATCGTCGTGATCCGACGACGATTCATTCCGACGGCGACTCGCAAATTCCCACCGCAACAGGCCGGATGTAGGTTATTAACCCGTGAGTGTGCGTGCGATTATTTTCGAACGGAAGTACGCGAGATAACTGTGTTATTCTCGCATTGTTTCCTAATCGGCAGATACGTTTATATGGTGATCAATACATGTCAAAACACAAACACGAAATTGCCGAGTCCGTATTAGATTGGATTACAAACGAGCATTTTTCATCTTTTCCAAGTATTTTACACTTGTACATATGTAATATTCAGATTTCTTTCAATATCACACTCGTAATGATTTCCGAGATGCAATTATATTGTATTTCTTACTTTATGCAACTCCGAGATCGTATTTTTAAAACGTTCTAAGCAGTTTTGTTTGAGATAAAGAACAAGTTTCGACAAGTTAGCATTTTTTAACGCATTTATCATATTAATTTCACAGTTAAAATGTTTTAAAATGATGTACACATCTTTATTATCTTTACGATAAATGGTTTCAAATATTTTTCTTAAGGCTGCACTTCTGAAGACTATACACAATAAAGAAAATACAATATTTCTTTATAAATTTATTATCTTTAAAATAATTTAAAATTATTATTATTATTTTTAAGATACAACTTTAAGATACTAGATAGAAAATATAATATGACACCTTTGAGAATATTTCGAAAAAAATGGAATTCAATATCGTGTGCAATTGTTCAAGTTAATATAAACGATAAGCAACATTAATATGATAAGATATAAACTGTTAGGCTTCATAATATTCAAGATAATATAAAAAAAACGACACTGGTTGTTTTATTTTTTTTTCTGAGATTTACATTCATGTTTTATATATGTATATATATGTATATTCTTCATTATATTTCTCATACGTTGTCTTATTGCAGCTTTTATCCATTGCATATAAAGGGCTTCATATATTTTAACTTGACTGGCAATTGTTTCTTAGATAGTAAGAAGAACGACTCGTAATTCGAATGCCCTTATTCTAGATGAAGTTTTCATTTTCTAATTTTTAAAATCTATTTATTGAAACTACTTATCTGAACTTGTCAAATATATTACCTTTTCTTAATTGTATATATACATATATATACATGAGGATTTATGATCTTTTAAATAATTTCTACTAAGAAAAAAAAATGAAAATTTCTATTTTGGCAAAAATTTTCATCTAATAAAATGGAGAAAATTCAAGTTTTAGAAAATATTTAAAAAAAAAACATAATTTTTATTTTAAGTATTTCAGTAAAAAAATATATGAATTCAAAAGACAACATTATGAGAAATATTACTTTTATGGTTACGATTCTATACATAGAATGGTTCTATGAAATACAATTACTTGAATTTATTGTATTTGCAATACAATAAATTACATATTTGCAATAAAATTGCACTTTTACCTATTGGATTTTTCTAAGACGTTCATACCTATAAAAAATAAAATTCATAAAAAGGAAAAGATATGTTCTAATGAGAAAAATACGAAAAGTAAAACTTGAAAACCTACGGAAAAAGACGCAGCAAAGAATTTTAGAATATTATATTTCATAATTTTTTTATATTTTTTAAATCTCATCAAGAAGTAGAAAGAATCGTAACCTTAATGTTATTATATAGCTTGACACGTCAATGCATCGTGTGTACTATTGAATTTTATCTTTTTCCAACATCGTCCCAAAGATGTTATTCTTCCTATTTCGAAAGTAACAAATCAAGACCATTTTCTTTTTAATTTGTAAAAATTCTTTAAAAAAATACAATTTCAAGAAATTGTATTTTTAGATTTTTAAAGAAATCGTAAAATTTGAATAAAAGTTTGTCGTAAAGATTGTACGCTATTTAAAAATCTGTTCTTTTCAGTGGAAGGAAAAGTCACACAGACAATATTTAAAACTAATTTTACATTTTGCATGTACATAATGCCGTGTCAAACCTTTTTATTATACTTTACGATGCTTCAAATCTTGTTTCTTGAAACGTTATTTCCGCTTAATTAACGATTTCAACGATTGTATTTACGTGTCGGAACATATATTGTGAAAAAAATGAGCGTTTAACTGATAGATTATCAGTACCTACGTGACAATTCGAATAGCTAGAAAGAGAAAGACATACGTGACGCGTCGCAAATTAATGCGTTGAGACATGTCATTGATAAAGCGATTAATCTACCGATCGGCTATACCTGTCAGTCGTGATGTAAACAGACTACCGTTTGTCGAGCTCAAGCCAGAGATCTGAACTCTGTCATATCTAAAGTGCGAAAGCTACGCCGCGGAAAGAATTAATTCTGATTAGTATCAAAATTAGAGCATAACATAGCATCCAGTGTTATTTAGATTATAAAAAATGTATTTAATTCGAGAAATTCCTAAGAAGACTTAAAAGATCATTATGGACACCACGTTATTTATAAATGGGATATTCTCAAATTAAGACTGATAAAAAAATGATTAAAAATTTTTAAATTACATAATGTTTTCTAGCTCAAGCCTTTTCTTTAGAAAGATTCAGACTGAGAGAGATACCTTCCATATATCACTCCTTTCTAATTTTAATCGCAAGTAAAATATTCGGGCATGTATATGAAATAATCAAAAAACATATAGATACTTTGCAGTAAGACTTAAGTGAGTGAGTAATTAATGTGTTGGTTGCTATAACATCCTGACAACAGCCTTGGCGTCAAGAAAACGCGGTTATCTGCGGCGCGTTGTATCTTATCATCGAATACGCCGTGAAAACACGAAATCGAGATCATGTTGAAAGAAAAATTCCTCGGCTTCATCGTTCAAACGAAAATCAGGAAACGCGGAAAACGCGACGCGATTATCGTGCACGATCGAAACAACCTGTTAACTCCGTTGCATGGTAATGACGCCATGTTCTAAGCGCGTGCACCGTCGTCGTCGTCGTCGTCGTCGTGAAAACGAAAGTTACAAACCGTTAAGGTAAAATGCAGTTCTTAGCGCGACACTTGGACTTAGCACGGTATATGCCGTGTTTAGCGTTACAAATGCGATCGGCCGCTTTTTGTATGCATACATAGTTTCAATGTTATATTATTCCACAACAGTGGTTCTCGCAATTTTGTCAGCCTTGGCACAAAATTAAGGAGTCAGCGAGAAAAAAGATTGTCTAAAACAAAGCAAGTTTTTCCGCAAGTGCTAATTTAGTCGCGTTGGTTTTTGTTCGTCAATCGTGTTAAATATGACCTAAAAATGACACTTATCGATGTCGATTGTTGCGACGAAGGTCGCGGCGACAGCGTCCCCCTTCTCCCCCCAAAAAGATGTAAATATGTTTAATGATCTCCAAAATTAGCACGCCCAGACGTGTACCGATAATCTCTAAATTCATTTCACTTACCTTACATCTCCGCGTGATAATGTTAAACACCGGCATGATGCAACGCCGATCCGTTGGTAACTGACACGTGCTCGCGAAGCTGTCGCTTCCAGTCGATTTCTTTCCGAGTGCTATCGATATATCCCGAGAGATACCACTCTGGCGCACGGTGTTCACCGACCGATTTCCGATTCGATTAATCGAGCGAGCACACCGGAGCAATGCCGATCGCATCGAAATAGCCCATCGCTGTTTATCGAATTAAGTACTAAATTAAACTCCGATCGATGCAGCGAACCGTCTCGTACGAGAAAGAGATTTCCGAAGCGCACTTTGGATATTCTGCAAAGGGAGTTTCCGCACAATTGCCTAACGCAAGAAAATGTACACAATAATCCTGGGATTTAGAGACAGTTGGTGGACGATCGTTAAGCGATTCTTCTACTGCGCAGCGTACGATGCTTTCAGAGATATCGTCGATCACTATCAGCAATTAGATAGCAATATCTTCAAAAATCTCCAAGTACTTCCAGTCCCTCGAAACCATCAATTAACTTCTCTTCTATGACTGACGGGCACGATACACGCACATTATTTATTCCTAAATAGTCTCCTCTCGGCGACGTAGTTACCGATCGTTAATTGTCTTTTAAGTTTGTCGCGCTCTCACTGCCGGCCCATTCCCAGAAATATTGAAATTTTTCAAGTATTCGATTCGTGAAACTCAAATGGTTTTCCAAACGACGAGTTTGTGGCGTGTCGCGTTGTCAATCCAATTCAATCCGAGAACGATGTTGTGCTTCCAACGACGATTGTCAATCAGTAAGTCACAACGACGTTTGTTCAATCAACGCTGACACGTAGATAATAAAATCGTATCGTTGCCGTCGTCTCGCGTTTCATCTACGGGAAGGCCGCTCCGCGCACGTTTTCTTTAATCCGCGCGTTCTTCTTCGGACGTCGTCTTCCGTCCGCGTCGAGCGTGTCGCGGGTCGTCTCCTTCGCTCGCTCCCGGCGTCGCCAAGTGCTCGCGGGAGAGACAATCGCAATTGGGTCGATCGATGACACTTTCGTCGTCAGGATGGGCGACGCGACCGCGCCGACGACGACGACGACGACGACGATAAGGAGAAGCGCATTTTCCTCAATCGATCGCTTGTTCACTTGTGCGTGCACCGAGTGTCGATTCCCACCGCGTTTCACCTGCGAGATTGTTTTGCCCCAAGGTCGCGGCTACCAGATAACGTGCCTCTCGATCCGTGACGATTCCTTCGAGAGCGATACTCGTGCGTGATGTACAGAAACTCAGAAATCCGACGTGCGATCGTATCCTCTTCTATGACGTCTATTGTAACGACGAGGAAATAAAAAATACCAGGGAAGAAAGTGACGACGAATTATTCAACTGGATTATTACATACACTGTTGGCTGTTTCATCGAAATTCTCGAGGATTAGCTTAAAATTTTTCTGTTATAGAGAAATTTCGTATAAAGTTCGATAATCTTTAATGATTCTAATCAAGGTTACTTTGCAATTGCGTCATTAATAAACTTTTGTGTTATTTTGGAGACAGTTGGAGGTTACAAATTGTTCTTCTTCTTCTTCGTTTTTTCAATTTTTAAAAATTATTCGATTCGCAGCGCCGATAGATTTTTCCGCGAGTCGCTTCGAGGAAAACTTTGGAGAAAAGTTTGTCGCGAGACGGTATATTCAAAATTGCTCGACGCTCGGTTATACTCCGATGAGCTCGCAAGGACAAGGCTTGCGAGGTCACGCGAGGAAAAATCTCGGTCTCTCGAGGAAATCCTTGCGTTCTAGAAAACGACAAGATTCTGAATCCACCGATTGAATTTATATACTCTTGCAGTTGTCCAAGGCTGTCACGCTTTACATTTATCGATGGATCGAGCTTCCACTTGTACATGCCTTGTGCAATTCCGATCGTATCGAAGCGAATAAATCCACCGCGAAATTCTTTCGCGAGGACAGCCGGCACGCTTTCACTCGTACTTGACTTTTTAAGCACGACACTCGCTCGAGAATGAAATTCGATGTCACCTTTCTGTCCTCTCGGGCGCGATCAACATAATTCTTATCCCAGCAATACGGTTTTACTCAACACCTCGGCTAATCCATCGATTAAATCCACGATGGAAAGATGGACAGTTTATTAGCTCTTCGTTTCCGCGCGCACAATCGTAAAAGTCCCAACCGATGTGCAGGGACGTCCTTGACGCACAACTTTACGGCACACGCGTTGCAAGTGTCGCTCGTAAATGCGTTCTTCGTTCGAAAAGCGCGCTCTTCTCGCACGAGAGGCGAAAGGCACGACAAGGGGGAATTCCGTGTAAATCCCACGATTACATAGATATCACCGTGGTGTACACTTGGTACACGAACGTTGGCGTTACGGGCTGTAAAAATTTCTTCACTGGCAAAGGCGCGGAGGCGCACGACCGGCGCGGCGCGGCGTGTTGCCCTGCGCGCCTCGTAGGCGCTATCGATCGATCGATTACGCGGCGCGCGGGGTTTCCCCGTGGCAGTGGGGCGCAAAACGTGCCGGCAGCGAGTGCGCGCTACCGCGACGTTTGAAGGCCGCAAACGTCGGCTTGCTACGTGAGTCACTATGAGACCGTAGACCGAAGCTAAGTGGCGGACTGGTCAACAATCGCGCGAAACACACCTCGGGACAATAGGTCCGCGCGCGCCCACCAGGAGCAACAAACAACACACCTCGCGACGCGACGACGGACTCGTGTTCTGAAAGAAGCTCCGCGCGCGCGTCAGCCCAAACGGCGCGGATCCGCTCGGTCGCGCTCGTCGCCGCTCGGACGCGCTCGGCCCGCGCGCCACGCGCTTACCGCTCACTCGGTCGCCAACGGCCGTTGCAACAGGTTGTTGTTAGTTGCAAACTGTCAACCGACGTCGCTCGTTTCGAAAAAGGAGTTTATTGCAAAAATTTCATTCGCGCTGCCGATACAAGTTTCACTCACGTACCCACGCCATTTTTTCTTATTGTTTTCCTAAATGCGAGATAGGTTCTCTATACAAGCTGCGATAGAAAATGCAAATACTTTTATACAGTTTGTATTTTTGTATTTTCAAACGATGAGATTTTCGGATAAAGATTTAATCGGTCTTATATCCCGCTTTTTTATTTTATTTTTATATTTGCAGTTAATGCTAATTATGCAGGAATTAAATTGATTCTCTTTTGCTATTGAGAATTTTCGAGTAATTACACTTTTTTTCTAAAAAGATTTATCAAACTGAAATTCAATGTTTTTTTCATATTACAATATCATATGAAGAATTCTACCCTAATTTATTATTATTTCAATTTGTATTATTTCAATCGGTTTGAATATTATCAATCTCATTGAATAAAGGAGCGATATATGTGATTTTGTATCTCGTTACGTAACTACCGGAAAAAAGATAGGCGATGTATTAAGCACACGACGATAGAAATCTAACGAGCATCAAGTGTCCCAAGTGTCACAGCAGTTATATCAAAATATGGGCTTTTGAGATACAACGTACTATCTTACGTTTGCAAGGTTTGTAAAAATCATTTGGAGAGACATATTTATGATTGAAATCTAGAGATTTCCTTACCTTGTCATTGAAAACAAGTAATAGTGATAACGAGCATGATATAATCTGTTGTACGGACGAATATAATGAAACAAGATAAATTTTTCATCACGACGTAATATCCATGAATGCAGTAAAGTATTAGTTACTCTCACTCAGCAATAATTTGGGGAAAAAAAAAAGAGAATTGCGTTAACAGGTATTGATAATATTTTTATGAACTTACATAACGTGCGATTACGATGCTCACTTCGTATGTTTATGCAATTACGTTCAAGGTATCGCGTAAATCATTCAGTCGTTAAACTTTGACGACAAATTTCGAAAAAATAGATTTGTTAAGTTCCGTCTTTTGCTTTCTTGTTCTCTTTCTTGCTCATACAAACTCGTGCGCGAAATTAAAGGAGAGAAATTAAATAAAATTAAAGAAGAGAAATAAAGCGCATAAATGTAAACATTCTTTGTTATTCGCGAAAGAAATATACCGCGTAGATCGCACGTCTTAAAAATTTCCATTTGTCTTTTTCTCTTTGATATATCATCATTTTTTTCTTTGATATATCATAACAATATAATTATTAGTGATACGATTACAACTTATCATTACTTTCTAAAATAAAATGTGCTAATAAGATAATAAAGTGGAGTAAGACAGCGACGAGGCTTACGTCGCATAATCTGGAAATTGACGTTTGATAAGAGCGTAGGAGTAAAATGCAAATACTGATTATCGGCGTCGAGAGGGAGATTACGTGGCCCGATAATGCCGTACGAGATGTTTCGTGTCATGTAATTCCTCTTTAAAGAATGACAATAGTTTGATGGCAGTTATCTAGACTGTGTAAATTTACTGTGTTGAAAACCAAGAAAAATTCCCCTCGCGCTAATATGCAATATGTAATGCTAATATGTAATTTATCGTGCATTTACTTTACATTATGTACGAAAATAATTTAATTAATAATAAAGTACACGGTAAACATTATGAACTCCACATATGTATCATGATTCTCTATGTCTCTAAAATAACATACAGTATATTTGTAGAATGTAGATTTTTAATTATATTTATATCTTTTAGATTATAGCTTTGACTTGAATATATTTTTTACTTTGCTCCCCTTGCAATTTTACAGTTGAAATGGAATAACAATAAAAACTTCGAAGAGAGAGAATTGTGAAGCAATCTCTTTCTTCGCAGTGGTGCGCATCTTTGAGTTTCCGTTTCATTGAGTCGATAATAGATCAGCGAGATAATCGTGGCAAGTACAAAGTTCGGATATAGATCTAGGTCCTTCTTTCATCCGGCATTACGTATTCTATGCTCGCGTTATAAATACGAAACATTCCTTGATTTAGTTAGAGAAGCAGATTTTATATTTGGTAAGTGTGATCTATCGACGTTGAACTAGAGCTGTCAGAATAACGCAATCGGCTGAAATATATTGCAGAAGGTACTGCAAGAACAGTAGTAGGGAATATTTAGGTGGAACGTGTGCGACCGTACACATGTGCATCGGGACGTAAGAGCGAACGGGGAATATCCATTACGTAACAGAGCCTAAACGACGCTAATTTACGATTCTTCGTTCCGAGCCGTCGCGGTCGTTGCGATGTGCGATCGGCGTTATGGAAACCGGAATATTTCGATCGCAACGAAAGATTTATGCTGATCGATCTGAAACCCGGTAGCGTATTTATATTTTATCTATAAATTGATAATAACCTCGTTCCCTCGCGACAACCAAATCGACCGTATTGTCCGATATGAACCTATCATTTTACTGAAATCAAATCTACATTGTGTATTGCGGCTCAATTCATAAAATTCCATTTTTGTCTTTTTTTTTAGCCAGCAAACTACTATCCTGTTTATCATTACACGAATTTTGAAATCATCTTTACATTATGTACGTTAAAATCAATGTACCTGTTTGTTACTTGATTTAAACCGGGGCTTACTTTTTCAAATAAATAATTAATTAATTAAAGACTCGCGATATTTAAAGTTTCAATTTATAGTTTATGTTATATGTATAATATATTAATTGTTAATTGAATACTAGTTAGCATTAACTCACGCACTACTACACCGCATGACTTTGACTCTCAATTTTATTGTTACTTGGTTATTTTTTTCAAAAAGCAAAGTTTTGACTATTTAAAAAAATAAAAGAATCCACGTGCTAATATGCAAATGCAAAAGGTATTAAATGGTATAACGATATTCTCTCTTAATATTCTGAAAATTACAATTCTGACGTTGAAGCCTGTTGAATATATATCGCGCGAAACTGTTAAATGCAAACGTACGAATGAGATTTCTCCATTGCAACAGGTGCAAATACCAGGGTCATATTAAGACCTCAAGCCATTCAAACCGCGATGTATTAAGAGCTTAAGGCCTGCATACACCGCGAATGTCAAGCCAATGAAAATTAAGCCGATAGCGTTCCGACGCCAAGTTCTCGTAATTCCAAGATACAACCGCAATCGAAATAAGGCTCGGTAAGAAGGAAGAAAAGGTATTCGCCTCAAGAACTTGCTTTCTAATGTGCTACAATTATAGGACACGACGTCGTCGTCCTACGAAATTTGCGCACACATACGTCTGTGGAACTATTTATTTACGAAAGCATCAATCTTGATGGTAATTATAATAGACAACCGCGCGTCACTCAGTGCATTAACCGTGTAACAAAGATTAATTATGCTCTAACTCACGGCACGCGGCACGCACGGCAAATCGCACGCGGCAAAATGTCTAGGGTGAGATCCGTCTCCGTCGGGACCAGAATCAATCGTCACGCGTGCGAAAGAGATCATTAAAATTTTTAGATGCGCAGACACGCGGTCGAAAGATGTTAAATACGTCGTCGCTTTTACGACTGTTTTTACGATTGTTCAACGGAGACCGCGATTTCCTCATGTTCGCGGATGCGAGCCGAATATCAAAGCAGAAGAAATCGCTGCTATCTGTCTCTGGCGCAATCGACCGACCGAAAGTAAAAGCGACCGAGCACTTGCTTCTCACAATTTATACCATGCTCTCGCCGTAATTTACGATCCCTTTTCATTTCTTTCTCTGACGGGAAGAAAGAAGGTTAGGTTTATGACATGTTTATCGAGATAAAGTCTGGCAAATATAACAGACTCCAAAAGCAATGTTAAATAAATAAAAAGAACGATATCATGGATATCAGTGAATTGAAGTAATATCTTGAATATTCAAAAGTATTGTATATAATGACAGGCTCTTTTGAAGATCTCTTATAAAATAAAGTTTGGACACATCTCGAGACACTTGATACATAGAAAATAATCGCGCGATACAATATTTCATTCCACCTTGCGATGCTCAAGAGATATTGGATATTTCGCTGGGTATTGGCGCTACCAGACATCCATAATCGGGGACATACGTCGATGAATGCGTCGCGCAAATTATCGCGGCTGGGTATCTGACTAAAAGCACTTTGTCCCCCGTCGGCGAATACCGCGCGGATATGTACTTTGTTCCGCGAAATACGCGTCTGATCCATTATTCAAAATGAAGAGAGCTGCTGCTAGGCTAGCTAGTGAATGGCATTGCAACCATTCGAGAAGCTCAAATATTAATTCATTGTTATTTTTTCGAGATTTTCGTTACTTAATAATATTACCTCTACATACGCATCGAGACTTGCCGATGCGAGCAAAAGCGAAGAGCAAGGTTCATGAGAGAATCATGATAATATTAAAAGCAAGGATACTACTGAAATGTTACTTAAAATTAAAAATTATTTAAAGACTAAAAAAGAAAATCGCCAAGACCTATTAATTAATGAATGAGATCAATAAGAGTTTGAACGGTGTCAGTGGATACAAGCCATATTTAGACAATCCTATTACTGAATGTCCAAAATCTGAACAGATAGTAATATAATTAGAAATTTTTTTTAAATTAAAAATTTCTAATTTGATTTCTAACTTGAAATTACACATATTATATTGTCGCATTTCTTTCAAATTATATATATATATATATATATATATATATATATATATTATAAAATTATAATAATTATAAAATTATCTATCATATTATTTATAAGTAAAATTATTTGTTAATTTAAGATATTCTTGCGTAACAGTATAAGAAGAAATTGTTATTTATCCAAGTGTTGCGGTTTTACCGTGAATATCCACGCGTACGTAAATAGCTGCAACTTGTTCGTGTTGTACTCTGTGAGCAGGTTTTTTCTCAGTATCCCACAAATAGCTCGAATTCGTTTGATTTCTGAGAAGTTCGCGTATGCGAGATGGTTTAATCAACGTCAGAGAGAAAAATTGCAAGTCGGAAAATTCGCAGATTAACGAATTGAACGTTTAAACGTTTAGTCGAGAACTTCAGTTGCGACACCCGGTATACGCGAGTTCCTTCGCGACGGGGTATGGCGGATCAAAGAATCAATTTAAAGGCGGTCGCTCGGTACCGTGTATGTGTACATACATCATCACCAAAAACAATTTTGCCTTATTAAGAGCTCAAGGATTGTAAAGCTGACGAGTTAACGAGCCACTGGCTCGTTCTTCGTACGCTATATACCGGATATTACGCGCGCAACGACGGTGTATTGTTACTTTCAGCATATAACAACATAAAGGAGTTAAAAAGAAAAAAAAAACTTGCAAAGATATGCAGCCTCTCGTGTGCATCTTCTGTGCATCAATAATTTTTATAACATCGACGAAAGCTACGCCCGCGAATTAATTTGCGACAAAAATTTTCGCATCGACGCGAAATAAATTAAGAAGAACGCGACGCAAAGGTCTCTTTCACGGCTTGCGTTCGGCGTTAAAGTTTGCTG
Source organism: Tetramorium bicarinatum (assembly GCA_928718305.1). Taxonomy (NCBI): domain Eukaryota; kingdom Metazoa; phylum Arthropoda; class Insecta; order Hymenoptera; family Formicidae; genus Tetramorium; species Tetramorium bicarinatum. The sequence continues at coordinate 6,719,313 of OV788319.1, read as the reverse complement.
ACTCCAAGTTTTGCGCGGAATATTACGTTGTACATACGCTGCGCTGCTGGGAAAGACTTAAAGTCAAAAAGCTGGATTTAGCGGTAAATTTCTCCACATCCACGACGGCGCTTGACGTTATAAGAAAGAGGGAAAGAACGGTGATTTTCAAACATTAATACTAATATTTTATTATTACTAACTTGATCATATTTTATCAAAATAAAAAATAAAAAATAATCATTTCCTGACCCACGAATTTCAAATTTTTTATATTTTTTTCTTTATCATTAAAAAAGTAAGCATTTCTTAAAATATGCCAAAATGCGCAATATTAAAAAAAATATAGCAGTATCGGAAAAATAATATTAGCACGGTTGGACGTAACTTTTATAACGAATGAATGAATTATAACGCTGTGTTTCACGTATCAAAAAAATGTACATTTTAACTGCAAATTTTTTCCTTAAATGTGGTTAAGAAGTTAACAGACGTTCGATCGCCATTTGACGCTAAAAATGGTTCGTGCTCGGTCTTACGAAAATAATACGTTGTGCACACTGCGTGTTGTCACCGAGAGTTCGTAATCGAAAAGCCACGGAACGCTAAATTCGCAATGAGAATACGAGCCGATAAAGTCTTGAAGGGATCTACTTTCGAAGTTTCCTTTCGTTGCTCGTTTGCCGATCTGCTTCGCGACGCAAATCAGAACGATTTGCAGACCTAGGTGACAATTAGCACCGCGTGCGTGCTGTGAATCCCACTTTGGTGTTGCAGCGTCATGAAACGTGCTACTGATATCGTGCTAAGTGCACGCGCGAGTCCTTTGCGTTTGCGGAATCTTTTAAGAGTACATAAGAGGAAGGGGAAAGGGAAGACCGATCAGCGATGCCTCGTTCGACGATGAAGAGCAATGGTGGCCGGGAGTCAATCGGGAATATAACGAATAAGTGAAAATCTCAGCGAGAAATTATTCGCATCGCACGTTTCGCGAGATTACGCAAGAATCGACAATGTCGAAGAATACTCGTGATTAATTATTAAACGAGCGAGAGAGTGAAGTTGCCGCTCGACGACGACGCGGGATAACCGATAGATTACATAAGGCCAGTTAACGTTAATCGAAAACGTCGTACGTAGATTGAATAGAATGAACGGGAATGACTTAGAAAAATAACTTTCCTCGCGATGTCGCGAAGCGGCGCGCAGCCATTCTGATTTCATCGATCAAAACTCGCACTCGAAAATCGAAAAAACCCACTTACATTATAACCCGATGTAAAATCCGATCTATCTTTTTATCTTTTTTTCATACTATCCTATTTTCATCTTCCTTTTCTGGTTTCTAAAACCTCAAGTAATTCCAAATAATTCTCTCTAACTTTTATGCAAATCTTTATATAATTCTCATCGTTTGCGCATTTCTATTAATTTGGTGAGAAAAGAACTGAATATTTTCGACGAAATATTGCATCTCATTGTGCATCTCATTAGATATATAGTTTGTCGCACAAATTTGAGAAACACTGCATTGTGTTATCCACGCGATCAACTCGTAATACTACAGTACCACGTACCTCGGAGTTGCTGGTGGCGACGCTGGACAGACCTGGGGACATGGTGCCGGTGGTGGTAGGGTCCGGGCTCACCGAGACTACCGTGGGGTTACCCGGGTGATGCGGCATCAGCGCGGGGGCGTGCGGATACGAGGCGAGATGAGGATGCTGCGGCTTTGGGTGATGCAGCTGCGGGCCGGGCGGTGCACTTTGCACCACCATTGGGACGGGTGGTGGCCCGGCGTCGACCGGCGTCCTGCCGCCACCCTCGCTACCGGCGCTGCCGCTGACGACCGCATTGCCGGTACCGCTGCCGCCGCCGCCGCCGCCGCCGCCCTCATCGCCGCGAAATGACTCGTGCAGGTATTGGCGCACCTGGTTCTTCTGCTTCTGCACGACGTGATAGCGAGTCGGATTCTCCAATAGCGTGCGCACCTAAAGAAAATCAAAACATCGCACGGCGTTAACTTTTTATTTCCAGATCGCATGAAGAGCCAGGCAATGATAATATGATAATGATGTAAAAAAAGCATTTTTTGTTTTTATCGATAACATCAATTTTTATATTAATTTTTAAATATATAAAATGATGATTTAAAGAAAATTAATCTGAGATACATTAGCATTATAATTCGACATCTTCTTTCAGTCTATCATATCTATATTAATTTAGCATGCATCTATATAATATTATCAATCGAAATGTGACCTAAGGTCAAGTTTTAAAACTGAAATGCATAACAGCATAAAATTGAAAAAATTAAATAATGATTAATTCAAGATTCACAAAAACATATTAATCATATCTTTAATAAGGAAAAGATTAAATAAAAAAATTATTATCAATTACTCTACAAGAAATTCTGCAATTTTACTTTTACAACTTTAAAGATCGCTGTATCTCATGTGTGAAAACTGTGTGACGAGAACATTATCACAGCTGCGTTCGACCTTTCGCGAACGCAAGCAACTATACTGCGTGAAGCTAATTGCAAGGTAAACCATCGACGACTCTCGTGCCTCTTGCTTCTCGTATCCTCTCACCAACTGACCATTACTTTAGGAGGTCTAACAATATAGACACGGTGTACCGAATAGATCTATTAACGACGCTACAGAATTCGGCTCGCCTTACTACGATACGGCAAACTCCGGAACCTCGAAACTATAAGGTATCGTTATCTTAGCCGCGCCTCCTGTATGTACATCTATATGCATGGAGCTTTAAGCGACGGAAAGGCAAACAACGGTAACCGAATGCTTGACCCTATGCTACTTGGATAACAAGACTCTATCTGGGAAAACCCCATCGCGTTGGACTTGGGATACTTGGGTACTTACGCCAAGTTCTAGTTTCAACGAACGCCCCAGTTTTGATACAAAACATCAAATACAAGGAAAATCAAAAGGAAAAGGCTAAGAATGTCGGCAAAAGATCAAAGTGTATATTATTTAATTCACTATATATAAATATACAAGATGAATTAAATAGACTGTGTATTATATATATATATATTCTATTTAATTTATTTTATATGTATATATATATATGTGTGTGTGTGTGTGTGTGTGTGTGTGTGTGTGTGTAGAATATAACGCAACGCTGTATATCGCATAATAATGGTTCGTGCGAAGGCAACGAGCAATCACGCGATTCATAATGTGCCCCATAATGTAATAAAGCTAGGAATTTAATATAACAATGTGATATTGCGCAACGCAAAATAATTTTCGCGCGTTGCACGAATGGAGGTTCGCGCGAGCAATTTAGCATCGATCGCACAGATCGGACGATGTACGAAAGCGACACATACTTGTAATACTTGCGGTGGAACATCCACGCCGATAGTGGGCAACGGCGTAGGCGGCACTGGTCTGGGCGGTGCGGCAGCTGGCCTCTGCTGCTGCAAGCTTTGCCGGAATTCCGCCTGTCGCCTCTCTTGCTCCTGCAGCTGCTCCCGCATCAGCTGCAGCTTCAATTGCGTGCGCGATGTCGGCGTCGCTGTTTTGAACGTCGGCGGACTAAAAAAAGCCAATATTTCCTTCACATAAGACTTTATCCAAGACTTCTCGCTCTGGCGTACTTTCGCCATTTATTATATCTACGCCAACTCACACACACGCACACAAAAGCAATCGTCTCTATCTTTGAGAAACCAACAATTGTTACACTTTAATCTGTTACAAGTTTGAAATTTCTTATATCAGCAGAAATTAAATTATTGACGTAATTTAGTTTATTTTCGTTTAATAATACAATTAAATTATATAAACAATTAATTTTTCTCTATAATATATCTCTATAAGATTGCTGAATAATGTACAATTAACATATATTAGAATATATTAAGATATTATAAGAAGCATTTTCAATATTAAAAATATCGAGAAAAAATTTTTTTTATTTCACAAAGTGCTATTATCTTTTTATGTTAACAACAACATCGACACAAGCGTACTTGTCACAATCAGTAAAACAAGTCCCTGTTTATCCCATTATCATTTCAAGTTTTCTATCGAAGCAAACTGACGAATTGTATAGAGTCGTTCGGAATGAGACTCAATCATTTACGCCGCGCGTTTGTGTCGATAAACGCGAGAATATTCAACGTTGTCAGCTGCGGACTCATCGAGTCCCAAGTCCGAGGCGAGACCAATTAATCTCGTAGCGCAAACACTATTGAATCGAACTATCTCCGCAGCGAGAAGAAACCCCGTAAAGCCAATCGGCACAATTCACGGCAACCAACTAGATAAGTCATTAATAAACAGACATGAGAGGCAAAAGGCCTCGTTGTATTCGTAATTCACGATACATCGTATTGTGTTAATTTGTCGAATTGTTGGAAAAAGTAATACTAAAAATCTGGCAAACTAGTAATTTTTACATTTTAGTTAAATAACGAGTATCGAATATGTTTCAAATACGTACGCTATAAATACAGCGAGCGAAATAAAACAAAATATTATTAATGCAAGTTTTCCACATAATAAATTGTGAATTTAACATTATGTAATGTAACAATTATATAAAATACATGAATATTTTAAAGGCTAAAAAAGTTAAGACAAAAAATTAATTTAACATGAATATTTTGTTGCTTCGTACGTTTGCGAAAAGATACTTTTTGAAGTTGATTCGTTCAAACAGCTAGATAGGAGTATTCTTTATTAATGCCCCGACTGCTCCACCAAATGGTGTTAGAGAATTAATGGCGCCATGATTCGGACGTAAAGTCGAATGATGATATTACCTAGTCTTGGCAGCGTTGCCTACGATTCGACGATATTTACACAAAAACGCGCGGAATCCTTCGAATCTCGCGAATAGCAAAATGGCCATATATATATATATATATATATATATATATATATGTATATACAGTATAAATACGCATAATTTATTGCGAATCGGAAGCCAATAAAATAAGAGCAAAATTTTCTTTGAACTCGAGGCAAATCGAGGCAAGCAGAATTTTGTGAGCACGTAGGACGAATCGTGGCTTCGTGGCACGTGCATATTTCGATTGATATTGCCGCGAATCAAATTTCTCACTCACGCACTATTAGCATTAAGAACAAATATATCATAGAGACGCATGCCAGGCGTTCATTTTACTGCCACGGCTAAAGGACATTTCCAATTCGGGAACAAAGCCAAGATTTGGTCATAAGAAAGCCAAAATAGAGAGAGAGAGAGAGAGAGAGAGAGAGAGAGAGATTGTGCAATCCGGATCGAACATTAGTTCCTGTCGTTCGAAATGATCTTTCTTTCTCAATGTATTGCATTTATCACATCACAGATATAGCAGATATATCTAATATATAATAAGAAAAATTAAGACAAAATAAAATTGACCGATAAGTAATTTTTGTTAATTTACCCGCAAGATATCTTATAATCTAATATACCTATGTAATTATAATTATTCAGATATCTTGTATTATGATTATAATTTTTATTCACACTACGCCGACACTAATATTCATGTAATACTTTAAATAAAAATAATAATAAATACAGAAAACTTTTCTTCTCTTTATTATTAAAATATTGTTAGAAATCATATAGCAAATTCCAAAAAATTCAACGCCGCATCTTGGTCAAAAGTAGAAATTTATAATGTGAAAAGATTGTACGGAAAAAAAAATTTAGGAGAGCAATCACGTAGATTTCTTACGTTGCCATTGGATAAGAGTTAGAATAAATACTGCATCGATAACAGAACTTTAGAAATAAATGCTTAAGACAGCTAAATGATCAAACTTTGAATTCGAGATTCGATCTTGCAGCCAATAGAGAAACAAAAGTCCCGTCTACAAAGAAGAAGAAGACACTGAATATTCAACCAAGTCTTAAACTCAAAAGCCGTCGTCTTTGTGCGATTACAAAATTAAAAATTCTTCCGTTTCCAGTCGCGCTACGAGAGTTGCCGTAATAAAGCTGTTACAACTTTTATAATAGTAGTACCGGCTGACTTGTGAAAGACGATTTAATCAGAACATCGACTTTCCCGGAGACCATTAAAATGTCTTACGAATTTTTCTATCGCCTAAGAGACGGACTCGCTTTTCTCTCGTAACATTCTTATTTTTAAAGGCTCCGACCTTTTCATCAACATGTTTATGGAATTTTGTTAAAATTAATTAAAATTATAATCTAAGATTTTTTTTCGCAGTATGATTAAAATGTTATATTACATTGCAATGCAAATATTATGGAAGAGATACAGCTCTACTTTACTTTTACTAGAGTGGCGGTGGACGCGCGCTTCACGCGCGAAATTTCTCATTATTATGTAATGAAACATAATTTTTCTAAAGATTTAAGATTAAAAAATTTTAATTCTTTAATCTTTATCAATATTAATATCCCTACTTGTATATTAAGCTATCTGAGCCAAATTATCACAATGTAACGATATGAATAAGATATGAAAATTATTTGCTAATTTTTGCTTCTAAAACTAATTATTTTGCTTTAGTTTTTGAAAAGTTACAAGAGACACGATAGCTCGATATCAAGTAACTTTTTAAAAAATGAAGCAAGAAATTATTTTTAAAAACAAAAAATAGCAAAAAATTAGTAAATAATTTTTATGTCTTATTGGTTACTCTCGCAATACGAAGTAAGCCAAGCGAGAAAATCAGCATCGCAGAAAAGAGGCAACGATATTTTGAAACTTTCGAGTATCGATTTAACGCGCCTTTTTTAAGAATGGATTTTCATTAAATTTATAATGAAATGTCAAAGAAATTGATTATATCAATGTTATTTTTATATTAAAAATACTCTACTCATTAAATTCCTTATTATATTTTGGTACAAATATCGAATAAAATGATTAATATAATTAAAAAATATAAAAAAATAAACGTGAGAAGAGTCATAGTGGAAAGTAAGAATCAGGAATTACCCATGTTGGCTGAGTTCACCAGAAAACTCGCGACCGATTAAGAAACGGAACGAAAATACCCTGATGGAAGATTGGAAAAGTTTCTGATGAAAAATTTTCTGTGGGTAAGGTCGAAGTTGAGATGGAATTGGATACTTTCGTTCCTTTCGGATAATCGTTGTATTGATATTTGGTGGAAAGGTGAAGTGCTCGTGAAGATCTTGATGGTGCGTATTTTTGATTACAGCTTTTCGTATTGTTTCAGTTGCTATATCGAATTTCTCGTTCCCATTAATTAGGAAATTTAATATCGCATCTGAACGAAACCTGCCATTAAAAATCAATATAACTAAATTGCTCTTGTTAAAACCCAATTAACTGCATCCTTACAAAGAAATTTAATTATTTGTGAATGACACGAAAAGCTTTTGCACGTGCAAAGAGATAGATCATAATTTGTTTGAAATTGAAATTTTATTACAACTGACAAAATTTTCAATAAAAATAAACATTATATTTTCCTCAACCATCATTATCAATTACCTAAACGGAATTTTTTGTTGCTTTGTTGATAAAAATTCTGTTCTATATGTATACTACAATGATCTGTTATATGTTTTGCTATGACAATCATTAATTAATTATCTCAAAACTAAGATATGAATAGCAATAATAGCAAATCCAATTGCTATAGTTGGAAACTTGGAAACGGTGAATTTAGGCGCTGTTTGATATTTCATTGTATAATTCTCGTTATCGCACAGAAACGGAGTAATCACATCGATTCTAAATGCGTTCGCGAAAGGTCTTGCGGTAAGCTTGACTTTTTATAAACAGTCGACGGATCGAAGGTGGCCACGGCGCACTCGTATATTTCTCTTCGCGATATTGGATATTGGACGGCCGAAAATAATTTTCGACCGTACGTTGGATACCATTAATTCTCCAAGGTCACGTACGACTCTGCTCGAGCAATACCCGTGCGAGTTTCTCTTCCCGTACTACAGTATCGCACTTTTTGCCGGCGAGCCTTTATACATGTCCCGCGCGAAGAGGGGAACGATCGTAATACTGAATTTAGTGCTTATATAAAGAGCGACGGAGAATCGCTTATGGCAGCTTCATGCAAATGCGCGCACGCGAACCCTCACCGATCCTCCTTACTCACTGTCTCTTTCTCTCTCTCTCTCTCTCTCTCTCTCTCTCTCTCTCTCTCTCTCTCTCTCTCTCTCTCTCTCTCTCTCTCTCTCTCTCTCTCTCTCTCTCTCTCTCTCTCTCTCTCTCTCTCTCTCTCTCTCTCTCTCTCTCTCTCCCCCCTCTCTACCTCTCTACATGCGATACGTAAAGAGAATCCTGGAGAAAGGATTCTCAGTAGCGTGAATATAGTAAACGCGATGCCTTTTCCCTCGTTATACACATACATTGTATATATGCATTGTATATAATTAAGAAAATTATTTTAAAATATTTAATCGAATTAACGGGGTATGTCAGAATCAGAAATAGTATCTTAATCATATCTTAAAATTAAAAATTTTAATAATAAATTAGATATCAAAATGTAAAATTAAAATTTTATTTAAAAATATTAGAAAATATATAACTTTTATAAAAAGTAAAAGTTTGTTATTACTACTAGTAAGCTGAAATGAAACATAAATTCCTTTATCACAGTTGTATAATACATAATTTTTCATAATTATTTGATATTTATCTAATAATTCTTTTATTTGTTAACGTATCTGAAGCGTGCGCTTTGCTCACGACACGTAAAGAACTCAGCATTGGGGATCCCTGAGCAAGAATCGCCAAACAGATATTACAGAATGTAGAAGGTAGATGACATTAATACCGGTGCAGTATTAATGTCATTAGTCTCGAAGAAAATCGGTGGCTCTTCGTCGCCAAAGTTTTATCTTCATTCCTGCGGAATGAATTAAGTGAGAAAATATAGTCGCTCGCTCCCACCAGCAGAGAGTCGATATAAATCGCGATAATATGGAAAGCAGCTTCTTTGTCGGATTAATGTATACTCTTGACTAAGACGTCGGCTTCGGTCGAACGAGGCCGTACGTGCGCGGAATTTCATCGTCGAAGCGGAGATTATCGTCATGGGTGGGCTCTCGATCGTGAAATTCGAACAGTCATTTACTTCAATATTAGATATTCTCTGGCGAGAACAAATTAACCCTGTGTGTATGTACAGTGCACAAGTGATTTTATAAAATTAAACTACAATGTTGTATAAATTAACATAACGTACATGTAAAGTTCTATAAATAGAATTTTTAATAACGACAAGTCATTTTCTTTTCAATAATTCTATAATATTCGTGTAAATAATTTTTCTAACACAATTTATTATATACATTAAATTTTATATAAATTAATAATTTTTACTATCGACAAAAAAGCTACGAGTAAATTTTGAGCAATGACTTTCAGTTTGTGATGCTCTTTACAAAGGTAAAATTCACAATACGAAGATGAAATAAAAATTCTTGCTCGATACATTCGGCATCGTATTAAATGCCACGCCATCCTCGCATTCATTGCTCCTCAAGTTCTGTCGGCGTAGAATTTAATAACAGACATTCGGCGAGTCCGTCCGCGAAACAAACCGGCTAGAAATAAATTCCTCTTGCCGCCCCCACGTTCTCCAACGTCGCTAATACCCGTTGCGAAAGTTTGCGGGGTTTATGAAAAGCTCGAGAGTGTCGACTGATAATAACAATGATAATCGTAATAAGCAAGCAGTGGAAAACGATTTACCTCGGCCAGGGAGACGATGGAAACTTGTCGGGAAAACTTCATCTAGTTTTACAGAAACGACGCGAAAGAACGGAGGGAGGGGGAGAGAGAGAGAGAGAGAATAAATAGAAAGAAAGAGAAAATAATTTAAAAAAAACGATGTTAAAGACGGAAATATGATATTAAAATATGAGTTCTTTGAGCGATCTTTGAAATATTACAGCAATCAGTATCCTGTCAAGTAGACAAAGTCCCAATTTGCAATTTGTATCGATATGTAAGCTATCTTTTTTCGCAATTTTACTTCTCATATTACATGTGCTCCTCTTTCTCGATGAATATTGCAAGCTATTATATTGTTTGTGCTGTAAATAACAACATACAAGTTTTAAAATACGCTGCGAAAATAAGGGTGAAACAACGTTAAACGCTATAAAAAACAATCCATGCGCGATGGCAGAATAGATGGCGTTTCAGATTTATCAAAACAATGTTATTGGTAGGTTTTGGACGTTTCAAAAAAATAAAAAATCAATATTGCATTTCATATTGCCAATGTTTCCATCATAATTTTATATATTGAAAATACCTTTCAATCGCTTTAGGAAAGTCTCGTATAAGAGTGTAAGATGAAACAGAATTGAAAGGAAGGCGTAAAGAATATTACAGGTTGAGAAGGTAGAAGGTAGAAGGTAAAAGTATACTCTACAATTAACAATGTTGAGAAGCGAAGGAGCCTTTCGTGCCGACCGGAATTATACAACGCAGTCGATTAATCCGCAGTAACGAAGCTTTCTAACAAAGTGCACTTAGGTCGCTGCGTCTTGCTAAATGACCACTGCTCCTTCTCTCTTCCTTCTTAGTTATAGTATTACAAATTTCCCATCGTTAATCTCAACCCGGCGGGCAAAATGATGGCGTGGAATCTGCATCGCTCGCGTGTCACATTAATTCGACCAAGAGGATTTTAATTGTCAGAACGAATAAAGGCATAACTATTGATGCAATATTTTTCACTATGATAGATAAGAGATAAAACGGTACTGTCGCTCAAAAATATTGTTTCACGGCAAACAAATGCGAATGATTACAATGATTTACATACAAATATTAACCCTTCGAGGCCATTCAGATGAAAATTCAAAGTCCAATATTTTTAGAATGGGCCATATAAAAAATGGGTCATCGTCTAATTATCTTTTTTGTATATTTATGTAATATTTTTAATAAGAAGCATTTTAGTTTAATTGCAACTAAAAATACACGAGTTAAAATGCTCGCAACTCCATCCAGTGTGACCGGAAAAGAGGTGTTGCCTCGGAAGATTAATGATAAATAATTTAGGCAAGTTGAAAAATATATTATAGTACGTTGTAACAATTTTATTTCCGCGCAATCAACATATAATTTTACGAATGTGAAATTTGATGAAATTTTACGAATTCAATATTACAAATATTGAGATAATATTGACCAGCTTTGCAATTAATGTTTCAGGATTGACAAATATCGTGTACAAATTTCGTAATTTTGCGGTACGCATATGTTTCACCTCGAGCTATGTTACGATATTCGTGAAGCTCATAGAAATCTACGCGCAACCGAAATCGATCGCGAACGATCGCTTACAGCAGAGACTTGGCTCGTAAGCTCGGAATTCTCGTGCGAGATTACGCCTTCGCAAGCTCCTCCGTACGGAGAGTAAACGCGGAGTTTGCTGGTCGGAAAATTACGCAAGTTGACCGTGCGGAATCTCGACCGTAATCTTCGGCGCGTACGTGCACATACACGTGCAGTGGCTGTGAATCGTGCCGGACGATCGAGCGATACGGATTCGGGTTATGCAAATGCAGGAACCAACGACAAGAGATAGAGAGATAGAAAGAGAGAGAGAGAGAGAGAGATGAAGATCAGCCGATACGTTACAGAGCGCGGAGGCGACGTTACCGTTACCGTTACCATTCTCGCTTACCGTAGCGGAACCGGGGAAGGTAATCGAAAGCCCTCGGACGAAAATCAGGAACAAGGTCGTGCGACCGGCACGCGCGCGCGACGTAATTAGCCCGTGCGACAAGGCGATTTAGCGAGAAATTATTCGCGATACGGTCAGCATAACATTTACGGTGCAAAGATGGCCGTTGGGCAGGACTTGTGTAATTTAATCGCGTATACATAAATTATGCATAAATTATTCAAATAAAGACCGGGGTTCATTTACCTCGTGAAATATATATCATCGTGGAAAATGATTTTTCTCCTAATGGAAATGGTTTTCTTCTAAAATTATTTGTTTTCGTGCTTCTGATATTAGCGTTGAAAATACGTGATAAACTATTATTACGACAAAAGTAGATTAATCACAGTGATGGTTGTAACCGAAATTTGCACAGTCATAGGCAATGACCGTCGCTCGTGATGAATGTACGAGTTAAAAGCACGAGCTCCAAACCAGAATGATTATACAATATATTGTTGGGATATGATTAGATCTGTAACATTCATGAAGCAAAAATGACTACGGGAAACGATTTGTATTTGACCGGATGTAAAATTGAGAAATTACATTAGATGCTGCATTTGGAATTTGCAATTTATAATTTACCTTTTTATTACGAAATGTATATTGATGTTTTATTAATTCCAATATGTTGTATCGAATTAATTTTCTATCTACCGCAAACTCCTACGACTTTATGTATTTTTATCGTTTACTTTTATTTGCAATTAACTTGGAGAGACATGTGCTAAAAATAATATACCACGAGATATAACAATTCTATAGTCTATAGTCTACAACTATACTCTAAAAATAATTAAATGAGTGTTATACGTCTACTTGAAATTCACAGAGTCATTGGCTACGATTGTCGTCAGTTATATATAAATGGTTTCGTTGTTATATATATAAAACATACATATATACATATATAAACGACTTAAAAACGCGAGTTCCGACTAAAGCAGAATCGCGACTTGTTCTCAGAGCGTCAGAGGTACGTTACGATCTGGATCCGGTCCAAGTGTCAGCGCAAAACGCGCATATAAGAAAACCAAACGCGATGGACCAATATGGATTTCGATGTATACATTAATATTTTCTCGCGTATAAATGCGCATATAGGTTGATTTCGAGCAAAAGCGAAAAATATATTTGATAAATTTGTTCGCGCGCGCGATGAATCAGCGGTATACTTCCTGTCCTTATCCGAAAAGAAAAATATTGGTTAATTTATACGTGGTTATTCGTGGGGTTTCGAAGCTTCCATATTCATTTTCAACTTGTACCAACGCGACGGCGCTCATAATTTTCCTCCCGCGCTCTTTTCCTCAATGGCTACCGCCACCACTAGTAGCATGAAATTGTTTGAATATTTATAACGCGTGTGCGCGATTGTATGCAACTACGTTACGCGATGTATTTTACGCATACCGATAATCGATGAGTGAGACGGTGGGCGTTTATACTAGCGTGTACAGGGAGGGAGGATGGTTAAATTCAGATAATTTTAGCGCACAATGTTTATGTTACGTTATGACAGGCTTGGTTAAATGTAACGTGCTAAATTTAACATCGGAGACCATTCAGCCTCAATAGAATTTTTGGATCGATTATCAGAGGCGTTATTCGAGTACCGTAGTAATATTACTGATAGTAACGTTACAATTAATTACTTTGGCATTGTTCGCAGGCCTTAATCGGTAATTTTCTCCCGTTAACACAAGAGTAAAATATTGGAGGAAATTGATGACAACTCCCAAGATGCATTATTCATACAGTTTTACATCGAAGATATTAGCAAAAATATTGGATAATTTTAAGTACGCGCGCGCGAAAAAGAAAATATTGCAGTATGATAAAAAGAAAATATTCATTGATCTATATAAAACTACTTAAATATTTGTAATGATCCAAGATAAACACAAGCTGCTATATTTCTTCGCAAGACGTTTTAATAACGAGTAATAAAGATGTCAACACTAAAATATCGCAAACCGTCTATCGCCAACGATGTTTGGAGATTCAGATTCGACGATCTCTCAGTGGAAAGATTTTTAACAGATTTTTCACAAACACGGGTTTTTAGAAGACGGGTTTAGAACGAAATCGTGCCATTTATTCGAATTTGATTACTACGTTCGATGAACTTGTGCACTTTCGAAAACGCCGTGCATCGTTTTATCAGTTACCATGCACTTACTGCAACGAGACGTCGCCGACGTCAAGAGTCGAATCGCGGGCAGAGACAAGCGATTTGCGATTCAGTGACGAGTTGCAACAAGGACGTTTAAATTTGGACGCAGTGTTTACGATCGACATAGACGATCAAGTGCGGAGCGCTTGAAACAGGAAGAGCCGCAGTTCCTTGTTTCGAGACGATGGAAGTCGATATGCGATCTTGACCTATATATATGGCTTATAAATCGAGAAATAACGACAGGGTAAACGTTGCCAATAAACCAAGATAGAACGAATTGTACAATTTGCATTGAAGATTTGCTCACTCCTAGCATTGTTTCTTCCGTAAAACAAAGACAACGATTATCCAAATCTATAAATTATATGCTTGTTCTTAACAGGAAGGAATTCATGTTGTGCTGTTTTCGTAAAACTGAATTTCTGAATTGAAATTTTACGATTTTTAATAAGATAACATCAATAATCTTTAAAAAACTTTGAACGTATTAAAATACATAAAATAACTACAGATAGAATTCTCTTATTTTTTTACGTATTTTCTCAAAATAATAATCAATAACGAAAAACGAGGGACAATGAAAATATAAATGAAAATACAATGCAGTTGAAACTATATGTTTTTTTGAATACGTGGTCGATACACAAAAATATTGTTCACTTCACGCGCATGCAACCGTCAAAACAGCAGTGCTATCTTTAGTTTTCACAAGATATTAGTCAAACAGTCACACTGTACAAGCGTATCTACAAGTATGGCAATGCTTAGAATCTGCAATCAACATTCCAGATTACATCACTGAACAACCGTAATGAAACAGGAACATGAAATGGTTATAGGTATTGTATAACCATCATAATGTAGTACATGTATAAAATTTTTCCAACAAGATACAAAAATATTAAAATGCTTCGAATAGGTGTTTTAACGAGAGTTACGTGGATTAAGAGTAACAGCAAATAAAATAACTGTATAATGCGCACGAACATCAGACACTAAGGAGTTAGTCTCGATCGGTGCCAGTACCAGCCTTGCGGTCGCGTGGTCCGCAACGATCGTGCCACGGTAGGACAGCTATCGGACAAATTAGGACCGAGAGTTCCGTCTACGATCGAAGGATCCATCTCGAGGATCATCCGTAAATCCTCGTCGATGCCGATATGCACGCGCACTCGTTGCTGCTCGTCGCCGACGGGCGAACGCGTTGCATCCGCGACGAGACGATCGTAAGGCAGGGACGATGCCGCGCTGGTGAGATGCAACGTCGCTCGCGTCGGCGGTGACGGCGGCGGCACCGACGTCAACGTCGTTGTTGTCGTTGTTGTCGTCGTCGTCGTCGTCGTCGTCGTCGTCGTCGTTGCTGTCGGTGATTGCCGAATCACGACGTCGTTAATGCGATCCAATCGCGATATCAGCTCCTCGAATTCGACAATCTGCTGCGCGATCTCGGACGCGCCACCGCCTTGCATCGCGGCGCTTCGCACGTTTACGCGCGCGAACGCGCGAGAGGATCAGTCGACCTGAGGCGTCGCGACGCTACTACTAAAACCGGAGCATCAGTCGCCAATAACAACGACGACGACGGCG
The DNA here is from genome assembly GCA_928718305.1 of Tetramorium bicarinatum. Taxonomy (NCBI): domain Eukaryota; kingdom Metazoa; phylum Arthropoda; class Insecta; order Hymenoptera; family Formicidae; genus Tetramorium; species Tetramorium bicarinatum. The sequence continues at coordinate 6,703,848 of OV788319.1, read as the reverse complement.
ACGGCGACGGCGACGATGACGAAGCGCCAGGTAACCGACAGACGCTCTAAACGCGGATCCTGCCTCATCTCGCTCTTCTCCTCCGCGAGAAACAGACAGCTGACGTCTGCCGATTCTCTCTCTCTCTCTCTCTCTCTCTCTCTCGCTCTCTCTCTCTCTCTCTTTCGCTCTTGCCACATGCGTATTTATTTTCACTCGATATATGGCGTCGTGAAAATGATTCGGCGCTCACGAAAACTCGCGTGAGACATGCAGCATTTTCCTAAAACTATTCGCGACCATTGATCCTACGGCGTTTAAACAAAGATGTCAAATTTGTTAAACAGATTTATAAAAATATTGTAACATTGTTGAGTTAAACATCTAATTATTCAAATATCAATTAAAACTTTAAATAAAGTACAAGTAAATAAACTTGTATTTATATACAATGATTGAGTGCAAATTATACGTGTATGTGTGTGTATATACATATATATGTATATATATGTGTGTATGTGTATATATATATATATAGAATTAATTTAATTGAATTTGTAAATTAATTATTAATCAATATGTAACAGATAAACTTCGAGGCATATACATGTTTACGTCGCTTTGAGTGCTAAATGCGAAATATGCATATGCCACATCAAAGTGTTTGTCTGACTTCTTTGTCTGAGTCTACTTAGACTCCATCTCGTTTATTTTCTTCACTTTATGATCGCCATCTAGACTTCTAATTTTGTGTACAAGCTTTTAGCCAAATTATTTTGGCTATTAGTATTAATTCTGAACTCTAACAATTTAAAATGGAAAAAAAAATTTATTTTGTATATAAAAAAGTGAGTGATTTTTAAAGTGATTAATAATATTACATGATAATTAAAAATAATATCACAAATATCTTGACAAATATTTTATATGCGCGGGAAATTAAACATCTTTATATAAATATAGATTTAAGAAGTTGTAGATGATGTAATATAATTTGGTATTTCAAATAAAAATAATTATCAATATAAATTTTTTATTCTAGTTTTTACCAATTTTTTATTTTAATTTAAAATACGATTTAAAAATTCTAGAGAGAAAGATAATAATCGCGGAGCACAATGCAGTTAGGCAATAGTTGAATGCATTGCGAAGCACGTAGTATCGCGTACCATGTGTTACAACATATTAAATTTAGAATATGTATTCTCTCTCGCGCACGGAAAAATCGTAATAAAGTGACACAATTTCTACGTTCATATTTGCATTCGCAAATGTGAATCAGGGGAATCACCGACACGTTTGCTGTTTATCCTCTTTCCTTCGAGACGCATGAAAAATGTGTCATCTTCCTCTCTCGATGCGGTAATAAATGCCGTTTACGCTCGCATGCGTCTAGTTCAAATTTATTATACGCATGTTATGCTTGACCAATCGTCATAACTTGACTTGATTCTCTTTTCATTTTCTCTCTTATAATTTAGATTTATTATACTTAAGAATTTATTTGTATTTATTACATTTAGATGTGATCTGTGGTTACGCCTGTGTTATTATGCTTAAATTATGTCTATCCAACCAAGTCATGTCTAAACTAACTCCACAAAACTCTCGACGATGTCGTGTGCGTACACAGGTGCGCGATATGTCTTGCATCACATACAACGATACGACTCATCCGTTTCGAAGACGCGTTATGTAACATACGACGAAGAACAGCTGCCGGCGAGCGTTCGGTCATGCGAGCGCAAACAGCTTGAAAAATGGAAAAAAACCAAGGCATCGTCATCATCGCGTAAAAAAGCGCGATTCGTCGACGTCGTGACTGAAGAATCCGGTATCGCGTTTTCGCGAGCGCCGCGGGAGCGGCGACGGCGACGACAGCAGACGCACTTATCAGAATTTCCAGTCATTGCACCGGCTAATGCGAGTATCGAGCCGGTTCGTGCCGGATTCGTGGCAGCCTCTTCTATCCATATGCCACAAGAGAAAAAGAGATAGAGAAAAGGAGGAACTCTACCATCGACATTGTCTCGCAAGGCTCGTTCTTGTCGCTCCGGAGCCGTGTCTCTTGCGCGGAAACAAAATATGTTGCAATACAAAAAATGTTGCCCACCAAATTACATACTTGCACCGAAAGCTCAATCACAAAAATTCAGAAATTTGTCATATTATAATTTAATTGATTCTAATTCCTAGTCAAGTTGACAATATTGCAATTGAAATCGAATTACTGAAAATATGGTTCAACAAAAAAGCTAAAGATTAACAAAATATTCATTCAGATTTACCATTTGCTAGTATTACTGATATTATTATTACTTACATTATTATTCGTCGCGTCATTTGCGGCATTATCATCATTATCATCATTATCATTAATATCGTTATTGCAATGAATATGCACTAAAATAAATTAATATTATTCAACTTTGAAGTATATGTACATATATAAGCCATTAAGGACCAAAATATAACTCAATTTTTTTTTATTTTGAGAAACAAAAAGTTTTAGGTAAATGTAAATTCTGACTTTACAGCAATTAACGATTCGATCGGTGAAAGTTGCAAAAGAAATATTAAAATTTCATGTGATAAAATTTTAGTGATTTATCTTTTTTCCTGTTTTTTTTTTTTATAATCTCTGAAAATAAGTTGTACTACTTTTTTGAGTTATACATATACATATGTATATCACTTTAATTCTCAGCAGCTTATATTCAATTTCGTATTTGTCTAGATACTCCAGATCTAACTTCATAACGGGACAAAAAGAAACTTCTGAACTATATGACAAAGAAGGAATGCGTTTCTAAAATAAAACACTCGGCGTACCGAAATCATTATCGCGCTCGCTGATGACGCACGACATTCGTAGGCACAGTACTCATCACTTCCAATCGTCTGATTGTGAGACGTGGAGTTAGTCGGCAAACATGGTTAACACAATCAAATCGTATGAGGTTGACAAAACTGTGATACGTAATCAATGATACGTACAGTACCATAAATAAATTGGAAAAAAGCCAAATTCTAAATTTAATTCACTAAGGTTACTGTTTTTCTTCACGCAAAAGAATCAAAAACATAAAAGTTAGTAAGCAATACGCGCAAGTTATTTCGTACCTTATGAGGCAAAGTCTCTTGCGACGATCTTTGGACATGTCCTTGATAAATGGAAAAAACCGGAATCAGTTTTTAAAGATTTTCGTTACTCACTATACCGACATAAGGCATCACGATTTATTATAGATTTGCATCGAAAACATGACCATAAAACTACAAAATTTCACACTGCATAAAGATTTAATTGATCTCTAATTAAGTGATAATATTTTAATCAAGAAAATCATATTATCATATAATTACATATTTCATAGAAATAGTTAAGAATTATTAAAATATCATCCCTTTACTATTTATTATTATTATTAATGTAATTATTACTAATTAAAAATATCTGATTTCAGACAATGTTCAAATCTTATCAAGAGAAAATAAAACAATAAAAAAACTGTAATTGTAGCATTTTAAACGTTCTCACGTCATAATTGAAAAATTCAAATCTTTATCACACGCAGTCGAGTAGTCTCGATCGCAGTTTCCGTTCAATTCCGATGGAAGATTAATTTGTATCGAAAAATATACGCAGAAACTGCCGCTATGTACGGAAAATGAATCGCGGTGAGATTCCGGTTTTTACCTTTAAAACTGTCGCCTGGAAAGATTCTGGACATCGTAATTTCTCTACCAGCGATTAAAACCGCACTGCACTTAAACGCAGTTGAATCTTTCACAAAGTGTTTTGTACTTCCGTCCCGTCGAGAAACTTTGCGAAAAATATCGCTGTACCAAATTAACTTTTTCAAGATACATTTTTTGAAATATATAATAAAAGACTTGAGACATTTTAAATAATAAAACAATTAAACTTATTAATAACTCGTAATAAATTAGAGATAAAGATAAGTAATATTTTTCACATGCAAAATTACTTTTCATAATTTTTAAATTATTGTTAGCGTTAATAATGACAATAACAGCGTTAAAAAATAATTTAAATATCTTCGCTAAAAATTGCTAAAGATTGTTAAAAAAATACGAGTCTGATAAATGGAGATCGTAAAGTGAAAAAAGTAAACAAGGATAGAATTTAAGTAGATAGAAATAGTCAGACCAAACATTTCTTGGTGCATATTCATATCACGCATTTAGCACTCAAACATTGATTATGTATGTTCTGAAGTTTGTATTTATATTACACATTGAATTATTATAGTTATTAATGTAATTGTATTTAAATCACATATTAGATTACATATTAATTATTATGCTTCAATTAATTTAAATAAATATTTGGTATAAATATTCAATTATTTATTAAAATTCAATTATGATCATTATAACGAAATTTTAGTTTGTGATTTTCGAAAATATATAATCATGGAATTTTTTAAATTATGAAAGAAGTTAAGGCCTTCAATTAAATTGCTGATAAAAAGAGATAAATTTTTTTAACCACGTCATTTATATGTCCATTTATATTTCAATAATGAATGAATATGATTCATGAAGTTAATACTCCGAACTGTACACAATTACAAAGCTTTCTCAAGGTTCTATACTAACGATCAATCGCACTAGGAAAGATCGTTTCTTGACATATAAATTATTTAATCTTGCAAATGCTCTATTTAATCTCGCGATGCTCTATTTTAGACAAAAGTGCTGGACAGAATACAATTCAGAATCAATTAGTAAAATTGATTTACCAATTTATGTACAAACCAATCAATCTAACAATAAGTTATACACTGTTAAAGTCATAATGTCAAATTATACTCAAGAGATTATATTTTGTATCATTTTTAACCATTGCCTTAGATCGCCACTGCTGCTATTCAATATATCCTTAATTAAATTAAATTAATGAAGTTAAATTATAATATTTTTACTACATGTTTTGTGTAAAAATAATAATTTCGACGTATGTAGTAGTTAAAAATAACAAAATATTATCTACTATTATTTAACTTAAGGAATTGGTTTAAATTTGATCCTTAAATATTTAACAGTGTAGAAATAATAGTAATAACTTACAAGTAATAAAATATTATGTATTTCTTTCGTTAAATGTTTCCTCAAAAGAAATTCAATGAACACGGTCTTTTGAAAATTTTAATTTTTCTTTCCTTCTATTGGGTACGAGTCAAACGAAAAATATATCGAAGATGTAGATACCTATCTCCGTGCCGAAATTCCATAATAGAGATTATTTCAAACGTACTTATGAAATGGCACTTTGTCTTCTACTTTTGTTGATTGCCTCTATCGAGAAGATCGTTGCTCTCTCGGAACCCCTACCTTCCACAATACAGATATGAATGTAATAAAACCGAAGGTCAAGCCTATCTAGATACCTCGCAAGATGACGTGCGCAAAATTTGAAGATAGTAATCCGCGAAATAACTTATCAATGCTTTCTTCTTCTCCACCTTTCTCCCTCTTCCCAGTCCCCCTGCAATATGTGTATATATATATATATATATATATATATATATATATATATACATATATTCTTTTTCTTCCCGATTGTATTATTTTTCCAAATAATAAAAAGTTCATGAATTTTGCGACGTTTGACAATGTATTCGTCACAATAGTTAACAAATTAGACGTACACTTATTTTTTTTAAGATTATTGATATAAGATTAAGCCTCTCCTAATATATCAGCTAGAAATTATTATATATATATATATATATACATGTATATGTATATATTATGCATTCGTACTAGTGTGTATGCGAGTGGTCAACTCATAACGCGTTATCTGATGATGATCAATACGACGTCCGTGTCACGTAAATTGTCGTATCATAGATTGTCGCGAGAGATCAATGTCATGAACGAAATACAGTGAGCAGTAAATTTCCGATCGTTAAAATCGCTAACATAAGATGAAAAGTTTACTCGATTTTTAATGCATGCAAAGTAATATTCTTATGTAGCAGAAAATTTGAAAGAGCTCTTAGCGATATTCCTTAGACGATCACTCGCTGCAGTGTCTTTCCTCTGTGCAATTGAAATTTTAGCTCACAAGCTCTCGTGTTGCCTTCTCTACAGGAATCAATTAACGCCCAACGGATGAAGCTGATTAGGCGCGAGAACTTTCGGGCGCAATTCGAGCATCCCGAGCAAACTCTCAGAGACTGTGAAAGTTGATATTCGCGGTAGCTTCATGCCGTGAAGCCGCCTGCACTCGTGGATTACTGGATCACCCGAGAGTCTAATGCCAGTATGCAAGATGCATAGACTGTTAATCAAAGTGAAGACGAGTGTGTGTTTTCCTTGGAGATGACAATTACCAATCACGATCGCTTGTCACTGCTCGCTTGCCATTGCTCGCGAGCGAACTATGCTGTGTCGCGAAGATGCCTTTATACGCGTCGTCTCGTTGATAGATTCATGACTAACGACTTGCCCCTTTAAATGCCCATTTAAAAGTCTGACAACAAGAACGGCGTTCACATGTTCAAAGTATAGCAGCAAAGTTGGAAAAATTACTTGGAAAGAAATAACATTTTCGAACCTTAATTTTTTTAATTTTATTTTTATTTCGCTGAGAAGGAATAAACAACGTAGACATTGCATTTTTGTAGTTATTACCCCGACACGTTTCGATTCTTGTCAAAAACCGGGCACGTGCAAGGTTTGATTGGATCTGATTCGATTTTGCACTCAAAATTGGAATAGAAATCTCTTATTTTTTCCATATGTACGCGGTACGTAGCCACATATGTGAGTGTCGCTTCAAGCGATGGACCACTATCTATATCGAATACCGAACGATAAAAAAAATCTTTTTTCGAAAAATACATCGGCTCGACTCTTGCGTGTTACATACACGTATCACTTACAAAAAAAGTTATCGTTATCCATTTCTTGTGAATATTATGTAAATTAAAAGTAATATTAAAAGATTACGGAAAGAAGATTACAAATGAGAGTTGCTACTTTATATAGTAAACATACAAATTGCATGCTGGCATTTTACTCGCTACGCAGAATATGTGGATTGATAAATTTAATGCGCGCGCATCAAATATCCATCACTCATCTCCGTTTTCGTTTTCTCAACAATTCTATTTTCGCTTTCTTACATGATCCTATTTCAATGTCTTCACACAAAGAACAATAATCTAAGATGAAAAACAACAGCGAGCATCTAGAAAGAAATATCGCCTGCCATTAAATGATGATGATAAACAATATTTCCGGAAAAATCGCAGAAATATTGCAGAATTGAACAATTCAACAAAATATACACACACACACACACACACACACATATATATATATATATATATATATATACATGAAGAATTTTTATAACCAAAAGTATTCTATCAATTCCTAAAGAATGTTTCCTGCTGCTGGTATGTTGCTATTTTTATATATCCTCTATTTGTAATGCGAGATAACTAACACGATTCTAATAAGCATATATGTATATGCAAGAATCATGATTAATTATATTTAAAGATATGTTGCATTTAATAAAAAGTTTGAGGATTTTTTTATTTTTTAAAATGTATTCGTGAAATTAGCAATTCGTGATACATACTAAAATCGTGCGCGATATGTCGTTATCGTGGGTGTCACCGAGTATAATTCCATCTTCTAAAAATTATCATTTCGGGGACTCGCGACAATTATCATAAAAGATGTTTGTATCCAATGACAAATGTAATTAATATTGTAAACTCATCAATTTAAAAAGCTATGATTCTGACATCTAAAAAATGTGCGAATTAATAATCTTATTAAATTTAACTTTCGATTTTATCAATTATAATTAATGCACAATTTCATTATGATAATTCTTCTCTTGATAAATGTACAAAGTATAATAATTATTCATCTGTCTTTCTTTTCCTCGCGATTATATTTTCTTATTATCTTAATCCAAATATTTCCCATGAAATACATATAAATTCACGTACGCACACGTAGTATTGTCACTACTTGTACATGATATAATTTAAATCTTCTGATTACGAAAGCCACGTGGTTTCATCGGCACGTGTTTCCTTTAACTTGGCGCCATTCACGGCAACATCAAAATATTACGCTTACGAGATAACGCTGTTCTATTACCGGCACGTATCGATTTCAACTACGGTATTGACTATATTATACATAAAATATATGTAACACGATTATCTTTAATTTTAATATACTAAATTTTCCTGCAAAATGCAATCTCAAGTTTTCTATTGGTCGAGACGTAGAAAAATTAAATTCTTTTAATATTAATATTAAAATTTCACAGCATATTCAAAACTTGATAAGAGATTCAAATATATTACTTGATTTAATCATTTAATAGAAATTTCTTATATCGTGTAACGTTACTTGCGCGAAGTGATAGATTCAAACGCGCGTTGTGAATAAATTGCTGATAGAGGTTAAAATCTTCAACTCAATAATAAAGTCCCCGTATCTCTCATGCTGCTTTATAATCATTCGCATACTGTAGCCTCGCGCGATATCGTATTCCAAATAAAAGCGTCTCTCGGCGCGTATACTCCCATACTCCCATATGAGCTGTGAAACCGGAGTTTACCGCTTCCTTTTGTTTGCACACCGTTTGGACATACGTCACCCGCCTAACTGTCGCACAAGTAAAATTTACACCCAATAATTATGATTGATGTAATAGAAAGAATTTATATTCCCATCTCGTTATAATCGCATCATTTCTTCAAGTCATATATACATATATGTATAACATTAACATTGATATCAATTGTCGAATCTCAATGTTAATAGCAAATTGAGAATATTAATGGATCTACTAATGGTTTAGTTTCGGCATCATCGCTGCCGTAACAATGTCAATGTCAAAGAGAATGCGCCTCGTTATCTGGTGTTTGATTAAACGATTTCTTTTCCGAGAGATATCGCCGCGGCGGCGGCGGCGCCTTCACGTACCTGCCGGTGTCGGGCGCGCGGCTTTTCAGTTCGTAGTACATCAGTTCCTTGGTCGAGGTCGACAAGAGGGAGAGGGCTTGCTCGAAGTCGTCGTCGTCGTCGTCGTAATCCCCGGTGGCGACATGATGGGCGATCGGATCGGTGATGGCGAACGCGGCCGTCAGATCGAAACCCATGTCTACCCCGGACTCGTCCATCGTCGCGGGACGCTTCAAACGTACCACGCGTGTATTCCAAAGTTTCGGGTGTCGCGTCGCGTCGCGTCGCGTCGCGTCACGTCGGGGCGAGGACACACGTCGGCGCGCCGCGGAAGATAATGATGGAGCGGAGATATAGATAAGAAGCGGAGAGTCAGAGAGGAGAGATAGACAGAGAAAGGGAAGAATGCTCTCAGAGAGGGACGCGAGTTACGAGCGATGCGAATGGCGGCGCGTGTCGGACGGTATTTTCTTTCGGAGGGAAGGATGACGTGTGTGTGTGTGTGTGTATATATATGGGAGATGGATCACGGGGCGCTTTTTTTTTCTTTTTCGTTTTCTGATGGATCACAAGCACCGCAAAGAGACTCCCATTTTGCGCGTATGTCAAGAGTTGTCGCGCGAGTTGTTGGCGTTCGCGACGACGGCCGCGCGTGCACGCGTGCGCGGATCCGTGACGTTCCTTCTCGGCTGCGACGCGCGTTCCATTGCCCCTTTGCGCGCGCGTTCCTCGCGCGTTGTCTCGGCGCAGAGCAGCGACGCGACGTTTCGTAGCAAGATGAAGCGCGAACGCGAGCAGCCGACAGCGCGACGAGAGTGAGACGAGCGTGACGCGCGCGCGTATCGATACTACGCGGACCGTCCGCCGTCCGGCCGCCGCGGCCGGGACCGCCCGCGCCGCGAAGGTTTGACTTACGACTGTCGCCATCTCGCGGGCATGAGCCCACCGCCGCGGCGGTATTCTTTCAAGTGGCCTACACTTGGCGAAACAACCTTCCGGCTTTCGATCCTCACGAAAATCAATGAAAAGTCAGCGAAACGATTAATGAAAATAATGGATTACACTTTCCATATCTTACAGCATTTTTGGCTTCGGTTCCTTCGTTTCAGATTTTTTACTGGCTTTCATTTTTTTTTTTAGTTTTACAATAGGAATGGAACGCAATATTTTATTTATAAAATCTAATCTAATCTGTGCGTTGAAATATTAGATGAATCATTAAACTATGAGCTAAGGTTTTACAAATTAATCAAATTACGATAAAATAAATTATACGCAATTTATTGGAATGTTAAGATTACTCTATAAAAATTTTACTTTTATAGAGTATATAGAGAGAAGAATTATATATAGAGGGAAAATTTTATAATTTTTAATTGATATTTGATAACATTTGAAATAATTTAGCTTAATATCAGCATAATGTTTTGGAACTTAATAACAGCATTGTTTGGAAAAGAAGGAGCCGTTCTTTCTTGAATTAATGTTCGAAAACACATTCGATTGTTCAAATTGCTTCGTATGTAACATATTGTAATAATTGCAAACTGTTTTCTTTTTCAGTTAGTAATAATTCTAAGAATCGTTTAATTTGTTATACCAAAACGCCAAGAGACACTTGGAAGAGAGATCCTAGCCTTGAAAATGCGACATTGAATGCATATTTGACGAAATAAACAAAGAAAGTAAACATAAATAAATAAAATAAACATACATCAGCGTAACGTGAGCGATTGTCCGGTGATGTAATTCACAGAATGCGCTGACACTGATCGTTATTACACCGTATAACTTCATGCAGTATCGTAAGGTACGTCAAGATCGTCACCGCTCGCGTCTACCGCGTGAATTAATTAAGGATTGTAAATTATTCGCCGTGAATCGCCATGTGCTCACGATTGTGCGCGACGCTGTTCTCGATATTAATCTTGTCTGGAGCACGCGCGATTCAACCGTTCAATGGGAATATTTTACCATCGGAAATTTCGGAAAGACTTGAAGATTATTGGCAGACCTATAAGGTAACATGTCCTTAAAATAATAGAAACGTTCTGACAAGTCGACTTTTCGACGGTGTACTCTTTTACTCGAGTATGTACTCCACGTTGAATTCGTTGATCAAAAAAATTCGTTTCGCGCGTAATTTTTAATTTTCTTCGTGATAATTATTAATTAATTTCTCGACGAGTATATAAACGTGTTTAGAGTATTTATATGAAATGGAAAATAAAAATTTCCTTTAATTATACTTACTAATTATGGGTATATCAAATGCCGACTTATGAATAAAGCGTTCTGTTCAACGCTAATTATTATACACGAGCGTTGATAATATTGGTAATAAAATTCATCGATAGATCCATTAATACTCTTAATATTAATCAACATTGAGATTCACGAATTGATTCTAATTTAAATTTGAAATTATTAAGATATTCATATATTCTATTCATACATTCTAATAATAACGAGGACATATGTTTTATAAATAGCAAATTGCAAAGTCTTTAGTAGATCGACCACCTTGTTCTATACAAAGTACATCATGCAGATCGCATTTTATCGCATTTTATCGCATTTGAACAGACGCAGTTTAATAAGACGTACGCAAAAAATCTGGAAAACATGAGGAGAGCGACATGGGAGCAAAATCTCGTGGAAATTTATAAGCACAATCTAATGGCCGCCGCAGGGCATCATAGTTACACATTGCGGGATAACCATATTGCCGATCTCGGTACTCGACAATATATGCGTGAAATGGTTCGTACGTAATACAAGTATCTCATCTGTTATTGAAATTTAGCTCGTTCAACCAAGTTTTGGTTATTCAAAATCTTTAATTTTAATTTTTTAAATCTCTCTCTCTCTCTCTCTCTCTCTCTCTCTCTCTCTCTCCCTGGATCTTCAAATAACATCTTTAAAATGGCACGTCTCTATCACAAATATTATGATTCTTCATGAAGTATAATTGAAAATAAAATCGTTTCGACACCGTTTTCTTCTGGCAATTTTTCTCAGGTAAAACTGATACCAAGTCGAAGACGCCGACTGCCGACCGAACCGATAGTATCAGCGATTCTGAAAAATCCTAGCAACATACCAGCACGTCTGGATTGGCGCGAACACGGTTTCGTCACCTCGCCCGTGAACCAACGGAGCTGTGGGAGTTGTTACGCTTACTCAATCGCGGAAAGTATAGAGGGACAGGTTTTTAAGCAGACCGGTATGCTGCTACCCCTGAGCGCACAACAGCTGGTAGATTGCAGCACGGCAACCGGGAATCTCGGCTGCATCGGCGGTTCCCTTAGGAACACTTTGAAATATTTGGAAAAGTCGAAAGGTCTCATGGCTAGATCTACGTATCCCTATAGCGGCGAGGTACGCATTGCATACTTTTCCAACTATCGAGCGTACAATATTCCATCGGACCACCGTTTATAAAACGCAACTCTCTTGAATCGCTTTCGTATTTGCAAAGCATTATAAAATGTTCGGCGTCCTTTAAACTTTTAAGTACAAAGAAAATTTCTGCATTCTTATTTCGAAAAAATCTTATTCCTGACAATCAATCTTAAATCTTTTTCACCGGCAATGAGTAAGTCGTAAAAATTTATAGAAAATTGCAGTGCTATAAATTCTAATAATGCCAAATTGAAAGACCTGCATTTCTGGATTTTTACGACGCGACCATAATGCATTATTAGCGACTACGAACGAAGGCGCTGACGGTGCGAATTTAATTATCGCAATAAACAGGTAAACGTCAAGGTTTCGTCCATTCGTTCGCGAGTCTCCGCCAGTCAGAAATGTCAGAAAATTTGTGGAAGATTTTGGCGAGGAGAATTATGCCAGTCATGTTAACGTGGTTAAATTTCCGTAATATATGAATGGCTCCGTGACCATGTCCCTGCCAGATCTTCTATTAATAGTAAATATATACTTTATACTTTATATAGTTCATACGGGTGAATGATGCAAAAGTCGAATATTTCATGAAATATTTAACAACATTTGCGATTACTACTTCTTCACTTGCAAGAAAAGATTTGACACGTTTCGCGCTGGTCAGGCTGACTTAATTTAAAACCATGATGTCACGAATATTTGTCATCACTGCCACTCATTTACAAAGTTTGTCTGATGCAACCAAGCGCGTGCGACTGATACGCTCCAATTTAATAGCATCAACAAACATTAGTAGACAAAGTTCTCTCGGATCTTGATTGTCAATCTTTTCCCATTAAACTCCTTTCCTCTCATTAAGTGATATTCTTCTATTGACATTTCGTTGAAATAAATTTAAGCATGTTTCTTGTGCTATTTACTACTTCTACTTTGATTGAGAACAAAACAAATTCAGTCTGTTAATGGACGTTATACTATGACGTAAGACTGATTTATTTTTCCTCGAAAGTTATCTACTTTTTCGTTTCATCATGTTTCTTTTAACAGATCTCAGTTTATGCACGCGGAAATTAGATAGCTTCGTACATTTTTATTATGACCAGTGTATGTCAGTAATATCAACGGAAATAGCTATATTCAATAATAACGATAATTTCCAATAATAATAAACAGTTATGATAAAGTTAATCTCAATTATGCGCTTTGAAAACAAAAGTTTATTTTCTAAATGCTTGAGATAGTTTAAAAGCAACTGTTTCGTTGCAGCACAAAAATGAATTTTTATCGAAAATAGTTAAATTATTGTACATTATTTAAGTTACTATATTATATTATTCACATAAATCAATAATATTCAATAAGAAAATATATGTATATCGCTAATAACAAGTTAAATAATTAATGCTTTTAACTCGAATTATTCTAGCAAGGGGAGTGTAGATTTCAGAGGGACCACAGTGTTGTCAATATAACTTCATGGGCAATTCTACCGGCGCGGGATGAGAAGGCTTTGGAAATAGCAGTGGCAACAATCGGTCCTGTAGCCGCCTCCATAAATGCCAGTCCAAAGACATTCCAGCTTTATCAGTGAGTAGCGTATTTTTATTTCAACTGAAAAAAAAAAAACTCGTCCGTGCAAATTGCTACTAATGAGTAAATGACGTTCGCGCGAGTCGCCGACAAACGTGTCGCGTTCAAGAAGTATATGTGTGCGCGAATTTCAGACATCTGCTATTCATTGCGCAACACACCTACAGAGATATAGCACTTATTGTTAGCATTTATGGATCGACTAATCGATTTGGGGAGAATAAAATAACAGTGCGACGTGCGATGCATCCGGCAAATTCAAAAAAATTTTACCGATAACTAACAAGTGGCAGTAACAAACAGTTTTTTTCGCTCAGATAGCTACGCGCTCATAAATCCGGCACGAAATATGTTAATTGATATTTTATTTTTATTTATATTAGTCAAGTTTCCTCGTTAGATTTAGTATTTCTCGAGAAGTCGCATAAACAAATACTATCGGTTTAATCCGGATCCACATCTTTGATCTCGCAGCCAATTACTATTATCAATGCACAAATGAGCATCTCAAGTTCAACTCATTAATGTTTGTATCCGATATTTAAATTATTACACAATAAATTTGCTATCAAATCTATTAATCGTTTATCGAAAAGGGAAATTATTATTCAGGCTGTCCTGTAGTTTTCATCCAATGTATTGGTTAAAATTTGCATCATTTAATAAATTCTCAAGTATTCAAGTATTGGTAATGATATAAGAATAAGAGCTTAAATAATAATATATTTGATCATCTAAATGTTATATATATATATATATATAACATATATATATATATATATATATATATATATATATTCGTATAAATATTAAAATATACAAGTAACCTCCGATAAACTCTTGATACGATAATTAAATTTTCGGCATTACGCATGCAACGTTTACACAAAAAGCGAGAAGATTGGAAATTTTTCCCGGACCCCCGTCGAAGATACCACCGCAGAAATTGGACTAATCGTTTGATAACCTTTAACGTCGATACGATGACTCTCATTCACTCAAAGCACCGAAGCATTCTACCGATCAGTCATTGAACTCGTGTCATTCTAAAGGGCCCACAATGCCAAGGCGCGACCATTTCCTCCCATTATTCATTTCCGGCAATAAATACCCGCGAGAAATTATGGAAATTGTTTACCATTCGTGGCAAACGGGAAGCGATTGATGCCCCGAGATGTTATTCTGCAAGTTTGCAATAAATACAGGATGTCGATCGCAAACACGTGATATCAGTATGCAAACGTAATGAATTAATAATTGCGTACTCGTGTGTATAATAGTTTGCGCAAGTTCAATGTCGATGATTGACATCTAATTGGGAAAACATCTTTCTCGCGCGCGCGCGATATTTCTCTCTTTTTCTTCCTCTATATTAATCTTCAGATTTAATGCAGACGCCGAAATGTTTTGCTTTGTTCACGAAACCGATCGTTTGAGTCCAACTTTTTATTTATTAATGATAGTTATCCTGTTATATTTTGACAAGTACACACGAGTACGCAATTATTAATGCATTACGTTTGCATATTGATATCGCGTGTTTGCGATCGACATCCTGTATTTATTGCAAACTTGCAGAATAAGTTATCCTGTTTATATTTTGACAAGAATATATTATCTGTTTAAAACGTATAAAAAAATTTGAAAATTGTATTAATCAATATTTTCATTCATAGCAAAGGAGTTTATGACGATCATCAATGCAGTTCGGACATGGTGAACCATGCGATGCTCGTTGTCGGATACACGCCGACAGAATGGATCCTGAAGAATTGGTGGGGCGATAGTTGGGGTGAAAACGGTTATATGCGATTGGCAAGACATAAGAATCGTTGTGGTATAGCAAACTACGCGGCTTATGTGAAAGTTTAAAGTCCATTTCTTTAGAATTCGATTGATAAACTCTCGCGTATTATCCGAAACATCGAAATAAATAAATATTTTCTTTGCTTAGATATCTCTTTCTTATTGTTATATATATATACATATATGCATATGCATAAAATGAAAAAAATGATAAAATGTTGATAAACAGAGAGTTCAATGATTCCATTTGCTACATTTCTACTTCTAGTTTTCCCCCGTTATCAAAGATTACATGTATTTAAACGATTAAACTTCGGGCAATTACTAAGGATCGCCGAACATTTATTACATAACAGCCACTGACCGCAGGACGGACGCTCGAATGCCAGACTTCCGTAACCACACAGGATCCCGGAGAAATTTAATCGAACCGTACAACCGCGGCACGATAGGAACGTGGAGACTTTGCCCGATCGAAAATTCTGTCCGAAGACGAAGTACATGGCTAACCGGGACATATCGCCATGGCATTTCCGTAAAATACAAAGGAAGAGAGAGAAAGCGAGATAAGCAGAAGGAGAGAACGAACCAATTCATGTATCTGCAGATACGTAGAGCTCGATAGGCGCTAACCGCGTGACGCAACGTCAGGCGAAACCATTACATAACCGCGCAGTGACAAATCCAGGGACGCATCCTGCAAATGATTTGTGCACGCACGAATTTCTGACACCAGAAATAAAAACAGATTTGCATAATCGAGGTCGAGATAGCAGTCTCTTTTAAGAATTAATGTTAAATTTGCAGAATAAGAAAACAATAAATAATAAATCTTTGAAATTCTTGATTACTTAATGAGACTGTAAACAGATTTCTCTATTAAAGAGAAATGTCCGTTTTTACACTTGAAAATTATTAACATACATTATATATCAAAGTGTCGAAGAATTTTTATGTTCTTTCTTTGGATGGTATATTTATTATATGTATAATGAAGTATACTAATAGAACGCGTGTGATTTACTTAATTTTAATAGCTTAATATTAATCTCACGAAGCAACTTTTGCATGAAAAATAGATACGCGAGAAATCTGACGACACGTTCGTTTCCTAAGCTTCTGCGATTAAACATGCAAAATAATAGCAGACCCTGGGAAATAAAAGCTTTACTCGTGCGCGTGCACGTCATCCAACACGACGATGCAACAACGGAAAGAATCCTGAGGAGCAATATGTCCGGAATGCATTGTCGTGGGCTTGCAGCCCTCTCCCTGATTTTCCGATATCAAATGCGGCCCCGAGACCACGCAAATTCCATCTCTCTATTCGGAGGTCGACCACAACTTATTGTTCGTCGCGGATGACAACGCGCACAATCCGTCCAAGCGACAGCGCATCCTCAATTGTTACCCTGCAACATCTCTATCTGTTTCCCATCTGTTGAGCGACATCGCGACGTCGCCCGCCGTGTCTCATCTTACCAACCTAGCCTGCTGCTATCGGCAGCTCGATGTAAACTGCAGGCATCGCAAGCTCGCTTCTCGCGCGAAACATCATTAATCTTAAAGTCTAAGAATTTCTTCACTATTATATATACGTATATAATGTATTTACAACACATGCAATATATTTGAATGAAGCGTAATAGTTGAAAAGAAAATGATGGAGCGTGTAACGTTACGAAGCGATATGTGTTAATTTAATTATCAAGTATGTTTCGGCTTCTAATTTTTCATCTTTTTCTTTGATTTATATTTATTATTTTTCGAGTTTTATATGACGACGTATAAAAATAAAAATATAGATGCCATTTTCATAAAAAAATTGCAAAATTGAAGTAACGCGTATTAATTTATTTTCAGAAAAAAGAAATTAAAGAATGATTGATTGATGTTTCGAATGAAGTTATGTGACAAGCTTACGCGGTTTTATAGACGGATAGTAAGAAAAGAAGTATCTGAAGACTGGAATTTTACGAGAGCTACGGAACTAACTAGTTGGCTTAAGGCTGTTTAATGGACAATGCAGCTGCTGCGAAAACAACGGAATGGCTCAAAGTCGATATTTTTCCAAAGTTGCTAAGAGTATCGCAAGCACTTTTAAGTCGTTAACGTTTTAAGACGATAAAGATATAAAGAAGAAGTCTCTCTCTCTCTCTCTCGTATAAAAAGGAGCAAGCTTTATGAGAGTTATACGCGGAGGATTAAGTGATTCTCGAATCATACTTTAACAGATATTATAGGAAAATTATAGCGTAATTGATTATTTTAATTCTACGTTTTTAATAGACGCAACTTTAATAGAAAATATAATTTCAGAGAAGGTGAAAGTCTATTATATGAGATAAATTTTCGTCCCATATTCTCGTCGAGTGCATTACGAGATTGAGGATATTCTGACAGAAAAGAGAAATAGTAACGGTGTACTGTTACGAGAAACAAGGATAGAAAACAGATAGAGGCAAAGAGGACAAATACGAAGAAAGAGAAAAAGTTGCAAAGCAATTGGCGAAGCCGGTCGTGTTACCGTAAAAGAACCGAGCGACGAGCGAGAGTCGCTTGCGGAGACTTCGCGCGGAATATAATCGCTCGTAATCGGATCAAGGAGAGTAACATCCTGATTTACGGACTCGGCTTCTCCTTCGCCCGGGTCTCCCGCTCTAATCGCCCTTATCTCTCATTCTCACGGCATTCCATTGTCCCTCTGGGGAGAGACCGAGGTGGAACGAACTCGGAGGAGGCGAACAGGTTGATGGTCGCCATGGGAAAATTGTACAATCCCGTTCTTAACGTCACCGTCACGTGTCCGATCGATTTGCTTAGGCCCGTTTTCGCGTGACTCGACTCTCGTGACGTTTGATGTCAGACGATTTAATTTAAGTATATTACGGCAGCAATAAATTTGAAACACGTCGTGTGTGACATAAATATAGAAAAGTAACTACTTTCGTGCTATGTTATACGATAAGAAACAAGTCGCAAAGGCAAAACATTCAGTAATCGAATATTCAGATTATCCTATATATCCTATATATCCTTGTTCGCTCGCTTCTTTCTTTCGAAACTTTTACTCAACTATCGCGGAAAAATAGTATTTGATCGACATGTTATCCGCTCGCGCTTGGATCGGTCGCGAGCGAGGACAAGGATTTCTCTCATTCTTTCGTAATTTTCACGTGACTCGCGGTTCATTTCGGCGTTTCCGGTGCGTTTTTCATTTTGTTCCGGCGCGGCGCGGCGCGGCAGCATGACGAATGGCAAACGGGGAGAAAAGAAAATAAATAAGAGCGAGGATTTTCAGTATGCCGCGAGCTTTCATCGTCCGCTTTATCCTTATCCTCGCACGTACGAGGAGTCACGGAAAATGTGAGAGCAACAGAATTTATCGTCCTCCAGGAGCGAGTCCCTTAAGAGCGTCCGAAATACGTGCACGCGCGTATACGCGCGCTCGCACATACATCCCGAAATAATGCAGCGGGCTGAATAACGAATTGCAGCACCGTTCATATATCACGATATCCGTAAACAACAATGTAACATCTACAAACCTGGGTCATATTGCCGTTAGCATTATTGCCATTACAGCGCATAAAGATGCTTAGCGCCAATAATATAATATAATAAATACACCGCAAGCAGCGTTCGTCACCGCGCGTCAACCAAATGAATTCGAATGAAATTAACAACAACCATGTTATCGCCAAGATCCGTCAACTTGCGATAACTCTAAATCACGCTCCAGAGTGGAATCGGTTCACGTCGGATGTCGACACCGTAAACAATCGTGGCGGCGCTTTGCGAGCGTATATAGTACGTCCTAATGTCGAAGTGGATAAACGGCGACGAGCATGCGAGACAGCGCAAACGTAGTCCCTTATCGATGGAAGATCGATTAAGCCGACAAGCATGTAAGCGAGATTCAAAGATCAATCGTCCGGAACGTCGCGTCGCGTCGGGTGACAGGAACCCGTACTATACCTATGGAGACCTATAGAGACGCACGCGCGAGAGAGGAAGAGAGAGAGAGAAAGAGAGAGAGAGAGAGAGAAAGAGGAAAACGGCCTGTTTCTCTCACTCACGTGCATACATCTGACGCGATAAGCGTTTTCCGGAGAACGAAAAGCCCGGTGGATTTTCCTGTCGCGTAACGCGACTAGAGGAGACACCGATGCGACGCATCGTGTCGTTTCTCCTCCGAGGAGCATCCTTATCTCGAGAATACGGCGCTACAGTGGCATCTCTCAACCGTCCGTCATCTCTCCTCAAATCGAGTACCCAAGCACTCGTCGATAAATCGCATCGGCAGCCGTCACCGCTCGGCGAGCGGGGTGAATATTTATCGAGCTTCAGCCGCGAAATGCACAAATGCGAGGGTGCGTAACGCGCGCAACCAGTGCTCCACGTCGGGCAGATCGTAAAGGTGAATAAATTGCATCTCGTAAAAGTATCGATAATACATTCGTTTTTGTCTACTGTGTAGACAACCGCGCAACTTTGCATTTTAAAACGTAACGACGTATATGACTCGGACACACAATGGACGCATAATTAGTCAAATCGCAGAGTAACATTATGTCCCAATTCGCGATCGCGAAGACAACAAAATTTGTTTCTCTTGATAGCATTCATTTGATTCGTGCCACGTGAAATTAAATAAAACGTAGATATAATAATTGGCACCATAAACTCAGAAATACAAAAGTAATATATGTTATTATTCATATTATGATTTGTCGTATTGCAATGTCAGTTTTACAATACTCACCGGTCGATGCGCAACAGCCAAGTCGTCAGCCACGTAGCTACGACGATCCTGTAACAAACATGAGATTTTAATTAAAACAGCGTTCAAAATAATCAATGATTCAAAAGATAATTTATACACGTCTATAATTGTTTAATCGTCTTTCAATTAAATATCTACTAAAATAATTACACATGTTTCAAAAGGAATCTTTACAAGAATTAACATTTACAAGAATTATAAAATTTTAGATTACTTTTTTTCTAATTATTATTTGTAAATCATTGAAATAAAACAAACGGCAAGAAACGAGTAACGCAGCGAAGTAATAATGCTTACCGCAAAGTTGTCCCGCTGGCTGGCCCGTGGCCTCTCCTAGGCCTGCTCCTTTTCCTCCCGCCTTCACACTTGACGAATGCGAAACATTTCTTCTCAAGTTGCACTCGTCGCACGATACACGACCATGAAGTTGTAGCATATCTGTAATATAAATAAATATATCCAAATAAAAATATTGTCTAGCGCGGTTGCGACTAATCACTAGAATATATCGATCGCACGGTTTTGTCATATTTTTGTACGATACTTTTGATATCAATCACGCATGACGCGTACTTAATCATGTTGCGACAGCAGAAAAATAGGAGAGTACAGCGCATTCGCGATCCACGAGATTTCATCCACAAATAAAACGTAAATGCAATGAAATGTATCTAAGATGGCGAAAAGAGTCCGCGCGCGATCAACTTGACGCGCCAAGAGTGACGTTACTTTGAACAAGTTTTACGAAATATGCATTCGGAACAGGTTATTATATTAACGCCGAATCTATATCACACGATAGTTAAATTTGCAGTAAACGATGAATACGAGGAAAACGATGAATAGGCTTTACTTTACCAATCAAATGAGTCGCGATATCGTTTCTACATATTGTGCTCTTAACTTGGCGTGTATTTTGCGATAATTAAATAAATGCAAAATTAATATAGGTATGTAGATTTATCAAATTGAACAAGTCGCGAGTTTTGAGTTATATTTTGCGAAATTAACATCGACTAAAATATAACTAATTCTGCTTTTTTTATACGTTATTATTTTTATACGTTAATTCTATTTTTATATGTTAATTCTAATTTGATTAATATTCAAATACAAGTCACATGTAATATACGTACGAGATTGAGTCAATATGTTTGCGGAATGGAGGGGTTGCAAAATAGAAAAAAATTTATTAATATTATTTTTCTTTTTCAAGAAATTCCCCTTGAATTGTAATTGTTTGTTACATCTGGCAATAAATTTTTGAATACATCTTTTTACTCGAAATGTACCACTAAATTTTTTTTCTTCGACATCATTTTTCACATTTGAAAAAAGGAAACAGTTGAGGGCCAAATTTGCAATTATGTACGATGAATGGTGTAACAATTGTTTGAAAATTTTTATGACGACGATACTCAATTTTCTCCATGCAACGAATGTAAATTTTTGTCTTTATCGAGTGGCAGTATTTCGCATTGGATTCCGATGATTTTTCATCTTTTTACGTACAATGAGTTATTGCATTTTAAGATCCGCCAACATTAGTCATCCCTTCATTCTTCTCCGATTCCCTCGATCCCGCAAATATATTGACCCTCAATTTAACATGTTGATATTAAAAGATAAAGGGAAAACAACGCGAAAAATGTTTTTCGGTGATGTGTGTAAATAATATATAAAATATTCTGTAACAATACAATATTCTACATATGGAACTGATATATCATGATTAAATTAATTTAATTAATTTAATAAATTTTTAATTTTAATTAATTTTAAAATTTTAACTAAAATAAAATAATTTTAATTTAATTAGAATAAAAAAAATTCCAATTTAAAAACATACCAAGATTGATACATTTCTAAATTAAACAATTAAAATTGTCACGTTGCAAATTAAAGTTTCACGATCTCAGGGTTAGGCTAATTTCGCATAATGATCGAATAATCTGTCAATTATTATTAATTTTCATAGCGCAAAAATAATATTAATTTTCATTATTCTTCTCGCGTGCACATATATTCACGCAAAAATATATTGAATAAAATTTAATTCAATACGTTAAAGTAATGGTATATATTAACACGTAAAAAGATTAAACAAATAAATGAACTGATAAAACAGGACATAAAAATAATCGTTTGAGAGTAGTACATATAATAAATGTGTAAATATTTTCTATCACTTCGGAATATGTTCGTTACATTCGGTTTGATATATTGTGATGATAAGTTCACAGAGTGATATCGTGTGTGAATGTTATAGATATTATTTCTGTTAAGAGTCATTAGCTCTTGACCTGTCAGATTTAAATATAGGGACTCACAAAGCGACCCTGCCAATCGTCGTTAAGCGACTTCTTGTCAAAGTATTTCCACGCAAAGGAAACGTGACAATGAAATGATCTTTGGACGAGAGGAGCGATTCAACCTCAGCCATTGAATCGCTTCTGTGCATACCGAGGATATCACGTACGCTCCATAACATATGAAACGCATGTTACAATCCGTCCTCGTTCTTCCCTATCACATTGTTCAAAATCCGTTCTTCCTTTAAAAATTGTAATCGTTCTTGTCCATTTACTGCATGTGTATATATATATATATATATATATATATATATATATGTATATATACACACGGATCCAATTACTTCTCCTTCCGAGAAACGACATTAATCTCATTTATCAAAACCAGATTAGAGAAAAGTAAGAGAAACAAAAATGATTTATAGAGAAAGAGTATCCATCACACTTTTATCGAAACTAACCCAAGTTAGTTAAAAAAACTCATTTTATCACATCCTCCGTTCTTATCTTTACCATTTTAGTGCTTGTACGATACAACGTTCAAAATTGATAAACAAAAATAACATACAACATTACTCTCATTAGCTATGTGTGTTGTTGTTTTGCCCTTTGCCCCTTTATAAAATAACGCAGAAATGTTTTAAAAATCATTATTTTTACGCATGCTCCAGATACTGCCGCAAAACAATCAACTTTCATCCATTTGCGCATCGAGCAGTAGTTGTCCAATTATCTCACCGCTGATTATTGCTTCATCATTATACGAAGGCGCGGGTCCATAACTAATTTTAAATTACTGTTGTCCGCGTAATAATAAAGTTTTCTGTTGCTATTGACGACAGTTCACATCACGAATTTACCTTTGACAACGCCATCACGGTTAAGCATCACGGATCGCCTTCATTATACCTACGTCGGAAATTAAATCCTCCGGAAAGTTTCCGGCAAAAAGTTTGCCCGACTCTTCCGCAACCTCGCTCATTGTTAAATTCACGAGTACGTCGTAATAAAATTCGAGGTAACTCGAAGAAAAAAGTTGTTATATTTGTAGAAACGCATTTTCTGCGAGATAACAAAGAAATGTAAAGATACCCGTCGTATTAATGGAAATCCGAGTACTCTCCCTCCGACATAATAAACGTGTACAAATATATGGTTTTTTTTCCATTTTTAATATTTTTTTAAATAAAAAAGTATTTACGTGCATTAATCTCCAAATTAAAACTGTTTGCTTATATTAACGTATATTTGGTCCATATTTTCCTGGCAATCTCTGGTACGTAACGTAAATGTATGGACATAATTCCAAAAATATGGAGAGAGTTGTGGATTTACATTTAAAACGCAGTCAATATTTTATCGATACAATTTGTCACGTTGCCATGTTATCGAAATAGATAAAACTTTTTCTCCAATAAGATGACGTGTATAAAATCTTATTATATATTATTTGAATAATGACGTTATGTTGCGTCAGTTTAAAAAATTACATATTTCGATAACGGCCGATAATAAGATAACGCAAACAAGCGCAGCGATTCTACAAATGAGCGTGGCGTGCACGAACTGCTGATTACACGCGCCATGTCCAGCGCAAATTACAGAATAATTCAATACGCCGGACCCGGTAATAATTTGCGAACCATGAAGTCCAATGGATCAACGAAACGAGGACGGCGAATAAAAAAAGAACTGCACTCAAATGCCGAAACCCGGCGTACACCGATGACTGCTTTCGCCACAATTATTAATGACATCGAAGAACAGTAGGAAACGATAAGGCGCTTAACGCAGTATTTCTTTGCGATTGCTGTCTCTCTCTCTCTCTCTCTCTCTCTCTCTCTCTCTCTCTCTCTCTCTCTCTCTTTCTTTACAGAGACCGTTATCGCATGATTTATTAAACTAAAGGCACGAGTACGTGAAATCGAAGTGCCAGCGTATTTTACGCTACGACGTTTCCCTGCAAAGTGGCGCTCTCGAAAAAGATCAGGACACGTCGCGCTCGATAAAATGAATAATCTCGGCGCCTCAAAAAGTATTCATCGCATCTGCGATGCTTTAAATACATCGTGTACGTTCGGAAAAAATAAATTCGGCGTTTCCGGGTCAGTGAGATGGGTCATCTTCCACGAGAGGCGAGGCGAGCTCTCCAACGAACCGCGAATTGCAAGCCTCAGCTCAAAGAAATGCTGAGGTGCTAATCTGCGATGAAGCGTACGTCAGACTTTTTGCGGTAAACAGTCGCCTTACAAGCTCACTCTCAAATAAATGCAATCAAGCGATACGAGTATTCTTCATTTCGTCACTTGTAGCTAAACGTATATTACAAAGAAGAAATAGTACACTCATAAACTAGAACGATATTATTATAATATACCGCACAGTAATGAGTTGCAGGAAAAAGAAATTAAAACTTATCAACATCAGTCATCACTTTTTTTCAAAAATGATAAAGTTAAAGTTTGACTAATTTAAAAAAAAGACTTGAAATTTAAATGAAAACTGAAACTGAGGCAATTTTAAAGATTTCAACATATGCTTTGTCTCTATGTGCAATAAATATTTCACGAAAGAAATTTAAGACATTTCATCATCAATGCACGCTTCATCTCCCTCCACATATAATAAATAGCTCTACCAGCAAAGAAATACACTGATTTCATCGAGAGAAATAATCTTTCACGGTTCACCGAGATGCCAATCAACGAGCGTGACACCTTGTATCAGAATGGATGGAGATAAACGCCAGCCTATTAAGACAGATTCGAGACTTCAGGAACCGCCAATGGACCACATGGAATCCCATTAGCAGCATGTTCACGGCGCGTGCTTGCGCTGATATCAGCATCACACTCGTCTCCGTATTGGCTCCGGCGACTACGGAACAAAGTTCAGCCTATTCGGAGTCAACTACATCACTGGACCATCGTAACGATTCACCTCCAGTCTCTGTGAACGCGCCGTCGAGGACGTCGGTCAACTGCGAGCAGGAGAATTGTCCTCGGGAATTGATCAGACGTCAGTCTTCTTCTACATTCGTAACAAAAATTATTGCCGATATTCCGCAGATTGATATTTGGAATAAATATAAGAAAAACAGTGCCTAAAACCGCGTGAGGAGAAGAGAAAGAAAAGAAGCGAAGAGTCAAGATTGGTTCGCAATCTCAAGAGATGTCGACTCGGCGATTGTAACGACCCGCCTGACCTGTTGCAACTTTGTCAATAAAATTGATATTGCGCAATTTGCGCGCCAATCTCATTGGGACTCCTAGAAAGAAATACATAAATTGCCGGTACCAATCAAGTTTGTAATAATCGGCTTTGTAAGTATTATAAATGTCACAGTCTATGAGTCAGTCCATCCATGAGTGTTGAATACAATCTGGATATTTGCCTAAAACGAAACATTGTTGACGAAAACATATTGATTTCATACAGTACATGGAGGTCGCTGAATACAAACTGCCGATTATATTCAGTGTCATACTTAGTGTGGACAAAGTAATGTCGGTGCTTTCGATATATAAACCGTCTTTAATACCTAACAAACTTGAATAAGTCGCCAGTGGGTTAATCCAAGATCAAAGACTAAAAAGTCGAATTAAAAAAAAAAAAAACAGAATCACGTCGGAATCATCTAGATTGCGGTGAAAAATGCGTCTATTCATGGAAATTATTATTATTCTCCTTGTAGGGGGTATCGCGGCCGACTGGCCGATCAACCCCCTGATGAAAGTATGGTACACATTCCTCCCTCATTCGTCATTGACCAACAAAGAGGACGATTGCGCCGGTTGCGCACAGAATAAAGTCAACGTGATCGATCCCGACCCGCTGTTGACCGAGCTGAGAGTGGAGTACGTGAAGCAGCAGATCCTGAAGAAACTGCGACTATCAAAGCCGCCTGAAGTCTCGATGCCGTTGTCAACCTTGCCTAAACCTTTGATCAACGGCAATGTGCTCCGACCCGATTTAGAAAGACCAGCGGAGAACTTTTACGGAAAAACCAACCAGGTCGTTGTGTTCCCAAGCGAAGGTAAGATCAAAATAAATAAAATTAACAATTATCCTTTCTAACTTTTACTGAATGCAAAGAACCGTTGTCGGACGGAGCACGGTATTATACACATACATATTGCGTTTCCCCGGTTTGAAAAAGATTTGTAAAAATCAAAATTCAAAAAATAATTTTATTGCAACAAAATCAATTATGACAGTATTATATTATGTAAAGTGATTGACCCAGTGTAAAACTACTTTAATAAACTTTGTTATAATGTTATAAAGAGAGACACATTAAAATGTGTTTTAAAATTTATTAAAATACAATGTCTCTGAAGTTAAAAATTAAGGCATACTATTCCGGTAGCACCGGAATATACCGACGAGTTTTTTTTAAGAATCACTTGAAATATGAATTGTAAATTTGCGAAAGAAAATTCTGATGATATACCCTTCGTCTATATAATTATACGCAAACTATTGTTAAAACAGTTCTGACCACGAGAGACTACGATAGACTGCTAATGAACGGTTATTCAAATCCACGCGCGCGGTGCTGATGGGGGAAAGGCGAAGAACGAATAACACTGAGGAAAAAAAATACGCGTCATTCGCGAATATTGTGCCCACGTCTTTTTCATATGATGCAGTCATCCTACTCTCCGAGTTTCGGATGTGAAACAAAATCTCTGAATATCGAGTATGCACGCTTTTTCGATGAAGCGCAGAGCAAGAGAAATTCGCAAATGAACTATTGTGCTAGAAACGTATCCAAGTACTTGCATGAAAATTTATACTAAATTGTAGGAACGTGTAATTTGCAAGTGTAAACCATTAATATAGCATGTAATTTTGTAAAATTAAAAAAGTAGGTACAGATGCCACAGCTTTCTGTAAGTTATTGCTATCATTAATGGGAAATTATTAATTTAGATAACTAAATTTCAACTTTTTTACGCTAATATCTTCTTAATTAACGCATTACAATATTTTCTACGTAGTTTGTAATATTATTTAATATTCAATTTCACGTTTACATACATATATCCGGTATATTCACACGTGAAACCAAACGAATCTCGCATTGAAAACATTGCTCCGAGAAGCTCGTTTCTTTCTCTTTACCGTCAGTCAGCTGACCGTTCCTTCTTGGTCAGTCAGATGAGAAACACCGACGAGGATATGAATATATTGCGTAATTGCACGGCTCCCTCGAAATAAATGAGAACCGGTAACAATGCCGCCATTTCTCTCTTTCTTGGCACGGTACTTTCGGATAGAGGTACCACCAACGGCTGGGACTATGAATTTCAAATTTTCCGCGGCGATGCAAATACGGAAACCGCGCGAACGGCGCACGTATGAATCCCGGCAGCGTGGTGGAAATTTACCTCGAATTACAACGCAAAATCACGGTCCCGACATTTTAATCGCCTGCGTGAAACATTTTCGACGTGCTTGATGAATTTCTTAAAATCACGAAAAAAATCTTCCTCTTGGAAATTCGTCCTACCCGTAAAGTTACCTCGAATCTCATTTGAAGAGTTTTATGAAAAATATAAGAAAATAAATCAACAAAGATAATAAAAAATCAAATAGATAATTGCTAAAACTATTTGTTTAAATCTTCATCTTGTACGATATTCAAAATAAAATAGTATACATATATATACATATATAGGCCTAAAAAAAGGAAATAAAGCTTATTTTTACTAATTTTTACTAAAATGTAAAATGAATGAAACTATGAAACTAAAATGAATGAAAATGAAACTAAACTGTTTCTTAATCATGGTACGTGCATAACTCGAATACGTGCGTGAAAACAATTCTACTCGCTTCGGCTTATCTGACTGCCGGTAAAATAATCGTACGGCAAATAATTGTATATCAAAAATTCTCACGAGACCCAATCATTTATCAACACACGAGAAACCATTGTTTCCTCACGCGAAAGACATATAGCAATATTGATTCAAAACAATATTGATTCAAAATTCGAATATCCATGTGCCCCTGCAAGTCATACGAAATCAAACATTTTCCGTCTTTTCCAACATATTCGCTTACCGGATATACGAAGAAACTATAAGATAGTATACATCACGTAAAAGTTTTTTACACTTGAAACCAGCTGTTGCCAATTTGGCATTCTACCGCGTCATGCAACTTTATTCGCAACGAAACCATGCATAATTTACGAACACGTAATTTCTTGCCACTGACGGAATACGATAATATAATCGTATCGTTCATCGGCTGCACGAATATGCTGAATATTGCTGCCCCGAATTTTTTTCACGCCTCTTTTTGCAACGTTTTTCGCACGTTTTACACGCGATTGTGACTCCGCATTTAACGAAAGCATCGATCGCGCGACTGCGCAATACTCTCCTTTTAGATTTTTCTAATAGTAATTCTTTCAATATGCCTATTTTCTTTTCACACATAGAGCATTACCTTTCTTATCTCTTATTAATTATTCTTCGCCTTGGTCTTTACATAAATATTAAATATTGTAGAGATATTAGATTTGTAGAGTTTTCTAATGAATCTTTAACAATGATTTATTAATTGTACAAAGCATTCGCAAAAGAACATAAAATTCGCAGCGTTCATTTTATATTACCCGAATTTGCAAAAAAGTCTTTTTCTTTTTAAATGTTTCGACTACCTTTGTTTTGAAAAAGCAACATCTCAATCTCTGCAGCATCACTTTTCATCGCGTTATCGATGTAATTCTCTATTCTTCAGATTTTTCAAAGAAATCTTTTAAAAGTTTCAAACTCAATTTGCAATTCTTCTATTCGCAAATCTTCTATACATCTCGTGTTTTGTAAACTTTCACTCTGTACACTCACGTCCGCACAATGCCAGACTTAAAAAAAGATTACGTTTCGCCACATTCATGATAGATATAATGTTATCGTAGCCCGTAGAACCGACTAACGTCCAGCAATATGACGCTGCATATTTCGTATGTTCCTCCGGCGCGGCGCAAAGGTTGCACAAGTTGCCAAGATCCAACGTAATCCAAAATATTCGCTTTTTATCTAATTCCGGCACGAAATCGCGCGCGCGCGCGCGCGCGCACACACACACACATACGCGTATAAATCGTAAATCAGGGTTTCGTAATATCGGAACATTTATTCGGCCTAGTTAACCCGCAGCAATTTCAGCGCAAGAGCTGCGGATTACGACGACGGTGCGATCGAGGCCAATGAACCGGAAATGTTCATCGTGCTGTCGAATCTGCGCCATGACATCGAAAAGTAGTGCATGCTCGAGAATGTCCTGAAGGTATACGTGAACGTCCGCGTCATTCCGAAAATATCCGAAAATCTCAGAACGACTCTACGGACTAACATAATCCGGAAATCGGATTTCTAAATGAAAATCTTATGAACTCTGAGAATACGTGAAGAAGGGTCAAGCTTCGATAGAAGATGGGATCAACGAGATTCTCCATACAATGCTATAACTAAAAATTGGTGATCTTTGGTTATTTATTAAAATTACATCTCAATTATCGTGGACAACAATAATTAACGACTTATAATCTTCCACCGTTCCACTTAATTGAATATTTATTAACGATCCTCGTACTATCAGTAATTTATCTTATCAATAACTTGCACGATGTTGCAGTTATGTTTTCAATGGGTTAAGCAAACTGATTTTATTTGGATTAACGTTATTTATGTTTTTTCTAACAATTAAACTGGATATTTTATTTAAAAATATTTATGTTTAATAATTTGACAAAATTAGTTGCCAAAATTAAGTTGCAAGGACAGTCTCTTCGCTCGTATATGCATATAATATTTACAAAATGGAGTAAATGTCACTCTCAAAAAGGTTCTATTTGCTCGATAGTGCAATATACACGTCAATATATTTCGTCAAATGGGTGATATACTGAGAAAAATGCGTGGTAGGTACATTGAGAAAAACATGGGGCGCATGTGAATATGCGCTGCCGCTGACGTTTGGCACGCGTTGTGCAACGATATGGATTCACTCTGACGCCTGGCGTTGCATAATCCCGGCCATAAATCATGCGGAAGTGGCGATCAATCGGACACGCTGATCGCCCAAGAATCCGTCCGGAAATAATTTCGACGCGCTTGATAGTGCGTTATATCGCGGCGCACTCTCCGACAATCGAGGCGTATACACGCCGGCAAACCGTGCAGAGCATTTGATTTTTCGCATCGGTTTATTACGAGTGCAGATACAAGTGACTTTGATTAAAATTTGCCGGAAAACATGTTGTAAAATGATATCTCGAACTCTGCAAAACAACTTGGAATTTTCATAAACTAATTTGAAATTTTATGAAATCTTTGTTTGTGTCACATATGTGTTGCGGAAAGTCAAACGTATTGTATATAATAATATAAATGAAAAAATATATGTAGAAAATCATCAATCTTTTTACAGCAATTTCTTCGTAAGCAATAATGAATATTTTCATTAGGCGAAAATGATTCGTCCATCGATGTTTCTGTTTAATCTTATGCTCGCGTATATCGGACGCGTGCTCGGAAATAAGCTTTGCCACATTCAACCTTTGTCGCGGTTACGAGAACCTTTTAAAGCGCACTTTTCCAGATAATTGTGGTTCCATTTGAGGCTTACTTCGAGTATCGCCATAAATTGCAGGCCGATCGTGCGCGGCCAAAGGCTCTCAAAAGTCTCGAATAACTGAGTCTTCAGTGTCACGTTTATTGGCATACTAAATTGGTTTGTAATGGGATAGCCCATAGATACGCGTCCGTCATAGAGGAGAGGCAACCGGATAGCCGCGTCATGCACTCAAGTCAAATGAGGAATATTAAAGTTATACACGTATATTGGCGAAATGCAAAATAAGATAGCATACTTGTCGTCTTTATTTTAGGGAACAATTTTATCATGCATTTTTATTTTCATAAAGAAAAGAATATTCTTGAACTAACAATAAGATTAAAATATCATCATCTTAAATCGAGGCTGAATATAACATACATATTAATATTTGGCTGAATATAATTTGTTCTTTAATAATTTATCGACTCATTTGTCTTTACATACATATTCCAAACAAAAATATTTATGCATGTACCTTTAAATAATTATTATAATTTTTATAAATTATATTTAATCATATTTAACGTTGAAATGTAAATCCTTTAAAGTTTTGGGAAAAATTTAGTAAAAACAATCAATTCGTCATTTACGATTGGATCTCTATTTTGGTTTTTGAGTAAAACTATACAACTCTCTCTCTCTCTCTCTCCCTCTCTCGACAGCCGTGTTATGCTCTCTCAAGAAAACGATCGAATCACGACGTTTACAGGTGTAGCTGATTCGACGAAATATCATCAGCACTCGAATCATATAACGGGGTTCAATCCGGCGGCCTGTTTCACATTTTACCTGCCGAACGAGATGCTATACGTCGACGTGACCTCGGCAGAGCTTTGGTTCTACAAGGAGCAAGTCGAGAACGACGACGAGCTCAAGCAGACATTTGTGCTATCCGAGCTCGATCACTGGGACCAAGGCGGCAGATTCGAAAAGAATACCGTCATGGCAATCTTCGAGACCGACATCAGAGGTGGGTAAATGGTGGATGGAATCCTTCTCTCTCTTGCTACATATGTATATGTATCTTCCCTGCTCCCTCCTTCAATCTCAATCCATACGTTCGTCACATACAAATCCGCACCGCATAGAAATCTTCCACCGCGAAATTTCGTTACTCCGTTGCATTGCATGCACTTTGCGAATCTGTCCTCCGTTGCACATTGCAATTTCGTACCGAAAATTCGATACGAATGATGAGAGATAATCTTCTCATATCGAGATGTGATTGGAAATTGATTGTGTTAAACGTTAATCAAAATTTCACGAGAGTTTACCGAAAAATCTTGTATTAGAAAGTATTATACTATAAAAAATCGTGAGAAATAAAATTAAGCTAGTCGATATTTAAGCAATAACAACATTCGAAGATTTTTCTTTTTCTTTTACACAGTCGCATGATTTTACCCCGGAATAAAAAATATAGAAAACAAAAATCAAAGAATTAAAAAAATTGCAAAAGCAAACGATTTAATTCTTATTCCTTACTACTTACGAATTTCAAATTTTTATTTAAATAGAGAAATTAAATAGACGAAGAAACAATCTCCTATGTACTGTCTCTAATAAATTGTATTAGAAAACTTATGAAAACGCATGATTTCGCCGAAACGTCATGCTCCTACTGCGCATGAAAAAATGGTCAATCTTTTCTTTCAGAGGGCTGGGTAAAGACAGACATGAAATTTATGGTGAAAAAATGGATAGGTCGACACCGACTAAACCACGCCATCCAGATAGCCTGCACGACTTGCTCGACCGATCACGACCGAGCGCCAGTGTCCGTCGAGCAGACCCTGAAGCCGTTTCTGGTGATTCATACAGAGCCGTTGCCGCAGCGGAATAGGCCCAAGAGGCATTCAAATTGCCTGCCCGAGATGACAGAGTGTTGTCGGGATGAGCTCTACATTAATTTTAAGGATATCGGCTGGAGCGACTGGATTTTACATCCCACTGGATATCACGCCTATTTCTGCCGAGGATCTTGTTCCACGGCGACTGCCTTAACTCTCAGCGGCTCGCAATACAACAGCGTTATCATGGTGAGCGTAACACGGTTTTCGCACTCTTACATCATCGATATAATGTCTCAGTAATGTCACGACAATAACTAGTTTGATCCTAATTTCAAGTAATTAGGAATAAAAAGGCTTTTCTCTTCCAAACAATATTAATGGCATTGCGAATGTTGATAAGCAAAAGCTAGCTATTTTCAGGTTTAGTTAACATTTGATATTATTGAACAATAGTATAAACTTAAACTTTTACTATCAATTCTTAAAATTTCATGCTTCTTTTTCAATTTTCCACGAATGAATAATTATCTTATATAATTATCTTATTGCTACGAATCTAAAAATATTTCCTTTCATTCATTCAGCTACTTTTCATTTAGTTGATTTTTCATTGTTTCATTAATTCTTCTCTCGTTATCATCAAAGATTATTGTTTTATTCTCATTTCATATCAACAACTTTCACTCTTTAATTATTAGAATTATTTAGTTAGTTAATTCTTAGTTAATTCTTATCATTATGTTATTGTCTATCCCATTTTATTCGCATTATTACGACAGAATTTTTTGCGCTCGTTGCTCAAAGAAGACAAGGGTATGGAGAAAAAGTTTTAACTATATCTAAAATAGCGCGGCAAAATCTTATCTCGCTCGTGTCAGATCGCAGTACGAAGCGCAGATGCGTAACAACCGATTATCGTGCTGAAGAAATGTGTCGCCAGCGTGATTTATATTCGTTCTTTCTTTGTGAATACGAGGAGAATACGCTGACGTCGCGTCTTTCTCTCGCTTTCGAAAATCATGTGTTTTTTACCCACGGTCGTATCGCGTTATGTAACATATGTGTAACCAAATTATCAAAATAGTAAATATTACTGATACTTAGAAAATGTATATTAACCATTCCTATTTTAAATAATTAGTATTTGAATCTATAAATTTTTTTCTACAAGATATAATTTTCCAAAAAACATTTTAAACATTTTTCAATTCCAATTTTTTGTTATACGAAAATTTTCGATTTCTAAATTGGACAATTTCACACACGGATGTAGCTTTTAGTTCCAATTTTATAAAAACCGGTTCGTGTCAGGCGAAGTAATCCCTTTCCATCTCTTACAGCTACACATACGCGCAATTTATGCTTTACTTAACGTAAAAAATATAAACGTGCTGCATAATCGCGTCCTTTATTACCCGCATTAATTGTTAATAAAAGTCGAGAGAGGAGGCACTCTTGTTATACCGCGGCACATAATGTGAGTAATATAGTTTGCAACTCGTAACGATAATGGGGCGTTAAGACTCCATTATCACGCAACGTAAAACCCCATTAACTTAGGTCTATGCTTTCTGCCATATACGAAGCGTGACGCGAGAAATATCGTTTGCATATGCGAAATGGAGATGATTTTCTTATGTTCAATAGTATGAGGACAACTGAAAAGAACGACATTCGCTCTCCTGTTCACCACTCCTGTGCTTTCTCACAGAGTTTTTTGCTATTGCTAAAGAATCATCAAACAGCACAATTTATAAGCAAATGATAATAAATTTACCTCAAAATTTATCTCAACTTTGATCAGTTTGAAGCCCTAACATAATTTTTTCTTTCTCGCGCAAAATAAGAAAAATTATATTTATTATACTTTAATCTTTTTCAAAAATTTTTTTATTAATTTCAAGTATTATTAAAAGTATAAATTATATTCACATATTTCCTATGTATTCTATAAAATTTCTTTTATATATTTGTCATGATAATTTTAGATTTTATGTACTTCGCTCTATGATATTCCTCAGAACTGTCTAATTTCGATTCAACCCGACAATTAAAAATAATTGAAACTCATTCCGCTGACAAAAATTAGATTCTTTGCGAATTGACGTGTGTAAAAACATCGCTTCTTTTTTCAGAAGTTGTTGAGTAAGAACGGGGGGCAACAAAAGAACAAGATAGTGCCATGCTGCTCGCCGACGCAGCTCGCCCCGTTGCAACTACTCTATGTCGACACGAATAACACGATCACGCAGAAAACATTGCCGAACATGGTGGTGGAGGCTTGTGGTTGCATGTGACACCGCTACCCCGAAGGCAGAGGATGAGTAGAAGTAGTCACTAGCGTCGTCGGTGACGACGAGAAGACGACGAGAGGACCAACATCTCACGCCACCCCGTCCAAGACTTTCGCTCGTGCTTAATCGTCGTGAAACCGAACTCGGTTGGACGCTTGCAAAGTCCGTTCGTCTCGATTTCAACACGAAGAACGTGCGCGGAAAACGTACAACAATGATGATTGTCGCATCGAGATAACAGGTGATTAAAAATAAGGACACATCACGCAAGTTCATTCTTTTTCACGCTGCATTATAAATAATGTCGTTGATAGAATTCGCATTCATAGAAATTTATAGAAATATCTATAAACAATTAACTTTACTCGTTGGCTGTGTATGTGTGTGTGTGTGTGTGTGTGTGTGTAGTCTGTATCTCATCGTAAGATACATATTATGTGGATCATAATTTTTCAATTTCATTATACATACATGCGATGTAACATGTGATTTCCACATACGCGAATTCCAATACCAATAGAAAAATGGCGATATCAGGTGGCATCATCCATTTTAATAAAATACTTCATTTGCATTGGACAATTCAAATTGGAAAAAATCACTGGTACATGCTAAAGGACATAGTTTCTATCAGCGTAAACCGATTACAATTGATATATCATATGTTCGATTAATAATGTGTTACAACAAGATATGAGCTTGCGTGATGTAACAGTGAAGTGCTCCTGTGAAATCTGGAATCCCATCCTTAAGTTGATTGCCCAAACCACAAGATCGACTTGAGCTAACGCTTGCGGCGCCAGGGGAAATTAAGGCGTAAATTAAGGCGAGCCGAAGCGTGGAGAGAGCTCGTTACGTATTTTAGCATAAATGCCGACACCCCGGCGTGTACGCCGTATATCTACAAGCCAATAGCGAGAGACCTTTCGGGCAATTTCGACAATAAACTTTACGCGCTCCCGTTGCGTCTGACACTGCGAACGTAAGGCCGTTTCTACCGTGTGAATCACCACCGAAGATACGCCAGCCATAGTGCAAAGAGACTCCCAGATTACAGATTCTGACTGATTACCTTTTAGCGGTGCGATATGATTATCATAATATGTTAATCTGTAGTAAAAGTTGTATTGGTATTATATTTCTTAATCTTTCCTAATATTTCCGAATTCTTTACGAAAGCATATGGAAAAAGAGAAGCACGTTCAGCAGGAAAATGTTCTCAAACTCGGCCTCTCTGCATCTGACAATGGGTGATAATACTTTACTTCCAATTTCAACGTATCGTCACATTTCGAGAAATCCGTATTATATTGCGAAGATGAGGATTTAATGAGTGGATTAAATCAATCAAGTTAATTGCTTTTGATCTGTTGGCTCATTTGGCATCAAACATAGAGGTACGTCTTGTTATAAGCAACGTTGCCGTTGAACTTTGTACGATAATTACGAGACTGCATCTCTAAAAAATGGATCGCGTTATAAAATTATTTGATAAATACTTCTCGAAGATGTGACGACAATTTAGACAGAGCTCCGCGAATACGACAAACTTGCTAGAAGCCGTACAGTATTTTCTCACTATCTAATACAGTAATACACACAATCCGAGACTGTTATATCGACCCCGGCTTGTATTTAATTTAAGAAGCGTGATAAGCATGTTCGTAAATTTTATTTATTGCTAAAATATGTAGGATAAAACGTCGTCACCTTCTCGTTGACGGTTAGCTCGCGGGCATGACTAAAGCAAGCAAATGTAATGCACGAACGATTATTCTAAAAGTAAACACGTGCGATTATGGCATAGTATATTATTAAGTGGCACGCTAAGCGCCGACTGTAGTTGACACGTCAAGATAAACGGCAAAGTGGCTTGACTTTGTCAAAAACTTTTCGCAGCACGAAAACGCGGCCCGATATTATCGATGTATTTTCTTCTTTACGAAAATCTTACAAGCTCGAGTGCGAAATAAATGAGAAAATCAATCCATTTTCTCCGCGTTCGAGTGCCGATTAAAATACGCGAAACTGACGAGATGGATTCTTTCTATATTTAAATTCTCATAAACTTCCAAGCCACCTTAATCAATTTCAAAATAGTACCACTATTAAAAATATTACAAAATATTAATTTTTTTAAAGCTATGTAATAGTTTTGTATTGGCTATATTTAAAATATAAAATAGTTAATGCACTATTGAATCTGCAATATTCAATCAAGTTCATTCACACATATTAATAACACAGAATTTGTTAACTATAGGTATTGTTAAAAATATTGTTAAAAAATATATATATTATTTTTATCACACATATACATATACGTGTCAATGAAAGTCTATTGATGGACCATGGTGAGCTTTCTGTTAGACTGTTGTAAAGATCTGGAATCTCGATAACATCGAAATCTCCAAATCAAAATGCGTGTGGAAGCGCATTAAAATCTGTCGCTGCGTCGAAATAAGTCGCGCTCAAATTCACGTCGCACCGTTCTCAACCACGCCCGAAAACCGGGAGAATTCATGGGGCGGACAAGGGCAAAAACAATGAACCAACTTCCGCACGGCTTCGAGAGTGGATTAGCGCGTTTCTTTCAAAAAATACATTTCACGTTTCTTCCCCTTCCCTCCGTGTAACGCTCGATAAACCTCTCTTGAGTAAATCCATCTCGTCGGTTTCTCCCTCGGCGCCATGTAAATATATCATTCGTGTTTTGCTGTACGGTGCCACGTCTCTGCAAATGAATTTCCTGGAGCGCTTCCTTCCTCCGTCCGGGAGACAGACACAGAAATGGCGAGCGAGTAGCTGCGAGGAGGAGAAAGAGGAAACGTAGAGAGCGGAAGAGGGGAAAAAGGGGATGGAGAGAAGATAGTAAAGTGGAGGACTAGGCGCGCGAGAGAGAGAGAGAGAGAGAGAGAGAGAGAGAGAGAGAGAGAGAGAGAGAGGGGCGGGAAAGAGCAAGTGGAAAAGAAAACAAGCACCAGGCAGAGCAAGAGACAATGGGTGGCACCGTACCGCGGAATCGAAACCGAGTATGTCCGTTAGCGACATTAAATGCAACAGGGAAATAATAGTTATCGCGACTCTACGCGAAGTAAGTGTATGTCTTTGATGACAGCGACGAAATAGCGTAATCTTTATTTGTAAGAAATTTCCCGGCCTTCTTTGCATCTCGTATCGAATTTTTATTCTCTAGTTAAAAAAAAATCCAAGTATTCCTTATAATTCCGATGAAATTAATAATATAATATTTTTTCTCTCGTCATAGTAAACAAAACGTAAAGTGATTAAATAAAAATAAATTTTATTCTATTCTATAGAAAAATTAAAAGATATTTACTGATTCACAATTAAAAGAGAAAAACTTAATATTAATCAGAGCAAGTATATTACTATATTAAGTAAAATTGGATGCAATATCTCATAAATTTGTAATTACTGCATGAGTAAAAATAATTTACTGGTCCTTGGAATTACAAGGAATAAAAGACGCGAATATGGTAACCGCAATATCGCGCAACACGATGCAAAAGATGGGCCAATATTTTCGCCGTAGATTTAATACAAAATGCGTGACGTACATTTTAATTAAGTCTTTAATGTTTTTTTTTTAAATAAATCACAAACTTAATCATTCCTTTTACTAATTGTAAGTGCGCGGTAAGATTGTAGATAGAAATAGTACAATCGGATGGTTTAATTTTAGGACACAAGAATGCAAAATGGGTAAAATAATAAATGTACAAATAATATTTTTTTTCTTTATGTATCGTATTTTTCTGGTTAGTAATATGATGTGTTCGTACGTATTTATTTAAGGGAACAAGGAAAGTGCGAAGTCTGCAGTTTCACAGACTTGGTGTGCAGATAAGAATTGTCGAGTATTTATTTAATACATGTCTTAACTCATATCGAGCAAGCCCATAACATACTTAATATTTTCATGCATACACAACGGTAGAGTCGCATATATTTTCTTGTATTTCTTATATCAATGCAAATTAACGTAGCTATATACATATAGAGTGAAAAAGCATGTCACGTAAAGAGAGAGAAGAGTCTTTTTGTTGAATCACAATAGGTAAGATGCATATTTTGCAAAATTTTACATCTTCCTTTTGTTTAATATAATATTTCTTAGATAAACTTGATTCTGTCTAAAGATCTTTCATCGCAAAAATATTATAACATTATTATTACGTAAAAAATACGAAGTACAAGTTATAATATAAAAACATTATTACATAGTGACGAGAGAACTTTGGAATTAATAAGACATGCAGGTCTCAGAATAATGAGAAGCTTGACATGTTTTAAAGTCAAAGATATTTTCCCTTTTTATTTGTGTCTCGAATATAATGAAGTTTATTCTAGTCTTGAAATTTTAGTATTTCCATCGTTATGTTTTTCGCATCTCGTTAACGTATAACGTTAACGTATAACAGGCGAGAATCATTGTTTCATCATTCCGTTCGGTGCAGAGCCCGATCGATACTTGGTCAAGACGAATCCGGCGTTCCGTCAGGTTTTGTTACGGTACTACAATATTTATCCGTTCGTGTTGGCAGTCGTAGCCGGTTAACGCGCGTTTCCCGCACGGTAACGAGTTTAACGTTACGTGACATCGCCTCGCCGCGAATTAATTGCGTCCGTGCAAGTGCGAGTGCGAGTGCGAGTGCAGTGGCAATTTCGATCGTTGCTGCTGCTGCTGCTGCTGCTGCTACTATACTTCGCCCGTCAATCAATCGCGCGGAATTGCGGCCGGTGGGCGTATTTACGTATACGTGTGCGTGCATGCGTGCCTGCCTTCATACACGCGTGGCGTTCATATTATTTCGCTCCA
Source organism: Tetramorium bicarinatum (assembly GCA_928718305.1). Taxonomy (NCBI): domain Eukaryota; kingdom Metazoa; phylum Arthropoda; class Insecta; order Hymenoptera; family Formicidae; genus Tetramorium; species Tetramorium bicarinatum. The sequence goes on along the minus strand of OV788319.1, from coordinate 6,663,427 downwards.
AAGTCCGACGATTACTTTAATTAAGCATGAGATTATGGCGGAAAAATGAAAATAATGCACCGCCGATAAAACACTGACATGTGACTTGGGCTGTATCGCCACGTAACATCGTGTGACCTTTTCGCTCGACAACTGTTATATCTTCAAGTCGGCTGTCGACTTTAATTCAAGTTTTACTCGCGAATAATAATGCCGGAGGAAGAAATGAATTTAACACATAAAAGTTAAATTGCAAAAGTCACATTCCAAACTGAAGAAAGATCGTATTAAATTTTCGGATATTGTAATATCGCGTTTGTGTATAATACAAATGTGTTGCGCAAAATGGCAAATTTTTATAATTTCAAGAATTACTTTCAACTTGTTCAACTAATCAACAAAACATTGCCTCACCGTTTTTGAAATATTTTTTTTTTATTAAAACCTAACGTCTCGTACAGATCTGGTAATTATATTTTATAAAGATTAGAAACTTGAAAATTAGAGATTTGTGGTAAATTGTGAAATACTTTTATAAAGCAAGCTCATTTTTTAGTTGATTCGTAATTAATCTGTTTAAACATAATTTCAGTTAGATGCTCATTTAAGCATTTAATAGGCAAAATTAAAAATTCATAAAAACAGCATCAAATTAAAACTTTTAATGTGACACTTTCGTTACATGTATTAAAAGTTATGATAATAACGTCACGACATTAATTGTGAATTTAAAAAATATTACCGTAGTACCGTAACAATAAAGACAAAGATTGTTCAATAGACTCTTCGCTCAAATATTCCAAAAAATATATTCGCTCCGACGTAATTCGAAATTTTTAAATTGACGCAGATTTTAATTTTCCTTTAAATTTTAATTACCGCCAGAATTAAATTAAAATTTAATTCGCACGCTCGCGTTTCAGAAGAAAAAGTATTTTAATTATAGTCCCTCGATGGCACGAGGAGTTTTTTATATTTAACAATTATTACAGTAAATTAAAATATTATTTTATCACATCGAACACACTCACCGAAATCCCGCGTACAACATCATTAACAGCGAACGCCAGCGGACGCCATCTTGTCGCCGTGATTGCGCGCCCTAATAGTTGAGTCCATATCCTGCAAATCACAAAGTTGCTGTATTATTTACTTATTTACGATACTACATCGTAAATGTAAATGTAAAATATCCGTCACGCACGTGCAATATTTTCAAGAATCGACAAAGAAAAGCTCTTGTATGGCAGGGAGGAACCCTTCCTTCACTTTTTCACTACAGCGTGGTGAACGTTTTCGTCACCTCCCGCCTCTTTGCCAAACGAGCTAAATAATAAATTTATCGATAACGCTCGAGATACAAAAATATATAACGTGCGACGAACGCAAGCCGTGATGAAAACGTGAACTTTGTGTGAGCTATCGTCGCTGAAAAGTATCAGCGCTTCGCCGAGCCCGGCGGCGGCGCGGGCACAGCGGACAATCAATATTTCGATCGTTCAATTTATTTCGACGCATCTTGATCACGTCTTGACGTGATCTCGATCATTAATATTAACCTAATTACCTCCCGGCGTAATGAGCCTCCATTATTTCTCACGACTCGCACGATGCGTCACCTGGATTTAACGCAAAGTTGCGATCTCGCGCCTTTTCTCTTTTCACCGCGACGCGACGCGACACGACGCGTTAACTAGCAAATAGATACTACGTGAAACGAGCGCCGGCTGCCGGTGCACTACGTGATACAAGCGAAAGCTCCCCTTTGGGAAACAGAAAGCCAATATGGCGACGATAACTCTCGAATCTCGAATCTCGAATCTCGAATCTCGAATCTCGAATCTCGCATCGATCTTGGTTAACCTATACAGTCAAGTTGATACTAGTGGCGAGTGTCCGGCTGACAAGTCTCGCTTGTATTTTGCTGAAATTCTGTCACTTTTTCAAAACGAAAACGTGACAATGATCCCGTGATTAGACACGCAAGAACGAACAACATAATTTTCGCGACATAACCTCGCATCCGTGATTTCGTATAATTCGTGATAACGAGATAAACGTAATCATGCTGTCCGAGGTTGACGTGTTTATCAGCAACTATACGCTGGTCGATCCTGAGATCTACCAGCTCTGGGTCGACGGGCATACGTGTAAGTGAAGCGAATTGTAGCCTCTTTCGACGTGTCGTCGTGCGACGTCGCGAAATTATTTCAATGGATGCCTTTTTCTAGCCAGCGACGCGGTCAGCATTCTGCATCAACGAGGAATCTGTCAGCAGACCAACGCGCCGATTGAGCTAGTAGCGTCCGACATCCTCGACCATTATCGCACTTATGCCCTGCTCGAGAAGCTGCTTCACACTCCGACGAAACTCGCCAGCGAGCAGCTGGCCTTTCAGATAGAGCCACAGACCAGTCAAATGCTCATAGAAATGTAAGAATACACCGTCCTCTAATCAAGATTGAAATGATTAATCTCCTGCGAGACTGACAGGGATATATGCTCACCTCAGGTATTACGAATTTGACGACGTTGTTATTCGCGAGTTACTGGGAAAGAAGATTACATCGAAAAGTAGAAAGGACATGGACGAGGTAGCGGAAAAGACAGGGATCACGTTGAAGAGCTGTAGAAGACAGTACGACAATGTGAAAAGGGTATTTAAAACTGTGGAGGATTTGCCAGGCTCTCTCACGACCAATATCAAACAACATTTCTTGCTTTCTGAGGACCTCGCCAAGTATGTGTGATTTCTTATGCAGGCTATAACATGCTAGCATTTGGAGTGCATAGTCCACATATAATAAAAATCATGAAACATGTTATGTGACAACTGGCTGCTTTTAATTCGTGCACAGGCGATACGCTGCAGTGGTCTTTATAGCGTGCCTGCGATTTGAAATGAATAAAAGAAAATTACAGTTCTTAACGTTCCCCGATCTATATCACTGTGCTAACAGTATGATGGCTTCGTGGACGTATCGTTGTGTCGGATCCGAATACTTTGACACTGATCTGGATAGAGAGTTCTTACAGGAATTATCGGAATGCAGGGTACTTTTAGAAAACGATAAACATCACAAACAGTACGTTGTATCCTAAAACGATGTTGTAAGACGATGAGCGCAAATGTTCATTGGCTAAAAAAAAAATCACAAAGTAACAGTGGAAAATACACTTGTATGTTCCAGTTTAGTATGTCTTAAACTCAAACCAATGCTTCTCGATCGATCTTATCAAGAACTGGACATAAACTTCCGTTCGTATTCGAGAGCGATACTCGGAATTGGCTGCAACTTGCATAGATCACGAGAATTGAGATTCTTCTTTTTGGAACTGGTGGAAAGATGTATAGAACCTTGGCGGCAAGTCAATTGGACACACTCTGATCTACGGAATTTCTTAGCTGTCTATACACAGTGCGCTCTTGACATGGATGTACTTAGGTAGGAGTTTCAGTACGTATGCATGAATTTCGTTCTAATATTAGAAACTTTAAGAAATATTAATTATTCAATTTTTATCGCAGAGAGGGAGAATTGAGAGATGCGTTTGAACGTTATATGACAGTAGTGACATGCTGTCTATTGCGTATGTATCATACATAATTATTAATGTAAAGAAATAAATACATGTACGAATAATATATATATAGAAGGTTATAAGTAAACGATAGGATTGATAATTTGTACAGTATTTATTCATTTTCTGTAATAAATAGTAGACAGATGCAGCATCTCTTGTATGCTGCCTATAATTGTGCTTTAGATATATGCAATAACGCATATTGTACTATCAACATTTTCTTATAAGTTACTTTCAATTAAGTGCGTGATGTAAAATTCTACAAAGTGAAAAGGCAGTTTTTATAGACACGGCAGTACTTTGATATTTACTTCGTATTTATTCAACTGGAAGTTAATTTTAAGTTATTTAAATCCAATATGAATATAATAATAGTAATGAAATGAATTACATTTTTCAACCTGCATCCATTGGCAACTGTAACAATTGGGTATATTTAAAATAAAATATCGCTAACTACTAAAATATATATTTACATTTATTATCGCGTTTGTTGTCTAATAACATTATTAATATCGTGTATATACATATATATTAATATACAGGATACACCGTGCGTATATTTTGCGCGTTAGTTTTAAAAAACATTTTAAATCTCGTTTATACATTATAATAAATGTATAAACGTCTTTTCGTTCAGATGTTCTTTCTCGTAAGAATTTTACATAAATAGAACTTATAAGGAAATGTTTTTAAAATATTCTACCCAGTGACGAGAGTATTAGCTTTACTGAACGGAAATTTTGTACTTACTGTCACTTTTATTTATTCCTCTGCATTTGTTCTATTATTATTTATCGAGATATGGACGAGGTACCGGGTAGAGACGTGGCAGATGGGGATAGGAAAATTGGCGCAGCAGGAAAATCGTAGAAATATCATTTCACCTAAGTACTCTCGTACAATTGATTACTGCGTGACTCCCAACACTTTGTTAACGGCGTTCACTATGTCTCTGATCTGTGGCAAGGCCGCAATCTCCAGCGATTTCGCATATGGCATAGGTGTGTCAACTCCCGCGATACGAATCACAGGTGCATCAAGATGATAAAAGGCTTCACCTGGGAAAAAATAAAAAAATGTTAAACTGAGAGAAATATTTGTGGGAATAAATAAATTAGAATGAATCGACAGACACCTGCTTTTAAAACTGAATAGCTCATCGTATACAATTCACTAATCTTTTGCAACACAGTGACAACACTTGATAACCTTCTACGTAGCTTTAATTTCAATTCGCTGATTTAAAACAAATTTTCAATATATGTAAGTAAAATAGATTGAGGAAAACTTACTCTCGGCGATTCTCGCACTGACTTCTGCACCGATACCGCATTGCGGCCAACCCTGCTCGACCGTCAACAGATGTTTTGTCTTTACTACAGACTGTATGATGGTGTCCATGTCCAACGGCCTAAGAGAACGTAGATTAATCACCTCGACTTCGATTCCCTTTCCGGCAAGTTCGTTGGCCGCCTCGAGAGCCTCCTCGACAGCTTTGGAATGTGCTACCAACGTCACATGATTGCCTACCCGTTCTATTTTAGCCTTGCCGATGGGTAAAACAAAGTCCTTGGACAAAGCCTCGTCAGACATAGGATACTGTACACCGTATAATATTTCGTTTTCGAGCACCACTACTGGATCGGGATCTCGAATGGCTGCTTTGAGCAAACCCTTGGCGTCTTCGCTGTTATAGGGTGATACTACTTTCAAGCCTGGACAATGACTATACCAGGCACCGAAACACTGCGAGTGTTGCGCCCCTACACCTGCGGCGGCACCGTTGGGACCACGGAACACGATTGGCACATTGACTCTACCCGCAGACATGTAAAACGTCTTGGCGGCGGAGTTGATGATGTGATCGATCGCTTGCATCGAGAAATTGAACGTCATAAATTCGCAGACTGGACGCAGACCGGCCTAAAAGATCGTTATGCAAACGAAGGACGAATGAAAGTGTGACAACGAATCCAGTAAACACCAACTAACCATAACTGTGTATCGATATTAAAATTACCTACTCAACTAATAATATGTGTTACCTTACACGTGACACGTAAATTTTGTTAAGTGAACATGTGTACGTAAATTTTCATACGAAAAAATATTAGATGCAAAGATCCAACTTGACCATGTGCGTGTTTCGCACAATGATCTTGACTTGTATATGTTGTATACGTTATTGTTGGTGTTTACTAGAAAGGCTTAACAAAGGTGCACTACACATACCATAGCTGCTCCAACCGCGATGCCAGTGAAACCAGCCTCGGTAATTGGCGTGTCGATGACACGGTTGTCCCCATACTTCTTCCAGAGACCCCGGGAAACCTTGTACGCGCCGTCGTAGAGTGCCACTTCCTCGCCGAGAAGAAACACCTTTTCGTCCCTCTCCATCTCCTCATCCAGGGCCGAGTTTAGAGCATCTCGTACAGTCATCTAACATTGTCACACAACATTTCATGAGTGAGTACCACACAGGCGAATGACCTTTCATGCCCTTCAAGTTTCCACTTCTCTGAACGATCATACGCGAGAGAAGTGTCAACGCGAGAAGAGCGAAGGGAGAGCAAGAGAGAACGGTCGATCAACGTGGAAACGTTAGCGGGTGCTGACATCGTCATCCCGTCCACAACGTGTCCAGAGAACCGATTCTTTTAGGTTAGATGTAACAGTTTAAAAGCAGAGTAAATCACCTGCTGCGCGGCTGCCCATCTTGACGTGGAGAAGGAGCGGCGGGCGACAGTCCTCACGGCGGTCTGAAAGCAAAAGAGCATCGTAAATCTGTCCGGAAACTCGAATCTCGTGCTCCACTCCGCGTGAGCGAGTCGCAACACGGTCCATTCTACTTGCTGCAGCAGCAGCCGCTTTCGCGTTCCTCCACGCTCGTGGTGTTTCGTTCGAACGAGATTGAGGCGGATGAGATGGAAGAGAATGCCGTAAATGTAGAATGGATCATTTCGATTGTGATAGTTTCTTCCGAGATAGCCGGAAGCCTTTTACCGTAAGCATGTTATCGTCGTCGACGACGTTGACGGGGGAGGAGATTTCTCGCGGTGAAGCTTCTTTTTCTCTTCTCTCTTTCTCTCTCTTGGACGACGACTTGAAAAGTCCTCCTGTATTGAAACGCGGGCTGCGTTAACGGGACCAAGGACACGTACCGTTCGGGACTGTTACGAAACGTGCGTCGATCCAAAACGGCGGCGGCGCCGCGACTGCACGTTCCAAGTTCGAACCCGAAAGCCGAAGCGGCACGTCCGTATAAATTGATCGACGACCCTGCGAAAACGAATAATAGGATGATTAGGCGATCGCGTGACGGATACGTAAGAGCCGCTCCACGTGCTAGACGCACGCTCTATCCACGTGTGTCTGAAAACGCAAAGTAATTTGTAAGACGGACTCGAGATTCAAATTTCTTCCTGCCTGCCTGACGATAAGTCCTTTCCTTTCGAGAGCAGCGAGTGCATTATGGTGCATCCATAAAGGAGACGACGTGGGTTCCTCGTGAGTGGGGGACAAAAGCTGGTACAATTTTTAGATTTTTTTTATTCACATTTTATTCTTCTTTTAAACATGAAAAAGGTATTCTGTTAAATCGTATATTATTGAAATAATAATTATGTTTCCAACAGGTCTCACAATCTATCGAAACAGCACAGATAATCGTTATAGACTCAAAAAGGTTTCACTCTTTTCAGTTCTTTATGAATTATAGCGTAAGCTGTTCCAAGTTCGAAAGAAATCTTTTCAAAAAGGATTCCTTTTGCATCCGAAAATGGGCTTATAAATATAAAAATACATTCTTGTATTTTTTTAGTATAATCCGCCTTTGGTTACTCCGTCATTGCGATTTTGCAATAACAATGCAATACGTTTCTCCTGCAATATCATTTTTCTTTCCTTTCCTTTTATTTCTTCGAGCAAAAAATTACCAACATTTCTTTTTGTATTATCTGTAGATTTTGATTTTTATCGATCGGGAACGGGTCATGTTAAAAAAATAGAGTAAGCTTTAGACGCTAGATGGCAGCAGCATATTGATTTCAGTTCACATCGGTTTTGTGATTTCACGTTCCTCATTTTTTTAGATAATTAAATCTGTAGAAACGTTTCGGAGAAGTGTCTTAAAAAAGTGTTCTTAATTGTTAAATTTCAGAATGTTAAATTTTATTTTATTGCACCAGTAATATCTTTCCCATCATGGTTTTATCGAATTACATTTAAGACACTGCCGCAACACCGGGATGCCGGATGCTGGATGATGATTCATGCAAGATGTGATGTCGCGCGAATAAAAATGCGAGATGAGGTTGGACGAGCACACGGACGAGCACGAATACGGAGGTACGCACGCTATATGACATGTTATACATTTTACTTTATTAATTGCAATTACATGTATGTGTTTGCATTTTCTTGCCCCACATGCAAATTACTTACATAAATGCTCCATAAAAGGAAAAAAAAAAAAAGAAAAGAACGTACCGACGTTTTCGCATATAGCCTCTCTCTCTGCGCGGCGTAATATGTATATATATATTTTTTATTTTCATATATATATATATATATATATATATATATATGTAATGTATATGCGTGAGTCCATAAGAAATACTTAGTCGCTACGGGACATTCATAATCTACATTGTCATGATCATGGTCGATGTCGCATTTAAGCACTGATCGATCAATTGTTTTTTTTTTATTTCTTTCTCTTTTTTCTTCTTTTTCTTCTTCTTCTTCTTCATGCGATGTGTAACACTAATCTAGATCACAGTCGTTTCCACTTTGCAGTCGAATAAAGAGATGCACGTGATACTCTGATGAGTGAAAGTGAATGAGAGAAAGGAAGAAAGAGAAAAGAGAGAGAGAGAGAGAGAAAGAGAGAAAGAAAACATATGTGAGTAAAAAAGAAAGAATGAGACAGGCGGTGATTATCATTCATTCGTTACTTCGATTAAGCAAGCGAGCGATTCCTGTTTTCCTTTCTCTCTTCGTTTTCTTCGCGGGCTTAGAAACTGGCGAGACAATGATACGAAGAATTCAAGTTGCGCGTCGCTTATTTACAATGAAATTCGTGCTCCTTTCAATCTTTTCTTCTCCTTCCTCTCTCTACGAGAAAGAATGGAACTAAAGAGGATCCGATGTCTATTGGAATACCCGGAGCGAAGAGAGGAAAGAAGAATGAAAGGTAAATCTTTTTTCTTTCTATATTTCCCATCTTGCGTCCCAATCATTCAAATCGAGATCGAATCCGTTTGCTCTTTATTTAAGGTTTCCCCCTTTTGGCCGTTTTTCTCTTACAATGACGATGCTACGATAAGAATATTGCGTGTTACATGCTTGTATGTAAGTTATGCCATTATTTACAGGAAATGCGTACATTCACACACCACGTTTACCTTCCGCACTAGATTTTACTATGTAGGCGACAAACGATGAGAGCGAGTGATTTCTGTTCTCTTTTCTTTTCTTTTCATCGTGAAAAACACATGACTGGATGACACCGATAAAATATGCCGATCAAATCGAGCCGATTATTGAGAAGGAAATAAAGTGTCGGGATATGTGTTGTTTTTTTTTTCTGTACCTTGTTTTGCTTTTTTTTTGTCGGAATTTTTATTAACGAGAGAACAATAGTTGAGTAAAAGTTAAATCGACTAGAACACTGGCTAGAGTAAAAAGACCATCTCTTCGGTTCAAGTAAAGTCACAGTTTCAACGCAAAACGGAGAGAATAGGTAGAAAAACGGAGGAAAAGGAAAAAGAGAAAATGAAAGAAAAGAGAGAAAGAGAAAGAGAGGGAAATATGACAAGAGAGGAAAATTGACAGAGAGAGAGAGAGAGAGAGAGAGAGAGAGAGAGAGAGAGAAAAGAACGAGAAGGAAAGAAAGGCAAAGAGACGAGTGGAGAGAGCTGGCGACAGAAGTGTTCGATCGTTCGATCGTAAAGAGTTGCTATTGACGGGAGGCAAACAGAGACGGACAGATCGAGATAAAATTGATAGATAAATAGAGACAGATAAATAGATAGATAGATAGACAGACAGACAGACAGACAGACAGATAGACAGACAAACAGACAGAAAAAGTGAGAGAGAGAGAGATCATTTCGTAATATCCTGTCCTAATCTAATTAGTCGTAGAGTATAGGAGAATTACCAATAGTAAGAATATAACCACGATAATCATAATAATTCTAACGTCGTTAGCATCGATAAGTATAGTAAGTATTTAATAATTTAGCTTTTTGTTTTACTTTTAATAACATTCCAAATTCCAAATCCCCGCGCTTCGTTTCCTTTTCTTTGCTTTCGTTTTGTTCCTCTTGCTTTTGCTTTTTTTGAACTTAAAACGAGGCTCGCTCGCGCCTGGCTTTTCGCTCTCGTAAAATCTCGTCACATTCACGACGGCAATTATCATATTACGGTGTGTGTAAGGCCGCGGTTACTTAATCGATATCAATATACATCATCGCGACGATAAATCGTGCACGCTTATATCACGCTTCGCTGATCGCTGTGATGCCTAGTGGCGAAACATTCAAGCAGCTGTAATAAACGCGTTTATCAGGTTTCTGAATTGTCCTTGCTTTCTCTTGTATTCTCTTATATTCTTTCTCCTCGATCATACGCATAAAACGTCGTACGCTTCAATACTATTGTGAATATATTGACAATCAAGTTTAAATTACTATTTTGATAAGATCAATTTGCAAGTCGAATAATTGTCGACATGCGCGACGTCAAAAAATATTCTGTCAAATTTGTTTAAATTAATTATATACATGTATAGTTAAATTAAATTTTATCATACTGTCGAAAATTATCTCGAGTTTTAATAATGTTTAATAATTAAATGTATATTAATATCGAAAGTCTGTTTTTACCTTACATTTCTTCCAATTTATGTCTGAACGAATTCATTCGAATTCGGCTTAATGACGACGAGGAAAAATTCCGAAGCATGATAAAGGCATTTTCATCAGGCATTTCATCACTGTTGCAACGTCGCCGCCGCGCGTCTCGATTTTTTAAAAATATACATTAATCAAACCGAGAATCGAGCGCAAAAATGTAGCTTTAATCCAACGCTGTACGCAAGGGCGTCCGCAGGATTTTTTTCAGGGGGGGGCATGACATAAAATGTCACTTCCACATTGATTATAATGTATAGTTTGAGATAATTACACCTTTTAGTATTATAGCTTTCTCACCGCGACAAGGTAGGTGTAAATCGAGAAAGATTTTGTTTTTTTTGTATTTTATATTTTTTAATTTTTTTTACATTTTATTTTTTAATTTTTTTTACATTTCATTTTTAATATATTTTTTAAATATTTTAATTTTTTTAATTTATATATATATTTTTTTAAGAAAACAGTTACAAATATATTTAATTTCAAATTTTTTTAAAGTAAAAATAAGCTTTTTAAAAGTTTAAAATAATAAATGTATTTAATTATTTTTAATTTTAATTAAAAAGAAAAACCAGTTTTCTTTCATCCTGGCCGAATTTGTCTATAATTTTGTTGACAAATCCTTCTTCGTCATTTGCAATTACTTGCCTATGAGTACTTAACATACATAGGCCAGTAAGTCTTGATTCAGACATAGTGGATCGGAGCCATGTTTTTACCCTCCGTAATGTGCTAAACGATCTTTCCACTGTTGCTGTAGTAACTGGCAATGATAAAGATCTCAGCAATTCACGTTGAATTGCAGGAACAAATTTGGCAGCTTTAAGCATGTCTTCTACGTTATTGATCTCAGTATCATTTACAATCTTATGCCATACTAAACCTTCATTAAGTAAATTACCACTCTTGTCGATCTCTAACAACAATTTCTCTCGTTCCTCATATGTCAAAGCTTTAAAATCAAATGGATATAACCGGAAAAGATTAAATATGCACTTATTTTCTTCAGAAAATCTAATTGTAAGAGAACTAATGAGTGAATCTATATATGGCAAAAACAGACTAAGTTTAAAATATTCTTCAGCATCATCTGTCGTATAATTCGCTCGTTTGCTCTGTTTCGAGACAATCCGAGGAATTGTAATATCTATTCCAATTGACTTACTGAAGTTTTCGCATTCTGTGTAAATATTGCCAAATTGATCCCGTTCATCTTGAAGGACAGATATTAGTCGCTTAATATGATTTTGACAATCCAACAAATTTATTTGCTTATTTTGCAGCAAAACAGAAATTGGTTCCAGTATTTCAGAGTATTTTGCCATAATGAAAACGCATATTAAAAATACAGGTTTAGTGACAGCACTATATAAATAAAAGGCTTTTTGTTTGCTATTTTTTGTCCCTTCTGAGATTTCATGTAATTGCTCTAATATTATTTTTAAGTGCCTTTTAAATAAGCCAATAGTTTTATGCTTTTCCGTCCAACGGGTTTCGCATAGCATAGGAATTGAAGGAAGAAGCTGCCTACGGATATTACTTTCTCTAAAGAAATTTATTGTTTCTTTTATAGTCCCAATAGTATTTCTAATTTCACTTAATTGGTTCAAATCATGAACAACCAAGTTTAGCCTATGTGACGAACAGTGAACAAAATGAATATTAGGATATTTTTTTTGAATAATACTTTTAACTCCATTTTCTTTTCCAGCCATTGTAGAGCATCCATCATATCCTTGTCCAATGCAGTATTCCATATTTAAATTAAGGATCTCGCACTTTTTTAAAATAGCTTCAGAAATAGACTGAGCATCAAATGTCTTAAGAACTACAAATCCAAGAAATTCTTCTCTGATAACTAATTTATCATTATTAAAATCAATAAATCTGACGCCTAATGAAAGCTGTTCCACTCCAGCAATATCGGTGGTCTCATCTGCAAGAATCGAGAAGCATTTGGAAGCATTAGCTTTTGAGACAATATCACTTGTTAATATCTCTTCACAAATGTTTATTATCTCATGCTCGGTTCTGACAGATATGTACTGTGCATTTCGTGGACCTTCTTCCAAATGTTGTTTTAATGTCGTATCACCGGCTTGTATACGAAATTTTAACAGATCCCTGAAATTTCCCTCATCCGATGTTTTTCCACGAAGAGGTAAGTCATGAGTACCACAGAACACTATTGTCCGAACAATTGATCCTAATATTTCCCGGTTCTTTACGATGATGTCGGCTCTGGATTGGGAAATTGCACTGGTAATGCTAGGCTTCTTTTTTTCTTTTATTGCAATCAAATTGGTTGCTTCCGCAACAGCCTGTTTGTGCCATTCGCACCGAGTATGATTTCGTGCGCTCTCATGAAAATTATTATATTTTCTAAATCCTCTTATTATAAAACCACCTTGCAGACCTCGATGAACCTTTTGTTTGAAAATTACACAAAATTTACAAAGAGCACCGTTAACAACCTCTGAGTATGCTAACCACGGATTATATGTCTCAAGCCATTCAAATCTGAAACTCCTTTTTTCACCGGTTTTATTAAAATTGTGATTCTTTTCTGGAACCCATATGTTTTCAAAAATTTGAAGTTTCTCTTCAAAAGATAAATTAGAATTGGGTCCGATGTATTGGCCAATATCGAACTTTTCTGGTATGGCTTTATGGACAACGCTAGATGAAATAGCGGATTCAACATCAGCACTACTTGATGGAACACAAGGAATGGATGAAATGGATGAAGTAGAGGAAGATAAGGCTAAAGATTGATTTTGGCACTCATTACTAGTATCTCTGTCTAATCTAGGTTTTTTAAAAAAATTTCTTATATCCATATTGAAAGATAAATAATAATTTTATTCAAATATTTATGTAGATTATTAACAATGTTCTGAAAAAATTTAATTTTTTTAAGCTCAATTATGAATAAGAAAAGAATATTTTAATATTTTCAAAAATATAAAATGTATTGTTTAGAAAATAAAGGTACATGAAAAATAAATCACAAACGGAAAATTTTTAATTCATAAATCAAAATAACTCAAAAACTACTTCAATCATTTCGCTCATTTAAGAAAAAGATTTTTTGTAGAATTCCGTTTGAAAATTTTGCCTCGCATACGGATAGGCGCTAAACAATTCTCTCAGATCTTGTTAGCGTTCCTATAGAGACTATAGAGAGAGCAGCGCTCGGAATTAGCTTCTCTGTTTAGCTAGATTTCTGATGTGACGCGCAGCAACGTCTACTGTCCCACTACCGCTACTGTCTCCCACTACCGCTACTGTCTCCCACTACCGCTCGAAACTCGTCGCCGCCGGTCGAGCCGCCATTCAATCCGGCATGTTATTATGACGGCAGTTGCTATTTTTCAGGGGGGTGCAAGTGCCCCTTCTTGCCCCCCCCTGTGGACGCCCATGGCTGTACGCGTTTTCCTTCTCTCGGGAAACGAACCACCGAAAACACACGTGTAACAATATACGGAGATTAAAAGAATCCGTATCCGGAATACGTAACAATTATCTCGTTCTTTAGTCAGCGAACTAACATGCATTTGTCAAATTCCGACGAGAGAGAGAGAGAGAGAGAGAGAGAGAGAGAGGGAAAGAGAGATAGAGAGAAAGACAGAGAAAGGATAGAGAGATTTAGAGAGAATAAGGGAGCTCGCTTTTCGTCGCCCTACTCTGTAAACGTGCGATGCATCAAAAAATATTTTGTCAAGTTCGAAAGTCGACGATGAAAAGCATAACATCGTCCCTAAGAATTTGCACTCGAAACAGGCTGTCGAAGCCATGTTCGCGTCTCTTTGAATGCGATCTCTTGCTTTTGCAATGTGAGCGCGTGACAGAACGATTCTTTAATCCGATTTCCATCAGATTTCCGCGCTCCGCTTTCACGCGAGCTCTCTCTCTTTTTTTTGTGTCGTAATATAAAAATTTTACTCTTTCCCGTTTCGCCACCGCTAAAGTATGTACAAACGAATGGTAAATCCCTCGCCTCGCGTTCGCGCAACTCCTAACATTTTGTAGTGTGTCTCTTCTCTTTCTTCTTGTACGTGTAATTTTACTGCCTTACTCGGCGAAGTAGGGTGAAAAATGTGTCCGTCGCTAACCAGGCAGTGAAAAATCGATATTCAACAAATAATTCCGCATAAACTATATTTAACGTAATCAAACGTAATTTCATATATGTATATTTTTCTAGTGAACCATATACAAATTGCTCTACCTAATCTGTGAAGAAAAAATTTGCACGTTTTCTTCCAGATGTAAGCTTCGATTGTAAATTACCTTTGTATTTTTATTAAATTGATTATATCATTTTACAATTCATCGCTCTAAAATTAATTTAAATGTAAATTTAAATGTAAATAGCGGTATGCTTCTTTGGACTTGAGGTAGACAGGGAAAGCTCGAAGAGCTCGATATGAATACGATTTTGTTACGATTGTGTCTCGCGCATTGATTTAAAAAAAAAAGCAGAAATGCATAAACTAACTTGATGGACAAAAAATGCTGCAACGCAAGATAGCAAGGATTTCTTCGGGGACGTACATTTTTCATCCTGCTTCGTTGTTATACTTTCGCGTTTGATGCACTTTCAAGAGTTTATATCAAGCTGAATAAAAATATCCATTGAGATATCGATACGAACGTTATATATCGTGAGGTTTTGAAAATATATATGCGTCTCGTAATCGAGAGACAAGGCTTCTTGCAATGTAAACCTACATAACACTTGTTTTTCACAGGACGTTAGTAGTATCGACGACGTATCGTTGACGACGAGAAGATGAACGAAAGCTGAAAAGAATATATTCCTTTCATATCGCGATTAGAACAAACGTGAAAGCATTTCAATTTCAATGCCGGATAACTCATTCTCGATTTTAAGAATCATTCTCAATAGCGACTCTCGACAGAGAAATATCTGTAGTAAACACGATTGAGACGTGCTCTCAAATCTGTGATCATTTCAGAAAGTTTCACATCAAAAGTTACTCTTAAGAATGAACAATCGTCAAGTGAATACACAACGTGTGTTAATTTGGTGCATATTGAGGAATTTTACTTTATCGCAGAATATTAATATTCCTCATACGATTTTTATAAAAGGTACTCTTCCCTCATAGTCCCGAATAATGTTAAAATGAATATTTTAACGCTATTCGTTGATAAACGAAGAATCCTCTAATTAATCTCTGAGAGCGACTCTCGCTAGTTCCTCATTTGCTCGCGTTTATTTTCTCCTCATAAATAAATAAAGAATCGCGATTCATATTACAGATTACCGCGAACGATGCGCTAGTAGTGATGTCGATATTGAATATAGATTCGCATAACGTAACTTAATTAAAGTAAAGTAGCTATAAATAAGTATTAAATAAGTAGCACAGATAAAAAAATAACGTGCTATTACGCTCACTGCTTCTGATGGTTCGCAGCGACCATTCAATCGCGATTATAATTAGCATGCTTGAACCTCTCTACGTGTATCTTTAATAATATTATAGTACCATCGGAAAGAAACCACGTAAGATAACAATATATTTAAGCTTAAATACTGAGATATCTTCTATTATTTATTGCCGTTTGGGAAACTATTATTGATTATGCAAATTATATGTTCAACTCATTGCGCATAACTTGATCTTGAACCGTGTTACGCATATTATGCATATATATATGTATGTATATGAATAATATCAATTAGCGATATATTGATTCTTGTACAAAGTGTCTTAGATCACAAAAAAATATTCAAAAGTATTCAAGATACGGATGAATACAGAACGCGAAAATTAGCAACAGTTGTTTCATCGATCAAGTTTCAGAAGTATAAATAACAAGGTTTTATTTTATAACTACGTTTACCTCAACTTTAGTGTTTCAAAAAAATTTTTGACTGAAGTTCAATTGCAACGAAATTTTCAATAGGAACGAAGTAAAAATTTTTTTCTTATAAAATAATTTCAATTCTATTTTCGTCGGAAAAGAAATATTTCTCGGTGGATCTTCCCCATCTTGCATATTTTATTTCGTATGATGAAACAACAACGTTTTATGATCCTTCTTCGGTTCTCTGTTTGATGAGAAATTTTTACGACGATACGAGAGATCTTCCGTTCGAATCTATCGGGCGAATGGTCGTCCAACAGATAACAGCGATCGTATCTAACAGTTGAAAAAGCATTGCCTCGTTGATCGCAAAATTAATTTGGTAAGCAACTTGGTCAGTCGCGGTTTCTCTCCCGTCTCGTTTTCCCTTTTCTGTTTCGGGACTTTCCGCATTTTCATTATCACGGTCCCTTATCCTACGCTCAAATAACGTTGCAATCGACCCGAGAATCTTTTCCAGCCTACGCGAAACACGTATACCCGTGCTCCTTTATCCTTCGACAACTAAAATCCGCAAGAAACAATTCGCGGTACAACACAGACTAGGTAGGAAAAATTTGCATTCTGTGCTTTAACGATTCAGCTAATATATATATATATATATATATATATATATATATATATATATATATATGTATATTAATAACGTTAGTCTGACGCATGCAGACCACGACAGAATGTATGAATACCTCATAATAACACGTCGCATATGCATGTACGTTTATATACATATACCTTTGTAATATGATTAGATATCTACGCATATTTATTTATACTCTGGTCTATATCATACGTGTTCTCGCGCGCACAGTCAGCCTTTCCGCGAATATATTTCGACTATATATTTTCGCTATTACCTGAGATCAAACATAAACGGTAATCGGTCAAGTAAAACGAGCCCACATAACGAGTTGACATACGTCTCATCGCGCATATTGTTAATACGTCTAATATATGTATTAGGTATTATCTCAAATCCGAAAGCTGTGACTAAATAAGTAGATATTAATTAATATTCTTTGATCGTGATTAATCGATAAGTAATTTTATCAGCTCCGCGCGTCGAACGTCGAACGGCGAACGGCCGGGCCGGAAGCCTCTCTGAAAGAGAAATCCGCGCAATAAAACCGAAACGACCTGCTAGACGACAAGAACCAACTGATCCGATCGATTGCATCGTTTAATCGTACCATTCGTTTATATGGACAAAACTCTAGATCATCGTACTGCCTATAAGGGTACTGTCTACGCCTTTAGAAGTCTTCCCGTTCGCATCCCCTTATTTAGACGAAGGAACGTACTAGTCGAATGTAAGGTTTACTGGCAGAGTGCTAGAAACAATAACTAGAACCAATTGCTGGCTGAGCCGAATTTTGTAGAAAGACCGCCGATGCCCTTGCCAAACATGCTACCGACTTTGCCAACAACGTTCGAGGTGACGTTGGTCAGATTGGCCAAGGAATTCACGTCTTCCGTCTCAACGATCGTCACTTTTGTCTTAGGTCTCTCCACCTCGTCATCATTCCCATTCTCCGAAAGCCCTCTGCAATGTGAAAAAAGAACAATTAACTTCTTCAATGATGGAGACACTTTTTCTGATAAAATATTTTTTTACACCTTACTACTACAGAAATCGCCTCATTTTTAATGGCAAAAATTAAATGAGAATTAAATTACTTTTCAGAGAAAAATAGATTTATAGCTGCGTACTCTGTAGAAAGGAATTGTATTTTTCAATAATCTCCAGTTGCACGAGAACTTTGCTGCGAATCTGATCCATACAGTTTCTCTGTCGTATACAACTATACAACTATTACTTACTCTTCGTTCTGAGCGCTCATAGTTAAGGCACAAGTTGCTTCTTCCGTCTTCATCCTCTTGTCTATAGTCTGATATGTCTTCGTGTTGAGTTTCTCCTCCATGACACCCTGGAGCTCAAAGTCCGAGTAGATCTTCTTCACGATATGAGCTAGGCAAGTACATTGATACAAATGCAGGCTATGATCGAGTCTCTCGGACAACCAGTTACATAGTATTTGTATCTGCGCCGTATACCATTGCTGCAAACGTAAATTAAAGTAATCGAATGATGAAACCTCTTTTCTCGTCAACGCGAGACACGGTGTTCTTGAAGGCGCACGAATCGCGTCTCTTTAGATAGACTGCAATTAGAATATTAGAATAAAAAATTTCGTCGACCAATTCTTACCTCAAAGAAAGTCAGAATCCACAATTCGTCGAGAACTTTGCTGCGAATCTGATCCATACAGTTTCTCATAAAATTTACATAAGCTTGTCCCATTTCCTTCCCGCTTCCTGATACCTTCTAAAAAACAAATTATAAAATGTTAAAAAATTCTAAAACATAATTCTCCAGGCATATATTCGTGCTCTCGTAATCTTGATTCTTTAATAAATGATGGATTGAACGAAACGTATGAATACCGTAAGACTGAGAATAGAGCCAATGAGAGAGCCCTCATCGTAACGAGACAGCTTAGAGAGTGTCGCTTCCAATACCGTTATGAGCTTGGTAATCATTCCATGATTCATTCCCGCTGACGTCTTTTCAATCATGTCATCGATCTTGGCGTGATATTGATGCTAGAAGTATTAATATGAATAACAACACATTTCTTAATTCTTCTCAACGCTTTCTATCATTCGATCATTACATTTAATGAATATAACTTTTATGTAGGTATACATATAAGCTGAAATCAGTACGATTCTCATGGATTTTACAATATTTACAATATTTACAATATTATACACCAAAGTGTCCTAAAATTACTGAATGTCCTTTCACACACACAGACAGACAGATTTTGCGATCGAAACACTCTGAACTTATTTATGCGAAACGGTGAAATGAGACTATAACAATTTTTAAATGGGAAGCAGTTAAAGTACATCTGTTAGTTTGCAAAAATTTACCCTGCTCAGATATACGGTATATCGTACAACACAATACAACAATAGTAAGGAAATTCGTTCATGAAATTTATGTTAATCATGTTAATTATGTCATGAATGAAAATGCAGTATATTACATCCGATGATTTTCCCGTAGATCAGCTACCAAACTTACCACGTCGACTCCATCGACAGTACAAAGCTTAAAACTCTGATTCTTGGCGTCCAAAATAACGTTCACCATAGCGCACATTTCCGACGGTATGATATAATCTGTGGAGATGAAGGTCACGCCTTTCTTAAGCCACTGCTGGAAGGCCGCGTCGGTCCTTTGAATACACGACTCCACCATGTCACACGCCATCAGTTTTAGTCTCTGCTCAAGATGCTGCCTGAACTCCTGATCAGGCCAGTGTAAACCACCGATGAACGATTGTAACGCATCCAACTTCCAGAAGAGATCCTCCGATGTAGCGCAACCGTTCCCCTTGATCTCCCATCGTTCCTTCTCGAAGCCCTTGTGGATCGATTGAGCGATCGACGTTTCCATAAGATCAACGTAACGCACTACCAACGGCGCGAACGTGTCGCGTAGATGCTGATGAAATCTCCCATTCTTCAAATTGTCTACATGCAAATTAAATTTCGCGATCTAGATCTAATCTCAAAGCGTGACCGCGTTGATACTTGAGATAAGAGAAGATAATTAAATTAAATTAAGTTGTCTGTCAACAAAATTTAATTATGTATGAGATTTAAATTAAACTCACCGTCGGTTCTGAGATAGTCATTCATTATCTGAAACAGTGGGAAACTGTCCCACGTGTCGGGCGGCTGCTCTGCGAGTACTTTATCCATGTCGACGGCGAATAGCGACCAGAAAATCTCGGCGTGCTCCACCATAAGATCGCTAAACCAGGCGAATGCCTGCGGTACAGTGTAGTAGGAGCGGATCGTGAAAATATTGGACATCGCACATATACGGTGGGCATGTTTCCTCTAGCTCGGGATGATGGGGACGTCACCCTGAGCACGGGGCCCTCGAGTACCCAGAAGACACTACTTCTACCTCATAATGTGCGTGACAACTGTTGTAAAATTCGTAATGCCAAGCGACAAGCGTTTGCTGCATCTAAAATCTCAATGTGTGATTGTTGATTCGAGCGAAACGTCGAGGGAGATATCGAATGTCGAGAAGACGTCTCTCATTTGCAAACGATGTCTGCGGAGAAGTGAAAGTGAAACTAAATTTAAACTAAACGCAGCAACGTGTGGCGTGCTAGGATAGACGCAGCAATGAATTATTCAATTCCTTTGCTAAATAAAAGTATTATTTTTGACGCGTATAATTTCTAATAATGGAATAGAAATATTGATCGAGATAAAATTGCTAACGAAAGATCACATTTTAATTTATAATTATGTGATAATTAAGAAATCTTTCCGCTCTCGAAAGAATATACGACTTATACTCTTATACGTCTGTTTCGTGTATGTGTGTACACACACACACACACACGAAAATAAATCTAGAAGAACGTTTCATCTTTGATGCGTCTATCCTATTTATTATTCTGTGACGTGTTTCATGATGTATATACATGGTGTGTATGCAAATTCGAAAACGTAACAATGTAAAAAAAAATCAAGTGTTGCTCTTGTGTTTCTGCAAGAAAGTGATGAACGTCTCTCAGTTGCAATAGGATATCTCACGACGCGACGTCCGTACGTCAACAATTATTCTACGTGAAAGCGACTTTCGTGATGATAATAGAAGCTCTCTATGCACGTATCTACGCGAGCCACGTATCTACGACGACGACGACGACGACAACGACGACGAAGAAGAAATGAGCGGCGGACGCGCGTTTGTCTTCTGAGGAGGTGGCGGCGGACCCTTACCAAGTCCGTGTTTCAATGCATGCTGACCCTCTCTCTCGAGAACCCCGAGAATCGACACTCAGTTCTAAAAACCCAACTAATACCTCCGAATAATGTTCCTCGTTTTGCTGGAGCAGGTCGACGCACAATTCGGCGAGATGTATGAGATCCTCCAGCTTTTTGCTGGAAGGAACACACACTTCGCCGCTCAGATCGTCCTCGATCTTCGCTTCGGCGGACAATTTCGTGTAATTTACGAGCGCCGCCGTTTCCAAGCAATTCTTTATCAGAGCTTTCACTTCCTCCTGCGGCACAGGCGTCACGCTGTCCTTCATGAGAACGCGTTCCAAAAGAGATAAAGTCGCTTTTAACGCGCCTTCCGGACGCCCAAATGGAAAACCGTACCTGTTGCGAGAAGAAACATAGTTTGTAACAATTTCGATCGGACAAAGTAAGTTTTGAGCAGTGATTTTTAAAAGAATATCAACTAGTTTATTTTTAAGAGACTCCGCTACAGCACCAGCTATTATCATGTACATACATATAATAGCATATATAACAATTTATTTCTTCGCACCAAGTAAAGACGTACATATATATATATATATATATATATATATATATATATATATATATATATATATATATATATATATATATATATATATATATATATATATATATATTTATATATATACATATATATATATATATATATATATACATATTATAAAAATTATTCAAATAAAAATCGTAAAGAAAAGGTAATTTTGAAAGGGAAAAAGTAAATTTTGTCAAGGGAAAAGTAACTTTAAAATATGTATCATAAAAAAGTAATTTGTACTTATTCTAATTGTAATTAAACGCGTAAATAATTCTAATTGTAATAATTATGTTTTTTACATTATTTACATTGTTGAAAGGAGATTAGAATTGCTCACCTAAAGTTGGTGATTTGACTCTCGAGAATCTGTCTGAGCCGTTCCTTAATCTCCTGAAATTTATCTTTCTCCTCATGGGTAATCGAGCCCACACCATCGGCAGATGTTGTGTTACCATAAACATGAGTGGCACAGAAAGCGAAACTAAAGTGTATCAATGTCGGATCTATCATAATTCCACGATCGATTCTATCCAACAGGTCATGAAGATAGCAGAGATGTCGAAAGCATCCGCGCACACCATATCTATATGTCATAAAACAGACGCTCAAGTTGATGTTGCAAACAAGAGAGAAAAAGGAAAGTAATCGTATTAATACTTTCCAATTTTATAATTCTTTCAATGTCTTATAAAACATACATAGAAACACCCTACTTGATTAAAACAGATAATAAACTAAATGAGCCAAAATATAATACTTGGCAAAGAAAAACAGATCAACTGGCTGAAAAGTTGATCGAAACGAACTGCATTTTACCTGGCACAATATTCATCCAGTACAAAAACTTGGCCAGGCGAGAACCAGCCGAGCGAGCAGTAAGGATCGTTGAGCCTGTAATCCAGGATCAAGTTCTGCAGGTACTTGAACAGAGCGTGATGATCGAACTTGCATGGATCTGCGCTGATGTAATCCTCCATGCCATGCTTCTTCGCACGGTCGGCGTCACCCTGAATCTTACTGATAGTTGAATTCTTGTCAGCCACCGAGACTGGCGGAGTGGGCTTGTGCGACTGACCAGTCGCCCGATACATAGCCATCACCCACAAATGACATTCGTTCTCGTCATCCGAGGCATACACTATGTTATCGCCTTCGCGCACAGCGTTGAAAAAATACCTGTCGAATACATGCAGTTTGCGATTACAAATTGTGCAGCTACAACACACAACTATCGCCTCAGTCAGCTGTCAAGGATCTTGCTCGATCACGTTGGCGTGAAAACTGGCGTGTAAAAATTAAATAAATCAAAACTAATTGAAAGCTAATAACTTTCCAAAATATTGGGTACTAATTAACTTTTTATCACAGAGTCAACTCGAAAATAACTTGAAATCAACTCAGATAGAAATCTATTTTTTTAAGCTTTCGAATAATATAGAACATGGCTAGTAGAGAGCTAGTGGTTTTGCAATAATAAAATACTAATGAATTGAATTAAATATCTACTACTAGAAGCAAAAATGGTCTTGATAAAAAATTGTATATCGGCAATTATATGTAACGTCTGAATGATTGCAACGAGGCAATCAATCGAGACTCAAATGAGTGTGTGTCTGTGTGTGCGACTACGAGCATGCTGCTGGAGGCAGGGATTAGGTATTTCTCGTTCTCTCTCTCGCTCTCTCTCTCTCTCTCTCTCTCTCTCTCTCTCTCTCTCTCTCTCTCTCTCTCTCTCTCTCTCTCTCTCTCTCTCTCTCTCTCTCTCTCTCTCTCGCGCTCTCTCTCTCTCTCTCTCTCTCTCTCTCTCTCTCTCTCTCTCTCTCTCTCTCTCTCTCTCTCTCTCTCTCTCTCTCTCTCTCTCTCTCTCCCCTTCTGTGAGGGAGGAAAATTTACCTTCCTCCCTCCAAATCCATGCCGACCATGAGATTAGCAGAAACGGCCTCGATATAGTCCACTGTATAGCCATCGAGCTGCATCATTTCCGACGGCTCGCTTTTCTTTTCTTTGTACGAGCACATCGCAAATGTGTACTGCGAGACCTGGACCAACACAAAGTACCGCTTCTTCCACTTTTTCCATACGGACTTGCCCATCGCGTAGAGATAGCCGCAGTGCTTCATATTGAGCGGCTTATCCATGCGGCAGGCGATCTTCATGCGTAGATCCTGATCGGCGCAATTCTTGGGCACGTTCATGCGATGCCACTCGGGCACTTTGCACGACAGCGGGGTGGGGCGGAGAATCACCTTGCCCAGCTCCTTGTCGTCGAGCGCAAGCATCGCCGGATTCTCGGTGTACAATCTGACTTTGACCACTGGCAGCGGGTGCATTGTCGTGAAGTCACCCTGAGTGTCCCACCTATAAATAGGACCCGTGGACGAGAATGACGCGGTCGGCTCTGACCTCCCGTTGGGGGATATATCACGATCGGCGAGCATTTCGCGCGACCGATCGCCGATTTCTCTTTCTTTACTCACATAGGCTTGGAGGCCTCGGCCTGATCGGTCTGCAGCTTCTCGCCGCCCTCCACCTCCATGGTGCAATAAACTATTCTATCGGGTGCTAGGCTTTTGAGGCCCTTGACCTCCATTACAACTACTTCCAGCTGGAAGGTCAGGCCGACGTCCATTTTCGTCAGCTGGGGATCAGAATCGGCGGAGTCGCCCTCCAGTTTAGCGAGGGAGCTCTGACAGCGGGAGCGGGAGCGCTCACCACGATGGTTGTAGCGCTTCAGCTTCTGCAGCCCGTATTTGCTGTCTATCGAACCCTTGGAGACCGGTAACGACTCCAGATTTGTCATTAGTAGGTTGATAGACGACTTGAGCTCCTCGATGTAGAGCGACTCCATCTCTTTCAGAAGGAACCTGGGCATGAGCTTGCGGTTCTAGGGATAGAGAAGGAACGGTCGGCGTTCAGGAACTGCACGAGCAGAAGCGATCGGTGGAATATATCTCACAGCGAGATAGATGGAACAAATACAACAAATAGAACGTATCCATATCCAAAATGAAACAGCATTAAAGTGTAAGTACAAGTATATAAGAATAAAAGCCGAAATGAAAGGTAGGACAAGCGACCGTCACAATACCTTCTCCATCTCGTTGACTTTCTGTACGCGACCGTCCAGCTCCCTCCTGATGGCGGCAGCCTGTTCATCGGCTGAGTCCAACAGGAGGGCGTTGAACAGAAGCTGGTGCTCGAACTTCTTGATGCCGAGTATCTGCTGAAACATGTCGTACAGCTGCTCCTTCGACAGTATCAGCTCCGAGTTCAAAGACTGCTGTTGCATCCTGGAAGGCCGTTTGGTGTCCTCGTCACCAGTACCTTTCAAAATGCAATCGAATTTGGCCAACCAGGACGTAAGCACAGTCTCTTTGCTCAGCCCGTCGATTTCCGGGAGGCTCCGAACACGCTTCTCAATGTTCTTCTTGAATACCTCGCGGAAGTCGAGCTGGGAGCATGCACCGCTCTGCACCATTTGTACCACTCGGTCCGACTTGAGGAACACGTCGTAATAATTCTGTATGGCATTGTGGAATGCCTCGTCGGCCATGATTTGCGTCTCGCCCTTCAAAAAGCTCTGCAATTCATACGAGGGTGTCGTCAATTTATTACAAGCGAAACAATTTATCCCACACTATTTTTTTCTTTCATCTTGTAATGTCCCTCTCGCCAAAGTGTGATATACATCATTTTAGAATTCCAAGAGGGTTATCATTTTCATCGACAATTCAACTAAACCAATTTGCTCAACAGAACTACGTGTCGACGGTCTCTCTTAGCTAACGTATATTATATTTCTGTTCTGAGGAAAGGCACCGTACTATTTTCTTTTGTTTGTCTCGTAATTAAAAGCTCGAAATAAAATAAAAATTTGTAAAAAATGTATGTATGTACAGGATGTTATATCGCAACATACAGATCATGACACCGGGTTGCCTATCTGTGTAGCACCAGCAGGGGCACGCAGGTATTGCGGTAACACCCTGTACACATTTACACACTAGAGACTGTTTGAGAGTCCTGTCAAAGATGTGATATCATACTTTTTATACTATCATTTTTAAAAGAAAGATAAGTTCTTTTATATACAATAAAACACGAAAATTGAACTCTTGAAAAATTGGCTATCAAAGTTGACATCTATTCAAAATTATAAAATATGTTAAAAATATGGTATTATGTTTCAATAAAAAGTTTAATAACTTATCAATATCTTTCAATATAGATATATGTATATACATATTTTTTTTTATTTATTTTTTTAAATTTAATATTTTTAAATACAAGTACGAAATTATTTAATAAAAATAAAAACCTTTGACATTCTCTTTGGGCAAGAATAAAACTTTCAAATTTCAAAAATTCAACCGAAGCTATAATTTAATTAATATAAACAAACAAGAAATATATAAATTATGAGTTCTTAAAAGTTAATTAATTAAACAAATTGCATTTATATTAGTTTTGATAAAGTGCAATATTTCTGTTATGAGAAATAGGGATATGTCTCTTTAGGATTAGGAGATCTACGTTAGTTTCGGTACCTTTCCTCTATGCGTAAAAAAATTTTATTATGAATTTAATTTCACGTAACATAAGAAAAAGAGCAAGAAAAATTAATGTAGATCTCACGCAGCGATACAAAACATAAAATACGATTGCGTTGGTATAGCGGGGACAGTCTATATTTACAGCGGCCAATAATTTAATGCGATCGTACAGCTTCGATATATCTAAGAGCGGCGAAGGTGAAGGTTACAGGTTAAACTATAAGACTCTGCATACGGCTTCGAGAAACGGCTATTCATCACGAAGGGTTTCTCTTATTTCGTAAAATTATAAATACATGTAACGAATATATATATAAATATATATATATTTTTTTTGTTTATTTATTTAAGCAATATTTTTGTTCAAGTTGAAATTAGTAATATAAATATAATATGACAAAATTCTATAATACTATTTTGCATTTTTTATTTTTGTATTTTTAATAAAAATGTAATTAACTTCTTTTTCTAATTCTAACGCATATAGGAAATCTCTCTCTAACGATTTACCTGAAAACGAGAACATATGGTCTCCAATTGTTGCTTCGTTACTTTCATCTGCCTTCGCGTCATGTCCATTGGCTGTTTGGCATTGAATGGATAAGCGATGCATCTAGATATGAAGACGTAAAGCTGAATCCGAGTTTTTCTTTGCTCTTCCTCCCTTTCTTGCTTATCCTGAGGAAGATGAGAAAATTTGTATCGGCAGAGCAAAAAGTGAGGCGTATTGTTAGAAAAATTGTCATCCCATTTCTTTTCTTTTCGCGTTTTCCTTTCCTTGGCTCAAGTAAAATGTAAAACTCACAACCATTTCAACATTTGCAAGTTAAGAATCCTATTATTTTTAGCATTTGATTTTTCACGGAGAGAAATATTCTCCGACACGAATATCATATCACTTATTTTACATCATGCAGAATTTTACTTTCGTTATAGATATTTTTTTGTAAGAATCTAAAAATAAAAATGCGACAAACAAAAAATGTCCTTAATGAGAAATGAAAGAATTTCAATGCATTGCAGGTGCACTCTCTTTTTCTTTCTCTCTCTCTCTCTCTCTCTCTTGCGTACCTGCAACTCCGCTTCCGTTTTCTCGCTGGCCACCGAGGGAGACGGACTAGTGGGCCGTTGAGCATAATTCGCAGCATCCTGGGCTGCACTCATCGACGGCGACAGGGAGTTTCTGGCGCTGCTGAGATTGGGCACATCCAGACCAGCCGCGGCGGTGTCCTGCGTTCCCACAACGGCGCGACTCCCAGACACGTGGGTACTCGCAGTGCTCGGCGGGCCCACATGGTTCGGGCCGCCTGGTGAGGCAGTATGGCCCGATGCGAGCGAACCAACGCTACCGGAACCTGGACCACTTGCCATACTTCCGGGATGACGGCGGGAACCGTGAGAACTGCCGCTCCCGGCACGGCCGCCGCCACCGCCACCGCCGCCGCCGCCGCCACCGCCGCTGCCATGGGGAATGCTGTGATCCTCCTCACTCTCCTCCTCGGATGAACTTGGATCTATCATCGTCTAAGAAGGGTCGCTTCAAGGGGATAAGTACGCGGTTCTCGACCCCTCCCCTTCACAAGAGGCCCAGCCGCTTCACGTGGTCACGGAGTCGTCGTGTTCTACTACTCTCGTAGCGTTGATCACACTCCTCTATACAACTGAAACATTATTTATTTTTATTATTTTTTAATATGATTATCTTTAATTAAAAGAGAGAAAGAGAGAGAGATTCTTACATCACTTTTAAATATTTTATGTAACTGAGAATAATCGAGGATAAAAATAATTTGTATTGTAAAGCATTGTAATGAGATATAATTAATGTAACTACCAACTTGTTCTGGAGCTAATCACGTTAAACTATATGACTGTGGTTTAATACATTTTATAGTAGGAAGTAAAACTGTAATTCCCTTTCTCTGACACAAAGCCGGATTACTTCGTTAAACGTACAGCGAGTTCAATTATCTTGATTAAGTTAGGAATTTCATATTAAGAGCAAGGCGAGTTATAGTCACCGTTGCTAAACTACGGTTGCGATTGTTACGTCCATTGTGTCTGACATAAGCGCGGGAGTTGCGTGTCAAATTTGCCTGCAGGTTCCTACGCGCAATTTCCATCTGATCTTTCGTGCGAAGGCGCGTATTTGATGCGGACTGCAGCTTGCATAATTACAGACCGTCGTATGTAAAAGCGAAGAAAACCGTTTATCTTAATTCTGTTGTGCTGCCACGCGCGAAACAGCAATTTGCAATCCGTCAGCGTCGGGTTTGCCATGCTTTGCGTCGTCGCGGAAACTTTGAAAGGACTCAAACGCGTCTTTGAAGCTCGTACTTAATTCCGTTTCTCCATTAAGATTCTCGAATCCATCAGAATCCACAAATAAACCTTTAGCGAACATCGCACTACGTTAAAACGAAATTCAAAGTTAATAAAAGCAACAATGAAAAAAAAATCAATCATTTATCCCAGAAATAGGGATTTAATTCTGATAATCCGTCACAAAGAGACAACTAAATTTATTGGTTTACAAGGTATACTTATAAAGGTGTGCGTGGCTTTGGCGCACGGTTCTACCTTAATTATAATTGATCGTTTGAAAAGTCTGCCGCTCTCTTAAAATCGCAATCGCATTGCTTGGGGCGGATTCAATCGACTCTTTTACCAGATTTTATAGTGATGAGAGTAAAAAGACTTGTCGGCGAGATATATATATATATATATAGATATATATATACATATATATATATATATATATATATATATATATATAAATTGATATGCAACTAGAATCTAATATTGTAAAAATTTTTCACGCTATTTAAAAATCTGAATGCTTGAAGATCAAAAAACTTGGATATATGACAAAGTCTAGAGCGAAAAATAGAGCTAGTGAACGGACATTGTTATTTATGTAAAATACAAATTATTATTGACAACATGGAACTATTATAGTTAAATTAAATATTTTAAAAACGTTGCTCAATTTTGCCATGTTTTTTTAATCTTCGTTCGCATTTAATTTAAAGCACTGCTTTTTATTATAGAAATGCATTCATTCAAAGTGCAGAATATCTGTCATCTGTCAAATATCTTTCCCTTGCAAACAAACTTACTGCGGAGAGAGAAGTGTCGAATGAATTTATTGACCTTTTCAATAGGATAAATATGTTCTCCCGTATTTCGTGACATCATAATATGCTCCGCGTGGAACGGTTCGTGGGCTACGGGTGGTAAAGCTTAATTGCATTTAATCTCTCCATACGCGCGATACAAGTCCATCGATAATTACACCGGCTCTTTGATGTGTGCCTGTAATAGTATACAGTCCTTCGCCCACACTCTCGCGTGCGCGCGATACACGTCGCCCTCGATTTAAACTGTCTTCCGTCAGGACTGCGAAAGTCTCGCTTTCAAACCGGTACCGGAAAAGAGCATCGATGTGTGAAAATATGCGTAATATCTTCGAATGCAGTGCATGCCTTGCAAATATAACGCGGCGACGAGAGACGTGCTCCACATAAAATCCACAAACTTCTATCAGGAGATCATCTACATCGAATCGATCGAAAAATATCCGAAATTGTTTTCCATAAATCTGGGAGAGACTTGCCTTTTATTATATTATAACGTATTACTAAAAGATCTTTATTACCCTTGCAGTTTCTCAATTTCCAATATTAAATTCCTCGATTGATAAGCTACGAATAAAGTCTCCGCTAAATTAATGTCCAAGTGCAATTAAATGAAATGGAATTAAAATTGTATTCTTCCATTCTTCCCTCCTCTAGGAAATACATTTCCTCGTGTTAAAAATTTATTTCAGTACATCTAGGACATGTTTCTATACATATATGGTTATAGATAATTATTTTCAAAATAAATTGATATTTTTCTAGTGTCAATCTTTTAAAATCCATAATAATATCTTATAATTCCATTTGACAAATTTAATTTTTTTATGACGTTTACCAAATAAATTTTCATTGATTTTCATTGATAAATAAAAATTTTCGCCTAGAACCACCGAATCAATAGAAAATCTTTAGTCGCCTGACGCTTCAATATCAATTTAATATCTTTGAAATGTCATTACGCATTGCGTCATTATATGTTGACGTCGGAGAATCTAATTTCGAACGAGATGTTTCGCGAGATGGATGGAAATGCCGCGGCGGATCCTTCTCAATGGCATAATGTTCTCAAGCAGGTTTAAATGAGCTGACACGTGCAGACACGTGCTACGAAAAATGGATGGCTTATTATCGTACAACCCCAGTTGCGCTAATGGAGAAACGTTCGTCGCTTACATCTAACGAAGAATTAATTTGATGAATATAATTGGTTGGTGAATTGCTTTATTCCACATGACTTGGCATAATTTTAAAATAATAAATTTCGTACTCGATTCTTTACTTTATTTATTTCGAGAATAAATTGATGAATAGAAAGTTAATCGTATACGTTCTGTGCGAAATTTATAGAAAGAACGTAATATAAAACGACATTGGTTATATTGCTGATTAATTAATGCGCCGCTACTAACAATTATCAATCCTTCTTGCCGCTAATTTGTCATTCTCCTTCTTCATCGTAATAATCTTTCTTAATATTAATTTCGTATGAATTTAATTTTAAACGCACATATTGCAGTATTCGCGCGGTAACAATTTATTCAGTATTATTTATATCACTTTGGGTCCACTTCTTTGCTTTTCTTTACCGGTTCCTCGTTGCCTCATATTTGACATGTATGTATTTTCACTACAATCTTCACAAACAGTTTTTACAGATTTTATATTATATAAAGAAATTTTATGCAACATTTTCAAATTATTTGCACACATTCGCAGTTTGAAACATTTAATTTTATTTGGTTTTCGTCGAGATGTACACAGTTAATTATGTTAGCGTATAAAGTTCTATTGCTCGGGAAGAAAATTCGGTTGGCGAGCTATGGTATAAGCTACGTGCCGTGACACTGAAGTACGCGCAGAAGCCGTTGATAAGGAACTTCCGGTTGGCGAAACCGAAGCAAAGATAACTATCCGCGAGGGCCAGAGGGAGAGAGTCAGAGGAAGAAAAAGAGAGAACGAGAATCCATGACCGAGCTCTGACCTGTGATCAGATTCAATCGCGCCACGGCCGAGGACAGAGAACAGAGACGCATATGCGTTTTCTTTCTGCTTTCTGGAATTTTTCCAGACGCGAGGCGAATCGATTTCCGCGTGCACGGTCGAGCGCTCTCGGCGCGAATGCAGAAAGCGAACTGGAACGGAAGAAAGACGTGCGTGGCCTGTCATAGTGCACACATATCGATTGTCGCCCTAGCTGCAACCGTCCTTCTCGCTTCCTCCTTCTCTCTCATTTCTCTTTCAAGCCGGCAAACTGATTTACTCGCGCGACATGTACGCAAGTACGCACGCGTATGCACGGTGCGGGCGCGGGCGGGGGCGGGGCGAGCGAATAGAATTGCTATAGGTCTGGAAAATCCAAGGAAATTGGGGAACATCGGGGGGAAAACTTGAGAACGTGCTAAGAGATTTCTGAATCTCTCAAGCGCGAGGACAATTAAATGGAAAATTTCTTAATCGACTACGTTGTACGAATTATATATAATTAAGAATTATGTAAGAATCTTGATTGCTTTTATAGATATTTCTTCATGTATTTATCTGTTTGTAAAAAAATTTTCTAAATAATTATTGATGCAAACTTTATGTAATAATATCTAGGAAACTTGCTGTTAGTCTTTATTTCTTCAGCCAAATAATAAGCACCCCTCGATTCTGAATTTTTACTCTTAATTACTTTTATAATGTAAATGATAATAAAAAATTTTAACCGTGGGAACAAAATCAATCCTATAATGTTAACACATCAGTGAGAAATGCGGAGATCTCCCATCAGTCGTCGCGAGAAAAAAGATATACGCGCAGAGCTAAGAGTTACAGTAAAATATTTTTACAACATATAATGAATAACGTAACGTGACATAATTAATGTCATCTGACTAATGGAATAGAACATAAATCATGATTTCTGGTTTAATTTTCAAATGAAATTTACCTGAGCCGGTACGTGATCGGCAGCTCTCTCTCTCTCTCTCTCTCTCTCTCTCTCTCTCTCTCTCTCTCTCTCTCTCTCTCTCTCTCTCTCTCTCTCGCATGATTGTTATATTGTAACAATATACACGCTCGCGTACAAAGGCACGTGTATACGGGCGTGTTAATGCCTAACCCAGAAATGCAAATGTTTCCACCGTTGTAACGCTGATATAGAGCTTGCGCGGGCGCGATTTCTGGGCCGGGAAAGTGAAATACCGCGGGTCCGAAATACGTAAAAGCGGATAGTCACGGTGGAGTACCGTGTGGCCGTTATCAGATACGCGCTTGGCGCACATTCGTATGCAGACACGATGAATATTTAGCGATACGAAGTAACACGTCTGGCGTAAAGGGATTTAGAATAACATAGATAACGGTTGAAATGATCCGGGAGCAACGACGACGTTACACTGCAGGGAATGTGCACTCTTTATGTTAAATACGCGAGTAAATGTGCTACGCGAACCAACAACCAGCATCGCGAATAATAATTGCGTAAGCAGCGAGTTCGATTGATACGTGTGAGTTGTCACGTGTAATTCTTGTAATGAAATCATGGGTAAATGTTGGGTAAATGTTGCACGCGACAACATAAATATAATAAAGCTGGATCATTAAATTTTTCTTATATGGAAAAATAAATAACAAGATTTAACCGCAGCCATGCAGCAACGACTGATTAAAATTAAAAGATGAATGGAACACGTAATTCTAAACCGTCACTTCGTAGAACGTTCAAATAATATATAATTTTATTACTTTCTTCATTTCTTCGTTGCGTAATTTATGGCCGTCTTTCTCATTGTACGAAGGCAAGTAACTGGTATTGTTTGTCAATCTATTCAGTTACATAAGCAGTTTATTATCGAAGATAATCCGTTCTGATTATAGCGTTTACGTTTCTCCGATATTAACTCCGATAGTAATCCAGTATTAGAAACCATTCGTGCAGAGATAATAGAAAAATCAAACATTAATTTTTTTTTTTTTATAAAATTCAATCATAAATTTTGAAAGAAAAAAAAGGAAATGTTTGGTTTATATTTCATTTCGTCTGTAATATCCGCAACATGCCAAAAGCACAAGAATATTTGTAGTAATATCACTTGACGCAAACTGAATCCTGGTTTGTACGTAGATGAATAACATTCGATAGTGCGAAAAATGAACGGTGTGACGTCGCGGGTTAGGTGAAAAGCGGTCGGAAGCGGATTATGTAACACGACGCCAAGTTTATCAAGTTAAGATACTAATCCCGCATGTACAACGGTATAGATACCGGTACGGGCGATTAACTTCGTGGATCGTGTAAACGCGACCCGCGGAGAAAAGTTTCGAAATAGCGACGCGGGGTGGTGAAGAAGAAGGAGATGGATCCGGGGCACGATTGCGCCGTAGTCGCGACGCGAAATTTCCGCCAAACTTATACACGAAGAGATCGATAACCGGTTACGTATATATACATGTGTGTTGCAGCGTTCGGTTTTGGTAACCGCAGTGGCGTGCCATCGTTGCACATTTTCCGAATTTAGATCGCAGCTGCTATTTGGGACTTGGCCTAGCGAATCTCTCTTCACACATCCAGAAATATTTACATGTACGAAAATTTATTTTCATTTGAAAGATATTTTGCTGCAAAAGGGATTTCCGGACTGCATCACGTACTGTCGATATTTAATTTAAACAGTATTAGCGATCACATATAAGGATTCGTAAGCGATAGTAGTTAACATCAGAGATTATAAAAGATCGATAAGCTGAGTCCAGTTTCATTCAATATTGCTCAATTTTGATAATTAGATAGACGTACATTCGCGATGCACAGTTTTTTTTGTATTCCATCAACTCTTTGTTAAATAGACGGCAATACAATCGAAAATACCGTCGCCGTGGTAACTTAAAACCGGTAACTGGAAAAAATACTTAAATAGGAACTTAAACAAATAGATTTTATTATTTTATTTTTGGAGAAGAGAAATTTTTTAAATAAATTTAATTATTATTTGTTTCGCAACTTTTAATGTTTAACATTAAATTTTGAATTCTAAAATAAATCGAAAAATTTTTACATCTTCAAATAAGATTTACGAATTCCAAAATTATTTCAGATAAGAAAATAATTCTGTAAATTATTAATCAAGAGCATTTGTGTTTTTTAGTTGTTATTATATATTTTAAAAAGTATTGAGAAAAAAGCAAATCTATAATAATGATTTAAATTTGACGATACAAAATATGAAATAGAAACTTTTATCTAGTTTTATCATAGTAATCAATTATGTTAACTTAGTGCTAAATATAACTCTTTCATTATCCAGTCACGTTTATAGGGATTTTTTAAAAACGTTCACTCTTTTCAGAAATTTTGTTACTGTCTCCGATCGCGGCGGCTCTTCGGCCGGTGATAGGAAATGCCGTGTCAATCGAATTTCCAGGCATATGCCAATGCTTTCAGCTCGACATTGATGCGCTCCTTTATCTGCGTTTATTAAATATGGCGCACATTGATCCACTTATTATCATAACGCACGTCACTTTCATCAATCCACGACAATTTTCGCAGACGACGAGTCTTGTCGCCTCTCCGCGCGTATTTTCGTATATTTTTATTTTATTGTATTGAAGAAATGCACATTAATTTTCTTTCCTGCAAAAATGATATTTGTAGGAAAAACGCCAAGGGAAGAATAGAAGAAAAAGTTAACTGCGAATTGTTTTGACCATACGAAAATACATGACAGGATGATTATTTCTCATCAAAATGGCATCGCACTTCTTCCTGCTTCTTTTTATATAACCGGATTTTTACATCGAACCCAAGACAAGGGGTAAGAGGGTTAAAGTTAGACCCGGCTGTAAAACCTATGATATTATTTTTATCGTTTACGAGGTCACGCTTTTTATCAAGATTAAACCAGTACGTCATCAGAGTACTACCTTTGTATCGAACCGTGCGAAAAAATAAATATATTGATT
Source organism: Tetramorium bicarinatum (assembly GCA_928718305.1). Lineage (NCBI taxonomy): Eukaryota > Metazoa > Arthropoda > Insecta > Hymenoptera > Formicidae > Tetramorium > Tetramorium bicarinatum. The sequence goes on along the minus strand of OV788319.1, from coordinate 6,627,999 downwards.
TTCACTACGGCCTATTTACCAGCACGTATTCCACGTTGCGTTACGTCAGAGCGCGTTTCATCAAATTTTAGAATGCACAAGTTCAGAAGCTATTACGTACATTTTCTCATATCATTTATATCAAAATTAAAAATTCCTACAATAGCGACGGTCCATCTCGCTTGTACAATAAATATACAATGTTATTTGTAAGTTATAAACATTTAGAAGTTAATTTTTTAACAAATTCAAGGTATTGTGCAATCATAATAGCAAAATGGTAATAGCTATGTAAACATTATACATACATATACATGTGTGTAAAATAATAATCATGTTTTATAATTTTTCCTATAATAGCTATGAAAATGTCGAGACATTTAATGAAGGCCGACAAATATGCAAAAAATAAATATATGATAATTTTAATAATTAATTTCAATAACATTTTTAGTCGGAATTAAAGTGCTCATATTAATTACTGTCAAAAGTTAATTAGTTGCTTCAGACAGTCTTTGCTAAGAAAAACATATTCATATTCCTTCATTAAAGAATTGGCGGCTGAACAACTTTCAAAGTATCTTATCTATCTGGCCGAATATTTCAGTTATAAACGGGATTCGAAATGAACGTTAATTGACTAAATAAATGTAATTTAAATTTTACTTCTGCTTGATAAATCTGCGCGACAGTGAATGCTAAAGAAAACACGACTTTAGAGATTTTCCTGTGCACTAAAACGCGACCGTGCTATATCTCCGACATGGTCGATAAGTCGTTTTGTGAACAGCTTGAATGGCGATGCCGTCGCTGATACACCATTCACAAAGTACTACACAGAAAAATCTCATTCCATTTTGAAGAGCGAACGTAGACTGATTTTAAAACAATACATATGCCCCACGCTTTATTTTTCTCCATACATACATATATATATATATATATATGTATGTATATGCGTCTTGGCGCAAGAAAAATCGTCTGTAATATGGTCGATGCAATTTTTCAATAGATGATAGATAAAAAATGTCGAAAAGTAGAAGGAGCGATTTGTCGTCCATACTTTATGAGACTTTGGTTTCATTTCGCCTCGTCCCGTCTAATGTAGATCTCTTCTACTTAGAAATAGCAACGAGACGATTGATAATACAATTTATATATATTACATGTATAATTTCACGATAACTCTCTATATCACATTTATACACAGGCGGCACTAGAATCCGTAAAGTTAGTTTGATTGTGCCTCATTTGCCGACTCTTTATTTAATCGTTTGAATTTAATTATTTATTGCACCTATCTAATTGAAATCTAATTAAAATTATATATTATATATTATATTTTAGAAAAGTAAAACTTAATGGAATACTTTCTACTTTTGTAAAAGAGAATCTTGATTTCTAGTCGTTTTAACATGGAGACATTTAATAGGACACATAATGGTTTGAAAATAATTAGTGTGCCAAAATAGAACCGATTTAAAAATAATCAACATCCTAATTCCGCAAGAAATATTTAACAAAAATGAAATTGAATATTCTGGAACGTTCTATACTCGCATTCAATATCGTGCAGGAGAAAAATCATCCAATAGAAATTGATGAGTAAAAATTGCTATTTCGTCAAAATTCGGTCAAAAAACGCTATTATTTCGAATTTTTGCACACTAGCTGGATCTCGTTAAAATTCTAAGCGCAATCGCAACTGGAATTTTCCGGTACTTTACTAGGTTTATTATCGTCGGCTTGCGAGAGATCACCATAGAATAGCTATAGAGAGGTTTTCTTCAATTCGTATAGAAAACGTATAATCTCGTCGTCCGATGGCTTTTGCGTCCATCGGATGCCGATATCCACCGCGACGTTTCCGTTCATCCTCGACATTCAAGCCGACGCGACGAGGCGCACACGTAAAAAATCGATAGCCGCCTCGATTTACTATGACACACCGCCGCTACGTGCGTCCTTCCACGCTCGTCGAAGCGGAATCCGACTTCCTCGTCCGGCTCGTCAGCAGAAATTGCCTCGTTGAAGCTTCGAGAAGACTAACGACTACCGTTAATCTGTTAAAATATCGTGATCCAGCTAGCAATCTAGCTAGTGAATAATCCAAATTCAAAATCACGCGCCAACTGGTCCTAATTAATTAGATTATTAATTTTAGTGAATCATTACCCCGTGGATTATCCTCAATTAGCATACAGAGATTAGTAGATTGTCGACCTAAAGACCATCATCGACTAATATGAACTAATTAGATCATCCATTCCTCGCCGCGCCGACTAGCACGGTTAGTTGTTGGATAATAAGAAAATAATGACTATTATTCATTTGTATAGATTAAGTTGCTAAAGGCTGTCATCATCATCATCATCATCATCATCATCATCATCATCATCATCATCACACGACGATGTTTCAACGAACGACACGGCACATCTCGGCACGTCGGTTATCTAAGAGCATTCTAGAGCCGCTCTAGAAACTGAATGCTCACGAAAAGGCGGACCGCACAGTGGTGCAAACTCCTGGTCGATCAAGAAGCTTATCGCTTCCGCGCGTACGAGTTTTCCTCGCAGCGTGTTATTGATCTAGCAGCGTCGAACGCGGCTTCGCGTCGAGGCAAGGCTCGTCGTTGCCCTAGGCACGTTCAATGGTAGCACGTTTCGTGGCCTGGGTGTGTCATTACGCTGCCCTATGGACTGTCAACGGGCTTTGGCTCTCCTGACGATTTCTAAGCTCACATTCTCAATCTCAGAGAGAGAGAGAGAGAGAGAGAGAGAGAGAGAGAAGAAGAAGAAGAAGAAGAAGAAGAAGAAGAAGAAGGAGAGAGAGACGTTTTACGTGTACTCGTAAAAGCGAGTATTTCTGTATGGACTAACCTCCTGTATCAACCGGTGCGTGGCCGCGATTCCCTGGTCTGCCGAAATGCCATCCCGCTGGGACGTTTGCAATTGGGAAAGAACGCGAACAGCACTGCGAGCGACGATGCCGCGGCGGCGATACGGTGCGTCGGTTTGACCGGTGGCGTGCCGTATCCACTTGGAAGGTAGACCGAGCGGCACTCGATGGCGAGACGAACGTCGGGATGAACGCGAAAAATCAGAAGAGAGGAGAATGCAAGGATCAAGAGAGAGAGGGGGGAGACAGAGAGAGAAGAGAGAGAGAGAGAGAGAGAGAGAGAGAGAAGAAAAAGCAAGATAGGAAAAACAAGAGAAAGAAAGAGAAAGAGAGAGGGAGAAAGAGTGAGGCCAGACGGCGCTCGAAGGAACGAGAAGAGGAATCGTCTGCGAGGGTGGAAGCGACGGACGGACAGACCCTTCGTGATCCGCAAGCTGGCGTGTTCAAACTGCGACCGCTCCGTCGACTGCCGTTTCGCCGTGGTAGGGAGAAGGGGTGGAAGAAGGGGATGATGTTGGTAAGGGGTGGGAAAGCTGGAGAGAAAGAGAGAAAGAGGCAAAGGTAGAGAGGTAGGCAAATGTCGACATTAACAAAGGCGAAAGAGAAGGAGAGAAAAAACAATGAGGAGGAGAAAAATGAACGAAGAAGAGGAGTAAAGAGGTGTTGAAGTCAGAGAGAGAAAGAGAGAAAGATTGTGCTAGAGAGAAGAGAAAGAAAATTAAGGGGAGCGAAAAAGAGATGTTGCAGTCAACAAAATAGAGGGAGAGAGAGAGAGAGAGAGAGAGAGTGAGGGAGAAAGGGTAAGAGAGCTGAAAAAACATCGAAGAGGGAGCCACGGTAATGATCAGCCGGCGCAGCCATGAAGAAGGGGCGAATCAAGAGGGGGGAGATCTACGGCGGTCAAATGGTGGTTGCAGAGGAGAAACGGTGTTTTATGTTATTAAGTTCGCAAAGAGCCTAGACTAAAAAGGCGCTATCAGCGATTAGATCAGTAACGGTGATGGTGGAACATTACGTGACGAACGTCCGTTTCGTGGAGAAAGGAAAAGAACAGAGGAACGAGAGAAGGAGAGTGGAAAAAGAAGAGATGATTACAGAGGAGAAATGTCCGTTTATTTCGGATGGAAAAATCGAGGAATGGCGATCCTTACACATAAGTTTCAAGCCTTTGAGAACATATGAAAAAATAAAATGAAAAAGAAATGCTTATGACGACGATCCTTTAATTTAAAAGACTCCAACCCTTAAATACAAATTAAAAGAAACAAAGAGAACGAATCTTCTTAGACGTTAAAAAAGCATTCCACAGATGTACAGGATACACACATGAAACGACATGGAGAATATACCCAAATAAGAGATAAACTAGAAGAAAAAATGTTTTTCTAACTAATACTTTGGTTACAATGAAGGAATGAACACAACGGCTTAAAGAAGCACGAAATGGATATGCAATGTATTCAGAATAAAAATCTCAGATACGATCGAGGTAAAAGATTATGGTTGATTACACAAAACAGAAATTCCAAGATTCCTTTAAAAAAAAGAAAAAAGCGTCAACGAAGGGTAATAAAGAATACGCGTAATGCGATATCGAAGAAAAACTCAAAGTAGAGGAAGATCTCGGAAGACGAAAAGATGCATGGAAGACGCAGGACGGAGTGGAAAGGAGTGAAAGACGACGAGATGAAGGGAAAACGGAAGGGGGTGGCTCTCGCTCGTCTTCCCCGCACCTCGAGAGGGTGCACGATGAGGGCAGATCGTTAGAGTGGGAGCGGGAGGGGATGAGCGAGGGGTACAAGGACGGGGTGCGTACGCCAAGTGGCACTGGGCCATCGATCGGCTGCGCGCGGTGGTAGTCGCCGCCGTTGCCGTCGCTATCACCGCCGCAGCCATCGCCATCGCCATCGCCGCCACCGCTGTCGTCGTCATCATCGTCATCATCGTTGTCGTTCTCGTAGCAGCTGAGCATTTTGCGCTGTTGCACGCGCAAATTCACAGGGTTGACTTCTCACTCGGACGCTCACTCACACTCAAGAAGAAAAACAAGATGCGGTTACGGAAAGCGCGTCAAAAGGGGCTAAAAGGGATGAAGCAAAAGGAAAGGAAACCGCGACAGAGTTAATAAAGGGAATCGTCGATTAATCGCTCTGGAATGTCCGTCTGCGAGTTTCCATTCGCTCGCGTTCTCGCTCTGTAAGCTACTCGAAAATGATAATAGATACAGTCCAGGCAGCTTTCTGAATCCAGACCCGTGTGACTGGTACTCTCTGCGGTTTTCTGGGTCAAGTGGGCCTAATGATGAGTCGCGAAGTCGCGTTAGCACACTTTCTACGTGTGTCATCTCGTACGATTGCTTAGCAACGTAGGACATTTAATTTTAAGCGAAGGTAGAAAAATAATAGTTTCTCTAAAATCATTCCCTTATAATACATATTATACAATAATTATAAGATATTTATAATTTTACAATGAGAAATTTAATTTTTAGCAAAGATAAAAGAATTATAATTTCCTATATGACTCAAGGTTTTTTAACTTTTCTAATTTTTAAAATGATGTATAAAAAAATTAAATTGCATCTGATGATAAATTTGATGAAAGAAATTTTTCGATAAATATGACTAAAGAAATTATCTGAAATAATTTTACTTATAATACTGTTTATAGATAGCTTTTTTAAATAGATATAAGATAATAGAAATAAAGTTAATAACATTAAGCTAAAAATTAAAGGAAATAATTGCTGTTACAAATTAATAGTCAGTACAAGTCTAAGGCATGGTTGTGCAACAATCAAATTTTGCAAAAATTAATTCTTGTATACTTAAATAATTATATAAATAATACTTGATTATGATGTTTAAAATTGACTTATTTTTATTGAGATCTTCTTCAATTGGTATCCTTGAACAAACGCACGTGGCTTCAATCAATTTATATCTGCAGTTATACATATATTACATATCAAATGTTTTATTAATGTATCAAACAAATAAATTTATTTAAAAAAAACCTGGTGTTAAGGCAACACGATAAATAGGAATAATATAATATGAGCGCAATTTTTTTAAAGAAATATGTGAGGCATCTAATGGCAACTACACATGTTGTATACAATGAAATTTTTCGATTTTAAAATTAAATTTAATTATTAATATTAAGACAATTAATTTGATATTAACGCAGAAAATAATTTTTCGAAATTCAAAAACTTATTTACTTATTTAGTTTATTTCAGATTAGTTTATTTAAATTATTGATGTAACTGTTACTAATCTATCTTATTTTCAAAATTTCTTTTAATTTAATTAATTTTTGTAATTAATGATAAAATGGGCTGAGGAAGTTTCATGAACTTTTGAAATGACTGAAAGTTTTATCAATTTAAATATATTTTTGTAATCAAACGATTTAAATTAGTAACTTTCATAGAATATGATAAATAAACAATTTACAACAAAAGTAAAATATACTAAATTAAATTATTATTCGGAACATATGTATATTAACCATTTTCTTCATAGTTCCGGTATGAAAATTCACAACCGAAAACTACAGGTAAATGGGTCAAACTGAGAAGAAAAGTTCTATACCATTTTGAAAAATTCGTATTAGTTATACATAGAGTAATTAATTAAAATGTGCTGAGCAAATCAGTGCAATAGGTCGGACTCAGGAAGCATGTAAAAATATTGTCAGCGTCACTTGCCGCTCGCCGCTCGCCACTCACTGCTCACTGCGTGACAATATTTTTCCGGCGCAGTGTCGTATATCGCGCCTCGCTCCACCTCTAATTATTACATACTAGAGCTCACCGTTAGAAGATACAAACAAATAAGTCATTTTACATTGCTACTGAGTCCCACATATTGCTTTCTACATGCTGATTCGCTCAGGCATATTAATTAATTACTCTATAACTAGTGCGAATTTTACAAAATGTTACAGGACTTTTCTTTTCATTGTCAGTTTGACCCACTCTACCTCTAGTTTCCGGGTGTGAATTTTCATACCGGACACCCTGTATACACACATATAAGTATATATACATGTACAAATTCTTCCTAATACTTGTTCATTTTTTATTAATTTAAATATTGCATGGAGGCGCCGAATAGTTTAGCGCTGTCTCTGATGATAAAATACAAGTAAAAAAAGATTCGAGCGTTAATTATTTATGCGCTCTATAAAAAGTTTAATCGCGTTTTCATCATCAGATTTTATTTCACTCTGTGTATATTGTTACTTTCGATTGATAGAATTTATCGAGATACAATTCAATGTGCTACTGGCTTATCTAACCGAGACAAATCGCGTCTATTCTTACCGCTTCGCGTGACGCGTTATCAAAGAAATACATGCTGCATCGATCGTCTTTTCCTTATCCATGTACGAGTGCATTGACGTTGCAAGAAACCTAGCATACATATTGATCTTGTGTGAAAAAACCGAAGGCCAGTTACTTATGTCCCAAGACCGATAAACATATTCATGATTGCTGGTTTTCATTACGCAGTATGTTTTGACAAATCTACTTGTTTAGACTTAGGATGGCTACAGAAACGTATCATGAAAAGTATTTAGGAAGAACAAAGTTATATTAATAATTTAGTAATCTATTATTAAAATGTCTCACATATTTAATTACTATATTTTAATTAAATACGTGAATGTTTTTAAGAAATAAACATTTGTGTAATTTTAAAAGTTATATTAATTATAAGTATCTTATTAATTTTATTAATTAAAATAAAATTAACTTTTTTCTTACATCTCTATTTTAATTTTTATATCTTCAAATTTTCTTTTCTTTAAGTAATAAGAATAGATCGCGGTAATTTATTTGCTATTGCTATTTATGACATAAACTGTTGCTTTTGTCAACAAGATAAGTCGGAATTTCTTTGGCGATGCGAGTTATACATACATACATACATATATATGTATGTATATATGTATATCTTGTGTATATGTATATATATATATATATATATATATATAAATATTCATTATCTAATAATGATCGATGAAAATAAGTATGACTCTGAAATTGAATCAATTTTCATTTTATCCATATACACAAAACGAAATAGTTACAATTGATTCTTTGTAACCATTTTGCAAAACACTACCAAACGTTAAGAGAAATCCTTCTGCGCGGCCGTGTTACTTGAGACAGTAGTTGAAAGTAGTTTTGAAAAAGTGAACAACAAGAACGATCGTTGGTGAATTTGTTAGTTCGTTTTTCAAGTAAAATCATTGACAACCAGATTTCGATCAACTAATAATTTCTAGCTTTGCCGATACTCAGTGACAGCAGCAAGGATTTCGTTTCGGCGACTGTGACCGCACAGGTCGATCGCAATTGCGATGTGGAAATTTGATTTTATTAATAGACCACGATCGATGATGTATAATTTTAATGCAATTACATCCCGCGCGCCGCCCCATGTCAGATTAAACGTAAATTTGAACAGCCGAGAAATATAACGACAATAGTAGTCACGAACGTTGATCAGACACGATCGGTGTCGTTTGGAACCACTTTGCCGTTGCAACGACGACGGTGCATATATCGTTAAATTTACTGCCACTTGCTAGACGATATTTAACGCAAAACTTTGGAATTTACGACCAACTTCTCGATAGATGAGACGAGTTTAGAGAAGGAGAGAGATAAATTTTGAAACGGACGCAATTACAGAGGACACGATATATATTTTTCAATTCACACAATAATGATATACAAGCAATAGATTCTGTAAAATAAATAGTTAAGGACATGATATTTAATATTTAAGTCTGTTCGACTTTTAAAATCTTACAGGATTTGAGTTTAGTTAAAGACAAGATATATAAAGATTCAGAAATACAGAAGAAGTTATATTATTTACTTAATGTTTATCTATCTATTCAATGATGACGATAATACTTTGGAAATCAGTCGTATATCAGTCAAATATAAAAAGTAATGAATCTTTCTTAATTTTTAATTAATTCTTTTGTTTAGTATCTATTTAGAAGTAAAATCTTTATCGTGAGATTTGTTGGATACACAAAACATTCAAATTTTTATCCTTGTCTTTTTGTGGATTATCTGGATAATGTAAAATTATATATATATATATATATATATAGAAAAAAATGTGTAAACTTTGTATATTTTTAAGTGTAATTTTACATTATCCAGATAATCCACAAAAAGACAAGGATAAAAATTTGAATGTTTTGTGTATCCAGCAAATCTCACGATAAAGATTTTGCTTCTAAATAGAAAATGTTTTCTATAAAGAAAAATAATATATATATATATATTTTTTTTTCTTTATAGAAAATATTTTTTAAATATACTAAATATTTGAAAATTTCTTTCTAGTATTCTTATGCCAAAGTTTTTATTTTAATTAATCTTTAAATTATTTTAATCGTCTTAGTAGTAAATTGGTAGAAAGTTGAAATATGTAAAAAATAATTTTTCCCAATTAAGGTCCAATTCAATACAAATAATATGATACAAAAAGATTTCATAAATATAATTAGAAGAGAAAAAGTATGGTGACAATTATTTTGTTTATTAATATAACTTTGTAAAAATGGATGCAAATATTTAATATGTTGTATTAAAATTCTTATAAATATTTTTGAAAATTCCAAGCAATCTAAAATTGTTTTCATTCTATTTTTAAAAAATCAATTTCAATTCAATTTCTCTAAAATTGAATAAAGATTTTAGTGGTTGTTTAAATAATTTGTTTATTGTTTATTTCTAAATTGTAATGAATTATAATCTACCTTTTTAAATTGTAATAATATTTGTAAAAAGAAATGTTTATATTTATTTTAGAGATAATATTATAATTATTCCTACAGCAAAATAAACCAGAGATGTTTGCTCTTTGATGTGTATTAGCTGACAAACGTCTAGTTTTTATACAATTATTCTTGATAAGCAAGAACCTAAATTTATCTCTTCACTTGCATTAAACTGTCACAATATTGCTTATAATAACGCGCACGCGCTCACATACTCGCTCATAATTATTCGAAGGACTTCAAAAGTTCAAGAAGTTGAGGGATAATGTAGTTGTTATTATCCGGATCTACATATAGTTTTACGATCAAATCAAAAAAAGAAGTATCCAACTTCTGCAGCTTTTCTAGTTGTGCCGATTCATCAGTAAATACATATTATTTTTCTCGAATTAGAGGAAAAGATAACATTTATTGATATTCAAAATTTCAAAGCTTACTCAAAATTATATTACATAATAAGCTTATATAGATTAAATTATGATATAACCATATTTAATTTAAAATTATTTATTAATTTTTATTTAAATGATTGAAAAAATATATATTCGTTTTGGTTACTTCTTTACAAATTTTTAGTATTTGTCGAACTAATTTTATTTCTGCTGATATTTTATACTTTATGTTTTCCACGCTACTTGTAATTTTTTTCACATGTCCTCTTTGTTTGTAGAAACCATAAATTTTAATAAATGAAGTAATAATAATACAATACAATCGATTCAAGCAGGGCAATTGGAAATAATTCAATGTTTTCTCAATAATTTAAATTTAATATGAATTATATGAATAATATAAAAAGAATATAAAAACAATTACAGTTCATATACAATAAAAATAGCGCGAATTATTTTAATAAGTTATCTGTGCTGACAACAGAATGGAACACTTACTTATTGTTAGCTTTAAAATCAGAATAAAGTATGAAAAATCTATCGTCCGAAAACAATTACAATAGGCGATAGAGTATATATGGGACAAGCCTTCTCGTAAATCTTCAGTCTTCGGAGTGGCGTTAAGTCAGACAATCTATCTAGAAAATTAGTAAATTGAGTGCTATTTATTTCTTAATCTCTGTACATTAATTACAAATATATTATAAATATGGACATTGAAACACCCAGAACTTCAATACAAAGCTTTTACGCCGGACAGTCAATATTTATTACTGGTATATTTTTAACATACATGCACGTATATTATACATATATACTATAAAGTAAAATATTATTTTTCAGATAATTGAGAACTCTTATTCAATGTTTAAAGATATTATTAACATGTCTTTAAAGCTAGAATTTATCTATCTATTATTTGCTCTTTCTTAAAATAATCAAAGAATATCCTGAAATCAAATGAGATATCGATAGAGAATATTAATTGTGTTAAATATTCTTTGAATTTCCAAAGAACAGTTTTGTGCTATCTGGTTCATATATACAGAATAAGGTAAAAGTCATGAACGAGTTTTTTAAGTTTTTAAAGTTCTATAATTTTTGGTTTTTCTTACTTTTTATCTATTTTCTGGAAGTCTTAAATCATATGATCTTAGAGACCATGAAATCATTGAATTTTTGAATATCCAAGATTAATGTTAATTTATTAATATTTATATAATGAAATTGAATGTATTTGACACGTTAATTGACCGTGTAGCGTAACACAATTAAATCTCACAAAATTTTTCATTAGTCTGTAAAAAAATAAAATTTAAAAAGTAATAAAAAAGAAAATCATACATTTTTAAAACACCGTCGTGACTTCTATCTTACTCAAAGACTACCTTATATGTACATCCATTTATATGTATGTATACGCATGTTACACGCACGTATATGTATATGTATATGTATATTACTTCGTTACGCAGGGGGAACCGGTTTTCTCGGAAGTGTCTTAACTGAGAAACTGTTGCGAAGTTGTCTTGATATTTCAATGATATATTTGTTGATACGTTCGAAAGAAGACAAATGTCTCCAAAGTCGACTGGATGAAATATTTGAGAAACCTGTGAGTATATAAAAAGCAATATCAAAATATATATCTATAAATCATCATTATTTAAATCTGTAATCTATAGGTTTATCATCGAATAAAAAAAGAAGTACCTAATTTCCGCAAGAAAATCGTGCCGATCACAGGTGACCTCGATATCGAAGATTTCGGTCTATCAGAAAATAACAAAAACTTACTGATAAATGAGGTAATTAATTCAGATTCGTTAAATCACATTCTCCATCATTTTACAGTTTAGTACTAAAACAACAATTCTTCGTTATTCTAAACAAGCATACATTTAACAATAAATAAATTTTGTACCTTTCTTCTACTTGTCTTCCACCTGAAGTATTGCTTTATCAACGTACGAACGTATCAACAAATATATCAATGAAATATCATCAAGGCAACTTTGTAACAGTTTCTCAGTTAAGATATTTCCGAGAAAATCGGTTCCCCCTGCGTAATGAAATGTAAAAATATGTTTATTTATTATAGGTGTCTATAATTTTTCACGTGGCAGCTAATGTACGGTTCAATGAGAAAATTAAAATTTCTACAAATGTAAACATTAATTCTGTTGCTACCATCTTGAAACTCGCAAAGCAGATGCCAAATTTGAAAGTAACTCTTTTATTGGACAATATTCCAGTAATAATAATTAACAAGACTAATTCACATTGTGCAAATGTAAGTTATATTTAACGTTTCGCTTCCAGGCATTTATTCACGTATCAACAATATACGCAAACTGCTTTGTAGAGCATATCGAAGAACGATTCTATTCGTTTCCCATTAATTACGAAGATCTTATCGTATTTACACGTAATTTATCTGAAAACGTAATCAAGGAAAAATTATCAAAGTAATTGTTTGGTCACAATATAATAAAATAATTCAGTATATGTGTATATTAATATAAAAAGATAAACTATTATTTGAATAGAATTACATCACGATGGCCAAATATATATACATTCACGAAAGCGATTGCAGAAGGGCTTCTCAGAAACGAAAGCGGAGATTTGCCAGTTGGAATATTTCGACCTGCAATAGGTAACGCAATAATTATTTGTGACAACTAGCAGACTTTTTAAACCAAGAGTAGTCGCCCGGGGTGATGACAGGACAGCACACACCCCAGCCATCTTTGTCATATTGTATAGTTATTCGAACGAATTACTTTATCGAGCACACTTTTTGCATCTACCTTTCAATGTATGTTTTTCGAATTTACATATACTTATAACCCGCAAATATCATTTAAAGAGATTACTTCTGGTAACGACCAATACTTGTTGAGAGTTTCCGTGGTGGGATAATGTGATTATCCCACGTGACCGTTAAAACTTTTTCAAAGAAATTAAATAAAATGGTAAATTTCATCATGTTTGTAATTATAAGAAATACCTAAAGTGTTTGAAAAGAATGAGTCAGATTTTAGTCGCTTGAATTTAAACTTGCGTTGATATTATTATTAAAAGAAATAATAAAAATCCCCCGTTTAGTTTTATCTTGCGCCAGTGAACCACTTGTCGGATGGCTCGACAATATGTATGGGCCAATAGGTCTCATGGCGACTTCACTACTTGGTATAACAAGATTTCAGCGTTGTAATGCCGATCTCAAAGCAAATATAGTGCCCGTTGACTTCACGGTAAATGCTTTAATCGCTTGTGCATGGGATGTTTTTAACCAAAGCAGGTACGATCAGGTATTTGGCCATACTTCCCCAACTACTCCGTAATAACTAAACTTACATGAAATATTATTTCTATTAATTTGAATACTCATCAGACAATATGGCATCAATTTTATAAATTCTCAGCGAATTATTCAGATATTGTTTAATTTCTGTCAGTACAATTATTATAAATTTATATTATATACGCTTTAATGCTCGCAATTGCATGCAGCGAATGATTCGTAAGAGGCGTAAGAGGCAAAAGAAATAATATTCAATATTAGCATTCATCAGTAATCTGCTATTATCATTAATCCATTAATATTAAAATGACGATAACTAACGTCAGCGTGCTATCTGACAGTGTAATTTATAATGGGTATGTTTTCAAAAAGCATGGAATATACTCGAGCGACTATGTGTACTTAAATATGTTAGCTACTTATTACCATAAGCACACGTTCGAGTGAACATATGTATGAATATACATATATGATTATATACATGTATTACATCTATAGCTATGATTTTACATTAATAATTATCAACGATTCTGATAAATGAAAAAGTACAACAACTTGAAACGGTGTCATCTTCCAGAAGAGGCAGAGATATGTTAATTTATAATTTCGTGTCACCAGTCGATGGACCTACTTGGCGGGAATACAATTATGCACTTTTGGATACAAATAAGACGTACCCCTTGCATAATGCTATATATTTTCCCTTACTGATTTATATCCGACATAAAATATTATATAGAATGTGCGTTTGGCTCTTTCATTTCCTTCCGGCCTTATTTATGGATGCAGCAAATATATGTAGAAATCATAAACCAAGGTATCACGCAAATTTATTTAATTTAAATCTCTTTATTACTTGATGCATATAGTTTATATTCAAACTAAATAAAATTACATCATATTTTATAATATGAAAAGAATAATTATAATAACTTTATATATGCATTTCAGAATGTGGAAGTTATACAAGAAGATCGACAAATTTTGCAATGCAATCCAACCTTTTTGTAATAAAGAATGGAGTTTCTCCACTGACAATGTTCAAGCGATGTGGAGTCATCTCGATGACAAAGATCAACAGTTATTTAATTTTAATATGATGAAATTTGATTGGACAAAATATTTAATTGATCATTATATGGGTTTGCGCCTCTACTTACTAAATGAAGATAACAGTACTTTAGAGATCAGTCGTATCAAATATAAGAGGTAACAAATCTTTCTCAATTTCCGATCCTTTTTTTTTTTTGTTTAATCTCTATTCAGAGACAAAATTTTTCATTTCAGATTTTTTTGGATACATCAAACGATCAAAATAATATTTCTCTTTGCTATGTTTTGGATCTTCTTTATCATATTTAAGAAAATATGTGGAAAATAACTTTTGTATAGGAATGTAATATTTATTATTCAATCGTTTCTTTATCTTATGATATATTCAGCAAAGTTTTTTTACGGGTTAGACGCATAAATTAATCGGATGCCTTTACATTGAATCAATTGCACCATTGTTTCAAATTAAACTATTTTCTCACCATTAGTTGAGATTTCGAATTGCTAAACTTTAACTGCTAAACATTTAAGAAACGCTTCATATCTTGATATGGTAGACAATATACTCTCACATAAGCGTACTGAATAACAAAAAAAAAAGTCGTTAAAAAGATAACATATCAGTCACCATATTCTTTTCGTATCTCATTAAAAAAAAAATGCTACCGAAGCCTCATATGTGATTTATTGTAAGATACTGTATATGTTAAAGGGATTTCAAAATAGTAATAGTTTGGTCTTAGGAATTGTAAATAAAGATTATGGGAAAACTGCAAAGTTGTAAGGTTTCTTTCGAGGGTAAATGAGTTCATGGGAAAGATAAGTTGCGCAGCGATTAATGTAAGTGAAGTATTTACACTGCGTGGCTGCGTATAACCGTGGCTACGTACACCTTTATAATCTGTGTATACCAGCATTTTATTAATAATTCAGGGTCATAGGGAAAATCGCTCAGGAAAACCGCCGCTTCATCTTAGCGAGTGGCACGTTCGAGGTTACATGGTGCGAGATATTTCGAAACATCTATCGCACAAGATTTTCCACCGCCGCGCCGCGTCGTAAGTAAGACACTCGCCAATTTGACTATTTCGGCGAATAATTTTCTAATAGGACGCAGTCCTTTAGTTGCCGGCCGAACGACAGAATTGATCGATTCGATCTGGAAAGATATTAAAGGAGCGTGATAAACATTAAATTAAATAAATACTAAAATGGACCAACTAGGGATGCGCGATTTTGAAAAAAAAAAACCGATAAAGTAAAAAGTATTGATAAAAATGAAAAAAATTAATACTTAAAATTAAGTATATCGATTATTGTAAGAAAAAAATTGAAGAATCGCGATATCGATTTTATTACTTTTTCAATAGTTAAATACTTTTATATTATTTTAATTACTTTTTTAACATTTTTTAATAATAACATCTTTATAAAATTTGAAAGTGAATCAACTTTTTACCATAAAATTTATTTTATTGATCATTACCTAATAAACAATTTATAATGTTCTAGAACATTTTTAAAATTTTTGTTTGCAAGCTTATAGGTAGCTGATAGATAATGGACGAGTCTTTCGATAGACTTCACAAAAGAAAATCGAATATCGATATATCAGATCTTCAAAACATCGGCAGTTAATAATTGATTAATCGACAAATAATATCGGACGTTTCGAGTACGTGGTCAACCGCGCACATCCCTATTAGGATCAACTATGTAAAGTTCGATATGCCGTACATACCGTCACTGTACTGACGCTCGCGATACTGCCCAGTTAGTTTACATACAGAAAATTAATTTTACGCGTAACTTGGGAAATAGTTTTGAGTGGACCTGATCGCTCGCCGCCCTTGATAAATGTTCTACTCTGTTGCTTAATTACTATTTTAAAATTTCACCAAATTTCCTCAAATTACACCCATTCGTCTCTCGATCTTTCCGTTTCCGTTGTTTTGTTAAAAACAACTCGCATGCGATCGTCGATTTTGTCACGTCGACCAGTTTTTACGAGACAATAAAGTAGAGTTTAATCGTCTTTAATTTGTCTCCTCTCGGAGGAAAGGAAATCTTTCTTATGTTTCATTCTTTCTCATCCGCTTCAATGTAATGTCTTACGATATTGTACGAAACTATTGATCAGCCTCTCTTTATATAGATTTCTTTGGCTGCCACGTTAATCACTTAGCTTATAAAGAAACACAAGTTTGTTAAACTTTGAACATGTAGTTTGAACGGTTTAAAACAAGTTTTTTTTTGGTCGTCAAGTGCTCTTACGCGCACATTAAAGAGATGAAACACAACCTTATATTTAATAATATTTCCTTATTAACGTAACGTAACCGTTAGCCTTTTAATGCCCCCGTGACTTTGACCGTAATCCCGTAATTAATTTAAACGGTAAATAACTTAAAGTGCAGTACGAGTATCTTGAGTAACGGTAATTTGTAAATGTTAATAGAATTGACATGGAATTTTTCTGTCGCTTGACATATCGCGGGAAAAGGATTGCACAATACCCGAGGAATTAACGATAACTATATACAATTATAGGAACTTTGCCAAAGACAATTTTATCGGTTGATTTAATCAATCAAGTTAATCGGGGGATATCTAACCAAAGTCGTTTCAAGACTCGTCAAAAGCGTCAGCATTACACCGCTGATGACTGCTGACACGGGTCGCTTTAATCTTTGGGGAACATACCTATTTTTTCAATCAAGAAGAACACATAGGATCAATTTGACCCTATCCACATTTTAAGATGCTCTCATTTAAAATTCGCTTGTTCGATTGTCTTGAAAAAAATTTTTGGTAATATTTCAAATATTTTGAAATATACCTACATAAGTTTATATGTGTTGTTAACATTATAATTATTGTAAGAAAATGTTGCAAAAATAACAATTTTGCAAAAGACGTTTTAAATAAAAAATCATATTTTTTTTTCGTTTTCAATATTTTTGGCTAAAAATTTAGGGTTTAAAATTATTTTTGATTTGAAAGTTAACTACAGGGTTAAATGATGATCGAAGAAACATCGAATCGATGTCGAATTGTTGCCTTTTTGACTCAAAAAAATATCGAATCGATATCGATTCGACATCGATTTAACCAACCATTTCTCACTGGGTACAGAGTCAATATGACCCTGTGTGTTTCCCAAGGATTAAAGAGGCATATACCTTTAAAGCTGCGCGAAGTGAG
This sequence comes from Tetramorium bicarinatum, assembly GCA_928718305.1. Classification (NCBI taxonomy): domain Eukaryota; kingdom Metazoa; phylum Arthropoda; class Insecta; order Hymenoptera; family Formicidae; genus Tetramorium; species Tetramorium bicarinatum. The sequence goes on along the minus strand of OV788319.1, from coordinate 6,610,344 downwards.
AATTGCATTTCAAGCACGTAACGCCAATACATTTGTTATGCGGCCTAATACCGTTGAATGGCGTTATACAAGCTTCCGTCGGATATATGCTGATATAGTCGCGAGATAATAGAAGATAGGCACGCAGAACGATCTGGCGCTCGCGCGCCAACAACGTAACGCTATAACGGGATTTTTTAGTAAATTCCAAGACTCGCGTGAAAAATTTTTAAAACTCTCTTTCTCTCTCTCTCTCTCTCTCCAATTTTCGTTATTTTTAGCGCGGATAATAACTGTTTCATCACATTTTAATCTAACTAACTTCCGCCCATTTAGTTTACGTCCTATTTGAAACCTAGATCATACAGATTGAACATGTGTTAACGTAGACAAACATCTTGAATACATACATTTGTAATTTGAATGAAAACAATATAAATATATTTATAGATAAGGGAAATGTCAACGGATAAATTGAAGGCACGGAAATTGTACACGTCGCGCCATCTAACGTCAAAGTCGGATAAAACTGAAGACAGCGCTGCATCGTAGGTTTGATGTAACGCGAGAGCGAGCAACACGTGTGTCATCTAACGATAATGGAGGGAACGGGAAGGTGCGCCGCGGGTAACGGAAGTGTGTATCTCTCCCCTTCCGGGAAGTGCGGGGTCCGGGCCGCCGCGCCGCCGCCGCCGCCGCCGACGACGACGACGGAGACAACCTGCTCCCGCGGTGCGTGTGTGATGTGACGCGCAAAGGGCTTTGGAGACGAGTCCGTCTTCTTGGAAGCGGAGCGCAACGGACTCGCCGCGAGAGTCCAGGGTCGGTCGCGATCCCCCTACCCTATGTCCCGGGCGTGAGGGAGCGAACGACCGCGAGTGGGGCCCAGCGCGCAGTATTGGCAGTATGGAAGTACGCTGTCATACGGCGGTACGTAGCGGTGCTCCGATCCGCGGTGGAGTCCACGAGGGAGCGACGACGGCCGTCAGGTCGTCCGCCGCACGGCGTACACGATGATATAATCCTTGATCCTGGTGATCCTGCCAAGTGTCGCGGAGAGAAGAGAGAAACAAGAGAAACAAAAGAAGAGAGAAAAGAGTGATCAGAGCAAGCCGTCGTCATGTTCCACTACCTGCATCTCAGGAGTCGTTTTCTGCAGACCCTCATCCTCGCGTTGATCGGCCTGACCTTTTACGCCTATTACCGTACCACCGTGTATGATGTTCACCAGTACAGCTTGCCACGAAACGCCAGTGAGCATCTACGCGTCTTTCCTTTACACTTCCTTACAACGTATCTTTTTAATTAAATCAATACAAACCGTCATGGTGAACAATTGATAAATAGGAAATGTATGTGCCGCGACACGCGAGTGATAGATCTTTGTGTCTAATAATTTCACGCGTCACGTTACGTACACTTTTCACTTTACGAAACTCGTCGCTCACACACATTATGGATTTAAAGCATAGTCTAAAGCTAAAGCTAGAATCACCGAATTAAACTGCGAATCAATTTAAATAATACTAATCGATACTATAGCGATATCTTTAAACATCTCCTTTCGTTACCGTGTAACGAAAGATATGTGTTAAAGTTTTAATAGTATGAAATTTTGATGAAAAAGAAAGAAGCGGGACTGACTGAAAGTAAGAGAAATTCTGTACACATATATGTCGCCGTGTAATTTATTACTTTGCAACGTCAAGTGGCTCTTCTGAATTGTTTTGCGCTTTCTTTTGTCAAAGGCTACTAAACGAAGACGGTTGTAGCATTTTGTTCAAGCACAGAAATCACTGTTTTTGTACACGGCGTAGCCGTGCGTGATTGTAAGCTGTGACAATTATTGAGAATTAATGAATTTCAGGTTACTCCGCATCGCAGGACGGCATGTCTCTTCATGTCCACGTGAATCTCAGCCAGTCGAGAAACTCCAGCCCGGACGGCATGTCCGACGCGGCGCACAACGCTAGTACGAACTCGTCGATCTTCATCACCACCCTGTCAACGTCCTCCAGCGCGCAGTCCCTCGCCTCGTCGTCTTCCGTGAGCACGTTGGTCAGTTCAAAACAAAGTACGAACGAGAAGCTTCAAACGGCGAGAGTCACCAATGTGACCAGGTCGGCGCCGATCGCCGTGCGTCGCAACGATTCGGCGCGCGCCATATACGAGGCCGGACACCCCGTGTCGATCCCCGAGCGCTGCCCGAACCTCGGCAGAGACATGGATTTAGTCGTGATCGTCATGTCCGCGCCGACCCATCTCGAGGCGCGAACGGCGATCCGACAGACTTGGGGACACTTTGGCCAACGCAGCGACATGAGCGTGCTCTTCATGCTTGGCGCCACCGTGGATCCAAGGGTGGAGACGATCCTGCGTAAGGAGCAGAACATGTACAACGACGTGATACGCGGCCGCTTTCTCGACTCGTACTCGAATCTCACGCTCAAGACTATCTCGACGTTGGAGTGGGTCGACACCCACTGCTCCAAGGTCAAGTATCTACTCAAGACCGACGACGACATGTTCATCAACGTGCCGCGACTCCTGGCATTTGTGTACAAGCACGCCAAGGATCGTAACGTGATATTTGGCCGACTGGCCAGGAAGTGGAAACCAATTCGGAACCGCAAGAGCAAGTACTACGTGTCGCAAGCACAGTTCCAGCAAACTGTATTCCCGGACTTCACCACCGGACCAGCGTACTTGCTGTCGAGCGACACGGTGCGCCGTTTGTACGACGCCGCCTTGGATCAGACGTACCTGAAGCTCGAGGATGTGTTCACCACGGGTATCGTCGCGCACAGACTCGGCATCAGGCGCTCCCACGCCAACGAGTTCCTCAACAAGCGAATACAGTACACCGCCTGCAACATCCAGCGCGGCATCAGTATACACATGGTCAAGTACAGCGAGCAGTTTGACCTCTGGAAGAAGCTGCTCGACGGTAAGAGTAAGTGTAAGAGATAACCAGCGAGGCTGAAAGCTACCAAGGTCCTACGCTTGACCCTGGCGAACCAAGTGGTGCGATCGTTACCGCCTTAATGCGATTCGAGTGCCGGTTAAACGCGCACAGCTGACACGTTTCACCAGCCATCGTTTTACCGACGACTTACACACGTAGTCGCGCGCGTCCGCGCGCGCGCAACCACACACACACACACACACACACACACACACACACACACACACATATATATATGCATACGCATACCATTGGTTCAAGTGCTATTCAGAGTGAATAGCGCGCACGCACACGGCAGAATACAGTGAGAAATTACAGTGTGCCGCGAAACGGCATAGAGATATCGCCGCTGAAATTTTTACACGGTGTACCCAATCGTGTCACCCGCCAGGCTTTCCTCCCAGAGGTCGTACGAAAGTGATAACTTTTCATCTTGGAGACTCTCCGGAGGCTGGAGGACAGAATCTACTATTTTCTATCTTTTATATCTCTCTGAATTCCAAAGAAATATTTTTATTAGCGTAGAATTAATTTTGTAAAATATGATTCCATGTACGACGTAGAAATTTGATTTTCTCGAGAAGGGAGAGAAAAGAGTCTCCTGCGCGCGAAATAGTCACAAATAGTTTTACAATAGACTCTTTGTCGACCTCTGGCTTTTTTAACATGTCCCGCTGCTAAATTGTTGTACATACACAATAGAGAGTATGATCGCTCGCGTTTATAGTAGATAAGCTTATCTAATTTTCCTATATTTTCGGCGGCATTCCCTCATTTAGGACGTACCGAATTGGAGCAAAGTAGCGGACGGAAGGAATACGGGAAAATACGTTTACTTTATGTAAGATAGAAGGGAACGTTCTTTGTGTACGCGGCGGTCTCGTTGCGCGGTTACACGCGTACTCATCGACAACGTCCGACAGATCCGTATAAATCAGGTCAAAGTAGATATCTAACAGGATGTTATCGGGTACCACGCACTTTCTCTCAATTAAGAGGGGAATCTGAAAACGATTTTTCTTCTTCGTCCAAGTACCTTATAACGTACGTTCCAGTGTCATCTAAATATTGGTGAACATGCAAAGTGAACATGAAAAATTGAAAACTAAAACAATATCCCGCAATGTAAGGAATGAGACACTATCCCGAAAAATTATGTATAATACATTCCTCAAATTTCGGGATTATAATTTTTCGAGATACATATATATATATATATATACACATCATTTTTCATAAATTTTGGCAATTTTTTTTCCAAAACTTTGCATATTCACCGAAGAATTTTTGAATCGCTAATCTTATCGTTCGCGCGCCCAACCGTTTGTTTGAATCAGCGCCGCTCACGACAAACGACGGGCGCACGGAAACGCGTGGTTTGCGCGTTAATTGTAATCCCGCTCGCGCTGCCGCAGAAGGGTAGCTATCCCGTTGTCGATTATTGCGCGTCGCGCGTTATTGCACCAATCGAGAGCGTCCGAGCGGCGAAATAAATGTGTCACGCGGAATGAAGAGTGCGACTTCCCTCTCTCCTCCCTTTTCCCTCCCCCCGAATATTATCTAGTCATCATCTGGATAATATGCCGCGCGCGAACGGTACTAGTACGCCCGATATCGGCCGTGCCCTTTCCTCGCCGTCGCCGAGGCGCATACTCGCCTTATCGCCTCTCTGTCTCTTTTTTCGTATCCTGCGGAAGTATCGTACTATACTTCCGCTCTCTCGGTGCCATAGGCGGTCCGAGGCACGTCCGATTACGAGAGATTTTCGGGCCCCGTGGCGCGATGAAATTATATACTACAGTAAATAAGAAGGAAAAAAAAAGGAAGCGATTCCGGAGGCGGCCGGCCGAGCCGACCGAGAATCTCATTGGATCAGATGGACGGGATAGAAGAGATTCGTTTTCAACGATAAGATTTTCATCGTGTCGAATCCTCCTTAACGAGTCTCTCCTATTAGATTATTAGATAAATACGGTCTGATTTCTATTTTAATTTTATCAAGTATAAATATTCCTCTCAGTTATTTTTTTTATATGTACGATATTTTTTACGGATATATTTTTTCGTGACATTAGCATAATTAGATCTTACAATTAGTGTTGGAGAATCATTGCATCATTCGCAATCTCGCTGTCCTGTCCACACCGCGACCGCTCATATATTTATTAATTGTAGCTTTATATTTAATTGCGTGGGAATCTGGGAATCTATGCGTCTTGTGTTCCTAGTGTGCTGCGTTTCAAGAACAAAAAATGTATTATATTTTATCGTATACGTATATACATATATTATTTTAGTTTAGCGTATTATTGTCGTCTTTATTTTACGCTGCTCCTTCGCTTTTCCACCATTTTTCGCGCTCTTTGAGAAGTTAAAATTACTCCAGCAACGTCCTAACGAAATAGTTGATCATCATTGAAATATCAGTGATTTTTAAGAGATATCATCTTGATCGAAATATTGTAGATCAATTGCATTTATCTATTTTATTTTTTTTTATTTAAGAAGCGAGAGAGAGAGAGAGAGAAAGAGAGAGCAGCAATTTCTCCCTCAGAATTCTAAAGTCAAAATCAATTTCGTTGGGCAAGCGAAGGAGCTGGACGTCCTCGGGTTCCCTTGGGCATCGTGAGAAAAATCGCGCGCGTATCGTCGAGTTAATGAGCCCCGAAGATCAGGCCAAGGCTCCGCCGCGCTCGTCGACGCGCGGCGTAATACTCCAATTGTGTCCTTGGCACGATTCTTCGCCGGCACGTCGTGGTACATGCGGGACGAAGGAAGACTCTTTTTTTTTTTTTTTTACCGCACAACAAAATTGTAATTGTGATTTACGTTGAAGTGATCCGTCGCGCCGTCCCCGACCGAGGTGGAATCCTCTCTGTGGAGCGAAAAACACGGAGAGACTACGAGGGTTATTCCGAAAGTAAAGATACAAAGTCCAGAAAATGACTTGTAAAGCATTCGACTTGGACGAGAGAAGAAGACAATGCTAGACACGATGGGGAATCGCGTACCTCTGCTGGAAAGAGATAAACGACGTTTTCACAGGATCGACCTTGCGAGCACAAAAAAGTGCAGGCGAAACGAAAACGCGTCGTCGACGTCGTATGAGTCATAAATCGTTGCGCCGTGCCGAAGAGATGACTTCACTCACGCAAGCGGCACACGCTCGTTTAGAGAAAGCGCGAATACGTCTGACGTCTCCTCGGAATGACGAATCGGATTGAGTGGTCGACTGCACGGTGTGTACACAGATTCTCACTGAAGCTCTCGCGCGGGGAGAGAAGCGACGAGCGAGCTGGCATTATCGCGGGACAAGCTCGCCGCGTGACGTTCTCCAAACCCAAAGTTCGAGTTAGAATTCCTTTGGTTTATAGTTCCAGCACCATAGTATACGTACTTACATATTCTAGATTGTACGCACATACATACACATACATCCGTTCTCTCTCTTTCTCTCTGAGTTAGTTAGCTAGCTAGTTAAATGCCCTAAATTAGGGATACCGAATCCTTTTTGTCGCTGCATAAGAATTTTTGTAATGATCGACCAAGTTTTTATTTTTTTAAATAAAATTTTAAATATAAAAACAAAATGTATACTTTTGAAAATTCTTTTATATTATAAAATATAATATGTATACTAATATAAAAGAATTTTAGAATAGAGATATTTTGTTATATATATATATATATATATATATATATATATGTATGTTTGTGTGTGTGTGTGTGTGTGTATGTATTTAATATACAACGTTTCTTAGCGAGCCGAATAAAACTTGATAGGAGCCGGACTCAATTCGCAGCTCGCATAGACTGGAGATTCCTACCCTAAATGATTCGCATTTTATTTTTGTATGCGCCCACACAAGTGTCCGTATATTTGTGATTAATTCATTATTATACGTTCATTAGCAGAATAGTCATAAGGCGACAAATTGAAACGTTAATCATCTGACTCGAATCTTTCCTAGCTTGTTCCTTTGCGCTCCGCGATTTCTATTTACTATATACGTAGCGTTTCTACGAGCGAGAAGCAAATCTTTCCGCAACGATTTCGATGCATAATCGTCGCACTTGATTTAATCCTATTTGCGTTGCACCGCGTGTTACAACGTCTTATTTATTTAGAGGCGAAGGTACGTGAAAAGAAGATATTGTGTATTTATATTGTAACGAAAAGTGATAAAAACAAACGGTCATGTCTCCACTTTCGTTCGCCATGCTTTTGTCGCACTGCGAGATGTACGGCGACACACGTCGCGTAGGATTTACATCCGGTACGTGTTAAGACGTAACAGTCAATGAAATTAACATTCGCATTGCGAAACGAAAGCAAAGGGAATGAGTGAATTAAGTGCGCCGGACATGTAAGAGCCAACTGCGACTCCTGACCTTATAGTAGCTTGCTAAACGAGTACGAGAGAAGCGTTCTCTAATTATTTTTAATGATCAATATACAGAATTCAATGAAAGGAGAGTTTTGAAAAAAGTATTTACTTTCATTAGCTTCAAAGATTGTTGTACGAGAAATCTTGCACGGCTACACAGAATTTAATTCGTGCAGTCAGCTCGAGGAGAGAATATGTCATTGCAATCTTCACCGACGTTGAAAATTGTATTTGTGTCTTTTACGCGAGACCGATGCTTTTATGCTCGCGAAACGACACGACTGCTTCTTTACTTCAGATGTCCAGCGTCGTAGAATTATATATGTGTGTGTTTTAAATTTTTAACTGCGAGAACTGCGAGCAATAGAAGAAAAAAGAAGATGCGACGTCGCCGCGCATTTTTCTTTTTCACGCACCTAACACGCACTTTTCGCGCAATCCCGCGCGAGTCGCAAAGGTGCGTGTTAGGTGTTTAGAGGCGCGTGATTTAATTTTACGCGCAATTTTAAGAAATGTTCGTGTAGGCATTTAGCGCGAATACGGTGAGAAAAATCGACGCGCCCACAGGGAGCTCAAGGAACAAACGCGGGTGTTTTTCCATTGTCGACGCTCGCGAAGCGTTTCAGAACTTCAACGATGTATTTTTTATTTTGATATTTATATTGTACCACTCGGCGGTGACAGATGCTCAATATATCGTCGTTCGGACGATATAAATATAAATTCTTTACTCACTCGTGTGTCTCATTATTTAGGTCTGCCTATCCCGCCTGCAGGAATCAAGAAATCAAGTTATGATGGATCCCAGTTATGATTTCAAAGTACGAGAGTACTTACAATTAGTATTCACCTTCTCATCTTGCAGAACGGTTAAATGATTTTTCGTTCAACGATGGACTCATCAGATCGACTTTGACAGAGAGTTGAATTTGAATGTCTATAAATCGAATCTCAACTATTTGAAAATGTCGATGGTTTTAGATTTTAGATGGTTCGAATACGATATGTACATATACATATGGTCAATCCTGTAAAATATCATTATATTTCCCATTTCCATATTAATAAGCAAAAGTACTGTCAAGTTGATAGGTACTTGTATTGTTTGTTCACATAAAAATATTTCTCTTCGTATCTGCACGTTAAGTCAAAGTTCAATTTAATACGTACGTTATTAAATAAAAATTATATATCTAGCACGTCACGTTGCGTCGACATGAAAAATTGTCAATTTGCACCGCTCCGGAATCTGAGATTCTTCTTCAAGGAAAATAAAATTGAACGTCACGCGGTAGTTTCTCTTTAATACTCCCCGTTGCGATTGAATCGCACGGCGTCGAATTAAGGTAAGAACTCTTGCAGGCATTAACGTCGCCGTGGCTCGGTTACGTAATTCAGATGCAATTTATTCATCTAATTCGCAATCATCGTGTTAGCCCGTAAGAAACTATAAACGTCCCCGTCGCTGTCGTAAATACGCCGACACTCGCCGCGCCGTGCCGGTGCAAAGGACTAAAACGGTCGATTCGCGCGAGCCGCCAACGTCGGATTCGTGTCGGATATCGTAACGTCATATGATTCTATTATCCCAAGTGTTGAGGTCATTCGCGACAAAGGGCAGAACAAGTTGAAGGAGCACGTTCGGACGCGGCCACGCATCACCCGCATTTCTTTCTTCACTTCTTCCTGAAGGAACTGAAGTTCAGTTCAGTTCGATTATGGATTGTCGAGTCTTCCGACAGTTATTCCATTGTTTATTCAGAATTTCATTAGAACAATCCAACGTATAATAGATTGCAACACTCTATCGATTTCCAGCTGAAAAAGATTCAAGGAGATTCAATAAGAATCATTGTCGCAGCCATAAAACGTCAATTATAAGAAATGTTTGGACGGACAATTTAATTTAAAGTTTAAACCAACGACAGAAGAAAATTGGCTTTGAAAAACAAATGCAGGTAGTTGTCAGCGTGAGTCAGCGCTAAGCCGTAGCATTCGATTAACAATTCTATACAAAATTGTAAATTGATTCACCGTTTTATAGTATAGAATTGTTAATCAAATTAGCTTAGCGCTGACTCACCGCGCACAACTAAGGGATTCGCATGTGTTCGGGGAGCGCGCTATCATTCTATCCTTGTTGTACATCTAATGAGTGATAGATAGATGAAAGATAGAGTATATAACATGTTAGCGCTAATAGCGCGCTGATAGCGCACTCCCCGAACTCTCAAAGCCGCCCCTTGTCTTGCCCCTCGGCGTACAATTTTAATATCGAGAGTCTTTGATTAATTTGTTAATTATTTATTTATAGTTGTACTATAACGCCGAATTATAATTTCAATTTTCAAGTAACGTAGTAAATAAAAAAAGATACAAGATTAATTATTTTATTGAAAGTATTGAACGTGTGTCAAATATCCAAGTATTGTCAATATTCCAAAAAAGAAAAGAAAAAAAAGATGATAAATTATTTTATAATAATATATAAACTTGTCTGCTATATGACGAAACACAAAAGCATGATGAAATGGTGAGATCCGCGCGGTCGGACTGGATGTGGATCTCTTTGTGCCTTGCATACCGTTTTCAGATCGGTCTTGCACGTTCAATATTTATCTTTAAAAACTTAATGTTTCGTGAAGAAAATAAAATTTCAGGATCATTCATAATTCATTGCAGTCGAAAGCGGTAACTCCAGTTTTACGTTTCGCCTTACGCGGCACCTTTCCAACGCCTTTCGCCTTTCGCGTTTTTCCATCTGATTGTGAGAGACGGATTCACTCTCGTCGCGAAGGAAAACGACATTATACATTGAGTTTTCAATTTCGAATGACGCACTCGCGCGACGTACTTGTATCTCCCGAGTCAATCACTCAATTCCGCAGAGAGAGAGAGAGAGAACTGGTAATTTTTCATACTCCATGCGCGCGATTCTTGAATATTGATGTCACAAATTCTTTCTGCTTAATTATTCTTCGCGCTGCTGAATAAATGTAATGATCAATGTGTTACAAAAGATTGGCTATAATTTTTCAATAGTACGTAAAAAGTATAAAATTACCCAGCTTTGATCGCGAGAGATTCAATCGCGATTCCAAGTAACTTTCACCGAAATCTCTCGTTCGTGCGAGTCTGATTCTCGAATCTCAGTCTCGCGGATCTCTCTGATTTATCGTTGCGTAATTAATGCCAGCGGCATTAATTCCCCAAGAAGTGATTACCTCGGAATCCGCTCGGGCTCGAAATGAAAAAGAAGGGGTTGCAAACGGAGGAGGAGGAGGAGGAGGAAGAAGAGAGAAAGATGCCGGGGTAGGAGGGGAGGGAACACAGTTTGCGCAAACTGCAGTAATTAAATGCAAATACTGCGTGACTGCGTGCAACTGGCGAACGTAATATTTGACCGCTGTCTCGCGCAACTCGCGCAACTCGGCCGTTCCCTCCACTTCAGATCTTCAGGAATCAGCCGTCGCCGCGTTCCGCCGCTTCTGCCCACCGCGACCAAGTGGCGCAAGTCGAAATCGAGCATGTTCGCAAGTTCGCAATGGTTTCGTTCGCAATCACCGCCATAGCCGACAACGTGATTACGTGACAGACAGAGTAGAGACCTCGTCGCTCGTCCTCGACGACGGCCAACTTGTAAGATCCGATTTCTTTACCATCCGCCGAGATTTTGATTACCCATTGAGTCTGATTAACCAGCTGCATGTAATATCGATCTCGTCGTGTTATCATTCAAGTATGGTTAAAACTTTTGCGAGGGCGCTGTTTTCGGAGCAAGTACATATCTCGATTCTCGATTCTCGATTCTCGATTCTCGATTCTCGATTCTCGATTCCAACGTGTGGCTACTATTACCGTCGTGATCTGTCGTGATCAGTCGTGATCGGTGGGCGGGGAATTGATAGGATCTTATGTTTATTAAAATTTTCTAAGATATCGTTCGCCGAGTGCTAAATCGATTTTCAAGATGGTACGTGTATAAATATTTTATTTCAAGTCACGTAATACTTTCCATTGGAAAGTATTTCCGCGGCGGCCACACGAAGGAAAAGGCATCAAAGTGTCATCTCATGTTCAACATTGATATTTCGTTGCTTCTGTCAGGTGGTTGAGCCACCTTTTTTCCAAAATTAACTATTATATGTGATCATAATAAGGAATTCGTGTATTCGAGTGCTACCTTTACGTTGCCGTAGAGTTGCCTGAATTGAAAAATAAAATGTCACATTTGATCGTCGTGTGTATTTACAATTGTGATACAAACGATTGAATTAACAATATCCAAATGAGAATAAGTATGTCTCGTTGTTACAGATACGGTTTATCCTTATACAAAATAGGGCCGGTAAGACTAGGTTAGCCAAGTGGTACATGAATTTTGATGATGACGAAAAACAGAAGCTGATAGAGGAGGTTCATGCGGTGGTCACCGTTAGAGATGCGAAGCATACAAACTTTGTCGAGGTTGGCCTGACACAAGCACTGCTCGCTCTCTCTTTCTCTCTCTCTCTCTCTCTCTCTTTTGCATATAGGCTATGTACTAACTGTCACATGTTTATTTTAGTTTCGCAATTTCAAAATAGTATACAGGCGATATGCAGGCTTATATTTCTGCATCTGCGTCGATGTCAATGACAACAATCTCTGTTACTTGGAAGCGATACATAATTTCGTGGAGGTGTTGAACGAATACTTTCACAATGTATGCGAGTTGGATTTAGTCTTTAATTTTTATAAGGTATCGTTCCTCCCTGTCTTCTTCGCGAGATATTTTTATCCTTCTTGTAGATTCCCCAAGATTGGCAAGAATCAATAAACATACTTTCGTTCGATCGCATAAACGTAATCTCGTGAAATTTTCTAGCTTTATCATTGTAGTTTGTTGTTATTTGATGGTAATTGTGACGACGACTACATTTCAGGTGTACACCGTTGTGGACGAAATGTTCTTGGCCGGTGAGATCAGAGAGACGAGTCAAACTAAAGTGCTAAAGCAACTCTTGATGTTAAATTCCTTGGAATAAACGAGCTCGTTGATTCCAGCTTTCGGTGTTAACAGCGACATGATCTGAATACGTGTAACACGTGTCCAACATGACGGTACCGCCATTGTAGACGCGTCGGTCCCGTAAGACACGTACATACATAAATACTCTATGTAACGGCATCATTTAGATAATCTTCAGTAATCATTTGTTTTACGAAGAAAATATGATGTATGATAATTTCTACTGATTTTTGCGTTACAACTTGTGAAACAGAAAACAACAGCTCAACTTGAAGCCTGACGAATCATTGTAGACGCGAGAAAAGGTAGAATGTATATTGCCTGTGTTTTAAATATATAATAAATCCTGTAAATACGTGCTAAAGGATACCTGAAATGTTTCTCTTTATTTTCGTACATCTCCTTTGTAACAGTATAGAAAATAGTAAATATTAATTTACTTTCTCGCTATATAAAAAATTGCTTTTGTCTTTGTAAAAGACAAGAGATATTGTATTGTGTGGGTCTTTTGTACTCTTGTATTTAAATTCAAAATAAATATGCATACACGTAATGCTCTCATATACAAGACGTTAAAAATAGGAAATCAGTGCAACGTAATAATCTTCTACACATATCTTTCATGTGTCCATTTCTACCGGTGATTCGCGATTACTTTAATCTCGATTTAACTAGTTGTACAAATTAGAAAGAAATGAAACCGGATTAGATAGATTAAACCGAGATTAAAGTTAATCTACATTGATAAAACGTAGAATTAGAATACATATTAATCATAGATCGTTATTTGATGAATGATCGTGCTATGTACACTATAGTTTTATTAATATGTTACAAAATGGTATCAAAGATCGTTCTACTTTCATATACGATTAAAAAAATAGCTTATAAAATTAAAAGTCGCTTTACAATAGTGAATAAGTAATATCGATTTATATACAAATAATACATTATAACTCTCAAGACGATTAAAAGTTCTTTACTACAGCTAACTAGTTGCACTTTAGTAAACTCGCGATTGCAATATAGCTTTCTGCAGTAGGGTGCAAAATGTTGCGTTCACTTCTTGGCACAACACCGCCGCTGCTTTATCACCCAGTGCCGCCTGAGCTGTACTGACTCTGCCAAGTTGCAACAACAGCCCCGTGATATCCTCAGCTAACGGAGGAAAAGCTAAGCATATCCGCGTTAACGATGACAACACTGGCATGAAGAGAATAATACGATCCTCGGCGGACAACACGCCCAGTAGCGTTATCAGGGTGTTGATTGCCAATCGAGAAACGCTAAGGGCCTTCGGCAGAGCATACTGAATCGCTAGATGCGAAGCCAAGTCAACAGCGAACACTTGTTTCTCCGATTCGGGCTGCGACAACAATTCCGGAATCCAGTCGAGGCATATGTGCATAGATGGAATTCCGGAAACCGTGATCGGGAGTAATTCTCGTGGATAACCCTGTAAAGAAAAGAAATATCCATCGTGAGGATTATAAATCAAAATTAATCAGAATTATATTTCGATAGATGGCGCGTAGTTAATATAATAAGGGAAAAATAGCCTTAAGTTATAAACCTTGTCTATTATGTACGCGTAGATTTAGATTACTAACAAGAGAACGAGAAAACCTCGCTAACCCGAAACGTCATCTCAAGATTTTCATCTGAAAATTTGGAAATAAAAATAGAGACGGGATAACGACATGAATTTAGAAAGTTTCAAATAAGGATCACGTTTCATCTGAAAGTTGACGAGCGAGATAATACCTAATTGTAGAAATACCTGAAAGTGAACTAATTTGGCTAGAGATGGATCGGCTATGAATACTTGATGCAAGTAGGAGCATACGACGCTTCGTATTTCCCGGAGAGACCACATTTGTCCGGGAGTCTTTCTGTCTTCCTCCGTTTCCAGGCATGCTTCCAATAAAATTTGCACCGCCGCGCTTTCTTGCCCCGCCACCAAAGCTACCCTCAAATCCTCCCTTTCCGTTTCGCTCGTCAACTGCCCGATCTTTTCGGTCAGAGGCTTATCCTGCATGTGTCTGGATAATTGAGATCGCGAGGCGGCCAACGTAGCTTGTAAAATTCTAAAACAAACAGTTTATAGAGAAGAATTTATTTTTATTACGAAAGCGCAGTGTAAAGAATTGATTAATTTTATTTATAACAAAATTCTCTCGGCTCACCTTAGGATTACGGATAAAATCGGCGCGCATCTAAAAACTCTTGTATCACATCTCAATACCTGCAACGGATCTAGTACGATATTGTCTTGCGTCAAAAAGACATTTTTCACTATTGAATTTTCTATTAGTAGCGCGTTTATGGAAAGGACCCATAGACAACGCGGTAGTACGGTATTAAGTCTGAGCCACACTTGTTTGTACAGTTCTGAAATTAGAAAATTAGAAAAGCCTCCTATAAGTATCTCATTAACACGATGCAAATCTCTCTCTCTCTCTCTCTCATTATACATATGTACTATTGTATTGTATGCGAAATTTATTATTAATTGTAGAAATTATTATTAATTAAAATGAGGTAAAAACTACGAATAAGATGACTAAAATAATGTGTGAATGATTGTCAAGACAATGTAAATATCTACCTTGTAAATATCTAGGGACTTGCTCGTCGAGAATATCCTTGAAATAATGTATTATCAACTCGGCATGGGGCCAGATGTCAGTTGGTTTTAGCGTCATCAGTTGCCTCAGCAATCTACCGGTCCTCGACGGACACGTTTTGACGTGGCTGAATGCCTCGACGATCGCAATCTCGCTAATTTTCGTGCTTTCGTAGCTCGCGATTGCGGAATCTATGTTAATCATCTCATCGTCGAGCCAATCGTCCACCAGAGACAGATGAGGGAAATGTGTGGCCAACAGCCGAAGAAGCGGCGAGAACAAGCTGGCATAGTTCATCTGATCCCGCTGGACCAACTGCAGTAGATACTTGATCGGTAATTCGGACAGAAACTCGGTCGAGTACGACTTGACCTTTCTGCCTTGCGACATGAAGGTGTGCATGTTGGACAACCTCACGTCTTCGTAGAGCAGGAGATAATACAGCAGCAGTAACTGGGAAGTAAGCGACGGCTTCGACGTATCAATGTCCATCGTATCAGCGTCTACCTGCATGACGGGATTCTTCTTAAAGTCGAAATTCGCCCCGAACACGCTGTTCTGAAAGACCCGGCGGATCTCGTTCTCGGTGATGGGCTTGTTGGTGTGCTCGGACGTTTTGTTGTTGGTCATCAAAATGGAATTGACGTAGACTTCCACGAGGGCCGGTAGGACCGGGTGCAGCGGCGGCACGCTCGCACAGATCTGTCGATATATCCAGTTTTTGATGGGCACCCGGTGTTTCGCGAACGCCCGTGACTTGAGCAGCTGATGGATGCAGTGCACCGGGAGAAAGCCGGGAATCGTGGCGTTGAGATTCGCGGTGACCGGTACCTTGACGGCATGAGCAGTGACCACCTGTTCCGTGAAGATCTCTTGCATGAAGATCTGTTTAATTCGCGTGAGATTATTCGGCCTGATTGGTATCTTCATGCCAAGCGTGGCACAGACCAACTCGCAGATCGCCGACAATTGATTGCTGTGAAAGTGTATCGCCATCAGCAGCAGCATTTCGCCGAAGCTGGCGGTAACTCCACTCGCGCTCTCAAAGTAGGCCTCCTCGCGTACCAACCACTGCACCCACTCGATGCTGCGCTTCTCCAGCGTGTGGTGGCCGATCAGAGAGGGACACGCTATCAGCATGCACAAGCCGAGGGAGACGAATCTGACGCCGGCCGGCGACGGCGGCGGATGCGACGTCAGCAGCTGCACGATCCGCGTCACCTCGTCGTCTTGAAACTTGATACCACCGATGCCGCGCAGGGCGCAATACAGCCTGAGCAACGCGCTCGCCTGCACTACCTGCGACTCCGCCAGCTGGCTGTCCGTACTCTGCGCGGCGATCGTCTGCAGTCGCTTGAGCAGCTCCTCCCGCAGCGCGTGCAGAGCCGTCTGGGATTCCCACTTGCGCTTCTGTCCGTTTCTGATGAACATCGCGATCCACGAGCGCACCTGTTGGTCGCTACCAAGTAGCAAACCGGAGACAAATGCGACCACGTCGCTCTCCACGGGCTGCGAGGTGTTTGCCGCGTTTTCGTGCTCCAAGCTCAGAGTGATGGCCAGCGCGGGCATCCGGCATAGTTCTACGCACTTGGCCCTGATCGCTAGCGCCTGGCTGGGATTCATCTGGCAAAGCCGCGTGATCGCCTGCGTCCTGATCCTGCCCAACGCCGACTCCTCCTGTCGTTCCCCGTTAGCGATCAGATGCGCGCACACCTCGGAGAAACTGTCTGGACTATTGGCGACGATCCAGCAGACAATCGCGGGACCATGCTTGACGTGCAAGAGGGTCTCTGCGATGTCTAGGATGGACAGCAACGTCGGAAGCTCCGCAAGAGCGATACAGATCACGTAGCTTATCTCCTCCATGTAGACTGCATTGTCAAACAAATCCGACTGCCTGATTTGAAACTCTTGATTCTTCTGCTGTTCCTGTATCTGAGACGCTATAAACAGGATTTCGCTGAGCACCAGCCTGATCCGACGAATGGACTCGCTGCGTTCAAACTCCAGCGCCAAGCCGCTCTGCAGGGATTGAGCCAGCACGCTGTCTCGTTGCACACTGCCAAGCTTTTGTCTGAGGCAAGGAGAAAGGAGACGGACGAGCGTTAGCATCCCACAGCACGGACAAGTCGACGTAAATATATAATATCTGAACTCTAACGAGATTACGTATTTTCACATGCCACTTGTGTTCTAAAGGATTCTCAAGAGTTTAAAAAAAAATCGGAATTCTTTTTACAAGTTAATTCATAAAGAACGTAAAAAAAGTGAATTTTGTTTTTCAAGAATGAATCCTAACGATCGCGTGTTCATTACTTGGCTTGACAAGAGGCTTTCACGCCTTTCAGTGACAAACTTGAACGTGCTTGAACTATATTATATTTGGATTATATACGAAAACGTATGCAGAAAGCGGAATAGACGGGATAGAGTGTCCTAACCTCAACTGCTGCTCCTGTCGCACGTCAGTCTCGAGGGCGTGGAAATCAATGGATAAAAGTGCAATAATAGAATTAACAGATTCGATGCCAGATAATATTGTTAGCACTTGCTTTCTACCCTCCACGCACTCCTTGGTTATGTCCAACGGCGAAATGAGGCTCATCCTAACCAAACACGGCAGAATAGGCCTGATCTCCTTGTGCGAGCACAAAGACAGCTCCTTGATATCGACATTCTGTATCGCCGTGAATACGCGCGGCGACACGCGCGTATTTTCATACATCTTGCCCTCGAACTCGCCAGATTTGGCCAGATTCTTGGCCGATTCTCGCCAACTCTCGCTGACTCTCGCTGACTCTCTCGCCAGCGACGCGCGACGCGATCAACTACGGTGTATAAGGTGTATTGCACACGGCCACACGGGCCGTCAAGTGCAGCCCAGTGCAGCCAGTTCTGAGGTTATCCTTTTCCCTCCGTATGGGAAAGAGAAAGATAACCTCTAAACTAGTACAGCCAGTTCAGCTAAAAAGAACAGACCTCTATTATTATATGTCGTCTGTGGTACTCAACAGCTGATTGAGTAAACAGAGGTGCAACAGAGGTTGCGAACGGGAAAATCTGAAATGCTTGAGGATCGCTCTCGTCGTCGTACCTTTTCCAAAAGAAAATAATTTTCGCAGTCGAACGTTATAACGTTAATTAAGTAGCTCTTATTTATTTATTATTATAAAATTATAAAATGGAGGAATCCGCAAATACGCCTGTGGAGAATGGCACCGTGACCGGCACATCCGTTCCCTTTACCGAATCGCCCAAAAAGTGCAATCTATCCTTTTCAATTAACTTTGACTTTAATGACGTTAATAGCGAGAATTCGACCGATTCCGAAAATGCGGATCTACAAATTGATATATCCGAAGTGGATAATTATGAACCGTCCAGCAAGCATAGGAGAGAAGCTGTAGAAGAAGCGTTGATGCTCAATAAAATGGAAGAGGAGATTGAGAGACAGCTCGATGCTAAAGCTGCCAAAACTACGTTAACTGCCACTAATGTGAAAAATATTTTAAAACACGTAATCCCCTACGAGCACTTGATGGCAATGGTGCAAAGGTGGCTTCAAGATACAGAAAATGACGTTAACTTTGGTCCTAAACTCACAAGAGCTAAAGCCAAGTACGTATTGTTACTTTGTGTCAAAAAAATTCTTACGTCCGTTACATTCGTCGTCGGTGTAGCGAGCGATAGTACGTTATGGTACACCGAACCGCGTTGGCTTATTCTTTTTTTCTTCTTCTTCTTCTTCTTCTTCTTCTTTAATAGAAAGTTAGCTGCTGCAAAACTCAATATACCATGGCCCATCACTACGGCGCAAAAGGCTTCTTCGGAAGTACAAGCTTTGATTCAGGAGGAACTACCAGAAGATTCGTCCGACGAAGAATATAATCCTCCTGAACACGATAAACAGAGTGACGATGATAGAGAAGTGGAAAATACAGCGAATAGTGATATTGAGTCACACGTCGCACGATCGACAAATATGAAGGATATAGCTTCTTCCGAACAACAAGTATCATCGCATGTACAATATGATTCTGAAGGAATTTTTAAGATACCTGCGTACGTGAACCATCTCTACATTTGATTACATGATTGTGCATGGGAACGCTTTTCAATACTTTTTACTTGCCTAAGATGTCTCTTATAATATCCATGTATCAATTTACCTTTTATATGTGTATATATATATGTATATATATAATTAATATTATTTTTTCAAGTATTCCACATGTTGCAACAGAAGAAGAAAGTATTGGTCAAAGAACGCGTTCTAAGCTGTCGTTAAGCGAAACCTCTTTAGAGGAAATAGAGCAAGCATTTATACCACCTGATATAACTGCCGATATGACTGAAGATTGGGATTGTGAACTTGACGAAGATTGGGATAACTTTTTGAAAGAATTTACGCAACCTTTGACGCAAGAACCAGCCATAGAAGATGATCCAGAGGCAGATCCGGAATATAATATCTTGGAGGACGAAGAAACAGATTTATGTATGCATTCTTGTTGATTTGCCTTTATTATATTTTATTTTCCCTCTCTCTCTCTATTCTATATGTGAAAATTATATCTTTAACAAATATTTACAGGGGACAAGGAAGAGCTTAGAACAGATAGAGCGGTAGAAGTTCCTCGCAAGGAGCAATATGATTTAATTGCAGAATTACTTGAATTAACTCCCATGTTCTCAACGCAAGAACAAGAAATTGAAAGTTCAAGAAAGAAAAAAGTTCTAGATATATATAATACAACACCACCGATTGAAAATAATACTATGGTAAAAAAGAAAGATTATTTCATGTGAAGATATAAATGCGAATGCAAACTTACAGTTTAAAAAAACTGTAGCGGTTCAAACCTATGCTTTTTATGTGTTTAGAATTGCTCTGTGGTACATCTTTTACCAGTACTTGCCGAATCTGAACTGCCAAAATTGGTGAATCCTGAACAACGTCTTTTATTAGCTACACAATTTCAGCAACATGTACAATTAATGGCACAACACTTTGTTATGACTTACATGCATCCAGAATATCATTCCCTAGCAAAATTGTGTAAACAGAATTTAACTAGTTTAAGGTACGATTGACATAATATAATATATCAAAGAATAATAAACTAAAATCGTGAATTCTGATGAGAAATCATTGATATTTATTAGATATTTGAGTAATGGGCCAAATTCTGCATTTAATGCAAAGAATTTGGAATCAGCTTTAAAGTTGGTATCAATTTGGGAAAATAAGTTTAATGACTCCAAATTTTATGCAAACTTTAAAAAGAATGTAACAAATGAAAATGCTAAAACTAGCATATGTCATGCAAATAAGTCGAGACATCCCGAACACGTTCTTGCTGAATTAGAAAAATTATTTGTCGAAAGTGAGGCTCTCATGTATCCTCAGCTTCTACCGTGGATACCTTTCAGAAATGGAGCTAAATACGCAAAATCCGCATATTTAAAATCGGAAGAAACGTAAGTGTATTCAAATTTATACATGTTGAAACATTATATTTTACCTTATTTCAATACGGCATTTTCAGTTTAATTGCACTGGGCATAGAACAGTTCTTACCATTTGTTACATCTAAATCGAAAAAGTTTCATACAAAAAAAATGCAATTATTTGATGTAGCTCAACTTATTAGTCATTATCTGCTACCGTGCAGAGATGCGAAAGGAATATTGCATTATATTAACAAACGGCGTGCTTCCAAGGATGAAAATCCAATCAAGGTATTGAATATTATTAGAGTGAACGTTTTTGAGATTTATATCGCAAATACAATTAAATGAAATTTATTGCAGTTTTATTTTGAAAAAGGTTACGCTCCTAGAATAGTACATTATATAATGGTTGAAAGTAAGCTGAGAGCTCCAAAAGATCAACCAATAGAACTTTTACCTCCAAGATGGCAAATGTATCTTGTAAGTAAATATAATTGTAATATTACTTGTATATTTAATTGAAGAAATTTAAAATTATTTGGCATGTAGTGTTTCATTTATACATATTACATTATACATAGCATAATGACTTAATCTGCTAATATTTAATAACTATATTAATTTCTTTATTATTACAGCAAAAAGAACACAAAAATAATAATTCAGCAAAAAATAAAGGTATATCTTATTCTTATAATAATCTTTCACTTGAAAAGGAAAGATTTAATATAAACGCAATAATAAAGTCATATCCTAGTGTCCCTAGTAATCATCCTTTACGAAATCCAATTGTAAATATGTTACCAAAAATATTACCTGCAACTTCAAATCCCAAATCTTCTTCAAAAATTGATAACTCTGTTAAACAAAATTCCAAATTTGATGATAGCGGCGATAAGAAAGTATCTGATAATAATACACAAAATACAGAGGTGCATAAGAGAAAAACAGCAGTATATAAAGCGCATACAAATTTTTGCTCCTTAAAAGCAAATACTACAGATGTAAAGCCTGTAACGCAAACGGATAAATTATCAGATAAAAATAATACGAAATTAAATACTGTATTAACTAGAAGCTCAAAAACATCCAAGCAATCACCACAGATATTATCAGAATCACCACAAATACGAAAGACTACTCCACGATTAGCAAAAACAAAAAGCGCTCAAAATATGAAATTAATGGCCCAAGCTTTAGGTTCAAAGAACTCGTCAAACTGCAGTATCTTAAAATCTAAAGAAAAAGATACTATAGATAAAAATATTACTGAACATTCCTCCGCCTCAAAAGTGGTCAGTTCTATTTCACCTTAGAAAGAAATATTGTTTAAATAATATCTATTTAAAAATGTGTATATATCTTTTCCATTTAGGATAACGAAGAAGAAATAGCAGAATTAATGTTAGCGAGCAGTACAATAATAAAAGATCCCGTAAGTAGGAAAAAGGCTAAACAAACTAGGGAATTGGAAATTATTAAAAGATTATTAAAATCAGAAAACCCATTGACCGAAGAAGAACGTGAAGCAAGTGAGTTAAATTAAAGTTAGTTAAATTAAATTGATTAAAATGATTGATGAATGATGTAGTAAAATGAAATTTACTTATATTTTTTTAATCCGTATCTATTTTTATAGAATTTGCTGCATCATATCTTCAGAAACTGCACTTGATATTGGAATCTAATAATCCAGAGACATTTAAGGCTGCGATAAAGTTATATTTGGATTATAGTGAAAAATTAGAAAGTATTAACCATACTGCTATTGATCAGTCCATAAGTGGAGGACCCGAGGAATTTTTAGCAAATAAACAAATGTTACAAGATAGTGCGATTAAAAAAGATATACTGACAATCCAACTGTATCAAGAAGTCTGTAAAAAATTGCAGGACTATCCAGAAATATGCACAGATTTTCTATTATTTTTAAAACCGCATCAAGCTGCAATGATTGGTAAATCTATAGAATACATGATGTTGCAAAAAATGAATGATTTTGTCCATGTTGCACAAATATACTTTGCTAAGCAACCATCCCGGATAGCAAAGATGATGCAGGCAATAACACAACTTTCATCTGATCCACACACGACTTTAGAAAACGTTTACGCCATTATGAGTTCTGTTTTTAAAGGTCATCCACTCGTTATGGATATGTTCTTGCAAATTTTACCTACTGCGAAACCTCCTGAAAGGTAATAATTTTATATATAAATGAAAAGTAAATGCTCTGCAGCTATGTCCATACTGTGTTAATTCAATACATACATAGGCTAAATCTAATATATAAAACAAGAAAAGAAGCATATAATTTAAATCATTTAGGCTTTATTTTGTGATTTGTAATACACATAAAGAACATCTAAAGAAATGTATTGATATAATAATTAAGAATTACCTCATACACACAAGATGGATCGTACAATTTCCTACTATAATCCATTTATATGTAAATTTAGGAGCTTTTCAATTTTCATAGACTTATATTTTTACCAGTTTACTCGCGCCTCATATGTTTGAAAACATGACATGTCCATTAGGACCTTATGATAAAAATACAACTTACACTGAGAACGCATTAGAGCTATACGAGAATATAGAATTACCAACAGCAACATGTCAGGAAGATCCATATGGCGGGGAGAATTGTAAATGCGAATGTCATAACAGTGACGAAGCAAATCTGAAAAATAATTCTGAACATTGTGTTTCCTGTGGCACACGGGTATGTGCATCGTTTGGCAGTATTTAATTACTTAAACTTTTTTGTATCTGTTTTCTTTCTATCATAGATATTCGATTCAATTTATTTGTACTCACTCTCTTTATTCTTTTAAACAGTTCCTCAATGGAAGAATTTATCTCCAAACGCCTGAAGGATTACGACCTGCAAAAATTACGTTTCCCGGAGAGGAGAAATTAGAAAATATTGCGCGTATATCGTTAAAAATTGCTGATAAAGCCATTCCACCAATCTCATCTAAAAAACGACGAAAGTCGTCAAAGAATGATTCTAGTCACGAGGATATTTGTACGCAGAAACAATGCGCTACGAAACAATACTCGCCGTTAAAGGATAACGAAGATAACGAAAAGGCAAAGTCTAAAAAAAATGTCAAATTTACTACATTCAAAGCAGATCAAAGAAAAATTTTAAAGAGAATAGGCACTGTAGATCACGCAATCGCAGATAAGAGAATGCGAATATCTCAGTGTAAGAATAAACGAGAAAAGAAGACGACTGAAGAAAGCGACGTTTTGTCGGAACAAAACGAGCTTGATGTTATAAAGTTAGAAAAAACAAGCGAATTTACAGAAATAGAAACTAATTGTTGTGCAACGCAATTATCAATGCAGGATAATTCCTCAAGTACTGAAGTAATTACAAAAACGCAGATTTCTCCAAATATAGGCAATAATACTGGTTGTAATTCAAGTAAGTCTCATTTGAATTATGTTATTTATTCTTAAATAATAGCAGAAATATAATATAATTCAAATAACATATATATTTTTTAAATTTCAATAGATAATAAGAATGAAGAAACAACAGTTATAACAATACCACTGAAAGATAATATGCAATCGAAATCCAATTTAATAAACAATAAACCATGGACACGTCAGGAAGATATGATTTTGCTACAAAGTATCAAAAAGGAATATTCCGAAAATTCATTTCTACTAATCAGTGAAAAATTAGAAGATCGTACTGTTGATCAAGTATATATTGTCTTTATTTCTACAATTATATATGTATTTTTTATGCATACATTTTTCATATACATATAAAATAATTAAATTTTTTATTGCAGGTGAAAGAGAGATGCCAAACTTTGCTTTCTTTACTGCAAAAAATGATGTAAATATGTATACAGATTATAGATTTGTGATTTTGTATTATGATGAAAAATATAGAGAAAGAATTGACCAAAATTAGCAGATTTTGTATGCATTAATATATATTGTATAAACTTATATAAAAAATTTATTGTTTGCGCTAACATTTTTTTAAACATTTGAAGTGATTTCTATTTAATGATAAACATTATGTATGTTCGTCTACTAAAGAGAAAAAGAGCGCAAAAAAGTTGAGTGTAAAGAGTGCAACTTCGTGTAACTTCTGTTGCTCGCTAGTCACTGGTAAAGTTCTTTTCTCTAGCATATTGAACTGCAAAATTTATGAAATCTTTTTTGAAATTGTTAGAAACATAAAAACGTCCATTCGCCTAATATATATGACTACAGTATAAGAGAGAGAGAGAGAGAGGCAGAGATAATGAATGTTGAGTAATTTTAGTTATAACCTTACTTAACCTAAAATTGTAGTACTGTTTAAACTTGTAGTACGGTTTAAACGGGCATTCTTTAAAAATTGTTTGCGCAAGCAACATTGCAATTATATTTCTAAATTTCACAGAACAAAATAAAAATTTGAAAAGAGAAAGGAAAACTGTCAAACTATGTCACACGATTCAACATTAGTCCGCAAAATCACAAAAGCTAGTGTGGTATGTAAAGTTGTTGTAGAAACTGCATTAACAATAAGTGCTAAATTACATAAATCAAGTACCAGAATTGATTTTTTTTTTTTAGGACAAGGCTGTAAAACTCGTAATGAAACATAAAGTGGAAAGGAAAAAAACCAGTATGGAAAAAGTTGCAAACAATTATAAAATTGCTCATTATTGTAAGAGATTCAGTGGCGACAAGAAAAATAGGACATCGGTTGTAGGCTTTTCAAAGAATTTGGTATTATTAGAGATGCAATCTTACATCGCCCGTCAAGATTGGAAGCATGCGTTAAATTTATTTCCTAAACTTCTCGAATGTCCCGTCGAATTAGAGCCTTTAATATGGAGATACGCACTTATAATTTTATTGCACACCAACGATCCGTCACATCTCCATCGATTTTTCGAACAGTGCATCGCTAATCACAGTTCAAATAATAGCCTCTTGTTGGAAAAGTTATTGTTATTACCTCTAAAGGATGATAATTGATTTCAAAGTAATCTAATACATTATATAAGTTGGCATATTCGTGTTAAGTCAATATACAGTATTCGTTAGATATAAATCTTTGTACAATGATTGTATTACATCTGATTATATTATATGCCGTTCCTCGCACATTCTTTAGTAATCATCAATATTTTATACATAATTATACATAAACATTGAATAGAAAAGCAACTCATGACATTACTACTCCAAGTATCGTACAGTCAGATATTTTTGTGATAATCTTACACACTCTTCATTCATTCTTATCAATTATTTCTATCTGTAACTCGCTGATGTAACCATGATTCTATAAGAAAGACCTGTGATATTTATATAATGACTCTTAATACACTATTTACAATCTTATCTTTTGATTATTTGTTAAAGCAGTCGATATTAGCATCGATACTTAAAGAATCTTTCAACAAATGTTTCATTTTTGAGATTTTTAAAAAGAATTTACTGAAAATAATATGTCTGATATTATTATGATTGTTAGTATTTTTGTACATGAGTGCACTAGCTAAACTAAGCCACTTAAAAAAACATTTAAAGTAACTTGTTAATATTCTAGTGAAATTATTAAATGAAATATCGATCACTAAAAATAATCTCGATTAGAGAATTTGTATTACTATTCGTTTTTTTCACAATCTATTAAATTATAAAAAAATTTAAATATTTCTCCCTATAATAACTATTTTTTTACAAATAATTTGAATAATTGAAATACTTCATTTTCTGCCTATTACATTAACAATATTTCTTGATTTAATTTGATCAACGCTACGAAATTAGACACTTAATACTATTATTGTTCCAAAATGAGATAATGGAACATAAGGCAATAAAATCCATATGCCAAACATTAACAAACTTATTACCATCGTTACTTCGATATGTCAATGTACGATATTTGTTTATCTTCATGATATAACGATCTGATAACACACGACTTTTCATGATGATGATGATGCTGATGCTGATGCTGATGATGATGATTATGATGATTATGATGATGATGATGATGATTAAACTTATAATGTACATGACAGGTTGGTGCAACAACTGCAGTAATAAATAGATGAATGAAAGAGAGCTCGGTAAGATGAACGCTGGTCAGTCGAGGGGTAAATGAACACGTGAATCATTAGCTGCCAATTTAACGAGTGTCTTCTTCACCCTAAGAATGGGCAGCCTGGCCGCTGATTTCCCATGCCAACACTCCCGCATTAGCTTTCCCATTCCAGCCAGTGTCTATGAAAAGGACATTCAACTCAATTCCGTATTCATACTTGTATAAGCGATAAACAATTCAAACTTGTTGTAATTAATTGTCTCACGTGTGTCTTTCGTTCCGATAAAAGTAATAGAAATGATAAAGATAAATAAAATAATTTACCGGGTCAGAATGCCACCTATTGGGAAGCGGCGGTCTTCGTTGGTCAAACGAGACCAATTTACGCATCTCTTCTATGGAGGGTTCTTGATTACTGCTCGACAACCATTCGCTGTACGGCATCGCGTATTCTAAGGCTACACCATTGCTTATGCATCTGCGGCAGACTTCCCATAGTATCAATCCTAAACTGTAGACATCGGCTCGTCTAAAGCTCTCCAAACATTCGACGTTTACCCTGAAAATCGGCGGAAATCGTAGGTTTCGCGTTAAACCGCGTTAAGATTCGATTACGAGATTGTATCAATTTAAAGAGATCAGAATCTACCAACGTTTGTTCGAGAATTTCAGGACTCATATAGCGTTTCGTTCCTTGCCGCAAGTCGACTCTGTCCGTTGTAAGACGATCCTGCGTAGCTGCTAACGCGAAATCGGCAATTACGCAGCCACCATTGGTTTTGACCAAGATGTTTTTCGATTTGAGATTACGGTGGGCCATAGCTGGTTTCCCTTTGGTACCGTGAATCTCCGTGTGCAGATAAAGTAAACCATTGGCGATACTCAGACAAATATTGAGCGTTTGATGAGGTGTCAATGGATGCGGCGACCGATTAAGATGATCAAAGAGCGAGCCGAGAGGATGATACTGCATCACCAACCAGAGTTGGGTACAACTGGCTCTGCTGGTCATATCGCTACCGATATATCCCAGAATATTGTCGTGTCTGGACGGTAATAGTTGGGAGTAAACCTCGGTCTCTCGAGCCCATGCAGCTTCATCTCGCGAGAAATAAATTTTTACAGCTACATTTTCGCCGTGCCAAACTCCTCTCCATACTTCTCCACCAAATCCTCCACCGCTACCACCATTACCGAGACACTCTACTAAAGCTACTTGCTTAGCTAAAGTTCTTTGTACTAGCAAGGGTAATCCAGAACCAGAGCCACTGGTCAAACTTCGCCCATCTAGGTACTCCTACGAACGATATACATAGTTGTTAATTAATTAATTACATTGCAATTACGCTACAATTATGTATATTACAGCTTCGTACAAATACAGTACGAAGAAATTGAGAAAAGAGTGAGGGCGACGTACTTTAAGTGTACTGTCACCAGCAGCCGTTGCTCTAAGCTCGTGTGGATGCGAAGTGGCAGATGATGCAGGCGAGGAAAAAGAGAAATGTAACATCGAAGGCTCAATTTCGGGATCCAGAATAAGTTTCGTTCGACGTGGGGCCGTCGGTCGTTTCCTTCGTATTCGACGTGCCAATAAACTGAAGCTGATTCCTCCAACAATGACCACGCCGATCAATGATCCAAGAATTGCAAGTGTTACGGTTATTTCGTCATAAGCTTTGTCAGTGTCTAAAAGCAAGTGTAAAAATCAACTTTTGACAAGCTCCATTACGGCGTATTACGGCATATGATTTAGTTTTACAAAATTTTATATAAATCTTTCACACATATCCTGTCTGTCTCTCTCTCTCTCTCTCTCTCTCTCTCTCTCTTTCAAATTATGTAATATTTTATTGGATTATCTCACTGGTTGAGGAATCTTCCAACTTGGGATATGATCCATTGTTACAAAAGTCTGCTTGACAACATTCCACAGAATATTGAGCACCACCTGGTAGGCCTCTAGTGTTTCTCTTTTTCGGTTGATCTGTATTTTGGCCAGCTTCTTTATTACACAACAATAACTTGTGGTCCGCAAGTGTGTAGCAGCCACGACTAACAGATTCTTTACCATCAACTTCTCTTATCCTGGATTTCCAACACTTTGGAACAAAGTAAAACAAACAACCGTTGTCTGTATGAAAAAGAATTTAAATCTGAACAAGTTGGTTAGACGAATGTAAGAATTTTTACAGTGATTGCATCCGTGCAGACTGCAGAACATTCCGAGTCTTCGCATACAAGGCACTTGAAACGTTTTTGGTTGATGGTAGTGAAACCGAGATTCGGCGCAGAGGGTTCAGGTGGATCCGATCTGTCATTGTCATTGTCCGTGTCAAAGGAAATATCTTGATCTTGCAGGGCAATCTCTCGTTCACCTAGAAACGTAATTAGCGTACAAACAGTACAAGTGGAATCCAAACGATGTCGACGAGAACGGCGTGTCTGACACACGGCATTGTACAACATTAAGAAAAATAATTATACACGGTTGAAATAGTTGAAAAGACGTGAAAAAAAAGTTGTGAGTTTGATTTTACAAAGAACGAAGGATTTGTTAATCTTGGCCATACAGACTTTGGCCATACTTGGCGCGCGGGCAACTCCGTAAAGGGTTAACAAAGATGAAAATAGAGATATTTAGAATTCATCTATGTGGACGTACACGTTACATCGCGAGATTCGCAATAGACATTTATCTTCATACCTGAACATAATCTGAATGTCAACAAGAGTATGAAATGCGTGATAAATATAGCATCCGCCATTTCTATGCGCGTCAAAACACTGGACTGGACTGGACTGGGCTACTCGATTCAAAGGGAAATTACATTAAAAGAAATCTTTCTCGCGATCCCTTGGTGCCGCACTCGTCATCCTCTCGTCAGCTCTCTCCCTCTCTCTCGCGAAAATTTTATTATTTCCCAAGCGTGGAACGGCGCGAGAATCTGTCCGTCACTCGAGTGACGAGCGTTCGCTCTCGTTACGTCCGAGCGGCATAGTTTTTTCGATTTCGGAGCATCGCGCGGTGTCAAGCTATATCGAGCTATATCATCATTGTACAGAGTCGCGTGCTTCTCTCAGCGAAGACTCGACCTAGCTAGCGTTCCATCTTCGATCAATTACAATCTGTTATTTGTTCCTTAAAACTTGTGCTTAATCTCTCTCTCACACACACATACACATGTATGTGTGTGTGTGTGTATAATATATATATACATATATATGTATATACATATAGGAATATCGAACACAACGCGCGGTCAGACACAGTTTTGAGTCACGACGCACGAATTGCACTGCGTAGGAGCTTTGTGGATCGAGAGAATAGAGATGGCAAGCGTGCAGGGAGTCGACCAATCGCGACCGTGCCATTCGCTTAAAGACTGTACTTAAGGTGATCTTAAATATAATGGCTCCTGCACACTGGACGCGGAAGTAGCTCGATAGCCAATCAAAGTTGGATGGAGTTTAACTTTTTCCGCGATTGGCTATCGAGCCAACTTTCAGTGTGCAGGAGCCATAAGGCTTTAAGTATCATTCTCATGAATTCTTCAACTCGAACGTGGATTGTGGAGTCATGAGGATTGATCGTAACATGATGCCCTCTCCGTCGTCTCCGATTCCACGACGCAACGGCAACGCAACGCGCGTGAGAATGGGGACGGCGGGCGGCGGAGGCGCTATTAGTAACCTTGGCTAAAACGTCGGATTCGGAATCGGAAGAAACGCGGCGACGACGCCGACTCAATTCGGAGAGTAGTTAATTTGACTTGATTGACTTGCGGGCGCGCGCGCGCGCGCGTGTACAATACATAGAGCTCGGTGCATGTCTTGGAACGCGGATGCGGACGCGGATATTAGCGGAGCCCACCTTTATGGAGCTAATAATATTAGCGCGTGACACAGTTATGAAGCCGTTGTACTCGTACTCGTAATCGTCATCGGTCACGCTTGTTATGCGCTCGTCAATCGACCGCGGCGCTCCGAGTCTGATAAGCGTAACCTTGAATATTGACTCACGATCGCGGCATCACTCACGGCGACGCGTCGACTGCGAGTCGGTCACGAGCATAGGAATAGGAATAATAATAGGAATAGGACGAGGTAAGAACGGCGAGTCTCGAGCTCGAGCTCAATCGCTTGGTCCGGCCGCGGGATAGGGGATAGGCGCGAGAGGGGCGTGCGCGCCAGCCCTCACTACACACAGAGCATAGAGGAAGCCAGGAGGAAGCTGGTGCTAACCTAAAATGCGAACGTTCGCGAACGTAGACGCGCTTCTACTCCTGGCAATTCGTCTCTTGTCTTGGTCCCTCGGCACGGTTGCGGCTAGCGGCGGAGCCCTCGATTCTACCCCGACCTTCCAAACCAGTAGTGCCTCGAGCACTCCACATTCCAAGATAGCAGCCTTCTCCCCCACCCTTACCGATGGACTGGCTCAGGCGGTGGCTCACGAATCTAGTAAGCCACTCGTTCCAAATTTCACATTTATCCTCCATGAGATATATGTTTTGTATCATGTCACAACATTTTTACGCTTCTCTCGCGCATATATCCTTAACCTGTGCGACACTGTTTCAGATACAGACACCTGCAACGACGACCTAGCTTGCATCACCATGGCTTCTCACGATCGATTAGGTTTAGAGGCTATTAAATCTCTCCACAGTCAATTGGACGACGATGCCAATGGAAATGTCGATCTATCTGAATCGGATGACGTAAGGATACTTGTCTCCCTTTAGGAGCCTACTCTTCGCTGTTCCACGCAAAATTATATATTACATGACGAGCGGTACCTTTGACTTTGACAGTTTTTGAGAGAAGAGCTGCAGTATGAGGCCGGTTACGAACGAAGACAGAGGGCTTTCCATCACAATGACGATATGCACATCAGTTTACGAGAACTCTGGGAAGCCTGGTTGCGATCAGAAGTATGCCACGAGTCACTTTTCATGTCAATTTTTCGTTGTTGTTGCACCGAGCAACACAAATGTCATTTCGCGACATTCCGTTTGTACTATTATGTAGAAAACATCTAATATCTCCTGTAAATTGTGACAATTTCTATGCGTTAGGTTCATAATTGGACTATAGAGCAAACGTCAGAATGGTTAACTTCCAACGTTGAGCTTCCTCAATATGTTCCTACTTTTATACAGCACCGTGTAACTGGTGCTACGCTTCCTCGGTAAGTTCCCTCGGACATAATAAGAAAAAAGACGCTATATACATATATATATATATATATATATATATATATATATATAGCAAACGATGAATTTAAAATACAATCTTTCAAACGAAAACGTTCATTTTAGATTAGCTGTGAACAATATGCATTATCTTAGCACGGTTCTGGGTATCAAGGATCCTATCCACAAACAAAAAATAGCTCTAAAAGCAATGGATGTTGTTCTTTTTGGACCCCCTAAAGGTAGGCTTTGATATTATGCTTTAGCCGAGTCTCTCGCTCTGATCTAAAATTAATCGAAACGGTAACACGGTACGTGATAGATGCAGGACACAATATCAAAGATTTGGTATTAGTTACATTATTATTTGGAGCACTTATTGGATGCTGGTACGCATATCAACAAAAGAAAAATTCACAAGAGGATCTTAATAGAATGATGAAGGACATGGATAGTTTGCGTAAAGCAGAACTCGCACTGGAAAATTTGCAGGTAATTTTCAAAGAGTGGCCCTAATAAAATTAAAGAAAACTTTAATAAGAAAATTTTATCAAGTGTGGATCGCATCGTTTAATCAATTGCAGAAAGAATTGGAAAGAGCAAGAATGGAGAACGAAAGTGCGGCTGAGAAGCAGAATTTGCAAGATGAAAGTTTGGGATTACATACTTCGTACTCAGATCTTGAAGTGTCACAATTGAAAGCGGAAATCGAAGTTAATGTCCTTCTATGTTTCGCTTCCTACACATCGTGCAAGTTTATGTATTAATAATTTATACGTGTTGCGTGCAGATGTTGAAGTCGGAATTGCAACGTGCTGAGGGAGAACTTGAAGACAGGTGTTGGTCGCCACCAGCTGGACTGCAGCACTGGCTACAATTGACTCATGAAATTGAGAACAAAGCGTATACGAATAAAAAGATAGCAGCAGAGAAACAACTTCAACAAGCACGAGAAGCGGTAAAAGGACCAACTTTTTAAAATCATTTCATGTTGTAGTTGATTCACTATTTGTACT
The DNA here is from genome assembly GCA_928718305.1 of Tetramorium bicarinatum. Lineage (NCBI taxonomy): Eukaryota > Metazoa > Arthropoda > Insecta > Hymenoptera > Formicidae > Tetramorium > Tetramorium bicarinatum. The sequence continues at coordinate 6,577,621 of OV788319.1, read as the reverse complement.
CGATTGTCTCAGTTAGCTTGGCACGAGAATATACATACACCATCAGAAATAACATTTCATTTATATTATTATATTACAGTGCGAAAAATTGCGAAAGAAACGTTCCAGCTTGGTAGGTGCTTTTGTCTCGACTCATGGAAAGTCTATCGACGAAGTTGATAAGAGCATAGTTGAAGCGAGAACTGCGTTGAATGAAGTAACAACTGAGTTGAAGGAAAGAGTGCATCGCTGGAAACAGATTGAATTACTTTGCGGTTTCAATATAATTAACAATAATGGATTAACTTACTTGGAGACAGTTTTATACAGAGGAACACTTAATGGTAGAGGACTCGGACTTAGAGGTATTTAATCCTATTTTTAAGTAATGTAATATTTATTTTTTATTGTCAGGATAAGATTTTTTAAATTTTATTTTATCGTTTCGTAAAATTCTAAATGATTTTTATGTAATATATTACAGGACGACTCAGTAGCCAAGATGATTTAGATGATGAGGCAAGTTCAGTGTACGCATCATCGTCGGTCAGTGCAGTCGCTGCAGGTAAGCTGGATTCGGATTCCAATGAGTACTTAGATTGATGTACCAATGCTCATTTTATTATCATTGTGGCCTGTTTATATGTCGCATATATATGTACGTATGTATATATACATCGGCCACGTGATATTGAACCTTTTTTGACGATAGTTTACTAATGAGTTGAATTCTGTGTTTAATAATAGAGAAAATATTTTTTGTAGCATTGATAACTTTATACCACAATAACAGATATATAACATTATATAAAATTTTCGTAATTTGTTAACACTGAAATATCATGTGCCTTAAGTGTACATTGTAACCACTATATAATAATGTGGCTAACATATGCACATACGAGGAATGCAGAATGCAATCCAATTTTGCATATGTTGCCTAATAAGTAAGAGATTATACAACAAGTAATAAATGATGCCATTATTGTGCCAATATATGCCAATGTATCGATTTTTTGGATATGTGATATATGAGATGGCTAGTAAAAATTTATTTTATAAATACTTGTCAGTTAAAATAAGTCAACTTGATATAGATGATATGACAAAGCAATGCTATAACAAATAATTGAATTATAAGTAACAAAAGAAAAACGTATAAAGTATATGAAAGTTATGGAGATTACTGTGTCTATGTAGCTATTTTGTTTTATGTACAATTGTCTCTTTTATATTTGCCATTTTTTAGAAACTATCTTTTCTTAAAACATAATTTTAATCATGTAATTTGATTCTATATTTAATTCTATATTTAATAAGTGGCAAAGTGATATAGCTCACATAAAAGTAGTACTTTTATTACAACATACTTAATGCCACATAGAAAATTACATAATGCCATAAGAAAATTATTAATCGTATAAATTAAAAGAAATTTATTTACGCAAGAGAATATGAGGAATATAATTTTTCTTTAAATTCTTTTCAGTTACATTCCAGTTATCTATCGTTATGACACTAATATTAGATCTGATTGCAACATGTACATGACAGTTCGAGAATCATTGTGTGATTAAAAAACTATTAATTAGAATATTACTTATACGAATATGGCACAAAGCAAAATATTAAATTGTACATAATAACAATATGCCGTTTTATAAATGTACATAGATACGGATCTTACAATCATTGGGCAAAGTTTTATGTATATATATATATATATATATATATATGTATATATATATATGTGTATATATATATATATATATATATATATATATATATATAATATAGAAAGAATCCAGACGTCCAATAATTTTCTTAAATTAAGATACATATTTTAAATCTTGATCTGAGATACTATGTAGGATTGTAAAATCGTCGAATTAATGTATTAAGGGCATTATATATATGTATATGTAAATAAGATATATGTATACATATACAATTATTTTAGGATCGATTTTATTGACAATAGTCGAATTGTGTGTGCATATTTAAAAAAGATTTGTAAGCCTTGTCTCAAATGTGTCTTGTTAAATGTGATACCTTGTTACTCTCAAGGAATCAAAAAATATCCAATTATGAACGACTATCAATTAGAATTTAAATTGTTACTCCTAAAATAATTTTATAAACCATGTATTGTTCTACAGTTATATACAATATGTCAAAGAAATGATGCCTTAAAATGTATTCCATATATGTATATTACAGTGAGTTTAGTGAGTTTTTTGTTTTATAAAGATTACATAACACATAGGCGTTATTTTTCTGTATGAAACATTTAGTAATCGCTATTAATAAATTCAAGCGAGCTTGGAAAAATAAGACTATATGGGCTTGTTAATATGACCTACGTTGAACTCTAGTGTTCCGACTTGTTGCATGTTTTTCATTCCAGAGCCTAGTGCACATTATATTGCTAACATAGTATTAAATAATGGACAGTCAAATATACGCTTATACATACTGTATTTAAAGTTGTGATTAATCGATTTTCGGCTCTTATTATTTCTAATGATTGCAATTTTGCAATCATGATAAAAATTGTGCAATTTTTATAGTTTAGATAAAGACACTTTGAAAAGTGGTACTGGTACTAACTAACGCAGAAAATAATCGATTAAAAAAAATTATCTTATAAAGAGAATAAGTCTTATTCACAAACGTAAGATTCTGTGCTCTGTATTGATAAATTATAAGAGGAATAATTCTGAATGCAACTGAACGAATCACACTTTGCTCTAGTGCAAGTTTGTGTAAAAAATGTATAACATGTGTATACGTTTTAATAATTCTAATTTATATTACATACATTTGAATATGAATATGAAACCAATAGTTTAAAGAAAGATTTTCGACGATGCGAGGCGTCTCGTAATTTCCAGTGTGTTAAAGCGATACAAGAGAGAGTCAATTTTTCTACTGTACATACACTTGGCAACGCAAATCAAAGCTTTCACTTGTTGCAGCTTTCATTAGTATCATTGTCCTCTTAGCGATAAAAAAAAAAAAGGAATTTGGACATCATACACTTGACATATTCGTAGGTATTTTGGAGAATTCAGCGTGGAAGGAATCATCGGTACCGTCCGGTGGTCGATTTGGAAGTGAACTCTCCGATTCTTCGAGCAGCGAAGCGGAGAAAGAAACACACGGAATCGTCCACTTTGTGCTAGGTGACGGATCGGAAGAGTCCGCTGGAGTTTCTGGAAAAGCTGCGCCGTACAAAGAAAAGTCCAACATTGTACGTTCTTACAGTCAAGACACAAACATATTAATCAACGAGGACAAGGTTTCGTCGTTTCTGCCAAAAACATCGTATTCGGAAAATTCACTCGACATCTCGGATAGGTCCAGTTGTCGTTCTGCGATAGCATTGACGACCACACCTGCGATGATAACGACAACGACGACAATGTCGACAGTAACAACAACATCAACATCAACATCAACATCAATGACAACTACAACTACAATGGGCGCCAAAAAATTGCTTAGAGAATTACCTACAATAATGTCAGTCGATGATGAGACGCTCTCGACCGATTCCAATTCTACCGCCGACAACGATGAGCTTAAACGAAGGCGCAGGAAGCTACATTTTCCAGCCTTTAGGAAGAACAAAACTAAAATTACGTGATGTCCGCTAGTCACATAATTTCATTTGTTACTTAATTGCTATCCGTTACAATTAGTTGTAATCGCGAAATGCACTTAAGAATTATTTTACCAGTAATTATTAATTGTTAGCTATTATTATTCACGTGACAGAGACACCCACACACACACACACACACGCACATACATTTTTTTCTTTCTTATCTTTTCTCTCTCTCTCCTTCTTTCTTTCTCTTTCTCTCTTTTCTATCTTCTATCTTTTTTTTCTCTTTGCGCGCGTATAAACTCACGGAAATGTAACGATCGTTAGGATGTTTGTTTTCCCGGTGTTCCTTCCACTTTGCCAAACTTGCGTATGCGCAAAATAATAATGAAACATGAAATCAATGGATACACCACGGAAAGACATCCAAACTAGATAAATAGATTTTAGAATTGCAATATTGAAAAGTTTTAATATTATGGCAATATATATTTTCGGTATGTACTTTTTAGAGGAGCTAAATCTTCTCCAAGCCGCAAACTTTTATAAAGTAAGATTTTTTCACGATGACGTTAGTAATAATAATAATTATTGTTAGTGTAATCTTTTTTATCGCGATATAATTCCGTAGTTTTAGTCATCGTCTAGATACTGGACTGGGCACAAATTTAATGTTGAAAGTATATTCTTGTCTGCATGTCATTTGCTTTTACGTATCATATTATGATATGAATAATGATACACAATAAAAAGCTACATGACGACAAGGGTACCCTCGTAAAACGGTTCAAATTATTAAAATTATCGTTAATTCTCGTACCGTCCGTATATACTGGCAATATATGTGATTTACTTCGGCACTTTGGCAAAGCGAAAACGTTATAATACAAATTTTATACATTTGTACTACACGTACTTGTAAGTAGGTTGTAAAATACCGTGCAAGATTTTATCGCAAACGCGCGCTTAAAATAATTAATGATAGCAAAATGACTTTTTCCGTATCTTGTACATATCCTAACAGACAACACTCGGATTTCCATTTGAATTCTTGTAATTCTCTATTACTCAAATTACATTATCAAACTAGACTTAACTTACATCTTCAAACTAGAAATCTTTATGCAAAAATGTATAATATCCGTTAGATGAATCTTAAAAGACTAGCTATACAGGTCGCTGCTATACAATCATAGAGAAATTTCGGTCAATTTAGATTGTTTCAGAGTGAGCAGTTTCAAAGCCCTGTTTCTTTCCATACGTATTCGCTTCAAATCTTGATGGCCGTTAGAACGTAATTACGTTATTGTATGTACATAGACATAATTGATATATATTAACATATCGTTAAAACTTTAACTTAATGCACTCGACTCCAGAATCAAATAACTTACAGGATGATTTACATCACAGCGAGGCTGGGACTCCGTAATCTTACAATAGTAATTTGTTTTTTAAAAACTATCACTGTTATTTTACGCTTGCGCGAACGCGTTAATACAATTATGTAACTATTTCCCAACATGCTAGATTCGTTTGCAGATGGTGTTTTGGTACGTTAGTTTATTTGAATGGTATTGAATCTAAGTATTCCTTTACGGTATGCTCAAATATGTTAGTCGCACAATTTCCATCTTTGGTCTACGACAAAATTGTTTTGAGTGATTTTGGTAGAAAATTTATAATTTTGTGATTAAACTGACGCATCTCAATTTTAGCATAATATAAAGCTTTAGAATGTTTTAAATTACAAGTACTCAACTTTTTTTTTTATATACACGATCACGCTGACGATTATATAACACATTTGCATTAACGACAAATAATTCCTTGGGATGCTGTATCGTTAGTAATTTGTAATCGTCAACTTGTAATCACAGAAATCATCTTTGTACAGAAATTTACGAACCAGAGGATTAGCAATTTTATTATTGCAAAACAATAAATAGCGAAGAAAAATGAGATTGAAATGTATCAGCTTTATCACAAACATGATCGCTAGCTCTCCACAAAATATTCTTCCTTAGAGATTTTTGAAGCAATGAATTTATATCATTTGTACGAAGGACAGTTTCTAAGGCTACGTGTATCTCTGTAATTTTTGAAATGAATGATAGATCTGACCTTACTACTTAGTAGGCAATATGAGTAAAGTTTTATGAGGATTTGATCCGCATTGCGCCGTACAAATCTTCGTTAAAGTTGAACATGTAGAAATAGATAATTTTATTAGTACATTCGTATTTAAATTATTATATTCTTGATATTCTCAATATTACGATGTCGCTTGCAAGTGCAATGCGTCTTCCTTGGAATATGAAAGTGACATTTTACAAAAATAAACGAAACAAGTTTAAAGAATTGCCATACAAATAATAATCAAACATGCATGCAGAATATAAAATAAAAAAGTAGAATTAGAAATTTAAAAATTCCGTTCCTTTTATATGGATTTGACGAAATGTTTTGTAAAAATTTGTCTTATACTCATTTTATTTCTATTATTTTACAGACTTTAATAATCAGCCAAATGCCAGCTAAAAAATACTTGTTAATTCAACAGTTTCACAAATTGTTTTATTTGATTTTATTTAACATCACACATGCTATTGTCAACTATTCCTAACAAACCACTCGAGAAAAATTTACAATTGTCGATTAATCATCTTAATATTAATTGAATTCGTTTACGCAAATTTGGATTTTGAAACGTAAGTAAAGTGATCTATACGCAGAGTCTACATTTGATAGCGATAAACGCAATGCCGTCCATACAGTAAAATATGTATATTATCTGCTGATATACATATAAACAAGCATCCCATCATCAATATTCAAATACTGCGTAAGAGCTAAATTGCGATTTGGCTCAAAATCTTAGGACGGTAGGATCATTGCGATAATTTTTGTATGGATTTATTTATTATACAAGTCAATAATATATCATTGTATACATGTATGTATATGTGTGTTATATATATATATATATATATATATATATATATATATATATATATATATGCACACATGCATACATATATGTAATGAGATATACACGCATACATATAGAGTTCGATGTACAACAGCTATCGAATGACTACTGGCTACTGGGACTAGTAGCTCAACTCAAGTAGTAAAACTGACCTACGATCGGTGTAAATGGTACAGAGAGTTAAATAATCAGTCTTACAACATAAAAGTATAAATGTATAACATGTACATATACGAACGGACGGACTACTTTGTTAGACGTTTATGCAATTAACCGAAACAGATCAGTGTCGATTTGACACCCGATAAATCCGATTACGTTTCGTCGCAAAAACGATTGCATTTATTGAACAAATTCGCCGATTATTTCTTAATAATATTTAGACATACATTCGTTGATATTCCATTAACATAGATCTCATTAAGATCTTCATTAAAATTTTCGTTTAAGGTACACAAATTACAAATAGCAACATTGAATAGAAAATGAGATACGTGTTTGAAACTATATCGTGATAATATACACTCGTTACGTAACATCTGGCACGTTTTTGCTTGTCGCTCAAGCAACAATTTTAAACATGTACAAAACGCCATAAATATAAATATACATACATATAGCTACACACTACGCAGGTATACCAGCGAAGATTGTTAATACTGAATTTGCTCGAAGAATTCGCTCGACGAGAATATATTTAAAAAATGCGACGCATAAATCTATATGTATAATACATAAAAATATATATATGTATATATATATATATATATTATGTGTATATATGTATATAGAGAGAGAGGAGTTAGAAATGGAAATATTTAATTCGTCGATATATTCTCGTCATCTTGTTGATCGCTGGTCTCAGCTGCGGAAGGTATCGTGGCGAGCAGTCTAACAGCTAGTCTTCCCGGAGAGCCTGGAGATTCCGGCTCCTGGATGGCGAGTTGACGAGTTAGTCGCGGCTTCGGTCTGATCGGTCTCGGTGTGTTACGCGTGTTAATTTCTAGAGAGGCACTGGATCTCGACATGCGCCAAGTACTGGTGCTGGCAGTGGTGGCCGAACCGGAAGAGTCGTTACGCGAGGAGCTTAAATTCGAATCTTGCGATGGTTTTCGAGTGATAAGCCAAGAGGAAGCCCTCCGTTTCGGATCTAGCAGTCTGAGCGGAATGCCGCAGTGATGCGTCTGTCGCCAGGAATCCGATCTGGACGAGGAGAAATTTTCGCTGGACGAAACCGAGGACGCCCGTTTATGCTGCTTTTGCTGAATCTGAGCGATCTGATAGGCGTACTGATCGTTACGCGCATGCCGCGGTCGGGAGTCGCGTGTACACGGCCAGAACATGCCAGCGCTCCACCAACGGTAAGATGAGCAACGGCTTCCAGTTTCCAGGAGTCTCGAGTTACAAACGCACGGTGTTTGGAGTCCTTGGTTCTCTCGCGATGACCGATCGACGAGACTGTTTGTATTGGCGGGTGTTTGACGATTGCTAAAATTCGAACTATGTCGGCACCTGCCGATACCTCGAGTTACACGTGACTCTTCGATCGCTTTGCATATCAACACGCAATCCTTCTTAAATTGCTTCGTAAGGATCGCGTAAAGAAAAGGATTGCAACAGGAGTTGAGCGGTAGCACAAATACCGCGAAAACTTTGGCTTGCTCGAGAGACACCAACTGCAGTCCGAAGGTCGCCGTGAGAGAGAAGAAGGCTATTGGTGACCAGCAGAGAAAATCGGTGAAGACGAGCAATGCCATTCTCTTCGCTATGCGAGAATCGTTCGAATTCCACGCCTGGGAGCCTCGTATCGCGCAGTACATCTTCAAATAGCATCCCATTAATATCAGGAAAGCTACTCCGTTAATGAGCATGAGAAACACTACGTACGCGAGTGCCGCGCTGCCGTTAGTTTCGAACGGCAAGCAAATAGCGAATTTCCTATAGTCCGAAACTCCCAACAGCGGCAGACTCGCCATCGACAGAGCGAAACACCATCCTATCGTCATAATATAGCCTGCGTGCTTCAACGAGAGCCGCTTGTTCAGATGCATCGCGTGCGTTATCGCGTAATTCCTTTCCAAAGTGATCACAGCAAGGGTGTACACGCTCAGTTCAGAGCTGAGGACTCCCAGGAAGCCAGCCAGCTGACACCCGGCCGACATTTGCCACGGTATCGCGTACATTCGAAACTCTCCTAATGTCGATGCGTCGACAACAGCCAGTAAACCTAAAATCAATATCGTTCAAGTGAAACAAAGATTTCTCCAAGGAGAGGACTCAACGGTCCTCAAGAGATCTTTTGTTAGTACAGTTACATTAGTACAGTACAAGGTAGGTGCACGACGTTGACATAAAATATGAAGTATGAGAGAAACACAAGAAAAAATTACCTAGATAAACGCCCATAAAAAAATCGGCAGCGGCTAAATTGCAGACTAAAAATCGTGGCACATCCATCTTACTTCTTGAAAATATCAAGACAAATACTACAGTGCCATTCCCAAGCATAGCGAGGAGGAAGACTATCCATACGCCGCACCGTAAAGTCCACCAGTCGAATAAATCTTGGCACGGTAGGAAAGGACCTGAAATATATATTTCATATACACGTATGCGAATTACTTAAATGGTAGATGAAATGCTTAACTTTGTCGTCGTCGTCGTCGTCGTCGTCGATACACTCGAGGCATTTAAAATCATTATACAGTTGTCTGACATACCAGGTTGCGGCAAGCATTGGATACGAGAGGGTACGAGAGTTCGACTTGTCAATGTCGTTCGACCTTCTAGATTCTCGAAATAATCCTCTATGTAGGAAGGCAGGTTTCCGGGATAGGTAAAATCTGAACCAAAGCTAGCCAAAAGTTCATTTATCTGCGATCCGAATTTGTCGGTTAAATTATCTAAAAAAAAAGAAGAAAAAAACATTATTACTTCAATGTATCGCTCAAAGACCAATGATGAAACGATTGATGAGAGATGGATAAAAGCTAGTATCTGGTCTTTACACGCCTGTCCAATACATTCTGTGACTAAGGCTGTGCAAACAATTTTCGACGACTGAACTCGTGGTAGATGCTTCGCGACAGTCAAGTGCTTTCTCACCAATCTTCGAAATTAATAATTTATAATGTTATAATATTAAACAAGGTTAGAATTCCGCTCTATATTATCGACCTCGATATAAAAGGCACAAATGTGTACGTATACGAAAAGGGAAGAACATTGAGAAAAGAATTACTTACTCAATTGTGGCCAGATATCGCTAAATGTCGAATTCCATAAACTGGTATCGAAATCGTCAGTGGGAAACAAAATCGATTCCTGTACCGGCGACTTTGTGACAGATTCCTCTACCTCGAGCGAGAGAAACGAGCAGCAGTGATAAGCGTATGACAGTAACATTGTTTGTACTCGCGGAAATCTCTCAGGAGATGGGAATTCTCGCAATGCAGGATTGTTAAACGTCTTAAGATGCAACAGTCCTGCAAGACCTCTTATCGGCAGTGTAGGGAAAATATTATTTCCCAAATTTCTACAAATAAGTGTCATCTCAATTGCGTTCAAATTGATTTGTAAAAGTATCAGAGTTAATTGACAATGCAAATTACAGTTGCAGATGCACTTACAAGTCTTGCAATCGTTTCGTTTCCCTGAATGCATCAGGATGTATATATTTGATATAATTATTCTCCAAGTCTCTAAAATTAAATTAAACATAAATTATTAGAAACACTCAAAATTTAAGTAACCTAATTAAGCTTCGCACTTACAAAACTTGGAGTCTAGGTAATCCAGTAAACGCGTCACTGGAAATGCTCTGCAAGTTATTGTTGGACAAGAGGAGATCGTGTAGCATATTCAAACCTTTAAAAGTATCGTCGGGTAATGTAGAAATCATATTACTAGCTAAATCTCTAAAAAGATAAAATTTGCATATATTATTCTCTCGATATTTTCAATGCTTCACATATGTTATTATATTTGCATATTACGTTACATACTTACAAAACGCGAAGTTCATTACAGTTCCGTAAATTTGGTATTTCTGTCAAAGAATTGGATTTCATGTCGCTAAAAACAGAGATAGACGGTATACATATAGAATACACATTGGTAGAAATAGTCGTTGTTAAAAGAAGCGATGACAGCGAATTATTACTGTTACGAAAAGATTTCTTTACCAAACAATTTCGATTAAACTTACAGACTTTTAAGTTTCGGACACTGCCCGCAAAGATTAGGAGGAACCTCCTTCAATTGGGAACGATCTAATCGCAGTACTTCCAAAGATGCTGCTCCATTTAGATTGGGGAAAAGCCGCAATTCTTTCACATTCGACAATATTCTACAATTGATAAATAAAAACGGTGATGCTGTATTACAATGCGACGTATAATTTTGTCTAGACTAGTTTTCGTAGATGCGAATAGAAGCTGTGTGATACAGTTGAAAATAAATTACTTACAATTTACGAAGTTTGTCAAGATTCTGGAAGGTTTCGTCGTGTATCTCTTTAATAGGATTTCCGCGTAAATCGAGCGACACCAAATTACTAGCGTAACGTAACGCATCTTTCGTGAGTCGTTCTATCCTGTTATTCGATATAGACCTAGAGAGAGATACATGAGAGATGGAAAATTCATCAAGATTCGCCGCATTCGGGTAATGTTAAGAAAAACGCGTTTTCACGACGAGGCATCAATTTAATAGGCACTTACAACTCTTCGAGACTAAGTAGATTTGTAGCAGCAGCCGGTATCTTTGTTAAATAATTTTCATCGAGTTCCCTGAAGATAGGAGAAATGAAAGATGTCATGCTACGACGAATGATTTGCTCATGTTTCTCATATACTTACAATATACGAAGATTCGCTAAGTTTACAAACGCGTCGTCATGAATGGCACGTAGATGGTTACGTCGAAGAAATCTAAAAATAAAAATATATACATGTAGTGCGTAACGACTACTTGGTGATATTTTCTATGATATTTTCCCTCGTCTTTTCTCACGATCATTAAGTGTACTTACAAAATTTCGAGATTGGGAAATCGATGGAAAGCACGTATTGGAATGTCCGTTATATTGTTGTTGGTCAAATCACTGAAACAGTCATGAAATGGTTCTATAAAATCGCGTATTGCACCAAGTTGGAAATATTCGTAGCTAGACATTAAAGATATAAAATACGAACAAAATATTTCTCATCCGTTTCAACCGTGCAAACATTACAAATTTATATCATGTTCCAAACAGTAGGAAAAATTAAGGATTGTAACTTTTTGTTAAATATATGTAACAAGATGTGCGAAAGGCAAAATAATAAATGTTGGAGCGAGCAAAGTGTCAACGAGCGATATTTTTTAAAAGTAATTCTTCATAATTCTTCTATCTCAGAAATGATTGCGAGAGATTGTTACACTCGTAGTGAATTGTGTTAACGCCAGAATGAGAAAACAGATTGTAAGAAGAAAGAATCCTAGTAATTTTACCTTATCATTTAAAGTAAAACTAATTAAAACTATATCAGAAAGTATAATTAAGGTATACTATATACATATGTACATGTACATGTATATATAAGGGTACACGTTCGCCAGCTTGATTAAACTGATAACTCATAATTTATAGAAATCTGCATGAAATCTGCGTCGGTTAAGAATGGCACAGAACTTTTTGTCATGCATGGCCTGCATGATAAAAAAAAAAAAAGAAACATGATAAAATTAAGAAAAGTAGCGACACTTTTCGTCTTGTGTCGCGTAAGCGTGATTCGAGAAGAACGGACCGAGGGTTGCGTGGATTTTTATGAGTCCTTCGACCTCCTTTACTCAGGATGGATCGATGTCTACTTGGCCGCATTTACCAAACGGGACGAAGAGAGTGCGGCTCTCTATTCTATTCTATATAGAAAAAAGTACATTACTATAACGCAAAATGTTTAATTATACTGACCGTGAGCGATTGATTTAAAGAAAGAAAATATACATATATATATATATATACTACTCTCTTATGTTATTAACAATAGAATGTAACAATAAAAAAATAGATGAATATCGTTAACACGAAAATCTATAATACGTTCGTGTAAGCGTATCATCGTGAAGTGAACGTCCAACATTCGCTCGACACGACACGTTTGTTTGCACGCAACCATCCACGGATTTATTTAATTTATTATTACAGAGATATGTATCTAACGTTTATTTTTCAGTACTGCTAATCACTTATTTAGCATTCCTCGAAAAAGTTACACTTTAATTGCTTTATAATTGCTTAAATGTTTATTTTTAAACACTGACTAACATTTAACTCGGATTTCGATAGAGACGTAGAGCGCGCCAGTCGCTCGCGATGCACACGTTGTGTCAGTGAGCGTATTTTTTCTCTCGTTCATTCGTCTTAAAATAGAAAAAGCATAAGCAGCGACGTCTTGCGCGACTTTGACACACGCTTTTTCTTAAGTTCCAACGGAACTTTCTCAGCGCGCACGAACATTGGGTTCTAATTACGCTTTCGGGATCATAATTCCGTTACAGGCGGACCTTTAAAAACTTTCGATATTTCACATTCAAGGACAGCTTGAATTTACTTTGTACTCCTGAGGGGTATTCAAGAATATTATATATATATATATATATATATATATATATATATATATATATACATATAGATCTATATCATACATTATTATGGAAAATCTTACTCCTCGCCTTATAGACGAAAAAAGAATACAAAGCATTTACAACTTTTAAAAACTTTCGGACGAAAACTTGTTCCACATTTGAGCTCCTGTAATAATACGGCGGTCACAATGTCGAGAATAACGCTTACAAAAATCTTGATTGCTTTTATCATTCTCAATCATTATCAAGGAAAATTAATCAAGTTCGGGAATGGAATTATTTTCGCAATAGATGTCACGGTCGCACCGTCGTGAACGTGAAGAGAATGACGAACGGCACATTTTTCGTATTCTCACGATAATGAAGGAATATTACAGTCGAGATGCTGCTACGTATATGTACTTAAAAAAAATTATTAATAAATTACGATAGAAAACCCTGAGAATGAGGAAAACGGCGCAAAAACAACCAAGTCCGTGTCTACTCATATCTTTTTCTTTTATCTTGTCAGAAGAGGCCAAAGACAAGCTGGACACTTAAAGCTGGACCGTTATTTCTCAACGACGCAAGTGACAACGTAGATGAGTTCGCAGTTTCGATAAAGACAAAAGTAAAGCACGTTCACAGAGGCGTATATTAGACGATCAACGAAAATCATGACTGTGAACTGTGATAAACTCCTCGCAGTAAAGAAGCGGACTAGAGAGAGAGAGAGAGTCGAGATGGACTATAATAATCTTATTTGCTCGTTCCCTTGATCCTAAATCACGATCCATAGAATATCGACTGTCCGTCGGTGCGTGGTATGTAGGTCGCCGCGTGATGTATGTATGGCGTTACTCCTTTTATCTTTTCTATCACTCGCATCGAAAGACAGAGGCGGTTAACGAAAACGACAAGCTTGTCCAACTGGAGAAGAACGCTGAAAAGAAGACGCGTCAAAGATTAGTTTGTCGCGCAGCGTCGCACTTTCGTTCTCGCGTACGTCTCGTTTCGCGCCAAATGCACGAACGCGAATTAAAAGCAAGAATAAGGAACGATTTTTTTTCGGTTGCGTAGACGCGGCGAGTCTGCAAGGCCTAGAATCGTATGTAGGGCGCGCGTCCGTTAAGTTCAGTTACCTTCTAGCTGCACGTGCAAAGACGAATTTACGCAACGCTGTACATTCGCGTAAAGTGTCACTCTCTTTTCAACATACGTATCCAATCAATCCAACGTGCAACGAATATTTTTATTGTAGATTTTATTGTATAAAAGTATAAGCAAGAGTGAAATGAAAAGCGATCGCGCGTCTATGGCATTTGTTTTTTTTTTTGTAAAAAGAATTAATAATAATAATAATAATAATAATAATAATAATAATAATTCGCCGCGCGCAAAGCGTCGTGAAATCGTAGAACGGTCGTACTTAGAGAGAATCGGAGAGCCCATCTCTGATCTCTGCCGCTGACGGAGCAGCGCGCGCGAGCGCGAGCGCGGACATCCTCTCGACAAAAGATTCCTGTATTTACCGCTACACTTTCCACATCAATCTCTCAGGCGCGAATCCTTCAATCTGTCACAGTCAATCACAGTGCGGCGAGATGAACGCAAAGCGAAGATAAGTAGGCGAGTGGTGATACGGTACTCACATTTTCGTAACGTTAACAGCAGGAACACGGGATTTTAAGAAATGAACGGAGAGTAGGCCGGCGCCACGGCAGAAGAGTTCCCGTCCATCGGCGACGACGTTGCACGGGATCAGGTCGGTCCCGGTCCCGGTCCCGGTTCGACAGCAGCGAATTCGCCAGAGGAGGAGGATGATCGTCGCCAAGATGACCGCTATCCCGCTCGGACGAGACCGCGTGCACATACCGGCCGACCCTGTACGTGTCCGGCCGCGTAACTCGTTCTCGCTGGGTACGCCGCGCCCAGGACCAAGTCACCTCACCATTCTTCCTCGCGCCGTCCTTGGACGTCCGCACGTCCACCGCGGTCCACGTCCGGGCACGCGTGCACGCGCGCGACCATCAGCGCGAGCACCCCCATAAGGAGCCGTCACCGTCACCGTCACCGTCACCGCCACTCGCGGTGGCTGCGCCCGCCACCGTTCTCTGCAGTGTCACACTATCGCCCACACCCCACACCTCGTCGAGGGCGTCGAGGGCGTCGAGGGCGTCGAGGGCGACGTGTGACGCGGTATTCCCGCGAACTTGTTTAAAAATTGCTCCGGTTGCAATCCAAGAGAGGCTCTCTCTCCACCGTTCCACACCGTTCGCTTCGCGCGACCGTCACCAACTGATCCAATATTCCGAATTCCGATATTACGCTTACGCACGGATTTCGTGTATCGTCCCCTCCCTACTCATCTCGCCGACTGTCCGTCCGTCCGTCCGTCCGTTCTCCAGCACCCACCCTGAATCCCACTCGCGACTTTCTCGCGACTTGCGATCCTGCGTGCGCGATGCCTTTAACACACCCAAGGCTCCGCCGGTCGATCTGTTTGATTGTTCTCTCTACTCGACCAGCAAGCTCCTGGGTAGTGCTTGGCGCACTGAAAATGAATCTGCGTACTCTCCGAGCTACATGCATGTTCCTATTGTACTCGAATCGTACGTCGTAACACGCGATTCCTTTTCGGACTCCGCCGCTCTCGACACTCTTGTCATGTTAATTATTTATTCCTCTTCTTTCTTCACTGTAGCCATACTTGATTACATTAGAAGCAAGAGTACAAAGTTTCTCTAAATCACGTAGGCTGAAAAACGATTAATTTTATGTCAAGTGACATTGGAATTTACGCTTAATAATAATATAGATTGAAAAGATGTATCGTGTCAACCTTGTGTCTTCTTTCATCATCTTGCATAACGAAATGCACGTACGATTCAATCTACGATGTTTGTCCGAACGTTTCCAGATCTCGCGAGTCGAATAATATAGTTATTTACTAACCGCTGAACTTAACATTCTGAATGTCCCCTTCGATCGAGAAATTTCCAGATACCTAATTAGATATTAATCTTGAGAATTAAGAAAGCCTAGATGATAAATGAGAAAAATGTTAATGCTTTTTCAAGCTTTTAGCGCAATAGCGGTTCGTTGTGTGAAAACGCGTTGTGCTCACGCGTATGTATAATATGGATATTGTATGTATAATATGTATGTGTATGTACGTATGAAGCAGCGGTTGGCGATCGGTTGCAGGCCATCATCGTTTACACGTACACATACATACTTACATTTCGCGAACGACATCGTAGGACGTCGTAATTTTTTTGTTATTAATTAGGTCTGCCTATAATACGTCATTTAACAGTCCTGCGACACTCCATTTCCAGGTCCAAAGCCAATTTAAATTCTCCCTGTTTTTTACCAAGTATCACAGAAAAGGCGTAAATGTCGATAACGTGTCGCGCGCGCGCGCGCGCGCGCCGTGAGAATAGTCCTGACCTCTTGAGTTATTTTCTGCAATTAAAAAATATTTTAATCCCTCGATCACTAACTTGTTACCCTAAATTACCCTCAGAGTCATACATATATTATACGTATACATAATAATACATATGTATATGTATGTATTTTCAATTACTTTGACACTCTGGACACCCTTTCACGATCACAAAACCACAAAATCTGCGAAACGTCGTTCGCTAAAGACTTAAAGCACTTGAAGCACTTGAAGCACTATAGTAAAGCGACGCAAAAGTTATTTTAGCCAAGACTCAAACCACTTTAGCGGAGACTCGAACCTTTTTATAGAACTTGAAAAACAATATATGTATTTCTTAAATAAAAAAATCAAACAAAAGTCCTTCAGATGTCATTCGGAGAATTTTACACTACTTGCGGTTCTTACGGACCGCGGACGGCATCGTCGCGCGCGCATCTCACCACTACCGGCTATAGCTGGCTATAGCGTCGCGCGACGCATTGATATGCGAAAACGCTTTAATGCCGACGTTGTTTCAACGATGAGATTACCCGCAGAACGTAGGGCGCAGGTAGCTCGTCTGTAGAGATTCGAGAATCGGAGTCGAAACGGAGTCAAATCTGACACGGTTCGTTTATGTTTGCATCGTACGTCAGTATACATATATGTTCAATGTTGTAGCAAAGCTGAAACAAGTTTCTTGTCTCGTGTAATATCATATGAAGAGGATCGCGCGCAAAAATGAAAACCGCTTTGATGGTAGCCGAAAAACCTTCTTTGGCGGCATCCCTAGCCAATATATTGAGCAATGGACGATGTACTACCAGAAAAGGTGAGAGAGAGAGAGAGTTGACACAACTCGACGTACTTTCTTCAGCATCTTCCTTTTCTCATGAATCTTCTCTATGACGGTCTCTAGGACTAAACGGCTCGTGCTCCGTCCACGAATGGGTAGGTCAATTTAGATCTGAGACTGTCACATTCAAAATGACCTCGGTGTGTGGGCACGTTATGACATTGGACTTTATTGGAAAATACAACAACTGGGACAAGGTAGATCCGGTAAGATTGGATACATTTTCTTTTATATATATGTATGTGTATTGTGTATAGTGACTAGCGTGTCTTGTCTCTTAGGCAGAATTGTTCTCCTGTTCAACTGAGAAGAAGGAAGCGGTACCAAAATTAAAAATACCATACTTTTTAGCCAAAGAAGGAGCACCGTGTGATTATTTAGTATTATGGCTAGATTGCGACAAGGAAGGTGAAAACATTTGTTTCGAAGTTATAAATGCAGTGCAACAAGGAATGCACCGAAAGTTACATATAACGGTGAGTCCGTGTTGTACTTGTGTACTTGTAGACGTTGAATCTTTTGATTATGATTCAAACATATTTTTATTAAACAACTTTGTTTTGACTAGGATATATGGCGAGCACGATTCTCTGCCATCACGGAGAAAGATATAAAATCTGCTTTGGCTAATCTGATAAAACCCAATGAAAATGAAGCCAAAAGTGTTGATGCGCGTCAAGAGTTGGATTTGCGAATAGGCTGTGCCTTTACGAGATATCAAACTAAATTTTTTCAAGTATATATCAACATCATCTTTGCCGTGTGCGTTGCCGTATGAGTTAGAATATGAGACGGCGACGATGTACATATGTTTTATATAAATTTTCTAGGGCAAATACGGAGATTTAGACGTATCTCTTATCTCTTACGGCCCGTGCCAAACGCCGACGTTAGGATTCTGTGTACAGAGACACGATGAGATTCAGACCTTTAAGCCAGATCCGTATTGGGTGTTGCAAGTGTGTAACTCGCGTATCGTATCTTGAAATGCCGAAACATTTTCATTTGAGAGTTTCAAACTTTTTTTTTTTTTATTAGGATTGTCTATGTAACGGAGACCTTTACGTTATTTTTAGGTAACTGTCAAGTCTTCCGATGGTCAAGACATTATACTAAGTTGGAGTCGCGTACGTTCTTTTGACAAAGAAGTTGCAAACATGTTTTTAAGCCACGTTAAAGAACACGATCAGGCAACGTGAGTTGTATTTTGTGTATTTAAGAGTCTTGGGTTCAAAAGACTATACATCATTCAAAATAAATTTGTATATAGTGTAGTGAGTGTACAAAGCACGGAAAAGTTCAAAACGCGCCCTATAGCATTAAATACAGTGGAATTGATGCGAGTCGCGAGTTCTGGATTGGGAATGGGTCCACAACATGCTATGCAAATTGCGGAAAGACTCTATACTCAAGGATACATAAGTTATCCTCGAACGGAGACAACGTCGTATCCTGAGAATTTTGATCTGCTGTAAGATTACAGATTATCATGCTTATCCAACAGTTGCATACGTCGCACATGTATGTATGTTGCACTACAATCGCAATTTTACTTTATTCAAGTTCAACGCTGAAACAACAGCAAACGAGCCCGGAATGGGGTGAGGAAGTTCGCAAGATAATAGCGACTGGAATCACGAGACCAAAGAAAGGCCATGATGCAGGCGATCATCCGCCTATAACGCCCATGAAACATGCAACCCGAAATGAACTTGATGGTGATTCGTGGAGATTGTACGATTACATAACGCGACATTTTATCGCTACGGTATGTTCAGTACTGTTATAATATTTGTAAAACTTTGAAGCAGTTGTGTCTTTTTACTTACTTATATTATATACATGTATTTATCTCCTCTCCATTTCGAATCAAAGCTGGCACGGGATTGCAAGTACTTGAGTACTACAGTAAAGTTTGAGATAGGCATGGAAATATTTACAACCACTGGTCACAGCCTGTTAAGTCCTGGCTACACAAGTATTCTTACTTGGCAAGCGCTTGGCAGTAGTGATACTCTGCCGAAATTTACACCCGACGAGCAAGTAAATGTACAAGAGGTAAAAAAAGTTATATTCTTATTACATTCTTACTCTTTTTTTTTTTTTTTTTGTGCGTGCGTGTATGGGGCAATTTCTTTAGCCATTCCCTTTTTAAAAAGGGAAAATATCATGCAATGATACAGATGTCTTGTTTCATTACTATAGGCGAAATTAGTCGAATGTTATACACAACCGCCGGATTATTTAACAGAAGCAGAATTAATATCTCTCATGGAAAAACACGGCATCGGGACAGACGCTTCGATCCCTGTGCATATAAATAATATCTGCATTAGAAATTATGTTACCGTTGCAGCAGGCAGAAAATTAATACCTACTTCTCTTGGTATCGTTTTGGTCCATGGATACCAGAAGGTATCTTTGCTTTCTATTTCTCGACATGATACAATCGACTTTGGTCGACAGTCTTTTATAAAATGCACATAAAAAAATATCCCATTTTTTATTAGATAGATCCTGAATTAGTTTTGCCGACAATGAGATCTGCAGTGGAAGAACAATTAAATCTAATAGCATTAGGTCGAGCTGATTTTTATGCCGTCTTACTGCATACCGTAGAAATTTTCAAACAAAAATTCCACTATTTTGTACAAAGTATAGAAGCTATGGATCAGTTGTTTGAAGTCTCGTTCTCGCCGCTATCGGCGTCTGGCAAAGCACACTCTAGGTATACATAATGACACGTGCATTCATCTTTCCCTAGCTGTTTGTTTCATAAACGCTCTACTATATTTATCCGCTCTTCTTTCGATTTCCCATCATGCATATATATATATATATATATATATATATATATATATATATATATATATATATATATATATATGTGTGTGTTTGTGTTACAGATGTGGTAAATGTCGTCGATATATGAAATACATACAAACTAAGCCGTCTAGAATGCATTGTGCACATTGTAACGAAACTTACAATTTACCACAAAATGGAAACATACGAATATACAAGGAATTAAAGTGTCCATTGGACGACTTTGAATTACTTTCATGGTCGACCGGAACACGAGGAAAAAGTTATACATTTTGTCCGTACTGTTACAATAATCCACCGTTCAGGTATGCCACAAACACGCGCCGTGATATATAATCCAACATGTCGGAAAGAGGACTGTGAATATTCTTTCTCAAATTTAGGGATATGAAGAAAGGAATGAGCGGTTGCAATTCGTGCACGCATCCGACATGCCCGCACGGTATGAATTCAAATGGCTTGTCCAGCTGTTTGGAATGTGATTTAGGTATACTTGTTCTCGATCCTTCGGCCGCACCCAAGTGGAAATTGGGATGTAATCGTTGCGACGTTATTATCCATCTGTTTGAGAACGCGCATAAAGTGACGGTCGACACAGATACGTGTGATTGCGGCGCACAATTGGTAACCGTCGAGTACAAACAGGTAAGGAGAGGAGCCGCATTGCGCTGGTACGCGTGTGTCATCATGAACATGCAACTTCGCATTCTTTCGTCGCCTCTTTAATTTCAGGATAAAAGTAAACTGCCCAACGAAGCAACCGAGATGTCCGGCTGTGTATTTTGTACTCCAGCTTTCGTCCCGTTGGTAGAAAAGCATCGTGCGGTAGCTTCGAAACCAGTCGTCACTCGCGGTCGGGGTCACGCCAAGAGTCGTAATCGAGGCAAACCTAAACCGCCAAAGGACAAAATGGCACAATTGGCAGCATATTTCGTATAATGAATTATTTAGGATCGCCGACGCCGAATATAAAGTCATATAAGTACGTGTATCTCGTCGTTGTTTTTAAATAAATCCCTGTGTTGTATCCTTAAACCTTTGCAGCCTCTCCCACATGTGGTGTACGGAAAAGTGGTGCGACGGATTGCGTAAGCGTTGTAAACGTATAAACGTAAGGCTGTAAGAATCTGACCAATCATAGTCAATTATTCTTCGATCGTAAGAAGAATATTCAACTATAATTGGTCATTTCCTTTACATTTACAACTACATTTACGCAATTGTAGAATGGCCTTGGCGCGTAATCATTGTCATCATCGTTTCCGCTGGATACGGAACTGTATACTCGTGTCGATTACGATTAACACGTTTTATGAAACCATGCATTTTATTAAACAAACTTTTTGACGAAAATCTCAACTTTCATGAATGCGGTATTAAATATTAGATATAATCGTTCGCGTATGTAAGTACAAGATTGATTTTTGAACAATGACACGCGTGAGAGAGCGACAGAGTGCGTTGAATTTTAATTCTGCAATTTGAGATCTATCGAAAAAAGCATGTAATATTCTTGGCAATATTGAACAAAAGTTCGCGGGGGCAGCTCTTGTTGACGCATGATTCAATTTCCTAATTTCCTAAGAGGGCGTTAGTTGTATACGGTGGCGTGTGTTGTTTGGCATCTCTCTATTTTGCTCTATTTCCTCGTTCCAGCTTTCGAAGACACATTTTATTTATTTATCATGGGACTGTGTAACGTCGAATGCATAGAAAGAATAGCGCAATATCTCGATGTTTCTCCAGGAAAACTAAAAGTTTCCAACAAAAATGTGCGTTCCTAATCTCTTGACGTTACGAGGAGTGATGGTTTCTTCCTTTACACGTGTGCACATATGTAAAATATAATTAATTGTAAATGTTTGATAATAAAGAGAGAGAATAAATAAACTCTCGTAAAATGTTGCCGAATCAACACTCCACAACAGTGGAATCTAATAGACGTGCTCCAAATTAAATTAACGTTACACGTGTGTGTGTGTGTGTATATATATATATATATATATATATATATATATATATATATATATATATATATATATATATATTGTGTGAGTAACATTTGATATAAATGTATTTGATATAATGTCTCAGGTAGTACTTTATCCAGACGGTGAAGAGACGTTGCCAGCCGTTCAAGGCTTCAGCACTATTGTGCAAGTGCTTGCAAAGAGTTCAGACCGCTCTGATATACTTGGCACAGAGAAGGAAGCGCAAGCTGTGACACAGCAATGGTTAGAATACATAGTAATATGTATCACGCATGCGGCGGTTCCTGCCACGGCCAAGAGAATATTAAATGTAAGTATGCTATACAAAGTACAAAGTACGTATTCCTATATTGAAAATTTATACGATCGATTACACAGTCTTTTGATTATTTAACTAGGAACTGAATACGGTATTGAGAGATGTAACGTACATAACTGGTACGAAGAAGACTGTCGTGGACATTGCATTGTATTACGTTCTACACTCCATAATGGTAACAGGGTGCCGCGTTGTAAATCTGTGACGCGATATAAAGTTGACCATTTCTTTTCTGTCTTACAGAAGGACATGAGCTACCCGCAGAAGGCACAATATGTTCACGTGTCGAGATGGTTCGACAATATCCAACAGGAAGAAAAGTTGAGACGGGAATTGGAATTGATATCTTTTAACTTGTTACACCTATTTTTATAAGCGAGGTATAACGTTTGGAATTTCGTGTACACATCGCTGTACGATATAGAGATTAAATTGATTTGGCATGCTCGCCACGTCCTCTCTCTGCATTTATCATCGTTTCATTATTGATATTATACATGTACAATTATATATGTACAATTATTGATGACGTGCATCTTACCAAACAATTTTATTAAATTATATCGAGTTGTCCTTTTGTTTATAAAATACAACATGGAAATGTGCGTACGAACGCCATCTGTCTGGTAGCGTGAACCCCCCCCTCCTCATTTTGGTATTTGACGGTACGGTCGCGGGCGGCGTACCGATTGAACTGTAACTGTATGTCGCGAGGAGGTTGCGACTGTACCGGATAGATGGCGCGCGTACGCAGTTTCTCGCTGCAACCTGCACGTGTATCTGGTAATCTGGTTCCAATCCATTCCAATCCAATCCAACGATCGCTTCACGCGGTGCGACATGGCCTTTCTCTCAATGAGTTTTACTACACGTAAACGTAACGCACGAGTGTTCTTTCTCTCCACGTAGAAACAACGATGCTGATATCGCTGATACTCCCACGCTGTTGTCGCGCGTGTTCGGTGACTTTGATGACTGGTGTCAGTGACGGCGGCCGTCGCGCACAGTGACGCGCCTCGCGTCACGAATGTCACGCAGCACGCTCATGAAGGAGAGGATGCAGAATGCACAGTCTCGTGTCTCCATGAGAGCTTTCGCGCGTCGTGTGCCTGCGAACGCTTGCGCGAGCTCTTGGCTCTGTCGCTGATCGCAACTGCCCACCACAGTCCGTTTTGGCCTAATTTTAGCCTAATACTACGTGTAAGCGAAAGCTGTCCGCTTGCGAGCCGCACGTAGCACCACGTAGCAAGTAGAGATGGCGGACGATTCGAGCGTACGCGTCGCCGTGCGGTAAGTAAATAAATTATATACATGTAATGAAAAGTTTAGAGAGACGAAACGAAACGAAAAGAAACGAAAGAGAGAGAGAGAGAGAGAGCCAAGCCGGTGACACGTCACGCCGGGATCGCGCAGAGGACCGATATTCGAACGCGCGCCCTTCTCCGAATCACCGAGATACGACGTCTTCACGAGACCGCGCGGGACCGAACGAAAAGTCGGAAATAATAACGGAAAATGCCCTCCTTTTAATATCCAAGGCGTGACAAGGCAGGCCACCGATCTGTCAGCTTACGTCGAAACGGCCAGTCGCCTGACGTAAGAAATATCGCCGCAGGAGTATTGGTATATAAAATCTCTCTCCTTCAGTTTATCGCGATTATTCCGTGTTGATTTTGAGTCTTCTCGTTCATTACGAGGGGCGCGAAATCCGACTTGGAGATATGAGAGAGAGAGAGAGAGAGCGCTTTTTCGCGTGCGTGGAGAAACTTTCCGCGCAAGGAGAAACACGACGCAATTCAACGTCTGGTCGAGCCTCGAGCATCTCCTTTTACGATAGAAGCGCGTAGGCTTAATTACCGTTTGCTTGAGAAAGGCGCAACTTCCGAGTTGGAGACTCGCGACCTTGGTTGCAAATACCTTGTGAACACGTTACGCGACATGTCATTTCGTTCCTTGGTCGTTTTTCAGCACGCATGAAACTGAAAACTGAAAACTGAAAACTGAAAACTGAAAACTGAAAAGTGATAATTGAAATACAGTTTTCACTTTTCAATTTTCAGTTCGGTTTTGACGAGAGAGCGAGCCTCGGTTTGAGCAGGAGCATCGGTTGTCTGTTGCAGAATAAGGCCTCAAGTAGCACGCGAAGTGATTGACATGTGCAGAGTTTGTACTCAGGTGCCTCAGGGAGAGCCGCAAGTTTTTCTCGGACCTGACAAGGCCTTCACGTATGATTACGTTTTCGATACCCCGGTGAAGCAGAGCACTATTTACGAAACATGCGTGAGCCGTCTGGTGGAGGGCGCATTGGACGGCTACAACGCGACGGTCCTCGCCTACGGGCAAACCGGCTCGGGCAAGACCTACACTATGGGCACCGGTTTCGACGTTGAGCTCGACGAGACTATCGTCGGCATCATCCCTCGGGCCATCAAACACCTCTTTGACGGGATAACGGCGAAACAGGAGCGCGCGAGGGAACGCGCGCAAATGCCGCCAGAGTTTAAGGTCCGAAAGTTTAAGGTTTAATTGTAACATCATCCGACCGCCCCGCGGAACAAACTCACAGACCCCACCCCACCCCCCCCTCTCCTCTCTTTTTACCTCGTTTTACCTCGTTTTACCTCGTTTTACCAGGTTACAGCACAATTCTTGGAATTGTATAACGAGGATTTGAAGGATTTGCTAGAGCCGGGAGGACCGAGGGGTGGCGCGCGTATTCACGAGGATACAATGGGTAACATACATCTAGCTGGCGTGGAGCCGCGCGTCGTAACCAGCCCCGAGCAAGCCTTGGAGTATCTTCGCGTGGGCGCCTTGTCGCGCACCACGGGATCCACGCAGATGAATACGCAGTCCTCCCGATCGCACGCGATATTTACCTTGTATATCAAACAGCAGAGATGCATCAAGGTCGAAGATCCCGACGCCGACGTCGACACGAGCGACGGTGTTGACGTAGCGAATGAATTTGAAACGTTAACCGCCAAGTTCCACTTTGTCGATTTGGCCGGTTCCGAGAGATTGAAGAGAACGGGCGCTACCGGCGACCGAGCCAAGGAAGGCATTTCCATCAATTGTGGACTGGTACGTGTGGAGACTCCTTTCCCCTCGTCCTCTCGACGAAATCGGAATAAGATCGGAATCGAAAAGAGAGTCACGCGACCGCGAGCGTGATCGTATCTCTGAAATCTTCTTCTTTCATAGTTGGCCTTGGGGAACGTCATTTCCGCTCTCGGTGATAAAACGAAGAAAGCCTCGCATGTACCGTACAGAGACTCCAAGTTGACCAGATTACTTCAAGATTCCCTCGGAGGTAACTAAAGATTATGTATTGTAATAATTGTACAGCTTAACGATATTCGATATTTACACGTATTAAATGTATTGCAGGAAATAGTCAAACGGTTATGATAGCATGCATCGCGCCAAGTGACAGAGATTTTATGGAAACTCTAAGTACGTTAAAATATGCAAATCGAGCGAGAAATATTAAGAATAAAGTTACTATTAACCAGGACAAAAGCTCGAGAACGATCGCTTCGCTACGACGAGAAATTCAGCAGCTTCAATTGGAATTGATGGAATATAGGCAAGGTACGTTTCAAACTTATCGTATGTATGTAAGAAACGTTTAATGTAAATGCGCGACACGGTCTGTCTGTCTTTTTTGCTCAGGCAAGAGAATCGTCGGTGAAGACGGAGTTAACGACGCCTGGCATGAAAATCAAATGTTGACGAGCGAATTGCAGAGTCTTCGCACCAGAGTGAAGGCACTCTCCGAGACGGTTGAGGCATTAACTGCCAAGAATGCTCTCTTGTTGGCGGAAAAAGCAGCCGGTCAGTGGGTAGCGGCGTCGAGCAAAGGTGATGACCAAGTGACCAGCTTGATACAGGGCTACGTTCAAGAGATAGAAGAGTTAAGAGCTCGTCTATTGGAAGCGGAAGCTATGTATCAGCAGTTGAAAAAGAGGCAGACGCAGGTATGCCGAGTTGCCGAATGTTATGTTAAACAATGTAACGTACATTATGTAATACGTATATACCGACCGACGACATATCGCGATCAACGTTTCGTTAACGTTAGGTTAACGCGGCGAATCCATACGGGGATAGTTCGTTTCATTCCGATTCCGCATCCGTGTTGATCGATGCCAAGAGGGATGTCGAGAAAGAGATAGAAGCGTTAAGAGCCCTGAAGGAGCAGTACAGTCACGGTGGTAATACTGCCAAGTCGGCGGAAGAGGGAGGAGAAGTGGACGACGCAGCGGAGACGGCACAGGATTCTGTAAGCGAGGATGACTCCGACGATGATTCCGACCGCAAAGGCACGTTTAAAGGCATCATGTGTTCTATTTGTTCTATTTATACGGTGTCGTACATACATGTCGTTATCTTTTAATAATGTAATAACCAGTAGCAGAAACATGTAAGGCTCACGCTTTCATCATAGACTCTGGCGTTTTTCTTTTTACAGAAGAAGACGAAGAAGAGGCAGCTATGGGTCGTGAATTGGAAGCGCTAACGTCCGATATCGATGTTAAACAGCGCTTGATACAAGAGCTTGAGCTCTCTCAGAGACGTTTACAAACTATGAAGCAACACTATGAGGATAAATTGTCTCAGTTGCAAGCTCGTATTAGAGACACTCAAGAGGAAAGAGATAAAGTGCTGCTGTCTTTGCAGCAACAACCTATCCCGCCTACTGAAAAAGTGAAAAAATTACGCGACGAGTACGAGAAGAAGCTGACTAATATGCAAAAAGAGATGCGTCTTTTACAATCTGCTAAGAAAGAACATGCAAGATTATTGAAGAACCAATCACAGAATGAAAGTAGATTGAGAGGTCTGAGAAACGAGCTTTCAGAGATGAAGAGAGCAAAAGTTAAACTTTTAAATAAAATGAGGGAAGAGGCCCAACGGCACAAGGAAAACGAACTAAGGCGCAATAGAGAAATTGCACAGTTACGTAAGGAAAGTCGCAGGCATGCAAACGTGATCAGAACGTTGGAGGCTGACAAGAGAATGAAAGAAGTTGTTCTTAGACGTAAACAAGAGGAAGTAACGGCACTAAGAAAAAGGGATAAAGGATTGAGCCAAAAAGCTGCCGGTCGTGCACCAGTCAAACCATTTAATCCCAAAGCACTGAAGCAAAGGTGGCACACGTTCGAGAGAACAATCGCTAAACAAGCACTAGCGAAACAAGCTGCCGCAGAAACGGAGAGAGAAATGGAAAGACTACTGCAAGAAAGGGAAGAATTGGGAAGAGATCTGGAGAGGCTTCAGAAACACCGAAGTTTAATTGCAAGCGCGAGAGGTGATACCGCCGATATTGATGAAGAAATCGACAATGTGGAAAGTAAAATCAGTTATCTGCAGGTAACGTCATGCAATTATTTGTTTGCGATTTAATGCGCTGTAGCTCATCCTTCGTTCTGTTCTGTTACTTTCTGTTACTCTACCGTAACGTCGTGCAATATTTTACAGGATAGTATCGCGGAATGTCAGCGGGACATGGTTGAGATGGGCGACGGTGAAGCGGAGGGTGAACCCGGTGTCGAAACGCTCATCTCTACGATTCGTACCGTAGACGAAGCACAGTACTTACTTCAACGAATGCTCGCATTTACCGTGGAGCAAAGCTGCATAGCTGCACAAAAACAGCTCGAGGTGCGGGATATGGAGTCACGGCTCAATCAGGTTGCGCAAGAGAGCGATGTACAGCATCAATTATTGGAGCACGTTTTACGCGATAGGGATCTTTTATCTATCACAAACAATCAGAATAACGTATCGGCTTATAGCCCAGCCAGTTCAAGGAGCTCCTCTCCCGACAAGTGAGTCGAGTGCGACGATCACTCTTTCGAAATGATTTTCCATTTCAAATTTTAATTTAATTTCTAATTCTATTCGTGTCGTTTGATAGTGAAAGTTATGGTCAGATTATACTCGGCGAGGAAAGACAGCGCAACAGTAAAGTTAGAAGAAGAACAACGCAACCACAAGAACTTCTCTATGGTATACACGCTAATCCGGAAAATATCAAGGCAGACGATCAGAATCAGAATCAGAATCATCCTCTTACTAGGGTTCCCAGTGCACCAGGTAGCCTAAAGTGAGTATTTTACGGCTTTTCGACTTGCACGTATTCTCATTAGTTTATGAACGTGAAACACATACAGAAGAATTTATTTGATATACAAATTCTCTGCGAATGTATACAATTCTGTAATATACGTGTATATGTTTGTTTCAATTTCCGCGTGTACAGAGGATTGGTATTAACGAGAAATCAGTACGGTGGTACTGGCGGTTCGCCAACTTTGAGCCGTCGCGACAGCACATCGCCCAGAGCTTTGCGACGGCCAATTCATCCTGGTGGAGGCTCCATGTGAGTGATTATCCTGCAGCACATTCTTGTCCTTGTATTCCTTATATATCTCTGTCTTGACGTTCTATTCCATGCACTATCTAGATAATTTTGATTTTCTCGGGACAAACTTTATTTTGTCGACTTTTTTGGAGACAGGAATCAAGTGCAAGTATTTCGTGCCTAAGAATATAATAATAAATAATTAGAATGCGCGCTCGCGATACATTAAAATAAGCGTAAGCGTGAAATAAATGCAGATTTCACGAAAGATAATTTTTCAACGTATAAATTGTTATAACATATGCATATACGCAATTGCGTTATGTTATTAAAAAAAAAACTATTATTGCTTTACTACTCTCTATATGTATAAAATATCTCTAAACTTGGCAGATGTTAAATATTTCCAAGAGTCATATATTGTAAAATAAAATATAAACTTGTGTTGTGGAAGCAAGTGTACACATACAGTACTTAAATATAAAAATAAAAATGTGTAACATTATATGCATATTTTATATATATATATATATATATATATATATATATATATATACATATACATATATATATATATATACATATATATATATATGTTTGTGTGTATATAATATTACGAATGTACGTTTTAATGACCATACTTATTTTTGCAAACGGTATCTTTAATAATAAAACTAAATAAATCTAGATTTATATATTTATACGAATAAGGAAGATATTGTATATTAATCGATTTTATACAGTAATATATATTCATATACATATGTATATTATTGCAATGAATCCGACACGGTACATCTCATTTCTATCTACTTAACTCTTAATTAACATTAACATATATTATTAAAAATTGCAATAAGAAAAGACATGTTTATACGGAATTTAGACCAATTTGTACAGAACATGTATCTTCAGAATATGTATAGACGTAAGAATTATATTTTTTTGTAATATAGGATAAAGAATAAAAGACACAAAATTCTTAATAAAAGAAACGCGGAAATACGATAGCTATCTCGAAAGACCTCCTTTTGGCTGTTCCTTACTTATATTAAATTTCCAAGTACGAAATTTGCATTTGATAATGGCTGAAATTAATAATTGTGCTTAATTGTGCACCGCTCCTATAAACTGTATTAATATAATGTTTCATTATCTTTCCTGCGCACGCATGTTTAATATAGTACTTTCAAGTCGGCATGATTATTAGCCAAATGCCGGCCAACTAACACGCTAACGTAACACACCCATTAGGGAACAGGTAGCGCATACGGATATATCTTCACCTCCTGGATCACCGACTACGTACAGGCGATTCAATAGCCGCGAAGAGAACGTATTCTCCAGATTAACTGCGAGCAGACAGCTAATCGCGTCTGAACCACAACCAATGAAAGGAATTATCTCGCAGTATCAGGGCAAGGTAAGCACCGACAAATCGGGCTTTCTACCTCTCTTTCGGACAGCCAAGTATCAGATATGATATATTCTTCTACTAGGCACAACCGCGGGCCATTTTGCAATGTTCTCATGTCGCCGAGGGACATAGCAAAGCTGTCCTTACTATATGCGTGACGTCGGATTTGCTTTTCAGTGGCTCGAAAGGTAAATGAGACGGATCGAGAGATGTATAATCGATCCCTATATATATATATATATATGTATATATAACAAACGATAACGTTACTTTGCGTTTTCAGATCGCACCGTGAAAGTATGGGATCTAGAAACGGGAATTGAAAGTTTGACTCTCGGTGGACATCCTAATAACGTTGTTGCCGTAAAGTATTCTGCTGTTCATCAGCTTCTATTTAGCGTATCTGCGGCATACGTTAAAGTGTGGGATTTAAGAAGTGGCAACAGCTGCATAAAGACGTTGTTTTCTTCGGGTCAGACTCAGAGCGGCCCTATCGCATTAGCGACTCCGTCTAGGATGCTTCAAGTTCCCATGGGCGAAGCAACAATCAACGATTTAGCCCTCAGTTTGGACGAGCAGGAACTGTATACTGCGGCTAGTGATAAAGTTAGGATATGGGATCTTCGTAAGCTGACGTACACCGCTAGATTAAGCACTCCGCACACAGCGGCCGTCATGTGTTTGGCCGTTGCCGAGGATGGTAAAGTAATAGCGGGCAGTAAGGATCATCTGATATCTCTCGCCGAGCCTAATATATCCGGACCGTCCGTTAGTTTAGCGCCGCCACATTACGACGGAGTTCAGTGTTTGGCAACAATCGGTTCTACATTATTTTCCGGTGCGTCATACCGTTCTCGTCTGCGCAATTATGTTGCGATGATGAATCCTCTATTATTATTATTTATTAATTTCAGGCTCTAGAGACATGTGCATAAAACGATGGGATCTAAGTAAAATGGAATTGGTTCAATCTCTAAACAACGCTCATAAAGATTGGATTTTGGGATTGTGTACAATAAATAACGGTTCCATAATGATTTCTGGATGTCGCGGTGGTATATTGAAGGCATGGTCAGTCCCCAAGGATCATTTAGGAGAATGTACGCCTATTGGAGAAGTGCGAGCGCACGCCTCGGCTATTAACGCTATTGCGACTAATCAGCAGCATATATTTACAGCGAGCAAGTGAGTAAGAGAATCCAAATCGTTTTAATGCTTTTACATCCAGCTCTGTGTCAAACACTATATTCGATAGCACAATAGCTGTTCGCGAATCAACCGCATAGTATAATAGTATTACACTATATACGCGCGTCTCAAATATGCATACTTTGGTTCAGCAGTCCGCGATGTGATATCCCGAGTAAAATAACGTCTCGGATGTTGATTTCAGCTCTGGGGAGGTGAAGCTGTGGCGTATACCTGATTCCTCATTATCTATGTCTATCTCTACAGTTTCCCTTTAACTTTGTTTTTTGCTTATGCGTTTCA
Organism: Tetramorium bicarinatum; assembly: GCA_928718305.1. Taxonomy (NCBI): domain Eukaryota; kingdom Metazoa; phylum Arthropoda; class Insecta; order Hymenoptera; family Formicidae; genus Tetramorium; species Tetramorium bicarinatum. Next base: position 6,545,728 of record OV788319.1, on the reverse strand, counting down.
CTGTGTGTACGTTCATCTTATATTTTTCTTCTGATAATGTGCATGCCTAATTACCTATATTTCGATATTCCAAATACTTTACACGTAATGTGGCGGTAAGGCTGCATTCGTCGTCATGTCTGTGTAATAATTCGTTATGTCGAGTGTTACCATACATTTTACGCAACACTATACCGTACAAATACTAAAAGGTTAAAGTCGAATAAAGATGTGCGATTACATTTTGCAAACTGGTGTCTATATTTACGTTTGCATTATTTTTGCAAATCGTGTCGGCATATAATTTAATCGCTATTACAAATCGCTATTATAGCCATTTTTCAAACGCGAATCTTCTGTTCCTTTGAGAGGAACTGAATTCAAGTGCACGAAATTATTCGTACATTGCTAGCTTTGCTAGTTAATAAATCAATCAAAAAGATAAATAATTGAATAAGATAAATCGATTCTATGACAATTGCAATAAGTCTATCAGTGAGTGTGTATGGATGTTTAATTCGTTATTATTTGCTTCTATGTTGTTTACTCCACTTTGGTGCTTTGCATGGTCATCGTGTCGATACGAAGCGATGGAACTGTGAAATTATGGAACTACTATAAACGAGACGCAAGGACCTTCCACAGGAGCAACTCACTCAAAAGCTAACACATGTGTGTCGTATACTACGTATTATATTTAATTTGCAATTATACAGTTTTAGTTTAATTTTAATGATAATGCACTTGATCCGTTATTAGTTTGTATTTTTTTTATATACCGTGCTATTGCATTGATTTTCTTAATTGATCGTTGATATTACTCTTCCTAAACTTTTTTTTTAAATATACATTTTGACTCTGTCGTAATTTTAATAAAAAGTTAGAGATGTGATAATCACAAAAAAAAAACTTGCAGGACAATATGAATGTTATTTAACTAAAAACAAGAGATTACGAAAATCATAATGTTAACATCTAAAATAGGAATAATGTGCATTATCATAAGATGCCTAAACGCAGGGCTCGGATAAAATATTCTTGTCTGATAGAAAAAAAAATTATATACTATCTGATATTTATTTTGTTATGAACATAAAGATATGATCGTAATTATAATAATTATAATATTTATTCTTAGTACAAACAATAATTGTTGGTTAATACTGTACAGTCTGAGGTCTCTGTAGGTTCCAAATACTGGATATTGTCAGGGTTGGTTATTAGTCAATTTTCTTCTGAAAATTTTAAAACAGTATTATGCCTTAATTATATTCATAATTGTCACGAAAAATAAATCGATTGTATAAAAAAAAGGGGGGGGGGGGAGAAGTGGAGGAATATAGTACACAGTAATTTTGCAGCATTTCAATATGGATACTTTTACCTCTTTTTCTTTTTGTGCGCGGTAAGTGATTCTTGACCGCTATCATCCTCGCTATCCTCGGATTGACTACTACTGGTACTACTCGAAGAACTGCTCGAAGAACCGCTCGATGAATCACTGGCAACCCCGGTGTCCTCTTTCACGTCTATAGTTTCTGCCAAGGTTGCCAATTCAGGTTCTCTATCGTAGAGTACTTTTAACCATTTCCGTGATAATTTTGGTCTTCCTCGTACCTGTTTGTGACGAAATTATTACAACAGGTTGAAACACAACGTTTATTCATTACATTTGGCGTACGTCCAAGAGTACTGTTGCAAATAATTTTACATTGATAATAAGTCGTACCTATAATCTAATTACTTGCCATTACTTTTGCAACGAGTTCTTACCGTTTTGTGCCAAACTACTGGAAAGTTGGTACGTGAACAAAAATTCTGCGTGACCGCTATAGTTTCATCAAGATTTAATACAATGTGCCACCATCCGCCGGGAATAAAGACAGTTTCGCCAGGAGTTTGCAAAATCTCTATTGGGCGGCAATCTTTTGGCCAAGTAGGTAGTTTTGTGCGTGGATAAACAATGGAAAACCAGGTAATAGCTTCGTCCCTCTGCTTACCACCTTCGGCTGCGGTTACTTTGAGAAGTTCGCGAGGAGTATGTGTGGGAAACAGACACCAGCGTTTATGGCCGGAGATTAATGCGTTCCATGCACTGGTACCCAATGGATCTATATGTATCCCTGTACCTGTTGCAAAAAAAAAAATTTTTTCCAGTAGAGAATGATGTATCTTTTTATGGATTATATTATTTTGTGCTGACACACCTCGGACAAGCTCGTTGACGTACGACGGCATGCACCGAATCTTTAGAAACTGTATTGAAGTTTATAAACAGCAGAAATAATATTTTAATAGTTGAAATCTCTTTCAGAAATAAAATTTCATACAAAGACATAACAAGAAAAATATTATATATTTAGAAAGTCATTTAATACATTTATTAGCGATTCGTTTTCAATTGGATAAAAAGTTGAGTGGGGCACGCGCGTATACACCGACATCGACAGTAGTTGGCGCGTCGTCATCTAATCTATTTACCAGATCTTGCAGGTCCCATAACGAACCAACGATACGGCGGTCGTCGATGTTCTCCAGCGTGATGAAAAAGATCATCCCGAAAGTATTTAGGAATTACATAATCTTCCAACAATTTTTTTCGTCTCGGATGTTCACCAAATGAGCTATCAAAAATGTATAAAGGAGAATCATCTTCATTCGTAAACATGTATCGCACGTAGTACTTCATCTTCATTTTTACACTATATCCTTCATTGTCTTCTCCACACTTAAACTTTTGATTCCGATATTTCTTTGCTAGCCTCTGAAATCGAATGAGAAGTCGTTGGTATCAAACGTGTTATCAAACTTGCTGTGGTACATGAAGAACGGAGTGGCTTTTCTCTCACACGTGGAGTATTGAATAAATAAAATGTAAGATCAGAGCTTGCTTACATTGAACGTCAATTTTTGGACTCAATTTGACAAGTGCATTCATCTCTTGAAAGAATCACGCGTGTGACATGAACTGTTTGCAAAGAACAAAAACTGGGGTGAACCGTACTCATACAAGATGCCTTTGCGAATGTAGGCGGCGACGATGCGGTTGAATCCATTTAATTGTATCACATACATTTATATTTATATTAAAATGACGAGAGAGAGAGAGAGAGAAAGACCAACCTCTATAGTCCACTTATGTTGGGCCCTCCAGCCATTTTGAACACCTCGGATTATCACAGGCTTGTAAGGTTTTTCATATCTTCGCACGAATTCTTCCGTAGTGACGCTGGACTCGTCGATTCGTTCGGCCGTGTCTTGAAAATCCCAAAATTTTTGGAAATTCTTACTGTAACCGTGCTGGGTCCACGCCGCTTTATCCGCAAGCTCTAAACAGGAGATATTTCGTGTGTTTTCCGCATTAGGGTTTAGTTGCAATCCGTGCTTCAACGTACTTGATACTTAGCAAAACGTGTACAGTTGGTTATGATATAACGCGAGGACAACGGCGTGTTGGCGAGTACGCGAGAGGGTGCGTACGCTTGATGACGAGCGATGCACGACGTGTACGCGATGCCTCGCGCGATGCGGATCAAGCGTCGCGGAAAATGGAATTACATCATCGTCCGTCAAGGTCTCGCGCGAGCTCTCTTTGTCGAAAAGTCTCTCTTGTTGGAACGAACGGTACGGAGCCGCGTTGTCAACTACTCGCGTACTTGCCGGGCTCGATCGTTGAATGGAAAAGGAACACGTGGAGGGAAAAGGAGCTAGACGGCGTCACGACTCGCTGCTCGACGGCTCGACAAAGTAGAGGGTAGAGTAGGTTATAAATCATATGCGTTCCCCCATTTTCTTTACCTGGCCGAGCCTTCTTTTTCACCTCCTTGATCCTCTTTCTCGCGCGATGATCCAGTTTCCACTCTTCCGTCATGACTACGTCTCTCGTGTCTCGTCGATCCAGTTGCCGAGAGAATATAATATTTACAAATCGCGCAGTGGATTACAAATTTAAAAACGTTGCAAAGCGTTAAGTTGGACGACTCGCGGACGTTACAAAAACGTCCTTTAGTACGACGTGATGATACGCCGCGCGCGCGCGCGCGCGCGACAGCGGGGAGCAACCGGCCTCAGGGCTGCCAACGTCACAGAACGAAAAGGACCTTATAAACGCGCTTCTGCGCAGTCTGCCCCTCTTCCTTCCCCCCCAACGCGCCTCCGGAAAGAGACTTTTTTTTTATTCCCTTGAACGGAATGTCGTGTGCTCTCCAGCGAATCTTTGGAAAAAAGTAACGAGCGTAAACGTACGTTTATGGGACAAGTCAAAGAATCGAGTGGAAGAAAAGATCGGCCCTTTCTACTTTTGCAAACACTATTACAACTTGTCCACCTCTCTATTATTTTTTTTCCTCGCCATTGTCCAATGTTGTCCACTAGAGATTCGGCGGCAACTAATACGAAAATCACTAGAAATAGCGCACGTTGGATGGTGCGTTTCTAGTATGTTCCAACTTTTGTTGGGAAAACAGCGAGAAACAGTGTACGTGCACGGTACGTGCGCAAAAGTTTAAACTACACGAGTGTAGTCTATGAGCAAACTCGATGCGGGAGAAAGAGACAACGCGACACTTTGCAGAGACAGCTGATTGACGATATTGACCGGAAGCGCGGAGCGGAAGAAATGATAGGAAATTTGTAGGAGACAATGAAAGATTTGGCGTCTCGCGCGAGAGAGGCAAGCGCGCGTCCGTCGCCGCCGCGGGTAGGTGAATTAATGGTCGAGGCAACGTGTAGTGAGGAGGGGACTGGCGGTAAGGGGGTCGCGTCGTGGCGCGACGGTACGGCAGATGGAAGAGACATGACGCCATCTTCGCCATGTTTTGATGTCGTCATCCCCCCCCCTCCGTTCCCCGAGCGCTGTTTCGTCGTGCAGCAGGATAGCCCGTGTTTTTTAGCGTGTGCTTTTTCATAGACCGACGCCGCATGTACCCGACAGTTCCCGGTGGTTCCCAGTGGTCCCGGCTGACATAGCCTGTCGACGTGCGTTCAGCCGCGTCGTAGCCTCCCATACGTCAGCTACGCGCGCGCGCGAGCACACGAAGGGGGCCCTGGATAACCCTCGTCCTCGGACAAAGTTCACCGTGGGCGAGAGCGTGGGCTCTCTCTCTCTCTCTCGCGCGCGCGCGCGCGCGCACGGACGTGTTCATGTTGCTGGTCGGAGTAGCTGAGGTGCGGGGGGGATCCGCGAGCGTCGTCCGCGCGGTGGTCGTGTCCTAGGGCAGGAGAGATCGATCGGAACAGCCCTGTCACTCGTCCCTGTTACACAGCACTGCCTCGTTCTGATCGACCGCAATCGTTTCGAGTGACGGTACAATCGTTTCTCCTCGCGCGTGGTTACATCACGCCACGCCACGCCACCCGCCCGCCTGCCCGCCCGCTCGAGAAGGTGGATCCCTCGAGTCCGTGCGGGACGGATAGAGCGCCCTACGTGCGTGCGTGCGTGCGTACGTGCGTACGTGCCGAGCGTGCGTGCGTGCGTGCGTGCGCGCGTACGTCTTGTCTCTTCTCCTCCTCCTCCTCCTCTTTCTCCTCCTCCTCTTTCTCCTCCTCCTCCTTCGACGACGACGTCTACGTCTACGTCTACGTCTACGTCTCGACGCCGCGTACAAGAGGCACGAAGGAAAGTACTCGCTAGAAAAAATGGAGTTGCGCCTGCACTCGCCAGCGGGAGCCGAACCAATCGTCTATCAGTGGCCTCTCACCTCCGGATCGAGCTCGGTGAGTATTGTCTCGTCACAGAGTTCATATTAGAAATTATTATAAATTTCAATTGGGAAACCTGCTACTGCTCGCCTCGTTCGCGTTTCTTCAATCTTGCTTTTGTAATACCCGCTCTATTTTGTTGGACGAAATCACTCATGTATGTATCTATCGCAGGATCGTCACGATGGAGCGCTGGATGTTATCGAATCTATGCGATGGGTTTGCGAAGATTTGCCAGATCTGAAATTACCCCTAGAAAATAATGTTCTTGGTAATGGTTACGATCCGAGAGACTACGAGAGTATGAAAAGCTTGTGCGATAGATTTAACAGAGCCATCGATAGTATAGTACAATTGGTACGTTTCGCTCTGTTCGTTATGTAACCGTGCTACAACTAGACTTACTGACTTTTAACACCTACTAGTAATCTTTTCGAAATAATATTTTCTAGCATAGTTTGTATGTACTTGCTTGCTTCGTTCTTTTTTTTTTTTAATTTTAATCCCTGTAAAGCCGCGACATCCAACTAAGGATCTGCCATTTGTGTGCAGTCATGTCACGTATTGATATGATTGTTGAAAAAACGTGTTCTGTAGGAAAAAGGCACCAGCCTGCCATCCCAGAGGCTAAATAAGAGACCTAGTAGAGGTTTACTTCGTCATATACTTCAACAAACTTACAATCAAGCTGTGGTTGAACCAGACAAGTTAAATCAATACGAGCCCTTTTCACCCGAAGTCTACGGCGAAACGAGTTACGAGCTTGTATGTCAGATGATCGATCAGATTGATGTGACGGAGGACGATGTCTTTGTCGATCTAGGTTCTGGAGTTGGTCAAGTAGTTCTTCAGATGGCAGCTTTGACCTTGTGTAAAATTTGTATCGGCGTAGAGAAAGCCGACGTACCATCGAAATATGCACAGGTACAGGTACTCAAGTTAATGATTGCAGATTTATTATTATCATATATATTATTATCATCTATCAACTCGTATTATACGACAGTATGTGAAATGTGTGTGAATCGTATCATTTGCACAACTGCACACGATTAGATTAACGATTTAGGTTTTTTATTTATCACACCTGTATTGATTGTATTGTATCGTATTGTATCGTATTGTATCGTATTGTCTCGTATTGTATTGTGCCTTGTAATAAGATAAATTCGTGTATCCCTGCAGAGTATGGAAATCAATTTTCGGAAATGGTTAAATTGGTATGGGAAGCGGTGCGGAGAATATCGCTTGACGAAAGGAGACTTCTTAGCCGATGAACATCGCGAAAGTATAACTGGAGCTACGATAGTGTTCGTTAATAATTTTGCATTTGGCCCACATGTAGATCATCAATTGAAGGAACGCTTCGCCGATTTACGGGACGGCGCGCGTATAGTCTCCTCAAAATCGTTTTGTCCGCTAAACTTTCGAATAACGGACAGGAACTTGAGTGGTACGGCAATACGTTTCTTAACGAATATTCTCGGAGACTTTCATAATTCTAATTTTGCATATATTTTTTTTTACCCTCGCAGATATCGGCACGATAATGCACGTCTCGGAGATGTCACCGTTAAAAGGTTCGGTCTCTTGGACTGGCAAGCCGGTGTCGTATTATTTGCATGTAATCGATCGAACTAAATTAGAACGTTATTTCCACCGCTTGAAAAACAATAAACAAGGTGGCTTAGATGAAAACTCTGATTCTGTGATAAGTAACACTGCCAGCAATAGTAGTAAGATTTCTAATAGGGGTGAAAGAGGTGACAGAGCCAAGAGAGATCTTTCGAGGCAATTGGACAGTCCGAATCATTCGGAGCAGCAAGGAACGAATAGTGACTCCGATCTGGACGACAGCAGTATTAAGAGTCGTCGACAGCCAAACAAAATACGGAGGAAATTCAATCGAAAACCTACAAATGGTATTACGAGAGCTCCAGCTAGAGGTAGACAGAGAGGAAGAGGCGTTAAGAGAGCCAAGCCTAAAAAGGCAATCAATATATCTGGATTAGATTTATTACATAGTCAGACGTTACTCAGTACATCACCTCAAGCTCTTGGGAAGAAGCCTCCACCTGCACCTGGTTGCGTAGACCAACAATTGTCTTCATTGTCGCTTTCTTTGCAATCGCATTCCACTTCAGTGCACGAAGAACTCAGTATACCACCCGCTCCGTCCGCGACTCCTTACGCTCTACAAATACTTCTGGACTTGTACAGGTAACCATTTTATTTTTTTTAAATCTATTTCACGCAAACTCTCACCCACGTACCTTTCTCTCCTCCTCCATCCCATCTTCTTCATCCCATTTTCCCGCTTTGTAACCTTGTTCCTAATGTTACAAACTTGAAAGTAACAACTTTATTGATCGCAGGGACCAATTTATGCTCATGTTAGAATCGATGAGAACGCCCGCTTACAAAATATCCGTTAATACGGATATTGCAAAAGAAAGAGAAAGAAACTCCAAGCTTCAGTCGAGAGCGGCGCAATTGGAGAAACAAATCAAAGTGCTGATAGATGATAGCGTAGCTCTCTTGAGAGCGAGGATGACTGAATTGGGTATCAATGCTACGTCGCCCGGGGATCTGTTGTCGAAAGCTAAGGAAATAGTTTTAAGACATAAACAGTTACAGGCTAAAGCGAGCAAGTTGCAAGCGCAAGTTGCGTCTATGGAAACTGAACAAAACAGGCTGGTGGCGCTCAGACATCAAGAATTGCAAGAAAAATATAATGGTCACGCGAATGCAAATGGCATAACGACGTCACATCAACCGCTCACCGAGGATTATTTGTTGAAAGAAATTTCCGCCACTCTTTCCCAGCGTAAACGATTACACTCTCAAGTGTGTATCTTGTTACATTCATTTATTTTTTAATTAAGATTTACGCGATTCTCTCTCTCTCTCTCTCTCTCTCTCATATTACTTTCTTCATTAAACTTCTTTTGTGCAATAGGTTTCAAAACTGGAGCACGAATTAAACGTACTGGAAAGGACAAGTAACGAGAAGCAGGCTGCTGCCATTGCTCAGCAGCAAAAGGACGCGATTGGAAGTAAACATTCGCAGAATTTACATCATGGTAGTCAGCAGCAGACTAATAAAAATGGAGCAACGCGAAAAAGTAGGGAAGGCCGTTCAAAGTCGCAGGACTGGCCCGACGTTCCGGATATAGGAAAGATACAAGAGAATAATCCAGAACGATTAGCGCGAAAAATTTTGGAAACGGGAAGGCAAATAGAAGCGGGTCGTATACCAAATAGTAGACCGAGTGGCAACAGTAATTCCAGAGCTAAGTTACCACAGGCGTCTCTCAGTTTTTCCACTTCGTCCTCTATTTCATCTACACACGCGCAGACGACAATAGCTGGTAAAAGTATAAATATACCGAATAGAAATCAAGAGCCCCCCAGAGTCGCCAATTTTGAGGATAGACTGAAGAGCATTATCACGAGTGTATTGAATGAGGATCAACAAAACAGAGATAAGCAACAGCAGATGCAGTTGCAAGTGCAATTGCAAAGTCAGTCGGAATCTGAGAGAAAGCGCGTTTCACTGTCGCAGAATACTACTTCTACTCCAGATTATACTCAAGTGAGTACAGTCCGACCGAGCGACACTCATCTCTTGAAATCTTCCCTCTCTTTATTCGCGTAAACGTAATATTCAAGTGTACATGTGTATAAAATGTCTTGTAATATCGTCGTTTGTAGGTGTCACCCGCAAAACTAGCGTTGCGCCGTCATCTCTCGCAAGAACGTCTCTCCTCGACTCACTTGACATCGTCCGACAGATCGGCGATCGATCCTAGACAATCATCAAATTATGACAGTCGGTTTGTGGCGAGTGGGAGTGGGTTATTCGGCACCAAGACGATTGGCGATCTCGTCAGTGTAGAGATAGAAAGGACTCTAGAGATATCCAATCAGTCTGTAGTAAACCCCAGCGTTGATATAAGACCCGAAACCGCGTACTCTCCCATTAGTAGGCCAGCAAGTGCCGAAGGAGACGCCGGTTTGTCGACGTTGGCGCACGTAGCTAGCTACGCGCCCACCTCTTCGGGAGCTGCTTCTACCTCCACACCTACGACTAGCTCGAGATCGTCTGTGCTCTTCACGCCGGTGACGCAGCAGCCGCAAAGGTATTTCGATCCCTTTCTTACCATCCTTTTGCGCGATTTATCGAAATCAACCTTCAGAATGCTACAGATGAGTTATCTCCATTCATCAGATATACACCGGTTCAGTTGCCGCGAGCGGATATTAAGCCTTATCACGAGTCTTACTTTTCGGATAATCCATCTCAGTCGCTCACACAGTCCCATTCAGCGGCGTCACCTCTACATTCGTCTCAAAGCACATCGAACGGAGACGTGTTACCTGTTGAAGGGCTCGCAGCATCGTTGCATGCTCGAATACTGAATCACAACAACAATAGCGGCAAAACCGAGTCAACGCTTTCCAGCAGCAGGAGGTAACAATATCTAATATTGTAGCTGCAAGTGGCCAGATGTGTAATATGGCACACTTAGATTGTATGTTTGTAGATATCAACCGTATCCGCGATACGCAACAAACGGTAGTAGTAATGGAAACGCGACGATAAGTGGTACGGTAACCGCGGTTTGCCAATCGCAACCGTTGATGTCAGTAAAAACGGAAGCGGTTGTATCGTCGGTAAGCACAAGCGGAGCACCTCTAAGCCCTCTTGTGGAACCACATTCTAATACTTCGACGCCGTTAGTCGATGAACCCCACATGACTACGCAAAGACAACAAAGTGTCGTTGGAGATGACGGTAAGGAAGATTGGGATTTCAAGTGATGATATCTCCTTAGAATATGGATATAAAACGGATACGCTTGGAATGATCTGTATGATATCCAATTGAGTATGCTTTTCGGTACAGTAGATTAGATAGTTTAATGATAGGAGGAGGGAGGGGGGGGGGAGACGGAGCAATCTTCATTTCCGAGGACTTGCATTCAGACCGAGTTGACCATTCTATCGCGTTACTAGTCACTAGCGTTCGCATGGACCATTTTAAATACTGATGCAATGTTTTGATTTCTGTTACACTTCTGTTGCAGATATGTTGTAATATGACAAACATTTCCACGTACATATTTTATTTGTTGTGTTATAAATTCACATTGTTATATAATGGAATATCGTGGAACATTGGCTCATTTCTCAATTCAATGCAAAAGTATCTTTCACGTGCAATTTTCTTTTCAAAGAGAGACGCGCGCGCACATACACTTTTTTCTACATTTCTGTCGTTTATCATGTATTTCATATTCTTATTGTCTCTTATACACGTAGAATGAGGAGGTGTAGGACAATAAGAGTACTGTCGGCGAAAAATCTTTAGGCTGTACAGCAATGCTAAATGCCACTTTGCTTAGGTCCTTCTAGATATTGTATTAGTTTTCGCCCTCTCATGCATCTCTCCACATATTTATATGCACTAATGGTTTAGCTTACCTTACGGAGCTGGTACCTGACTTTTATTTATATTTATTTTTGTTGTTGTTTGCTGTATTTGTTAGATGCACTGTAGCTGTTTGTTGGTTAGTTCTCTCTGTCACATACTCGATCTCAGAATCCCTGAAGCTTGTTTTATTAGAGATTGAGACGCACATATCAGAGGGAGAAATGAAAAAATACGGCTGCCTGTGGGTTGGTTCGTCGGTACAATCGCCGGTGAGTTGTCCCACGGGGGTCAAAATTCATTTTGCTATTTGATTCTAATGATTCCAACACAAAATATGTAATAAAAGACTTTATTATCTTTTTTTTCCTGATATTATAGGCACATATGTGTGCGAGCAGCGTATCCCTGCTACCTTGAAAACACGAGAGATAATACATATTTAGAAATCAGTTTCCATGAAAATAAGCCAGATTTGCGAGGATATAAATATTACTTTGTGAATGAATTACGTGTATATAAACGCATGACAAATCCGTTTAACTGAATGTGTTTCTAATTGGTAGACTGTACTTTTAATGCATGTTGCATGAAAAATTTTATCTTCTTTTCTATTCATTTTACTATTTGCGATCCACTTTCAACGTAGCTGTTTTAGTTTCATCAATTGGTAAAGCACATTTACTTACTGTATTAATATTACTACATTTTAATTTGCATCTCTTTTAGCATTTTATATTTACAATAGTGCAACATTTTCAAATTTAATTTCTTTTGTTTTTTACGAGATTAAAAGCTAGCTAGTACAATCTAGTATCAACTATGTAATTTAATGTTGTAAATAGAGTTGGTTCTAATTTCCATATGCATTTTTTAAACATTTGCCTTAAATGTAAAAATACAGCAACTTGTTTGGCATTTTAAATTTCCTTTAATATTATAATAAATTTTTGCACACAATAGCAATTTATATTGTACAAATTGTGTAATATGTACAAAATGTGTAATATATATATATGTGTGTGTATGTGTATATATATATATATATATATATACATATACATATATATAGATATATATATACATATATATAGATATATATATATATATATATATATATACATATATATAACAATGTTTATGATATACAGTATGTGCAATTGTGCGTATGTATAAAAGATAATTGCAGACTATGTACCATATTTCGGTTAATGGCTTATTTTTATGAAAATTTAGCGACACATGGCTTATCCAATGCTTTATTATGTGCATGTTATGATGATTAATTGAAATTTATTTTGCAGATGGAGAAGCTGACTGGCAAGATCGTATTAGCTCGGGATTTGATCGTTTGGCCGCGTTTGCTTCTACAGAATTGGATAAACGTAGACGATCGACCGAAGGAGTGAATACAAGTCCCGATAGTGGATTAGGTTCAGACAGCACCGTAACAGGCCCACCACCTGTAGCACCTTCTCCCGACGAAGCGTTAGGACCGCCGAGAACACCCTCTCCAACTAGCCCCCGTCCCGCAAATTCATCCAGTAGTAATCCTTCGAGTGGCACATCCTCCTCGGTACCTTTGAAATACCAACGACAACCAGACCCTGAACGACATCATTTTAAGAAGAAATTTTTTCATCGTGATTGGAATAATTCTGCAAGTACCAGCAAGTTTCGTCCTAAAGGTAAAGATTGGGATTGGAACCATTCCGGGCAGTGGCCTTCGAATGACGAACAATCCTAACTTTATCTGTGTGAAAGATAATTTTCTATATGAATAAGAAAGTTTTTTCGTTTTTTTTTTCTTTTTTGCTTTTTCTTCCGAGTTTAGATGAAGGAAACAGACGAAGCGTTGTTTTTACTTTCAAGTTATTAAATTATTAGATTTGTTCTCTTGTTTTGTTATAACTCTCTTTTATGACGTAATGACAACGTTTTATCATGAATGTGGATAATACACGGTTACAGTACGCAGAGGAGATATCTTGTAAAATTAAATCAAAAAAAGGTGACAGATAAAAATTTTCGAGTTTTTTTTAATTTCATTTTAATCGTATTGAGAATCGCAACTTCAGAAGCGAAAAATCATGTGAATTGTTTTGTTTTATTCATGCATTGAAATGAATTAATTTTGTTAACACGTAGCCGCAAATCTTAATCAACTATCATGACATTTTGTTCTTGCTGAGAAACTGTAAAGAGCATGAGCATACAAAACAATTAATTTATTCTGATATATACAACGTAGAAAAAGGATTCATATTTCTCGCTTCTAACATAATAATTTTTAATATTGCAACAGAAAGAAAACAGAAAACAGGACTTAATGAAAGGGGAAAGGAAGCTTGTGTCTATATGCGAACAGTTGAGTTGATGAATGCTTGTATTATACTTGATTTGAAATAAATTTAAATATACAATAGAAATATAATTGTAAGATTAATAATATGTAATTAATGAATTCATGTGGATTTCAAGTTTATGCTGATTAAGATTGCAAGGCTATTAGCACGTTATATTGAAAAGACTTTACAGATTTTCAAAGAGAGTTAATCACTGACGTAGCATTTTAATGTATTATTATTATTATTATTATCATCATCCTCATCATCATCAGTAAACAAATTCTTTTGTAGGGCTTTATGAATAATTCTCACCAATTAGGTCCCTTGTAACAGTAATACAATATTGTTGAGATTGTATGCCATGTCTGTGTATGTATGTTGTAAAGGTCTCGTCGTAATCTACGCCTGTATACACATGCACACAAAACACGTGACACAATCATAGATGCATACACATAGCTTGGTTGCTGTACATTAGACACGTTAAAAAAATATAATGTTGTAGAGATCATAATGTAGGTATGTATATCATATGTATGTTCGTGCGCGCGCGCATGTGTGTGTGGGTGTGTGTTTTTGTTTGTTTGTTTGGTTGTTAAATGTTTGATATGTATATATGTTTGTATGTATGAGACGGTATGTATTACAGGCGTATTACGATAGACCGAGCAATTGGCATTGAAGAAAAAAAGAGGAAAACATAAGCCAGCAAAACCTTTGTGTGTTCGTAGCAAATATTGGCTACAAATTTTATATGCGGCTGTATCTTCCACCATTTGGAAGATATATACCTAAGTGTTCATTGTGGTTCATAGAATTATGGCAACGGATCGTAAAAAATAGTCACTTAAAATGCATTCGTATTTTAAGGCGAAAAGTTGAAGGCAAATTTTTGTTTTCGGTACACATCTACATCTACATTGTTGTGTGACTGTGCGAAATATCCAAAGAATGGCAGTTGCGAGTCAGTTTACAAAGTTTTATATGGTGCGTCATATTATTGAGCATCATGCATGATTTTCGGTGCTGCGAAATGAATCGAGTAAATGTCGAGTAAACAAGTAGTACTTCAAATCGACGCTTTAAGAAAGCGATGCGGTATTGTATGTATAAAGGTCCTTTCTTTTTTTATATTGCCGAATTATTCCGGTCTTGTACAGGACGATTTTTAATTATATGTCAATCCACACAACAGTCAATTCCGACGTAATCTATCATTTACTAATGCATATGATGTAATTTTAGGATGATTTTTAAGATGTGCTACGCTTTCGTACATGTGAAAGACAAGGGCACTTTAAATAACTTGAATTTATTACAATTCAGAAATCTGAACAGTCTAGAGAGAGAGAGAGAGAGAGATTGTATTTTGGGCTCTGGAGTTAACGCTTGAAATATGGACATATAATTTGATTTCATCTTGTACATACATGTCGTATTACAATTTTAGTATTTTATTTCAAATTGCACTTGAAAATATCTATTTTGATTGAGAGACACACCTTAATTATCTCAATATTTCTGTGTTTGATTCTTTATTTAATAATTTCGAAGAAATAAGGAGATAAACTCACACATCTCCATCTATGTAATGTACAGATATTTTAAAGAGTGTTATTTGAAATAAAATAATATAACTGTAATATAGAGATATATACCTATACATATATATACATATATATGGAAGGATCATCATGTTAGACTGTGAGAAATTGATTATCGCATTATTTAATATATCCTCTAAACGTCATTATATATTTATAGTTATAACGAGCATTGCCAAGCATGCTAGACACACTGCCGAATCTTCTATGAATTAATTTTATTATTGATCGCAATTATTATTTATTGTTTTTATTGAGATATTTTAATACTATTACTATTTGTAACAAGTATAAAGTTTTTCTCTATTATTTCTACCTTCCCGCATCTAGCAGTTTTCTAGCGGTACTTTCGACATATAAATAAAACGATTGCTTTGCGGTCATTATCATGCTATTATTGTTACTTTAGGTGATGCGCCGTTTCGCGGCGTATAATAAAATGCGACAAATTCTGATATCGATCTTAATTTTAGAATCCAAGAAATTACAAATTATTGTCAGTCGAGTCGAGTGTGCGACTGTCGTTATCGTTACGCGCTACACATATATTATACATGCATCAGCTACGTAATCATCAATCTTTCTTGTAGGGTTAGAGATCGCCGCTGCAGGTAGCAGCGGTCAACACCAAGTCAAGTTAATTTCTGCTCAAAACTGAAAACGTATAAGTAGCGTATAGAGTACGTACGTAGGTGTCAATGATACAATGGATATTTTTAAATACAGGTACCAGCATATGCACTTCCGAAACGGGGTAACGAATATACGGGTTTTATATATATATGTGTGTGTGTGTGTGTGTGTGTGTGTGTTTAAATATATAAAGAAAGACGGTAATTATGTTCTTCAAGTACTTGAACTTGAAACATACGGTAAAGAGCATGTCCTCCGTATCGAGGTTGATGTTGATAATTTTATTAAACCAAGTATACGCGCGTAATATACGAGATACCGAGGTAATATTGTTGCCGGTATGGGATTCGAAAGGCGCACCGGAGGTACGTTTTCGACATTTTGTCTCTTTCGTTTTGAAAAGCGTACGATTGTCAAACTAATTGTAAGTGTACTATTCGATTACATAATTATTATTCAATTTGCAGATTCCATTAACTTTCAAAGCCTTTGGACAATTGATCCAATTGAATTTACGTAGAAACGACAATATAGTATCATCTCAGTTTCAAGTCTGGAAACACAATGCCAAGGGCATCACGGAAGAGTTGTCGCAGTTAAGTGCTCCGGATCGTTGCTACTACCTTCACAAGAGTCACGTTGGTTCCGCAGCCATAAGCTTTTGTCAACAACACGGATTGGTCGGTGATGTTCCTCGGAGGGAAACTGTCTTTTTCATCTTTTTTCCTTTTTTATCAATTCTCTCTTTCTCTGTTTGTACACGGCGATGCGCGTGTGTAGATGAAGATAAAAAATTTTCTGTAATTTTCTGTTGGAGGTAGCACGGACTTGTCTTTCTGGAGAACGTTACGTTGGAGATTACGCCTTTGCGAAACGGCCTTGCACCTTTGCTCGTTGACGACCGTTATGTTAAGGACGAAGTCGATCTTCCGTTGGGTAAACCTCACGTGGTTAAACGCTCATCGCCGCCGCCGAGACCCGTTGAGCCAGATCTCGAAACGGAACGTGAGAACCGAATAGAAGATACAGAGGGAAAATTGACGCTAGAGCTGGCAGTCTTCTTCGACGAGGCTGCGTACCGTTTGTTCTCGCCTTTTCTGGATGAAGACGATGGGAGGATTCGTGACATGCTGTTGGCGTATGTGAATGGTATTCAAGCGCTGTATCATCATCCGAGTCTTGGTGTCTCGATCGATATCTCATTGATACGCTTAGACATTATTCAGAGGCAGCCATTTGACTTACCGCACTTTGGCGGCGAGAGAGGTAGCTTGTTGGATTCGTTTTGCACGTACGCAAACGCTCGCAATCCTCCGGAGGACGCACCGTCGCCGTCGCGTCACTGGGACATGGGCCTTTACGTAACGGGACTGGATCTTTACGCGATCGAGAACGGAAGGAGGAACGGCGCTACCATGGGACTAGCCACCGTCGGTGGCTTATGCATCCCGCGTTATTCCTGCGTGATAGCGGAATTGGGAGTTACGGATCAATTTGGAAAGCCGTATCCGTCCGCGGGCTTTACATCAGTTTATATCGCCGCTCACGAGATTGGTCACAAGTAAGTGTAAGTCACACCTTACGACGACACGGCACGTCGTGATCGTCGTATTGATGATCCGTTCGTTTGAAAGCCTAGGAATGCCTCACGATTCGAGCGGCAATGCTTGTCCGAGGGATGGATACATAATGTCATCTAGCAGAGGCGTTCGAGGTGAGACGGTTTGGTCCAAGTGTAGTCGCGAGGTGGCCGAGACGCTTTCGCAAACTAAACTTTGTCTCTTGGATCGACCGGAGCGAGGAAACACGTCGGACGCATTCGCGCACGATCATTCGCGATATCGCGATCTACCTGGGAGAGAATGGACCGCCAAGAGGCAATGCGAGTTACTCCTACGCGACAAGGACGCGGACGTTGTTACATTGTATCAGGCTTGCCAGTCTCTGCAGTGCGAAACGCCTCACAGAAGTGGATATTATTTTGCAGGACCGGCGTTGGACGGTACGTACGCATACTTGGCAGCGAACCGTACTATTACTACTATTACTACTTATTGGCCGGAGTTACGTTTTTTTTTCTCTCTCTCTCTCTTCAGGTACTCGGTGCGCGTCCGACAGGGAATGTCGCGGCGGAGAATGCGTGCTCGTTTCCGAGCCGCAACAGCCACCGGAATTCGCCAACGATGAAAAGGGTAGCTGGAGCGAGTGGAAGGAAGGTACGTGCAGTAGCGGTTGCTTGCAAAGATCCAAAGGCGCTCGAGTCAGACGACGATTTTGCGAGAATCGTAATCGTAGATCGGCGAGCGATTGCAAAGGGCTCCATTACGATGTGCTCTTGTGCAAGGATGAGAAACTTTGCAAAAAGAAACGCAGGACCATCGACGACGTCGCCACGCTGAAATGTAGTATTTTCGGCGAGAAATTAGCCCACGTGGACGGCACGAGGAGGGGACTGCAAGCGGCTCACGAAGCCGACAGACCGTGGATGGCCTGCGCTATATTCTGTCGAAGAAAGGACATTGTCGCTTATTACGCGCCTCGCGTGGAATTAAACGACCTTGGCCTCGACCCATATTTCCCAGATGGAACGTGGTGCCACACCGAAGAGGGCCAAGATTACTTTTGCCGTCAGCATCATTGTCTGCCGGAAAGCTTTCGATTCGGAAAAAAATTGCCGAGGATTCATCGGTACGAGGACGATGAATTGGGACCGCAAAATGCACAAAATCGACCTGGAATCGCCGATCGGCTCATGAAATACTTGACATCAGGCCCAGATGGTTTACCCTTGCTAACTTCTGTATCGCGTGGCGTCGCCTCTCCGTTCGGCGAAGATGACTGGATCGACAAGGATTACATGGAATTACCACCTCCATCCGTGTCCGGACCGTCTTATCTCATTGATTAACAAAGTTGGCGAAAAAAATTAAGAGGTAAACGATAGTTTTTAGTCGATGGTCGACAAGGTCGTTTATAAGAAGGGAAGCTGCGTAGAGAATGGACGCGCGCTGTATTCTCTCTCTTTTTCTCGAGCAGAATACGAGGTGTCTCGAAAGATAGGACGAGAGAGAGAGAGAGAGAGAGAGAGAGAGAGAGCGCACGCGATGACGTCATCCACTTCACCATCTATTTTAAGAGTGTCCCGATGTTATATTCGTCGTTCCATAGAAACGGGATGGAGAATCGAGGGCAAGAAAGAAGAGATGTGCGTGTATCGTATAACTTAATATTTCTCATATTATTTAGCGTACAAATAATTAATCAACCATTAAACTTAGGGGATAATTATATAACGGGATGTTGGCTCGACATCCGAAAACTATCGAGCCTATAATATATATATATGCGTCAGTTTGTATCTTGCAATATTTCATGTAAACAAAAATTCTTTTATATTAAACAGAGTGTATGTACGACAAAAATGATCTACAAGACTCGTAAAATCGGAATATCGGAAACTTTCGTTTCACTTTTGTTCTTTTTTCTTTCTTATTGTCCTCTCGACAACTCGATGCCGCGCGACACTCGTTAAATACCTATGTCACGCTCAAGTAAAACGACGAAAATTTCTGACATTGCATCGCGCGCTATCTTACAGCCTTCATACTTCGCACACGTATATACCCTCTAGAACGTACGCATACACCCTCACGCATACATGCACATACGCATATGTATAATGGTAAAAACAAAGTAGTAATTCAGACACGACAACCACGTGAAATTAGCGAGATATAGCAGATTCTTTACAATTTTATAATTTAATATATATATACTTGTCTCTGTATTTATTCTTTATACGGTTTTCATTACTCGATCGAGTTGACCCAATCACGCTACATACAGACACCAAATCGCTGAATTTCAACTGAATTGAATATCGACGTAACGTCGAAGAAACGACATATTAATTTTTTTATTTGATTTGGCCTCTAAGAGCAAATCGCGGAAATATTTAATCGTTCTCGATCAATCCATCTTATTAGTCGTCCGCAGTCATTGTCGTCCGTCTCGTCGTGCCTCTGTCCCTGTCGTTAGTATTTTCGCGTCCCTCCATGTACTAGAACGTACACGAGAAGAGTTTATTCCGTAATTATGTTGATCGAGACGATTAAAGAAGTGAAATCGCGCGATCGTTCTTACTTCGTACGACGCTGCGCGTTTCTCAATCGATACGACGAGCTCAATTGGGTAATGTGTCGTACAATATATCCTTGGCGCTTTGGGTCAAAGTCTCGGGGAATTTGATGTCAAACGAGACGAGAAGATCGCCCTTCCGCGATGGCTCTTTGGGGAAAGGTAGACCGTGTCCTTGGAACCTCTTGACCGTCGTCGGCTTGACAATCTCCCGCGTTAGATTTAAGGGTATCTTTTCGCCGGTTAGCGTAGGAACTTCGACGATAGTACCGCACAGAGCTTGCTTCAAGCTTAGTTTGCACGTAAATCTAATGTCACTGCCTTCTCTCCTGAAGAGCGGATGCGGCTTGTCCCGGATGATAAAAACAATGTCCGCGGGTTCCCTCCTCGGCGATTGATCACCTTCCTTCTGGAAAGTGATCTTGGTACCGGCCTTCCAGCCTGGCTTTACGTTGATAGTGAGAAGCTTGTCCTCCTTCTTGCTACTGCCGTCCGGCTGGATGGCCCGTCTGCATATCTTCATCTTTTTCGTGCAACCTCGCAGAATCTCCTCCAGGCTGATGTACAAGTCGTGCTCGATGGCTGGATCTTGGGCGCGATCTTTGCCGGCCCCTTTACAGGTGTTTGGACTGGCGAAATTGAACGAATGCGATCTGAAGGCGCCGCCTTGTCGCGGCGGCCCCATGCCGAGGCCGAAGGGATCCATATCGATGTCCATGTCGTCGTCGTGGAAGGCGAATCCTCCACGGTTGCCGGCAAACTCGAACAAGTTGTGAAAAGGGCTGGCCGAGCCGAAGAACTGGGCGAACGTCGCCCTGGGGTCGCCGTGGAAAGTGTACGTGGTACCACCTCCGCCCCCGCCAGCCGAGGCACCCCCTTTGAGACCTTCCTCGCCGAACTTGTCGTAGACCTCCCGCTTCTTGGCGTCTGACAGCACCTCGTATGCCTCGGCTATCTCCTTGAACTTTTCCTCGGCACCGGGACTTCTGTTCTTATCCGGATGATATCGTAAGGCCAACTTTCTGTAAGCCTTTTTTATCTCCTCGTCGCTCGCTCCCTTGGCTATGCCAAGGATCTTGTAGTAGTCTTTTCCCATCTCCTAGCGTTCCTGAAACAGCATCCATCACGATGTGTGATCAATTCATAAATCAAGTCCCACACTTTCTCTATACTTAATCGTATCGTAACATGCGCGTGACGTGCCGTACCGGAATTTTCTTTCGTAAGGAAAATTGAGATGAAACATTTTTTAAAAACTAAAACATTCAATCAATGATCCTTTTTCCTTCAAAGTACAAGACAAAGTACAATATTTGAGGCGTCTCTTTCAAGTTTGCTTTAATCCCCTAATTATGGATGTAGAAACTCTCCGAACTAGAGTCTACGACGAGTCACGTGCGCCTTTGCATCACATTGACAGTGTCGAATGAAACGAAATGAATAAGCAGATGGGTGTGGGTATGTGTGTGTGTGTGTATACATATATATATCTTTCTCTGACCCCCTTGCGTCGCTTCGACGGACGTCCCCATTTGTGACAACTCGATAACGCACGAAAGCTCGCGCGACGCGTTGCCGCACGAGTTTTCTGCCATTTTTTTTTCTCTCGCGCGAACGATGGAGAACCTTCGGGAACCAGCGCTCCAACACACCCACGTACATATCACTGCGATCTATTTCTGGCAATGATGACCGCGAATACGCGCGACGACGGTTTCTCGCTCGTTCGCACGAGCGATTCGAGCTGCAACGCAAAAATAAATACCCCACCCTTAGATGAAGTTCCGTGTCGTTGCCATTGCCGTGCCGTCGTCGTTTCATTCTCATTGTCAGCACTTTACACGCGCGGGAATTGGATCGACGCGTCACGAGAAAAAGATTAGCGACGCGACAGAAAGGCGCGGGCGGGCGGGCGAGCGAGCGAGCGATCGATCGATTCGCAAATGGGTTACGACGCGGAGCGAGAAATACGATACAAGTGCGATTTTCTCTTGGCCTTATGTCTACGTTAGCTTTGTTCCACTTACTCTCTATCTCCGTCCTGTGAGATGATTCGTGTAGTGAAGGAGCACGTCGTATACCTTTCGCACAGACACAAGAGCGCGTAGTAGAGCGTAGAGACGTAGCTGACCCGTTGACAAAGTTGACAAAGTTGACAGAGTTGACAGAATTGACAAAGAATTCGCGCGAAGAAAAGCAGTCGAAAGGACTCTCTCTCTCGCTAGGCTCCTGCGCGCGCGCGCGCACACACGTCTACGTATCAAGCTGTACTAAACTGTCGCGTAACCTCGCCGTCCATATATATATAAGCTTTCCATCTACCAGCTTCCGGAACTTTCGAGAATGAATCGACACACACCAGCGCGGCCAGCGGCCAGCTTCGCAGCGCTCCCTCCCGCTGATGACGTCAGCCGTGATGACGTCGATGACGTGCGTGCGCGCGCGCGCGACCTCCGCGGCAGTTTCAAATACTTGTAGCCGAATTGTGTATACCCTGCTAACTCTTTCGATTAAGGAAAAGCTGGTAATCAGATTATGGATCTGGTGCTGGCTCAAGAGACGGTCAGCGGATTTATTTATTTTTATTCCATTATTATCGGCTTAAACGTAGAAACAGAGCGTGCTTGCATTCTCGCGAACTTGGCGGCATGTACTTGTCGTAAAAGTCCTGAACAAACTCTTCCACTTTGAAGCCGAATTTTTGGTAAAGGATCAAGGCGGGATTCGTGGCCGACACGTGTAACGTGATGTCTTGTCCCATGCAGGTTTGTATCAAGTGGTACAACATGAAGGTGCCGATGCCGGATCTTCGCCACTCCGGACGTGTAAAGAGAAATGAGATGTAGGCTTCGTTGTAGCCTACATACGGCACCAGGATCGCAAAGCCCACGACCAACTTTTTATACAGTACAACGCATGTAAAGTCTGGATATTGTAAACATTCCGTCACTGAAATTCCGTCACATAATCCATAAGTACAATCCAAAATTTATATTATTATACATATACATATATACTTGTTCTCGAGCAGTAGAAACACTTACAATCTATACCAGGCCAAAAAAACTGACGACAGAGACTGTTGATCGCCGGGACATGTTGCGGTCTAACGTACGAGTAGTCAATGGATGCTCTGGGCGACGCTTCCCATCGTGAATCATCTCTGTTTACTTTCGCGCACAACTCTTCCATGATCCTTAACCACAGCGGCTGACAAGTCTCTCGCCTTATAAACGGCTTCAAAAGTCTATTCGTGTATGGGCTATGTACGGACGTAGGTTCGCCGTAACCTTGCAATCTCTGTTCGAAACGACATCCCAGATCGTCGCTGAAAAATCGATCCAACACTCGATCGTTGTTCTTGGACGGCTCGGCGGCCGCGGCAGCCTCTGATTTAGATCCCAACGTGTGGTCGACGTCCAACAGAGCAAGTCGATACTCTCTCTTCATCCTTCGCACTGCTAATTTTCTATATAGTCTTCTAACAGCGGGTGAGGCTTTGTCGAGATCAGTCTTGCTAACTCTTTGCAACAGATACGCTTCTTCTTGACGAGTCATGCGCGATACTTTTTTCTCTGTAATACACATATGCCGGCGTGTATAGTACATGTATATATGGTAGTATATATGGTAGTATATATTCGCAAATATAAATTTTGTGCTTGCAGTTTGCGACTCGCCGCAAAGAATAATTACTGGTTTGATTGAACGATTTGGACCAAGGTCGTTGACGACGGTTCGCTTCTTTAAACAAAGAGACCGGGAGTTGCTCTTGTATGGAAACTGGACTGTCGGTACTATCCTCGCCTTCATCGCCTTCCTCCTTGATCCTTTTAATTTCGTCGCCACTACACGTCGGCGCAAAAGTACTTGTCGCGCACAACCATTCGCAGTTGGCCATCAGCTGGGACAAATGAAACGTGTTGCTTTCATATTGGCAGTCGCGGATTAAATCGGAGATGGATGGGACGTCGTTTTCGTCGCGCAGCATTACCGCATCCTCGAGATCCATATCTAAAATAATTATATCGTTATTCTCTCGATATTCCAATGTTTCTTTCGACTATCTCGTTCTTACGTCCTTCCACGACGTACCGTTTGGCTCATCGTCTTCCAATAAAAAATCAGATAAGGTTTCCGTAGGTTGAACGTATGCGTGGGAATACATGGAAAAATCTTTATTTTTCAACAGCTCTCCACTGCACGTGCTGTCCTCTCCGATCGAGAGACTGGAATCTGACGGCGCGGGACTGTCCGCGAGTTTACAAGGTACGTTTGCACCGACGTGCCTTTTTCTATCCATTATCATTTTGCTATCTAGAAAAAGACTAGAAAAAGAAAAAGAACGTCGCTCGACTTTGTGACTGGCCATTGCCAGTACGTAACCTAATCTTTCGAAATTTTATATTATATAACGTGTATTACTTTTGGCGATTAAAATTTCAGGAGGATCCGTGTCCAGTAGCTTCCACCATCCAGACTCCCCTAATTCCGTGGTACCAGATTTGAAAAAAATGCCACTATAATGGGACAATGTACCAGAGATGGTGCCGATCCAATTCTTTTTCCTTTTTCTAACAATAACAGTACGGTCAACGTTATATCTTAAAACTTGAATCGAAACACGTGAGACACGGTTGGACGAGAAACGTACAACAATACAAAGTAGAAATACTTACACAGTTGTTTTAAATAAGTACTCCCAATTTCTATCTACAAAAATACTAATATCCGACTTCCAATGAAAGTATCCTCTTTTACTGATGCCGCTCGACTTTTCACGTAGATTGTAGAGCGTCAAAACAAGAATGTTGAGCCATGGCATTTTGTCGCGCACAACCATTTCCTCGCCTAGTGGACTACAAGAGGCACACTTGAGTTCGAAGAAAACATCTCCTACGAAGCAAACTGGAACGTTGCCTCGCTTCAAGCATGCCGTATGTATCTTTTTGCCGCATCCGCCGCTACAACGTAATGCTGGCTTGTCGTAAGGGTCGCATGCTTTTCCACACGTCTTGCATTTTTCGATACTCTCGGCTTCGCTCAACGTGATTGTCGTTTCCACGTGTTTTTCAACGGCTTCAGACATTTTAACCTCTCGCAGTCTACCTAACCTAACCTAACCTCTCTACTATGCAACGATGATATCTGACTTGGCTGTTTTTTTTAGAACCGACGACGGCCGTTTTGCCGAAATTCGAATTCTTCTTTAGTATTTTTCTCAGCATTTCTATCTTTCACCGTCATCACGCACAGGCGAAGAGATGAGAGAGAGAGAGAGAGATGAGAGAGAGAGAGAGAGAGAGAGAGAGAGAGAGAGAGAGAGAGAGAGAGAGACAGCCAGCCAGCCAGCCAACTACAAGGACGAAAAATGGAAAAATCGTCCAAAATCAAACATCGTCCAGTCTCGTGCAATTGCGTGCAATGACGAGTAGGGATTTGCGAGATCGGTATGTAAGAAAAAAAATCAGCTGATTTAGAGTCGACGGACATATCTCTAGGCGATAGGAAATTGAGGGTGCTGGAAATATCACTGACGTAATCACGTTCACATCAAGTTGGTCTTTTTATTTGAGATATACAGTTTTTATAAGAATACTGTATAAAATATATCGTCTGCAAGTTGAAATGGTGAGGAAGAGAGATTTTTTTTTCTCGATGTTTATAAATAATAACTACATTGGATCAACAATTGAAACGTGCCAGGTTTCTTTCTAAATTTTTTAAAAATTTCTATTTTTGGAAACAAATTTACAAAGATGGGCTTGACAACGTGTCAATTTCTCCTGTCAAAAGACCGGAGAAATGAGACGAAATGTTGCAATGTACAAGAATAGCAAGATTCCCTCAAGATTTTGGCATTTATTTACTATTGGCAATCATTTCGCGATTAAATCATCTTCTCATTGTGATTCCTCATTGTTCCACATGTGTCGAATCTCGTCGATCAACTGCTGTCAAATACTTGAAGACGCGCAACGCGTCAGCTATGTATTAACATTATGCATAGGTCAGTTTGTATCGTGTGAAATGCGAAACATGAAACAAAAAGTCACGACTGTTACAAAGTCTCCTTGATTTCCATATCGCTCATTGTGAATAAAAAAAAATCACATAAAATTTGTTAAAAAGTGCCACATAAAGGTGTACGGCACGTAAGTATCCGTCAACAAGCACACATATGAGACTAAGATGTAATAAAGACAGATGTTCGTTTCCTCGTCGTCAAAAACAGCTCTGAGATAAACAAGTCGTCGTTACGAGTCCAAATTAACGCGACACCTCGCACATTTGCAACAGGTAAGAGAGAGAGAGGGAGAGAGAGAGAGATGTACAATTTCTCACAGGCTTCCATCTAGTCTTGTAAAATAACTGCTTGATTCAATTAAATGCAGGTACCTTTCCGCGTGACAGCTCTCGTCGAGTTCGCGCGTGCCGTTGCACAATTAATAGAGCCTTTTCTCATAGGAGAACAAGCTGTGCACATTGCCCTCCTGCTGAGCCGACGGGGTTCTTCTTTCAAATTTCAACTCCCCGCTATACATCATAGCGCGCAAGGCGGTAAGCGATCTCGCGCCGATATCCTGACAGCCGTGCTTGATGCCGCAGGTGAGATAAGGGAGAAATTTCAGCACCGAGCCCTTATCCACTATAGAGCCGCTGACACCTTGTGCTACTTTCAGTTTGTCCATCTCATTGTGAAAATATCTATCCATCGCCGAGCCCTTGGCGTCCTTCCTGTTCATGGCTTCTAACGAGCCCATCCCCCTGTACTTTTTCAGCCGGACTCCGTCGCTGAAAAAGTACTCGCCGGGAGCTTCGGACGTTCCAGCTAAGAGAGAGCCCATCATAACCGTACTAGCGCCTAAACTGAGACCTTTGATAATGTGGCCGATGGACTGAATCCCCCCGTCGGCTATGACGGGTATCCCAAACTTTCTGGCGTATTCGGAAACCTTGTAAACGGCAGTCGCCTGTGGTCGCCCTACAGCCATTACCTCCTGCGTGATGCAGATAGATCCGGAGCCCATGCCGACGCGTAGCGCGTCGGCACCCGCCTCTATGAGACTCTGGGCTTGCATCGTAGTGACAATATTACCAGCGATCACTTGCAAATTCGGCGATTGCGACTTGATATACTTGATCATATCGATCTGATACATGGAATTGCCCTGCGACGAGTCCAACACCACTACGTCTACGCCAGCCGCAACGAGCAACTCCAGCCGGTGCTTGTCGGCCTCTCGCGTACCTATCGCCGCTCCTACCAGCAGCTGCTTGTTCTCGTCCTTGCTGGCATTGGGGTAGCTGCGGTTCTTCTTCAGGTCGGTCCTCGCCATCAGGGACACGAGTTCGCCTCGCTCGTTGACGATTGGAAGCTTCCCCTTCTTGGATTTTTCCAAAATGACATTTGCCTCTTGCAACGTTACGCCAGCTGGCGCGGTGATTAGATCCTCCAGGGTCGTCATTATAGAGCTGAGCGATTTACGCTGATAGTTGGGCAAACGTTCGAGAAAGTCGATATCTCTAGAGGTGACGATACCTAGCAGCTTGCCGCCAACTTTACCCGTGTCGGTGACAGGTACCCCGCTAAACCCATGCTCAGCCTTGACGTTTAAAACGTCGTTGACGGTATGGTGCGGCGCCAACACAACTGGATCCCGAATGAAGCCGTGCTTGTACTTTTTTACCTGTAAACACCCCTCCCCCAAAGTTAAAAACATTTCATTTTAATACAACACTGAATAATCGTGGAAAAGATGTTTGCACTGCTGACGAAAATTGTATACAATTTGTGTCAGCTGGAAAAACCGATTTCAAGTCAGATTGAGAGGGGGGGGGAGGGGAAGAGATTAGAAATTACCTTGTGCACTTCGTTGGCTTGATACTCGGGCGTACAATTGTGATGTATAATGCCTATTCCGCCAGACAGGGCCATAGCTATAGCCATGTCGGATTCGGTAACGGTGTCCATGGGCGAGGACACGAGGGGTGCCTTGAGCATGATTTTTCTCGTCAACGGTGACAGCAGGTCGACTTCGTCCGCGGTAAAGTCGATGTAGCCCGGAAATATGATAAAGTCATTGTAAGTGAGACCGTCACCCGCGGCGAATAGCTGCGCGGCCGACAATCCGTCGTCAGGTAGCTGCACGTCCGCCGGTTTTATATCGCCCAACACGTAGTCTGCCATAATTTCCCCTCTCGTAAAAGACTCGTCGCCGCTACCTTACTTTTCAGTCACGTCGATCTGGAGGAAGCGAGCTTCTCCGGCAGTACTGAGCAAGTGAGCACCAACCACCCCGCGCGAGAGCACGTGCGCACGTATGTGTGTATGTAGTTATGTACGCGCTCGGAACTTGGAGTCCTTCCAACCTCGAAGTCCGCTCTCGACCCTCGACCTTCGACTCTCGATCCTCGACTCTCGACTCTCGACTCTCGACGCTCGGCACTCGAATCTCGAAGCAGAAGCAAGGATTCAAAATGGCTCGCGTCTCCGCGCAACACTTTCGACTTTCGACGCGACTTGAAGCGGCTTTCGGCGGTGAGATATATGTTATATTTAGCTGCGAACGATATCACGCGACGAGAGATCATACCGCAGAAAGAACACGTATGAAGGGCGTGTTTTCGCAATATCTGCACATAATCCTCGGATTATCTGTTTGCGCCACGGATTGACTCTCGCTACTCGCGTCACTCGCGCAAACG
Organism: Tetramorium bicarinatum; assembly: GCA_928718305.1. Taxonomy (NCBI): domain Eukaryota; kingdom Metazoa; phylum Arthropoda; class Insecta; order Hymenoptera; family Formicidae; genus Tetramorium; species Tetramorium bicarinatum. The sequence goes on along the minus strand of OV788319.1, from coordinate 6,517,184 downwards.
TGTCACGTCTCGCGCGCGAAGCAGGTATAGTATACCAGAGTATACTAGATTACGATTCCGGTCTCTCGACGACTTTAATGACGATTTCTTATATTTCTTAAAGGGCACGTAAAGTTCACGCCGCCTCGCGCTTTGGCGTCTTCATTAACGTACGCGATATCTCTATAGCTTTTTTCTGCAACACGTACTCGTATTTTCTCGCATACATATGTGTACATACAAGCAAGCACAGCTTGTATTTCCATTTTTCATCGTTCACGTTATTTAAATGAAATAAAATAAAATTAAACCACGCCACAGACTTTAGGCAAAATAGCGGTATATACAATTACATGTACATGTAAATACAAAAACAAGTATAACACTCGTATACAATATGCGTTTGTAGGGAATATAAAAGTATGGAGACATCGCCAAGGGGCAAAGGCGTTACGTTTTTCACCATTACGAACGCTGAAAACGCGACACACAGGCTGTAGGCTGCAGGACGTTGCGTGCAGAGGTGCACGTTCCAGGGAAGTGGGAGGAACGACAAACGAAGCACGCTACCATGAATTTTAGCAAGAGCTTTGGAAAGAGAGAGAGAGAGAGAGAGAGAGAGAGAGAGAGAGAGAGACAGAGACAGACAGACAGAGATTACTGTTTTCGGTCGAGTCTTACTGGTCGGAAAAGAATCGTGGTCAGCACGTCGACAATTCCATCGAGAGCTTCTCCGAACGACGCGGCGGTGTCGCGGAACATTACGTCGATATACGTGGCCCTCTCGGCGTCCGCGTCGTCGTCCTCGGCGAAGAAATAGTCGTACATAATAGGCAAAAATATGACCGCGACGTACATGGCGATGCACAGCAGCGCTAAAAAGACGTGCAAACACTGGACCAAGTTAATCGCGCAGGTATAGCTTATTACGAGATCACGAGACGCCGCGACGAGAAAGAAAATGTCTACGGTGCGCGAGAAAGCTCGTTTCCCGCGCGCGCGTTACCTATGGCTCGAAGTCCGAGCAACCGTTTGCTCGCTCTCTTGCTCAGCTCTCTTCGTTTAATCTTGTTCGCAGACACGGAGGACACGCCGGATACCTGGTAAACGCTTTCGCGCACCGTAGACGTTACGTTTGCAGCCGGATAGACCGAGGACGGTCTTCCGTCGGCGGCAGTCGACGCTTGAAGCGCCGTATTGATCATACAAGAGAGCACGGAGCACTGTCGTAACGTCGTAATTTGAGATTCAGGTAAATGGTCCTCGTTCGTCCAACCGCCGTTGTCTCCATCTCTATTTCCCTCCGCGTTGGTCTTATTATGTTTCCAGTAATACTCCCAATAACTTTTGTTCAACAGTTGTCGAGTCTCTAGAGGGATGGACGATGACTTCTCGAATGACGTTCCCGCACGTCGTAGCGTCGCCAACAGACGACGAGACTTTGGTCGGCGTCGGTCTCCCTTCGACGCCTTGTACTTTACTACGATAGAATTTAGATACTATTTATTCGATTTCTTGCCTGTAACGTGAGAGACTTACCTTGGACTTAGCGGGTACTTGATTATCGTTTACCTTTAACGCCACGCGAACCAGGCAGTATCAGAGTGCACGCGGAATCTGTAATCGTCAAGTGGGATTTCTTCCGAAAGACAGACTTTGCTTTTCTCGACAGATTTCGCGGTATCGTTTGACGTTTCACGTTACGGCATCGCTCTTCGGCCGCTCCTCTCTCTCTCTTACTTACGTCCTTCCCGTATCGCTTGCAGGAGGCTAAATTGTTTTCCAACGTTTTCTCACCTGTTACATTTCTCGAGGGATTGTCCGCCGCCGCCGCCGCCGCCATCGCGGTCTTGTTGTCTCGCTCGTCTTTTGTTGCGTCTTTTGACGCCAATTTTTGCTTCCGTGGATTTCGTATATTTAAATTTAAATAGCTTCGACCGTTGTCTACGTCGCTCTTCGCTATCGCTGTGGCACCAAAATTTCCATAACCATCTTTAGCGGGCATACGCTCGTTTGCTACCGACTCCGCCCGACTCAACCTGGATCCTTTCGAATCTTCGCACTGCTTGGAAATCTGCTGGTAATCACTCGCCTTCTCCGACATGTAGATCGCGTCGCTGCTTTTCACATCTAGAAACGGCAAGACACTTGGACATCGTCTTCACGGCGAGGAGCACGACAAATTATTGACAATACGTCATTACTATCAAGGGGGTACGTTTCATTCCTAGATTCTCTGAAGCTGCACGTCGACGTGGTCGATTTTGCAGTGCCGTAGATATTCCCGACAGTTTTTCCCTGCACCTCATGGACGTCATTTTCACGCATGGACGGTATTTTAACATGCTTTTCCATTTGCGTAGGTATACTCGATATTTGCAGAGGTGTAACGCGCGACGCGACTACAGGAATTTGAACGCTGTAACACTGCACGGATTGCGCGGACGAGGAAGCGGCTTCTATGTTGAGAGTATTGATAGGTAACGCGTGTATCTTTTTCTCATCGACCATTAAGAGCAGCTGTCTATTATTATTCTCCTAAGAAACCCATAAATATATACGATAAAAGCATCTGCTTCTCTATGAATATTTAATTCCTATATGTCTTTTTAACTTTTACCGCGATAATATGCGCAATCTGAAAAGTTTGCATACTTGTTTTTCTTCTTGAGAAAATCTACTTGCAACCGCGTCGCACAAGTTGGGCGCGTGCTGCGTAGCTGAAATGAGACCGTGTTGTTTCCAGAACACGTCGCGTTCTGCACGCGACGTAACGTTGTTATAATGGTACATACACGTACTCGATGGACATGCCTTCGACAATGCTTCGAAACTGGGTTGTTCGTTAGCGTCGGTCTGACAGTCGGTCCTCTTGGTCGATTTTTCGACACTCGCGACGACATCGTGACACGCTGGTATACCAATGTACGGCGGCGGTAAAGCCGCCTCGCTTTCGCTCCTGATTTTCCGCGATTTATTCTCAAATTTTTCCCTTTCTGATGTTGGCTTGTCGTTTTTTATGTTACACACGTCGTCTGGCTTCTCAGCCTTTTGTCGCGATATCTGTCTATATTTCATTACAACGAGACGTACACAAAGGCGCGAGTTGTAATAAAATTCCGTTAACTATGTAACGGGGAAAAAGTAATAGAGAGACCTTAATACCTTCTAAAACGCGGATCGTAACAGCCAGGCAATTTTTTCGCTATACGCGTGGTTGCTTCGTACTTTTTTTGATTTTTGAATCTTGATTCAAGATGTCTAAAATGAGAAAGGAAATGGGCAGGAAAGTATAGAAAATGTAGCCCGACAGACTTCGGTGCAACATGTATGTACACCGTTATCCGAAGCATTTGGGAAACTTACTGACATGCAACAGTTTGCACTATGCTGCGACCTTTCCTAGGAGTTCCCGTCAAAGTGACCACGCAGGGTTCACGAATGTCGTCGGTCGTGTTGCACGAACGACGTGGAGGTATTTTAGGCCAGGATGGATCAGAAGGAATCCTAATATTGTGGTAAATCGTGATATTGAACATCTCGTTTGTCCACGTGAAGCTCATAATATAATGTAACATAATAGTATACATATACACAATTATGTACCGTAACGTGCCGACATTACACTTTTCCGAACGCGCTGATAAATTTTGCTCATTTACTAAAAAACATACCAAATATTAAAGCCACGTGTGCTATCACTATTTTCCTACGATATTTTTTTTTTATTTTACCTTTTATATGCAACTCGAGTGTGTTTGTTTCGTTATCACGCGCCATATCGCGAAATAGATAGTTGCAAGTACTTGAATTCCTTTATAACGTTGTTTCTTGTGCTATTTCAGATCGAAACTTGATATATTACACATATAGCCTAAAAAGTTATATACGAAGTACGATTATTGTGTCACGTACATATATACATGTTTTTTTCAACATCGACAAGGCCTTTCTACGCGACCGACGTGTAAATTTTGTTTGTCGAGAGTCAGTTGTCTTGGAATAATTTCTTATTACTGTATGTATTATGTAGTAGATAGATAAAAATGGATAGGTATAAGAAAACGAAATTGTTAAGGATAATTATACTTTATTATCACATAATTTTTATATTATATATATATATATATATATGTATACAACTTTAAATTTAACTGTAAAACTAATAATATTTACATCGAATATACAGTAGACAGTAGTTATAGCCAGTCTTGGGTTGACAGAGAGAGAGAGAGAGAGAGAGAGAGAGAGAGAGACTTTTTCTTAATTTTGAATACGCGCGCGACATCACAAACGATTAGCATATATATTGGACATGACTGAAAGCGAAAAATATCTTTTTATTAGCGCGCGACAGTGGTCAACGCATAAATTGAAAATCTTCAAGTCTGGTTATAACATTGCAGGAACGATCAATTATTAGCTATTCGATATTCTCTTAGTGGATCGCATTATACTCCAAGGTATAAGGTTTGCGCAACATTATTATACAATATTTTTTTTTTGTTATATCACATCACGCGTCATTAATCTAACATTGCAACTGCCCTTTCCTTTCATCTTTTTATTCATTTCCTCTTCAAAAATGTTGCTGACTCGTTTCCTCTTTAAAATGTTTATTCTCTTTCTACGGATTATCAATACTATGCTATAACGTAGATATATGTATATAATCGTTAAGACATTTTACAAAGTCGGGAAATGTAATAAAAATACGACTTAGTGTAACGCGTCGTTTGAATTGAGATCAGTCAAGATGTATATCAATTTCTTAAAAGTTGAACATGACTGTTTCTGACCGTGTATCACGGATAAGAAATATGAAATGTAAATTTTACGACTACTATAGGAAAGCACGCAGGTGCATCTTATTCCACTTCACAGTTACAGATGTCTATCTCTTCGAACAATTAATATTCCGTTCCGAATAATTAATATTCCGATACAGAATTTTGAATAAACTCGATAAATAGTTTATTTCGTAGTTTACGCTACTCGCTTTACACATCTATCTTATCTAGACCTTGTTAACATTTGAACACAACATAGTGAAATTTGTGCGTGTGTTAATTATCGAAGCGGAAGAAAAAAGTCGAACGTAAATTATTTCTAGACAAATAATGGAATCGTTGCCGAATTAAACGACGAAATTATAGTTTAGTAGCGGGATATGAGTCGATAGATGTGCCATGACTAGACGCTTGAAATATAAATGTAGCTCGAATCATTATTCTCGCCGAATACAAAACTTTGATCTCATGTCATTGATTTTCTACTCTTTATAGGTGAGTACTTGCTCTTCATCTTACTATCATCAAATTTTTAATTGGTCCAAAGCATTAGCACTCCCTTTCCATTATGTAACTCTTACTTATTAAAACTATCATATATATATATATATATATATATATATATATATATATATCATTTATATAATACTTTGTCTAAAATCAGCCGAATACTAAAAAAACAATAAGTACAGAACGCACTGGATGTATCCCGTTTATTTCGAAAACGTTACTCTTTGCATGAAGCAGAGTGCTATTCTTGTTAACAAGTCATTCATTCGTTAATCATCAAAGATGTAAAGCCTTAATAGCATAAAAAATATTACTGTTTAGTGAAAAGTATAGTCTTACGAACGAATATTTCTTTGATTTTCATCAACTCTTATCGTATAATATATACAGATAAAGACATTTCGATAAAGACACTGAATTTCTTTCTTTCTTTTTTTTTTGTAAACTCAGAGGATAGAGTATAGAGGCAAGATTGAAATCACAAATAGTCTCGAAATAACTGTCATCAGTGCCAGATCTTGGTATTACTTGAAGAATAAACTGGTAAGAAGTACAAGGAGGTAGTCTCGGAAACGCATAATGAGCACGAACAAATAAAGCATGTTAACTGCGTTTGTCGTAAATTGACTCGCAATCGTGTTATTGTCAGGCAGTAATATCATTATTTTGTGATGTTTAGTACGAAATAAAGCGAGATACACATTCTATATGGGGAAGGTAAAATTCTGTGTGATTATCGCATTACTTTAGGATTTAGATAGATATAAAACAAGTTATAATAGTGAGAGGCTTTAAATGAAAGCGGGTATACACACACGGCCGATAAAGTAGGGTACATACATGCATGAAGCAAGAAACTGTGTTGTTGGTACACTGAATTAACAAGTTGTTCATTATGATGATGTATGTAACACGAGATGTGTTCTCTCAATTCTCTCATTATTGTCTCATTAAGCTTCATGATCGCCACTATCTATTCCTATCAAAGACTCCGTTTGCTCTGCCTCAAGATCTGGGATCCTAAAAATCAAACAAATTTCCCATTTCATACGTAAAGTACATAGACAACATATATACATACATATGTTACGAGATCACAACTCTCAATTTACATTTTATCGCTGTTACAATTAGATTTAATTAGAGTAATACGGTGCTTTACCTCGCAGATCTGTTGTTTTTCCTGCATATCCACAGGAAAAATCTCTTTATTAAATCCATAACAGGATCCCAATTGTCATAATAAGATAAAAGAGATACTGTCAGGAATGCTAAAAGCATTGGAATACTTCCCAAATAGAAAATACAAGGGTATTCAACCTTTTTTAACAGGACATCGGCTACCATTGACATGGGCATTGTTAAGCTTACGGCCATCGTTGCTACGAGAGATGACGTTAGAAAGCAACCCCTGTAGATGTAATGGAATGCAATCACGTTACATAAAGAAAACAGGAATTATTATTATTCGTATCGTATATACCGTATGTACCGTCGAGTATGGCACGTTGAGATTAATTATATTGAAATTACCATAGCCAAAGAACTTCGCTCAGAACAGTGCCAATTAGACCGTTTATAATTAGGAATGTCCATTGGTGGCTATTGGGCCATTCGAACTCTTCCCAATGGCCATAATGAAGGATAAAGAATAAAGGCCAGAGAAGTGTTAAATTGAATATTCCCACAAAGCCAAAAAACATTGGTATATCCATCTTGTCTTCGTGATCTACTTTTCTTTTTAAAAATACAATGTATGCAGCATAGAAAAAAGCACTGACTAGAGCTAATATTATGCCCGTTGACATATTATTACTTTCTATAGTTAAATCGGAAATGCCGACCAATACCTGCAAGTAAAGATGTTTTTCAAGATCTACGTGTATCTAACGTGCATACGCAACGAGGCGTAACGTGGCGTATAAAAAGAACGTCTCTTCCTCCGTCGTCCTTTTTCAAAACAACAAAAGGTTGTGAAATCTAGATGGGCTGGAACTGATTTTGTTTCATCGCCGTAGCAGAGTAAGATTGCAACTTACCAGTCCGAAGATGCTAACCAGTACAGCAGCCAATTTGGATAGCGTAAACTTGTCCCCTCCATTACTGGGAAAGGAGGCTGCGAGAAACAAAGTGAACAGACTGGACGTCGAAGACACGACGGTAACGATTCTGGCTTGAGTTTGCTCCACGGACATTTGGTATGTATAATTTGCCATGAACCACTAAAAGAAGGCAGTATCGGTAGTATCGCGATCGGCGGCGACGCTCGACATTACAACTTTCACTTCGTCATATGTTACCCACAAATAAGCAGAACATAAGGGCTAGTTTAGCCACTTTTTGTACAGAGAATTTGTTGGCTTGTCGCCTCGCGTGTTCCCCAGCTCTAACACTGGCTTGATAACTAAGTCGCGCCAATAGAGCCTCGGTGGCGTCGCTCTCCGACATGTGGCGCACCTCTGCCAGTTTACTGAATCTTACAGAGCGGATGGACGAGTCGTCGCTTTCCGTTCCCGACGAACGATCGCAGTGATCCGGAGTTTTTATTGGAACGAACGTTGGATCACTCTACGATATACGAAAACAACACGTACGGAGAGTGCTCATTATTAGATTAACTGATTGTTGCATGTTGCGTGTCAGCTGAGCTTAGATTCTTATTTTTAACACATGTAGCGCGCGTTTGATCAACACGCTCTACTTTGATCTACACGGCTGTGTTCCGAAATTCATTGCCAGTACTGAAAATCTATAATGTGCGTGACATAAACTATAGCTTTGCAATACCGGGAGTGAATATTGGAATGCAGCCCTTGTTGATAAAATTTCCAAGTACAACTTGGTTCCAAAGCGTGTCGCACTTACCAGACTCGTATTAGCTTCTGAATAAAAGTTGTCATCTTCGACATTGGGATCTATGAACTGGAAGAAAGAGAGCGGCGTGAGGAAAAGAAAGACGAAAGTTTTATGCAATTTTATATGCGCGACATGTCAAGAATCACGAAACATACCATATACGTTGCAGGTTTTGTACATTGTTCCCGCCAGGGTGGCCAGAAGCACAGGCCAAGCAAATAAAGCGTAAACATAGATGTTCTTACATATGTACTAAAGAATGGCTTTTCAAACGTTTCATCCCTGTAAATGTACTGAAACAGAACATGTTAACTCTGTAACTTTCGCCCTGTGCTATATATATTCATATACATACATAAAACTAGTGTTTTTTGAGTATCTGACAGTAAGGACAGCGGGGAACGAAAAGTGTCGGTAGTAAATAGAAGCCAGAGTTGGAATATCGTCGCAAAAGACGATAAGACGGAGAAGGTGTGCACAAAGAGAAAAGGCTTGTTCTTACTTTGGTAAGCTCGGAACTAGAAACCCATATTATATCGACCAGCACGAGAACTAAGAGTCCTAGTACAAGTCTTTGAGATTTATTCATCATTGCCGCAAGTTTATGAGGATCCTCCGCCATCCCCTGCTGCCTACGCTGGCGTAATTCCACCGAACAGCTCATCTTGATTCTCTCTCTCTCTCTCTCTCTCTCTCTTTCTTTCGCTCACAACATTGCGTTTGTCCCTGTAAAGCTGTGCCAGCAGATTGTTGAGAGATTAGGAATTCTTATCAGAATGATCAGGATGAAATCGGAAAGTGAGAGAGCGAGTATACAATGTTGACACGTAGCACATGTGCATACCCTCTCTCTCTTTCTCTCGCATTAGCCGGGAAGAGAGTGTAACTATATCATAATTACCAGGTGGAGAGAAGAAGCGCTCAATTTGCTTGCGCCAGCGGCTCGTGCCCGAGGCTCGAAGAGACAAAAGAGTCGCAGGTGCGATAAGGGAAACTTGAAATTTTTTTTCTCAACACGTACACACACAGCGTCACACAGTGACACAGTGACAAGACACACCTAACCTATACAATAGCCAACTGCGGTCGTTGGTGGCCCCGGCACCCGGCTCCCGGCCTCGGCCCCGGCCTCAGCCGATGTCGATCCGATTGATTCCGCATCACATCGTTTTCTCTCTCTCTCTCTCTCTCTCTCTCTCTCTCTCTCTCTCTCTCTCGTCAACGGAGACTTTATCGAGAACGCGGGCTTCTTTATGCACCCAGCCCAGCTCCTTTGTCCTTTTTGTATTCGCGATCGTCGCTCGACGACGTCGATGTCGATGCCAATGTCGATAGCGGAGCGGTATGTACGTCAAGCTACGTCCTGTTCACTGTCGCTGTCCGCGCCTACGTCTCGGAGCGCTAGTGATAACGGCCAATAACAGGTGCGTCAAAAGCGTTATCGTATTTGATAGCACACATGTTGTGATCCGGCAATATCCTGCCTTCGTCCTCGCCACCGTTTTATTTTCCACGCCTACGTTGCGTGTTAGTCAATGGTAATTAAAGCGGCGCAACCGACGCGACCGCTTATCTCATTGTCGACCTCGTTGACTCGCAAACTTGCAACTCGCAAGTCGAGAATGAACGAGATTCAAACAGAGCTGCTTTTTCGCGCGCACGCGCGCGCGCGCGCGCGCTAACCAACTACGCGCTAGTCGCATCTCGCGTCAACAACGCTAGTGACATCGATCGACCGCTCGACATCAGGTCGAGAATCCGTCGAGGATGACGTAAGAGATGCGCCAAGTGAGCTTACATTCGGTTACCATGGCGATCGAATTTACAAAACACGTCAATCTTCTTCAAATTCGATATCGAGCAGCATACTATACAAATACGATACAATACGATACATACGATACATACAATACGGATACATACAATACGGGGGGGAACAAACGGATAGGCGTGAGAGTTGGAATTCCAACGTGCAAGTTGGAAGAACGAAAAGAGAAGAGTTAAACTCGTCTCAAGGACCGACGTTGCTCGAGTTTCGCAACGCGAATGGCAAACGACGTTGTCAGCAACGGCCGCTTACAGGAAAGTACAGTTGTACAACGAACGAGAAACGACAGGGGCAAACGAGGTATCGAGCAAGTAAATCGAGTACCTAGTGTCAAGCAAATACTAACTTGTGTTCCACTCAAGTTTGTCAGTGCGCGCGCGAAATTTTCTCTCATTTTCATTTCTCATCGGTTTTTCTCCTGGCCGCAGCACCAGATATCCCAGCTATAGAGAGCCGCAATTGGTTGTTACATCGACATTACACGAGACACGAGTACAGCGCTTGCAAGTTACTCATCGAGCAAGAATTAACGAAATCCGACGGTCACGAATACGCCAATTATTTAAAGGTGAGAGATTAAACGTATGAGACGCACGAGATCCGCAAATCATCAGCAGCTTCGTGCACGTTCAGAAAAGTGTCAACATTTTGGTGGGCATCACCAACACGCCGCGTCAAGCGGCTCGCGCGATAAACTCGAGAGAGAGAGAGAGAGAGACAGAAAACTATTCCAACTTGCAAATGAGTGAAAAGAAAAAAAGAGCTACTACGACATCTCCGACCTCCGACGCGCTCAATGTTTTACGTGTCTTAACGTGAATATACGATTCTCGACTAACGAGCTCTTTATTCCTTGTAGGGTTTAATTCTCAGAAAGGAGGGCAAGATTCAAGACTCCCTTGATTGCTTTCAGACCGCGTACAATGTCAACTCGACAAACGTCGATAATGTAAAACAGATTGCCAAATCGCTGTAAGTAATACATCAGCGGGAAGGAAAGTATATGTACATATATGTAGGAAAAAAATTAATGATGTACGTGCAAATGATGTACGTTTTTTTAAATTAACGCGACAACTTTTAGATTAATAATGGGAAGTCACAAACGTGCGATAGACGCGTATATGGAAGCTGAGAAGATATCCCTTCTACCAGACTGGGAAATATATCACGGCCTCGGCAAGTTATACGCGTAACTCATTTTACAACTCGATATCGTATTTTGCGCGGCACCGTAGCAAAGTTTTATAAACGTACCAGAAAATGTTATTTTATCAAAGAAGCTACGTCTTAGCTCAATGTTTCATATACGTATAAACGAGTGATTGTCGTTTGTGTACGTTTTGAGCACGTAGAGTCCTTAAACGGCCTCGACATGCGTTATGCTGTAAAGTAAAATGACGATGAAACGCTCCCTTCCTTCCGTCCTATCCGTCCTACCGGATAATATGTAAACTAAATTGCTTGTTTTGTTTCTCGTTCAGGTGAGGCTTACGTAAAATTAAATCAATTGCAAGAGGGCAAAAAACATTTTAAAAGGTCAACCGAATTAACCAAAAGTGACTTGCCCACGATCGACCTCGCGAGACTCTATCTCTTGGATGATATGATTCCAGAGGCTAGAAACGCTTATACGGCAGCTTTGAAGTAAGTAACGTTATCAGCTACGAATCGCGCTTCATTTATCTTCAATATATCATTAGATGCGAGCGAATGAAAAATATTACATTCATTACTGTACTTGATCTTTCTATTTTATTTATTACATCTACATCTCTCAGCCTTTCCATTATTTTTTTCTTCTCTCTCTCTCTCTCTCTCTCTCTCTCTCTTCTTTCTTCTCACACGATGTATAATTAAATTTTGACCGTTTCCTTTACGCACAGCGGAAATCCCACGAGTATCGATGCAGCGACGGAACTGGGTCTCTTGTATCTTAGAATCGGAGATACGCAACGGGCATTTCAGCAATTTGGAGCGGCTTTAGCTCATTCGCCCGCGTGCGTCAAGGCAATTTTACCTATGGCTTACGTAATGCAAGTGCGTTAAATTTTTTCACGTAACATCTCTGATAATTTGTAAGGGAATTCAATCGATCGATGAATCGTGTCAGCTCTAATCATTTTGAATCACTTCGCGAATTAATTTTCGCTACAACTATCTAATAATCAAGCCTTAAGTAATTCAGTTTCTATTCATTAAGCATTCGTCTACTTTGCTAATGTAAATAACTGCAGGCACACGTCACATATCAGATGGACATTTAAGTATTCTTCCTCGTGGAATTTCTTTCGAGTTACTTCGCTGGACACAGTACGACGTCATATTTTTCAGACTCACCGAGAGTACGATGTGGCCTTATCGAAATATAAAGTTGCAGCACAAACTATTCCAGAATCTTCAAGCCTTTGGAATAACATCGGAATGTGCCTCTATGCGAAACAAAAATATGTTGCGGTGAGTTGATCTCTTTTCTATCTTTATTGCTTTTTCTCCTACTTCAGACAAAGCTTTTACACTGTTGTTTAGATAGCATACTTTATTACATGATATTTATATACACACACACTGTAAAAAGAAATAAAGAAAGAGGGGGAGAGAGGAGAATTTTTATTCGGGGGGGGGGGGGGTTACTAATGAGATATTAAGTTATTCAAATGAACAGCGTGAAATGTGATAATTTTACGTTTTATTTGATCTGTTGATCTGATTACTAAAAAGCTCGTAGTCCGATGTTCGCAGTTGATCAGCGCTTTGATAGAGTATCCCACCGCATCGGTTTGCATTGCGTTTCGCGTCGTATGTACAATTTATAGAATATATAGCTTGTTCAAGGAAACGCGGGATTTGTAATATATTTATAAGACAATAGTTACCGCTCGATGCGTTTGCTGCTGGAGAGATTACGAAATCTCTTGTGAATATACCGGAAAATGAGATGCAGCAGTATTGCATTGTACGATATGTTGATGTGATATTCCATCTGTTCTTGCATCTCGAAAATGCTTCAGATAGCGTTGAGAGCACGGTTGTACCGTGGTTTAATAGAGGAATAATTCCGCTTGCAGAATCATACACGAGTTTTCATTTCATTAATACTAGATTGAAAGCAGCACATTCTATACGTTACTTTCGTACGATGCGATATTTAATATAATGTAACAATACGATCATTTTTTTATCCTCGCGAGAATTAAATCCGCGTTGTTGCGTCAACACTCTTCTGGAAATGATACAAGCACAAAGGAAACATTTGGATTATTATTGCGAGAGGATACGAAACCAAAATATTCTTTTGCAATATTTTGCAGGCTATTAGCTCGTTGAAGCGAGCACATTATTTGAGCCCCATGTCTTGCGTCCCGTCGTGCAACCTAGGAATCGTTTTTCTTACCACTGGACAGCCTGCATCGGCCGCCATTTACCTATGTGCTGCAGTCAGCGCTGAACCAAAGAATCCTATGCCTTATCTGTTATTGGGTTGTGAGTAGAGAATAAATTTAAGTCTGCGGCAAGTTTATAACTTTATAAAGGAACACATCAATTACATTGATAAAGTCCATTTTAGTCTTAGCGATTTTAGCGATTAGCGAAACAAAGACTTCAAAAATATTTTAAATAAATGAGAGTGTTATTATAAACTGAATACATTTTGCTTGAAAACGTAACATTTCTTTTCGCGCGCGCGCGCGCGCGCGCGCGTGTATGTTCTTTAAAAAGTTGAAATAAAAATCTATTTTTATCCTAGTGGCTTTAAAACGTTTGGATGATCTGGAAGGTGCCGAAAGATCATTGACGAAAGCACACGCATTAGCTCCTCAAGATCCGTTGATATTGATCAATTATGCTGTGGTACTCGATGCTCGCGGGAAACAAGCTAATGCCACTGAAATATTAACAGCGCTCAACGACATTATGGCTATCGTCGAGGTTGATGCGCAGGTAATTTAAAAATCACGTTCCGATGTAGCGTATTGATGCGTATTGATACATTGATACGTGTATAGATATCGCAAATGGCAAAGAAGCTGTCAAAAAGATTACAACGCGAGAAAACAGCATCAAACGTTGATCAGCAAGTGCCAACAGAGGAATACGAAAAACGGCAATTGCGCGCTGATGAAGTTTAAAAGTTTCGTGTCATTTGTCATGCGAGAATAACCATTTGTTTCATCCTCAAAGGTTTTAAAGGAAAGAACTCTGTGAGAAGAAAAATCTGTGAAAGTATGATACATTTCTATTAAGAAGTGCCTTTTATATACAAATGATAGACAGTATCACGGTGAATTGATAGCATATGTTGCATTTATTTATTTATTTATTTCTTGAAAAGATATACACACATACATCTAGAATGTAATAGGATAAAATTACAAATTTCGATATGACTGTGTGCGTGCACGTATGTAAAGGGAAACACGTGTGTGTTGAGATTACCTATTTATAAAATTTATTGAATTATTAGATTATTAGATTATTAAAGAGTTTGCATGCTACGTATGTATACACGCATACATTTAATTCCATTAATAACATTATTAGATATAATCCCAAGAATATCCATAATAAGTAAAGTGTAAGCACCTGATCCACATCTTGACTTTGTTTAAATTTCTTTTCCTTAATGCGAATAGGATAAATGGATGCAAGATCATTTTAACATCTTTTACGAGCCATTTTCAATGCCATTTTGTTTATAATGTAATATTGCGATAATACTTTGTGTAATACATATTTGTGTGACTCGTACATTTTTAAAACAATTTTCAGAATGTCCCCCTTCTCTCCCCCTATCCATGAAATTACTTTTGCAAAGTTCCGTTAAACATACGTGCTTTGCACATCGGTTTGATGCTGGTTTGTCACTGGCCAACTGTTTATAATTCTGGGTTTGAATAATTGTCCAAAAATGATACGAAATTGCCGCGACATAGAGCAATACAAGATAAAGTTTATGCTGCCATTTAATAGCGCTAAGAGGTCCATCAACTCTCCAAATTTGTGGTAACAATTACGAAAGAAGCAATCGCCCAAAGCCGCGGAAAGCAGGCCCAGGACACCTTGAGGAATCTCGGTCATGAGAAACAGTAGCAGCACCGCTACAAGCATCCTCGTTGTTCTATCCGTTTGCTTGTCAGATTTACTTGTCCTTCGCAGATATCCATCTTTTTCATTGTCAAACCATCCATTGCAATTCTTTAGATCCGAGATCTCTGAGGAGGTTGGCTGGGCGACCTTTACAGCGCACGAACTGTAACTCTTTAAAGTCTGTTTCCTACCTTTCGTCCTGGATAAAGAGTTAAATTGGCCAATAGTCGTCACAAATAAGTAAAATAAATCGTTTTTCAATTTCTCTCATTTTACTTTACCTGTAAAGGACTCTTATTAGCCAGGAAATGATGACGGTGAGAAGGACGCATGGTAAAAGCTTGACGACTACGCCGAGTATCCAAAAATTTAATTGATACAGAAAGCCTTTATCGATGGAATAATTGGTGTCTACGTGATACAATACTTCCGTGATACCGTTCTCGTAAACAGTTTTTCCTTTTATCTGACGCAATGAAATTTAATTTTTATCATAAACGCAGCAGTAGCGTTTTCGCGCAAAACATTGTTTATAATTCAATCGAATGATATATCTACTTACTCCGAATACAAGATAGCTTGGAGCGCAAGTGAGAAACGGTGCGAGAAAACTGCAGGAAAGGGCGATCGTGCAACGTCTCCCGGTACACCAGGTATGATTATACTGCGGAAATCTGGCACACAGAATTAGAAAAACAACTTTCTAATCTCTTTGCATAATCTCTTTTTCGATAGGTCTGGCAGTCAGGGGACAGTACGTACATACAAACTCACCTGATGGCGATGTACCTCCAGACGGCTAAAGTGAGCGTGAGGGCAATACTGATTGTATGAAAAAGCTGCGTGAAATGCATATGGAACAGTACGAATACGGCCCATCCGTACGGAAATATCCTGCGTTCTGGTAGGACGAGATACTTGTAAATCGCAAAAGGAATGTACTCCAACATCACCAACACGTCGGCCGTAGCCAGCCCCGTGAGGATTCGATTTATGGGCGCCGTCTTTGTATCCTGCCTCGTAAGTACGATGATATTTAGCATATTGGTGAACGTGCCGAAAGAACATACGATGAGAGAAGCGTAACCGTGATAGTTTTTGTATTGCGTTGCTAGATCGCGAATCACACCGTCGCAGTAACACGAGGACGTCAGCTGTGTCGTTTCGGTACCTCGATCGCTATCAGCCCTCAAGACTTGGTAGTCGCTTCCACCACGACTTTCGAATCTGTTGCCGTTACGGCCGGACAGACTGTCGATGCCGAGATAGTAATCGATATCCTCGTCAGTTATATTCAATCGACGGAAAAGGTCCGTGAAATTATGCAATTGATGCATAATCATCGACATCCTTTTTTCAGCAGTCAGCAGCTGTACATACATACATACATACATGCAAGGGGAATGTTTTCCGGTTTGATATCGAGATGCCGTGCAACGGCCCTCGTCTACGGGCATAACGACGTGTCGCGTCCGTAGTGTTATTTCGTAGCAAGTGCACTCGCATGTATCTTTGATTTGTATGCTGCCACTATCGTCGATTTAGGAGCGTTATCATAGCATTTCATTTCCCGACCAAGTCTTTCGAAAGTAACGTTGGATCTTTCGAATATTGCGATTTACATTTATCCAACTTTTCATATTCGCTCGGCAGGATCGTTATGTGTATGAAATTACGAGAAAGAAAACGTGCCATCTGCTTAAAGTTGATTGCATGTATAGCATTACTCGAAACTCCGTTTGGAATTTTAATTAAATTAAATTTAATTAAGACAAGCACGTTCGCTGTCCCGTTCCCGGCTGACGGAACCTTGGACGATTCCTGCTGGCGATTGTCCTATTCCCTCTTTTTCTCGTCTCGTAACGAGGAGGAGAAAAAGGTGCGGAGTCTGGGGAAGACCGATATCATGATGTCTCGGGATATGCGTGTATATGTATTTCGTATATTTGTAGAACACAAAGAACGACTCGGCGTGTTTAATGCACCTGCACACGTGCACACACGCACACACACGCACACGCACACGAACGCGCACGTTCACGCACGTGGCGTTAATCGAATAATTTGTATCGCGGCATGCACTGTGGCATCTGTCCAGCCAGGATTTACTTCGGCAACAGGTTACCGCAAGACAGAGTGCACTACCACGAGTAGACTCAGCTGGATAGTCGTGCTTCTGGCGAAAATTCGCGAGCATCCTTTACTCCCTCTCGACGTTTTCCTCTTCTAAAAGAGTCTGCGCGCAGAACGTCCATCTTGATGGGGTCTGTGTATTAGTGTGCGCGAGAACTCGCACATGTATGCGAAACAAATATGCTCGCTTTGACTCGCGTTTGTTAAGCTCGTTATTAAGTGCTAATGCTAATTAAGGATAATTAATGAGATACGTAGCTTCTCCTTTTTTTTATTTTTTACTTTTTAGTGCTTTGTCGATTCTCCTTACAATTACCGTCGATTCGATATCATGTTAGGTTTACACATATTTATCTTCTATCAATATATATATATAATGTTACAAATATATAAATACTGACGGTAAATGGCGAGTATGATCTCGTATGATCTTTTTTTCTTTCGACACAGAAAGATGAAACTGTTGAAATAAGACTGCCAAGTTTATTGCTAATCGTTTGCGCTATAATAAATTGCTTGATTATCATCTAAATCCAAGGAATTAAAACGTTGGAAAAAAGTTGGTGAAAACGAATGGAAAAAAAAAGGAGAAAGTTGCGAAGAAGAACGTGACACTACTATTCGACTAGGGTAAAGTAGATTTACAACTTGATTTTCCACGATGCACGAACGATGCTTTCAGCCAACCCTTCTCATGAAAGAATACTATCGTGGATATTGATAGTCCTATCAGTAGCATGTAAAAGGATGACTGCACATCAGATAAATTGAACGGCACGAAGCCGTTTCCGTCCATTTCCTTTCCGTTTTGAGCTAACTTCTCTTTAACCAGTAATCTCTTTTGAACAATGAAGGCATGAACAATATGTTGGCTCCATAACGATGGTAAACCGGCCTGATTCAATTGACTGATCAACGCATTTATCTTCTCGTTTAAAATGGAATTCTTGGGCAGCAAATATGACAGGTAGAATTTACCTAGGATATACAAACGTGTACAATACAAATTTATGTGCATATCTATGCATATGTAATAAGAATTCCTATACATCCGTTTATTCGTTACGTGCTTCATACCTGGACATTCCTGAATAAGATGAAGCAGCGGCCCACCGTCCGCATCGATTAATTCCTCGGTGATAATGGGGAAATAACTTTCTCTGGCAAATGCCGAGACGTTACGATAATGAGCGGCGCTGTTTATGGTGTTTGTGCCGAATTGCATCTTCTTTCGCAAACTTCGCATAATTGACGTCGAATCAATATCGTCGTAATCATTCGTATCACCGTCACTATCGTCACCGAAGAGATCGGTCAGGCTGAGGGAAGTCAAGGATATCGGCAATCCCGAAGCGTCGAGATCGTGAAGACTATCGATGTCTGCATAATACATGTCGTGCGCAAAACTATTGTACAAAATACCGCTAAAGATGCCAACTAGAGTAACATTAGCGAGGAGAATGCCCGACAGTAATATCCTTTCCGCGGTTGTGCTTGGTAATTTTTGAGGGCAACCAGCGTTCAAGAGAAATGATCGATAGATTGTTGCGCGGAAACTTTTCTTTCCCGTTCTGAAAAAGTAAATACTAATGTATCTATTAATTGTTCGTTTCGCAGGTAACAGGTAAATAAAAAGGTGGCGCCGCGCCTCGCAAAGAGAGAGAGAGAGAGAGAGAGAGAGAGAGAGAGCGGTGAATACTGTGCTGTCGCGTACTGTACCTTCCTGGAGTGAATACTTGCAAAAAGTACCATATTAGATAAGTAAAAACATGCGTGAGCATCGAGCAGATCCAAACCGAGAGCGGAAAGAAGTGATATATTCGAATCCCTTTGGGTATCTTGGTTGCCTTAGGGACCACCACGCATAATCTGTCAAAGTCCACGTACGCGCTAAAGTCCACATCTTCCTTGGGATTTGTACTGTATTTCTTTACGAAGAAGGACACGAAGCAGATGTCCGTTCTACCGTGCACTAGGTCGCCTGTGTAAGCTGGCTGTGTATTATCGGGCATTCAAGAAAGAGGACGCAAACGCAAAATAGTAATAACGAACGTAGTTACGTAAGTAACAATTGTATATAATACCTATGGCACCGACGTACGTTCCGTTAGGCAGTCGATAACCATACGATTTATTATCCGTCGGGTGTATGTAGTCCACTTTAAAATTCATGTTTCGTGCTATCGTCGTTAGCACTATGTCGTCGAATCCCTTGAAGATATCGATATAGTCGTACGTTGTCGTCGATCCAACTTTTGTCTTCTGCTCTGCGACAAGTGTTTGACCATGCTTGAAGTAACCCACTTTTAATTCGTATCCATTCAAATTTCTCGTGCGGCGCGGTGTCAAGTGCGACAGTAGGTGCGACGCTTCCTCCGCCGTCTTTACCGTTATAACTTGGACATCACCCCATACTGAAATCAAGAGAAAGAGAGAGAGAGAGAGACCTGTTAATTCCAAGTACTTCGCCTTACCCCTTTATTTCACCCATACATAAGATACGGAAGATAAAACAGGATAATTTTGTATAATCCAACACGTTCATCATGGTTAATGAGAATCTTTTATAATTTTCTAGACTAGCTGCTGGAATCGTTACGAACCAGAATCGTTGACTTTGGCGAACGGATTGTAAGTGCGAACACGTCGATCAAGTCGAACGGTATCGTTTGCGAGGATCGCAATCTCAGAGACAAAAATCTTTTGCACCTTACGTTTGCACCACAACGTCTTCAAGATATCAGCGATTCTCGAGTCTGACTCGTTTAACGGTCCACGTTCCTCTGGGAAGCGTGCGATCAGCACGATAAATCGATCGTGCGAATTCCATTCGAATGTCGCGTCGTCCCTCGAAATCTGCTCAAAGGAACGTATGTTTCTCGTGAGAATTACGTGGACGTTCCACGTGTTTCCATCCAAGCTTTCGTCACTTCGAATCTCGTGCCGACGACCAACTGCCGACGGCCGTGCTCGAGAGGGAAGCGCGTCGCCGGCGGTACGCGACTTCCAGATCGACGGCCGTTTCACGGGCCTGTCACCAGCTACGTTCGTGTTACTTACGAAAGATGCAACATTTCCCAAGCGGTCGCGAAGCCTATAAATCCTCGAGACGATTGTTGTCTCGCACTTACGCGCGCGATCGTATACGAAAGCCTGGAACCATTGCTCGAGAAAGATGGAGCCCCTACCGCTCTCGAGCACATCGTGAAAGTTGATGATTTTAATATCTTCCATGGAGCAAATAACGTTGCTCCAAAATTCTAAAGCGTTCGGCCATCGGCAGTCGCTGCTCGATACTGTGTACAGAAGAGCAAGAAATACCACGAGAGCAAATTGACGAATCATCTGCAAATAAAGAGTCGACGTTAACGTGTTACGTGTTACGAGGAGAGACGTATAAAAGAATCTCGCCGATTATTTTTTTTTGTCTTGTGTAAGGAAAGATGGTCATCAACGTACCGTCGCGTACGTGGTACCGTCGCGAATGGTCTCGAGGGACACGAGCGCACCCTTATTTGGACGATTTAACACTGACGCCTTAAAGTTTTTCCTCGTACAACGATTCCCATTTGTTATATACAGTCAAATCGTACATTACTCACCCTTATCATTAATCTCTTATTGACTCTCTTTCCCCGTCTCTCCCTATCGTGTCACATCACTCACGGGACACGTCTATCTTCGATCGCGTTCGCTCAAGGGTTTAATTTCTATGCTTGCAACCATACATTGCGCTTTTCTGATTTTGTGGATAGGGCTCGATCAAAATAAGCAATAAATAAGCCTTATTATTACTTATTATTTCTTCACGTTGTACAATGTTTCAAGAGAGACTCGTAAGATAGAATAGATCACTTAATCCCAACACTTGTTTGTGTTGCGTGACTCATTTCTGCAAACACTTGTTCCAACCGAATTAGAAATTAATTAGAAATTAACACTGCCAAGTTAAAGTGAATTCGTTCATAATAACATAAAGAGCCACACGTATTTCACTTGATGATAAATTGCGCGAAAGTGACATTTCGTTCTTGTTACAAGCTTCGTCGATTGTACTACGTGTACCAATTCTTCTCATTTGCGTTCCTTTTCAGTCGTTTTGATTTGGTCTTGAGATGATAATAATAATAATAATAATAGGAATTATAGGAAAATGGTGGAGAAAATAGAATGCTTTCGTTCGTAACGGAAACTGGCACTGGTATTTTCCTGTGTGAGAATCATTGCGTCGTATAACTAAGCTTTTAACTTAATGACATGTCTTGGGGGACTTGACGTTTACGAAGGGGAGTAAACGTTTGCTCAATTTGCCCGAGGTAAACATTGGCAACTGAGAAAAGGAATGAGAGACGGTAACGACGATAAATGCTAAGCGGGTTGCGCGTGTGTAACGTGTGTAGTTGCGGGCTGATTATTCTCCTCCTCGGTCACTCGTTCTTCGTCCGTGCTCCACACCTTTATACAAATAAATTTAGCACTATATAAATTTCTCTCGTTTTAAATTGTGTTCTATGGTACCGTCTAAATAAACTCACTTCCGGATCATGCTATAATGATATTACTTGAACATTTTGCAGAGGAAGAACAAATATACATTTGCTGTCGATTCCAGTAATGGAAGTCTCGCTAGAACGCAAAAGTTACTCGAATGGCGGTACCTCCATCTACCTCATCATTGGCGCTCATCTAGCACTTCTCCCGATACTACGTGCTTGCTACAAATTACTTGCTTGTTTTCTAACGTGCGAGATCAGAAAGAAGAACGGAGACGTAGGTAATGTACAAGCTTTCTGAGAAAGAGTCGTCAATCAACATTGATCGATCATCATCAGTGATGATGATACATTTGACATTCTTTAACACTCTGTTTTTTTCGGGTCGCTACGAATGATTTACGATTTGAGGTCTCCCACAATTTCACGCGAAACATATCGAGTACTAATCACGACGATTAGTAGATGTATGTATGTATGTGGCATATTCGTACGTGTGAGCTCGTCAAAGTGCAATAAAATACTACAACAACGACGTTAACGATGCTCTTGTGTCGCGATTAATCCTCGGTGTTCTTATCTGAGCATCACGCCCATGATTTCTATCTATTGTAGCGCGCGACACTCTTCTTTTAACTATCTATATATATATATATATATATATATATATATATATATATATATATATATACACACACACACACACACATACATACATACATACACATATATACAAATACGTATATACATTAGATATATTTCTTATTAACTATGTATGCCGACCTGTAACTATATAAAACTCACGCCTTACTTTCTGACGTTTATCACTGTTTGTGAAGCGAATCCCGCGGAACCGTGTTCACATCGATACAGTCTGAGACTCTCGACTTTTATACCAGCCATAATGTTACCGACAATATCGTTTTATTTCTTGATGTCCTTGTCAACGTTAACAGCGACGAAGACTACGATAGACAAAGCGTACAAGATCACCACCGTAAAAAATTACATATCGAAATCGGCGGAAAGTGAAAATTTGAGAATTATTTTAAATTATATTCGAAGCATGCAAAAATTCTATCCATCGATATTTTCTCTCGTTTCCTCCGACGGTCGATCCAGCTTTGTGGATCTTTTATCCAAATACGTGGCGAGCGAATCTATCGTTAGCTACAAAATGACGACAAACGATTTCTCACGGAAGTATATGTGGCAGAGTCGCGTTGATCTTACGTGGATCTTGATCGTTGACGGTATAAACATTTTGAATTCTTTCGTGCACGAACAAAGCCATATCTGGAAAGCTACCAATCAATACATAATAATCGTCACCACTCCAAACACGACTTGGTCGCGGGAGATTTTTCAGACAGTTTGGAAGATGTACAGCGTCCATAGGATCGTCATTATTTCGATAGAAGATGACTTTCGATGTCTAAGCAGATATCTGCCGTTCGAGAAGAATCGGGGAAATGAATACGGCGTCGTGCACAAGGTCTGTTTAATGGACCGGGAAGATAAGATCGAGCTGTACGCCAATTTTGAAAATTTGAACGGGTATCCTATACACGTGATCGTGTTCCCGTCTCTGATGATGCAAGTTGCGCTGGACGAAACGGCGAGGAGCGGCCGCAACAGGTTCAGCGGACTGGACGCGAACGCGATGCTGCTGTTGGAGCGAGCGATGGGAGCTCGATTTCATATCAACGTGTTTCGTATCGTCAACTCCGCCAAGGACGACTATGCGGATCCGTTTCACCTCACTCTCAAATTCATCGAGAATGGCGAGTCGGAGATGATCATCACCAGTTTCTTCGTGCACCAGTACAAGGAGTATCGGAGATACGAATTTACAGCTAGCATTTACGAGGACAAGCTGTGTCTGATCACGCCCACGGCCGGTTTCGTGCCCAAGTCGTACATGCCAATACTGTCATTCGCGCCTGATCTGTGGGTGGCTCTCGCGATATACAATATTGTCGTGTCCGTCCTGTGGTTTCTCGTCAAATATTACAGCGTGTCATTTCGACGGCCGCGAGAGGCCGTTTTGCTTCCCTTAGCGAGAACGACGGGCGATCTTCCTTCCGACACGTGCCGATCGACGTTACCGTCCTACGTCTCGTCGTGCTTCGACCTCGTCGAGACTTTTTGTTATCCGTTGACGGAGAAGAGCGGTAGCGCCGGTGGCACGACCGCTCAGAGAGCCTTCTTGATCGGCACGCTATTCTTCGGACTCATCGTCACCGGTCTCTATCAAAGTTGCCTCATGTCCAGCTTGAGCGATCCCTTTCATTATCCCGAGCTGAATACTCTGGAGGATGTCGCTGCCTCGAATTTTACCATCATTACCAAGTACTACAATCTGAAGGAGAACACGTTCACGGGGAATACCACTCTGGATAACAAGTTGCAGAGTAAGATCAAATTGTTTGTCTCTAAAGTGCCTACCTACGACGCCGTGGCCTTCGACGGGGGGATGATCGCCATCAGCCGTTACGCGTCGATAAAGCTGAGCGACATGTCCAGGTACTATGATGTAGACGGCAACGAACTGCTTCATATAGTCGAGGAACACCCGACCACTTGCTGTCCTACGTAATGAGACTCCACTCGCCGTATCGGGAGAGAATCGACGGATTATTGCTGCGGATGCAGGAAGCGGGTCTCGTTCGTTTGTGGTACGAGCATATGGCTTATCCGTTTCATGTGGCCGAGCAGAAGAGAAGGATGGACAAGAGCGAGAGAAAGATTAAGCTGACCATGGAGCATTACTCCCTCACTTTCGTCGGACTTGTGGTCGGTTTGCTTTCATGCATCGTTGTGTTCCTCGCGGAACTGTATTTTGCCAAGACTTGGTCCCAGTCGTCCGTAGAAAAGTCGCTATTTCTTCAATAACACATTCTCATGCACTGATGCACAAAGATCGCAATATACCTACATCAACTTACATCACTTTCGATTATCTTGTCTTTATCCCCTTTTCCACGAGCCTTTTCACTTATGTCTAAACATTCGAATACAATTAGAAATTTTTCATCTCTCTAATTAGGGAATTTGTATCTGATAAGTTGTTCTGACATATATATATATATACATATATATACGTATGGTGTGTGTGTGTGCGTGTGCGTGTGTGTGTGTGTGTGTGTGTGTGTATCATGTATGTATATTCTCGCGTGACAACATCGAACTTGGCCGCGATGATTCGATCAACAGATGTTTCATTCGCAGCACTCTCAAGTTTGATTAATTGAGCATAATATGAGCTTTGTCTCCCTCAGTATCGATCGCAAAAAAAGTCCTTTATTCGCGATATAATTGTTTGAAATAACGACGTCGTGCTAACGAGTTGGCGCTAAAGCAACATTCTAGAGAGAAACGGAGTTTATTTTAAGAATCTACGAAAATACGCACATACGCGCCTACATATCCTCTCTCTCTCTCTTTCTCCCCTTCCTCCTCCTCCTCGTTCTCGTTCTCAAAAAAGAGGAAGCTGAAGAAGAAGAAGAGAGGAAGAAGTTCAGTCGTGGGTCGTTGCTCGACTTTATACAGTCATGGCTTCTCAGAGATATGCATTGTTGGCAACGATCCTGATCACTATTTGTTTAGGTGCGTATGCAAATTTGATTGCATCGCAATATTAAATTAAAGCATGTAAATATATTTGATATTCTTTCATAGATGTATCACCAAGATGTGTCGCTATTGCCGCTGCCGTCCTATGGAATCCGAAAATATCTAGGTGATTATTATTATTTTTCATGTGCTAGCTTTTATACAAATATATGATCTTTTCGTCCCTACTTTGGCACAATTGCAGTCGTTGAATTGTCATGTAAGAAAAATAAGAAATTATGTGAATTTCTTTCTCGCATTATATACGTCGAAATTGATTAGTTTTTTTTTTACCTGTGAGTACTATCACACTCGCGTTGGGTAATGTACATTGGTAAAGTATATAAAAGAAAATTTCCTTTTTTATTATCTCGTTACGTCAGTAAACGCATCTGTTATCCAATTGTCTCCAATTGTTTGCAATCATAAGATCCGGAAGATAATTCATTTACAACTTCGTACCTTCGTACTTGTTGACTCATCGAAAAGATGAATCAATCTTCGATATCTTTTACTGGTTTATCATACGGATTACGGATGCGCCAACAGGTAAATATATTTCGATGTATATTGCGAGCAAAATAATTAATGATTCTCGTAGACGTTGACATCGTAATGTAATTCAATATAGCTGCAAAGTGAATGAGTCTCTTGAACGACAGACAAAAGTACGACGACCTCTTGAAAATTAGGTGTGATCACTAATGGCATAAATTATATTGAATCATAGATACGTAGGTAGTTACAACTTGGACAAGGGACCGGTATTCTACGAGGCGTACTATCCAGGCACTCGCGACGCTTATCAGAAGAAACGCTACTTTGGCGGTGTTGGAAATACCGTGCTGGAAACGAGTTTTCAGGTACCCTCGGAGCGCTTCGCGTACTCGGCCGAGACCGCGGATCATCCTATTTCCATTAATGAATCGTCCGTTGTTGTGACTAATGAGGAAACTTTACCGAGAGAACAACGAAAAGCGATAGCATCTCGACGCATGTACGACGCAATTACGACCAATCAATTTGGGTCTTTCTCCAACGAACGTTCAACAATTTTCGATGACGAAATGAATGAAAATTCGCAAGTTGCGAATATCGAGGAAATTTCCAAGCTCGTTAGAAGAGCAATTTCCCGCGAGCTAGAGAATTGGAACGCTCTTGAAGGCGATCTCGATCGTGCCATCCATCAAGATCGGCCGATGCTTCAGCTAGGAATGCGTCCTAGAGAAAAATACAAAGATAGCAAAGACGATAGTTATATGTTTTCAGTAAATCGTGGACTTGAAGATTCGTCGTTGCCTAGAAAATTGGATGCGCATAATGGAAAACAACGTCCTACGTCACATTACGAGGGGCCCGATGCGAATGCAAGTACAATGACGAGCGAACGGAGAGTTGGCGAAACGCGAGCTGTTGATCGCACACAAAGATCGCCGATCGACGTTATCTCCGATTCGTTACCGCCGGAGAATATTTTTCAACCGCGGCCTCAATTGATCAAATATGTGTTCTTCAAGAGACCAGTATCTCCGCAGCTCGACCAGCAAAATGAGAAGGCGATCGAGGAGTCTGCATCACCGGGGATTTCCGGTGACAACCTCGTTCAGTTCGGTGGAGAAATCACCGCGGACAATCGCGGCAGACGAATAGAAGAAGATGTCAAAGTGACGTCTATCGAAATAAGCGACGTGCCGCGACACAAAACGCGTCATCACCACGGTGAATGGCCTAAACGAGATTCATCCTTTCATCGTCATCGCTCGCCACCCGCTAATTATTCTATGACTGCCTCATAGAAACAAAATGTACGTACGTGTTAGATTTATTCCCTGTTTCCGCCGGTATCTCTATATCGTTAAATAACACTGACACAAATTATACTATGTCACAAACTATTTATTGAATATACCATTGAACCATACATGCAACAATCATATAATCTTTATAGCGTACTTATTGTAAAACATTTTCTGTGACTTATCTTTACGAGTTGCGTTGATCATATCGCTTAATTCTACGTAAAAAGAAACTCTCTTTGTGTCATTTTATGTAGTATGTAGCAAAGGCGACGTGTTAGTTCAACCAGGCCATTAATGTAATTCACAATTAGCCTAACTATTCGATCGTCATTTTTTCAAGCATTTTAAACTCGAGCATAAACTCGACAAATATGTTTTTTATATATATAATTGTCAATTTTTAATCCAACTACAAATAATTATAGGCTTTAGATTATACATTCAGAGTGAAACAAGCGGATATAGTACTAATTTAGGAAATTTTTTTGCACAATCCTAATAATCCCTTATGAATCATGGCGATGTTGCAGGAATGTTTGTGTAATTATTTCTGTAATCTTAATCCTAAGTACCTGGGATGCTAGTATCTGATGATATCGCGATGGAAATGAGATGTAACTATAATTCCGACGCTTCTATGTCAATTATGAAGATAAGTACAAGGATGAAACCCAAGTACTTTACAGATAGCCTACTCTACTGGAACACAACCTCTTTTGGTGAATAGTCTCAGTCAGCTACATCTACGATTTTATGTTTATTTCTTTGAGTTACTTCTTGAACATTAAGCTAAAATCCTTATCTTAGCGAAAAAAGCCTCTTTGCATCCCTACAAAAGAATGGATTCTTTCGATTCGATTAGATTAAAAAAAAAAAAAAACCATGAACTATGACACGTTTAACACTAACAGGGAGAATACTTCTCTTACTACTTGCTTGCCTTAAAAATTACCAGACTTGGGCTTAATGTAGGCAAACGTATGGAATATGCAATTATTGCAATTATTGTTACTATGAGAATGACGATCTTCAAAAATTAAAAATTAAAAAAAATATGGCAAATATGTAGATTTGCGAGAATCTAAAAATATAGTTAGATGAATTCGCATTATCTTCAGCTTCAACTTGCAAAGTTTGCGTTTCAATTACGTGTCGATCAGACATCTGAAATAACAGTTTGTAAATACTTTCGTTGGAAGTACTTGGTTATTCATGTCCAGATACAAATCCAAGGAGTTGGGTCGTTAGGTCTCGATGGTGGACTAGCTTGTTGTCTCATCTAAAAGATATTTTTTGATATAGATAATATATATAAACATACACATGTTGTCTTTCTTTTAAGTCTTTCTTCTAATTCTATTAAGTGTTCATTTCTATAAATCCCCGAGTCTTATTGTTATATTATTGCACTACCAATCACACGGTCTTAATGCTACACAGATGTTTCGCACTATTGCGACAGAAAGATTAATGTTGAAAGAAATGAAAAACACTTGATTCACCTGCACTGCACGGCGGATTATAATTGGCCAATATAAAGTTGCGCAAAATGTCATATGCCTTTTCCAAATGGTCATTTTCTATGACAACGTCAAAATTGCCAGGTGTTTCACCTATAGACAAGTATGTGTACTGTGTTTGCATATAAGATAAAATGTAAAGATAAAATTCAGATATATATATAGAGTATGAGAGTTTTAAGCGTAATTCTCTTGTAGTATTACGTACGAATCATGTGGAGCTTACCATATTCTAGTTCAGATCTGGCAATCGATAATCTGTGCTCCAAGGATTCATCCGTTTCCGTATTTCTAGCCTTTAATCGTCGCTCCAATTCCACGATGGACGGCGGTTTTACAAATAGGTAAAAGGGATTGAGATCGGTGCGTTTTATTTGTTTCACACCTTGTATGTCGATATCTAGTACGCATACCTTTCCTAAACGTTGCACCTCTTCGACCGCACGTTTGCTAAAATAAAGGTAAAACGCTGAGCGTGTTTAGCGTGTTCTCCACTCGCCGTTCGTAATATTAAATACTAGCATCTACGTTTTATTTACATTTACCTCGTCCCATATAGATTCCCGCCAAATGTAGCAGTTTCAATAAATTCGCCATTTTTCATTTGTTCTTGCATTTTTTCCTTATTTGTGAAATGATAGTGACGTCCATCCTCTTCGCCAGCTCGTGGCATTCTAGTCGTATGGGATACCGAAAATTTGAACGTGTCAGGAAATTCGTCAAACAATCGTTTTATCAAGGTACTTTTCCCAGTGCCGGAGGGGCCACAGAACACTAATGGTCGTGGTCCTTTATGAATCATATTGGAATAGCCTGAAACGATAGGTTTTTTCCCCCCTTTCAATTCTATCCTTGGCTACTTGGTTTCCTATGCTTGCTATGTACTACGTAGTGTCACTCTGTAGCAGTAAACTTGTCGTAGTATAATACCATGAGCAAGCAGCATGGGGATTCTGCATACCTATCTTTATTATCCTAAACCATTGTCGCGGCATGGCGCGTAAAAGGATGCTGGCCACTTGTGGCAAAATTCTGATTCTGTGTAATTCAACCGTACAATACAAGAACCAAGTGAGACGACGACAAAGCAGCAGCAGCACATATCGCGTGTAAGATGAAAGAAAGAAAAAAAGAAGAAAAAAGTCATGTCAATCTCATTACATAGCAACCGTATCTCGAACGAAATGATTCTACACGCTACTGCGCGCGACCAAACGTGCCAAGCCAGCAAACGATTCAAAATACTTGAACTAAACTGTATGTACACAATACATACGTAGGATAAAAGTGCCATTTTACATTATACATCGTACAAGTTTAAGAGTACGACGAAACGAATGTACTTGTAGCAACGTTACAGCAACACATTAGTAACTGAACAAAACGAGTGTCGATAAAAGCGTTAAAATTTAAGTTTGTTCTATGTATAAGCAGACAGCATCAGAGATTAGCTTTAAACGTGCTGATCGTTGATCACACATCGATATTGTAGCAAACTCCAGCGCTTTCGCGATTAATTATATTCACTTTAAATCCACGATGTTGAATTAGCACGTTGCGCTCTTATTCTCGACACACGAATCTTACCTGCACGAACAACAGAAAAAAAAAAAGGATTAATCAAATTATCGTTAATAGACGTAGGAGTAGGAGTAGGACCGAAAACACGTGTCGTTACCTTTATCTTTCTGTAGTAGCAGCAGCAGCAGCAAAAGATTGTGGTGGCTGCGATATACTATACGATACACAAACAACAGATAACAGATAAAACTCAGCCGTTTTGGCCTAACCAACCAATACTTGCCAGTATCGAACTGTGACTTGCACGACGCGACGTATGCGACATGCGTCGTACACATACATACGTCGGTATGCATACAAGCCAACTTAGCCAATACACCTAAATTGGATACCATTAGTGAATGGATATTTGGCAAGAGGGAGACACGCGACTTTAAAGGCGCGTGCATAAAGGAGCGCGCGCGCGCGTTCACATTTCTTTTATTATTATTAATAATTTAAAATCATTCATCACCAAATTTTGGAGTAAAACAAACAAAAACTTACATACGTTTATTCCATTTTGCAGTTCATGCAATCATTCGTTCTTTTACTTGTGTTGTAAAACTCACGTAAACCGTGAGATCTTTACAAGTGTTTCAACACTTACCGCACGCCGTGATAAAACACGGTATCTCTATACGTGTTAATTAGCATCAATGATCCGTGAAGATTTTTAACGGTCTCGTGTCTGTCTTTCTGAAACATGCTGCCGACGCATACTTTTGGTTTTACAGTTGTAGAGAAACGTACGATCGTACGACTGCTTTTATTTATATACTTTGAATGAGCAAGTAAAGTAGTTTAACAGCATACGTTTTCTTGCGCTTTCGTTTTCTCAATAAAAATGAAATACGCCGCGCTTTCTCAAAACTAATACAAGACGAATCCTACACACATGAATTAATTTATTTAACGAATCATTATAACCAAGTACTGCAATGAATGAAAACAATGATTACATAATCTTATTCCATTTTGTAACCATCATATTTCTCTTAGAAACTCAACGTCACGCAAACATCGAGATCTTTACAAGTGTTCTAAAATTACCAAGTCACAAGTTTAGGCGGAACGACAACGACACACTTCGCCGATATACATCAAGTTAAAAAATTACGTTGACCTACCGTGACGTACCGTGCACAGATAAAATTTTATACACGTAATGTAATGTAATCGAAATCGTTGAATTATTCAATCACACGTAAATTAGTTTAATATAATTCATCGAAGCATCATCCTTTTTCATCTTTCTATATCTACGAGATATAGCGCGAAAGTATAAAAAAATAATTAAGAAATAACTAAACTGATTATATTTCAAGTTTTACTGGAATCTTTTGCCATAACTCTGTTATGGAATCATGGTAACAGATGACAAACACAGGCGTATTTATTTGCGTATGTATGCGCGCGCGTGTATATAGGTACATATTGAACGCAATTAATTATAAATAAATATCACATTCGCGGCTCACTGTCACAAACGTTCCATTATATACTTTCCACCATATAATGATATTAACATCGTCATTTACAATATGGGCACTTTAAACTATTTTTACTTGTACTTTGAACGATGATCTTTTTATCCCAATCATTTCCATTTTGTGAGATAAAAGTTAAATCTGTACAAGAGATATTAAGGTTAAACTTGAGTAAGACCACTGGATTTGCCTTGTGTTCTACGTCGTGCCAATTCGGACATAACCACGGGACCAATATGCGGTGATCTCGGATTACTCGCTATTACTCTATACGTCTCCGCGACTGCCATCTGAAATTAGAATCGATTGTGAGATCTCATGCTGAGAAGCTTGTTGCAAAGTTATTAGAGCACCATTCCAAATAAATGCTAGGTATCATTAACAACAGCGTGACAAGCATGATAAGAGTTTAGAGAATTGCCTGAAAAATATTCGCTGAGAGGTGGTTCTCTCGTACTTGTATATATTTTCATTTTTCGATGTAGTAATACATACGTATATACATATATATATATATATATATATATATATATACATATATACACACATGTATACATATATGCGCGCGCGTGTATGTACCTTCAGACTATGTGGATCTTTAATAACATCCGGCAATACTTTTGGAGGGATATGATGCCGATTTACAATCCATGGATACTTTAAAATCATAGTCGCCGTAGGTCTTCGAGTAGGATCCAAGTGCAACATCCTTTTAACTAGTTCTTTAGCTTCGTTGGAAATGTGACACCATATCCCACTTTCCACATCTATATATCCTGAACCAATACGATCTAATATATCG
Source organism: Tetramorium bicarinatum (assembly GCA_928718305.1). NCBI lineage: Eukaryota > Metazoa > Arthropoda > Insecta > Hymenoptera > Formicidae > Tetramorium > Tetramorium bicarinatum. The sequence goes on along the minus strand of OV788319.1, from coordinate 6,484,721 downwards.
TTCGCACTATCTCCTGGGTTGTTACGGAAAGGCGTGTACCTGTGTAGCGCACAACAAGATTGGGTCAATTCTAGTTGCGTTAGAATCGCACGTAATAAAAAGTTATAATTGCATGTCAAAGTTTCCGGTACCCAGCTAGCATGATGTACAATAAAACTCCAAGTGACCAGATGTCACATGCTGCATCATATCCTTGTCGCTTCAATACCTCGGGTGCTACAAAATTGGCTGTATAACAGGGCGTCATTAACAAGCCGTTCTCCGCTCGCAATTGTGTCGCGAAACCAAGATCGCATATACAAAGTGTCGTTGGGTCCCCGCCGGCTTTCGTATACAGAATGTTAGATGGCTTCAAGTCTCTATGAACAACCTATTTTTTTTCTTTTTTTAAGCGACACGTTATCGTTTCGTTGCATATGTGTGCGTGTGTGTACATATGGTGCGTTCGAGGAGACGCTATTAGTGCTATCAACATATCAGTCTATCTTTGTTCTATTTTTAGTGAGCAATGAAGATAAACTGTTGCTGATAGCGCTAATAGTGCCTCCTCGAACGCACCCATAGACAGAGAGAGAGAGAGAGAGAGAGAGAGAGAGAGAGAGAGAGAGAGAGAGAGAGAGAGAGAGAGAGAGAGAGAGAGAGAGAGAGAGAGAGAGAGAGAGAGAGAGAGAGAGAGAGAGAGAGAGAGAGAGAGAGGAGAGAGAGAGAGAGAGAGAGAGAGAGAGAGAGAGAGAGAGAGAGAGAGAGAGAGAGAGAGAGAGAGAGAGAGAGAGAGAGAGAGAGAGAGAGAGAGAGAGAGAGAGAGAGAGAGAGAGAGAGAGAGAGAGAGAGAGAGAGAGAGAGAGAGAGAGAGAGAGAGAGAGAGAGAGAGAGAGAGAGAGAGAGAGAGAGAGAGAGAGAGAGAGAGAGAGAGAGAGAGAGAGAGAGAGAGAGAGAGAGAGAGAGAGAGAGAGAGAGAGAGAGAGAGAGAGAGAGAGAGAGAGAGAGAGAGAGAGAGAGAGAGAGAGAGAGAGAGAGAGAGAGAGAGAGAGAGAGAGAGAGAGAGAGAGAGAGAGAGAGAGAGAGAGAGAGAGAGAGAGAGAGAGAGAGAGAGACAGAGAGAGAGAGACACTCACACATACACACGTGTGCACGTATGCATGGATGTAGAAATTGAAATATATCAAATATTACACGCCGCAAACGGCGCCGGCACGCCTTCACTGTATTGTTTAAGGTAAAATATTGTTTAAAGGTCATACTTACTCCGTTTTCGTGGAGATAATGCACCACACTTGTAACAGTGTAAATGACCTCGGCGGCTTCTCTTTCGGTAAAATTTCGCCTTTGTAGTAAACGGTCCAGCAGCTCACCACCGCGCAAAAGTTCCAATACGAGATACACTCGTTTATCGTCTTCATGAACCGCTCTCAACGTTACAATGTGCGGGTGCCTGCCGTATCGCAACAGAATTTCTATTTCTTCCGTCGGATCTCGTTTCAATTTCTCAATCACCTATTTTATTAGTTCAATTATTTAGCCATCTTTCTACATCGTTCCTTCGTATCGCTCTTTAAAGCGACACTTTGTACAAACTTTTCTACATTACACAGCAGACTACATTTTACCTTTACAGCATATTCCATCTTGGATGCTGTGTGAACAGCCAAATATACCACGCTGTAGCTTCCTCTGCCAATTTCCTGTTTAAATTCATATTCGTCAGTTATGGAAACAGGATTAACGTAGGTTGGAAAAATAGCACTAATGTTATCGTAGTTTCTATATTCGGGAGACCGAATGTGATCCGCATCCGCGAGCAAACACGGCGCGACGAAACTGAATCCGCGAAATAACTCGTGAGCATTTGCGCTAGGTGGTACTCCAGGAGAATCTGAAAAGATGTCAGAGAAGAATACCTTTATAACAGGGTATATTTATTATTTTACGCGATGCGTGAGTACGGAGAGAGTGATTCGTCGTAATCCTCAGATTACTCATCTACTCCACACTGTTTCCTCCTTCTTTCCCTCTGTGTTTTTAAAAAGAAGGGTCACCTTTAGGTGTTTTACAGGTGAACTCGTTATCGAAGTAAAATGCATCGTCTTCCCTAACGGCTGGCTTAAACGGCGGTCTTATTTCCTTTTTATAAAGGGCGTCCCAATCGATGGTAGCGAAGAAAATATGGCTTTTAATTTCTTCCACTCCACCTGAAAAACAAAGGGACGCGTCGTCATTCGCGTACTGACGTGCATCTCACCCCAAGCTCCATTATTACTTCCAAACCGTATTAAGGTAATAACACGCAAGGTCCCCCTCCCCATTATTTCTTTTACATTACCAGATCCAAGGCGATTAACCGGATTTCTCTTGAACAAGACTCTCAAAAGAGCTTGCGCTTCTGACGAAAGATTGTGCGGCATTCCGAGTTTAGCTTTCAAGATTTGTGTCATCGTTTCTTTACGATTTGCACCTTGGAACGGGAGAGCGCCTGTCAGCATTTCAAACTGAAAATATCAAAAAAGGTCGCGTAACGTTCTTTGACTTTCCTTTTACAACCATCGTTTCGACGTTTCATTGATCATCCAGTATGTGTGCGTGCGTGCGTGCGTGCGTGCGTGTGTGTGTGTGTGTGTGTGTGTGTGTGAGAGACATATAAATTTCAACTCTAACCATTAAGACACCAAAACTCCACCAATCAGCTGTAAAGGTATGTCCTTTTCTGTTGACAATTTCCGGTGCCATGTATTCGACGGTGCCACAAAAGGAATATGCTTTCGAATCGTCCAAAGGTTGTTTGCTCAAGCCAAAATCCGTTAAAGAAATATGGCCTTCTGTATCTAACAAAATACTGCAATTGCAAAAGAAGAGGTTACGCGAGCATTTTATACTATATAAGAGCAGATTCCTATTAAAGAAACATGTGTGCACGTGTGTACGCTGATACTAACTTTTCGGGCTTCAAATCTCGATAAATAATTCCGAGTTTATGTATATGATCCAACGCAAGTGCTAGTTCGGCCAAATAAAACTTGACGTCATCTTCTGTAAACATTACCTGAAACAGTACATACAACGACACCGAGAGGTATAATAAAGACTCCTAATAAAGACAAGCGGATAATAGTATGCATTTTCTCTCTTACAAACGAAAGGCGCTTGCGTTCTCTCGCAACAAACACGATTTGTTTGCCGTCTTTTACACGTCGGCCACGTGTCGGAAAAGGTAGATACGATGCCCGACATGTGATAATTTATATAATGAACGAACACGCACCTCTTTAGACAATCGGGAGAAGAGATCGCCACCTTTTAGAAAGTCTAGAATTAAATAAAGTTTCCCTTCGGTTTGAAACGCATAGTGTAGCCGAACGATGAATGGATGCTCCACATCCACCAATATGTTTCTCTCCATTTTGGTTCTGACTCTGTCGCGAACTGAAGGGAGAAGTAAGAGGATGTACAAATTAAGTACGTTTTATATATATATATATATATATATATATTTGAAAGACTACAAACGCGCGGTATGCATATACCTTTTAAGGTCGCCTTCTTTAAGACTTTCATAGCGTATAGAGTTCCACTGTCCTTCCCAACGACTTTTCTTACTAAGAATACCTATAAAAGTGGAGAAGGAAGTGAAGCAGGATGTAATACATACATACAGAAACGGTCGATTGACGCACATATGGTTGGCTCGTGATTCTTACCTTGCCGAAGGATCCTTGGCCAAGGACTTTTAATAATTCAAAGTGAGAAGGCTCAGCCTTGTCGTAGCCATCCCTCGCCATATCGCGTACCTCAATCTCGTGAGATTCCGAGCAACCGTTTGATCTCTCAATTAAATTTCCTCGAGTAACCATCGTTTCTTCCGGATTGTTTTCAGCCGGGAGAATTTCTGTACTTTGCTAAACAGATGCAAGAAAGAAGATGGGATTACGGGAACTGAAGAGAATCGAACGTGTTTGGAGTTTGGAATATATTTTGGAAGAAACGCGACCGCGGCACGACACGCGAAAGCTATCTTGGCTGTCTCGATCTCGAAGAAGAAGATATTCTTCAAGAACATCAAAGACTACTGCAGAGGGAGAGAGAGAGAGAGAGAGAGAGAGAGAGTTTTACCCTTTCATCTGTACGATGCTCCGTCCAAGGAGCCGTTAGAGTTGCCAACGGCATTGTATCTAAAGTTTTGTCTATTTTCGGAATTGCAAACGTTTTCGTCAAGCACTTGTTATCTTATTAAATTGTGCACGAGCGTTTATTCGCAAAGAGCAACTTTTGCGTAGCTGAGTTTGAATCCAACCAACAAACCAACAGCAGAGATCCAACCATTAACCACTACTAACTACTATCGATATCGCGATGTATGCACCGTGTTGGATTATACACATATGTATGTATGTTGTACGGTACACACATCATACATACATAATGTATATATAAAACAGTACGCGACGCATGTGCCCAATTGCCCATATGACACGGTATATGTATATATAGCACGCGTATATATTCCACACAAAACACAACTCCCTACATACAGTATGTCACGTATAAAGGTGCCAACTCATGAGACGCTGAAAATGAGCGTCAAGAGAAGTCACGTGGTTTCTGCTTGTCGCTAGCGACAAAGAAGTGAAGTTGAATTTGTCTAACATTTAGCGTCGTCGCTGGATCTTAACCGCACGCGCGAAAAACGTCACCAGCTTGGCATCACTGATCATCTTGATTACATTTTGAATGATATTGAAATTCTATTTTGATCATCTTTGTTGATTGTCCCGATAATAAAAAATGGACTTTGATGTACGTAAAATATTAATTTTTAGCAAGCTGACGTTATTTGTCGTCATTTTAATGTTAATATCGAAATATCAAAAAGGTTAAAATCAAATTTTAACGTCGAAATGAAGATAAATAACGTTAGTTTACTACTTGGGAACCTTTCAATTCTAGACAACCAAGGACTGAAAGATTACGATCAGGTAAAATATAAGCTGATAAAAATTGAGGTACAAACAATTTAATACTACAATTAGAAATATTTGTAGTATTTGTTGTGAAGCTTTGACGATATACGAGGCACACTCTCGTGAGTCATAGCGTGCAGCGGTGCTACCATGGCAACGCCGTGCCGCCGAAGCGCAGCGACGCTGAGGCGGCCGCGCCGCCGGGCCTAAGGCCCCACTTCTCGAGCGTCGTTCATGCCATGCGGTTTAGTGTTTTGAGTCAAGAGTTTTATAATAAAGAATTATTATAAGAAAGAGCTGTTGTCCAGAGTCAATCGTTCCTGTCTCTGTTCCTCTCGTCGGTACCGTCTTCGATCCCGCGGTCAAGCGTCCAACAGGTTATGGGCCCAGGGCACGCGGCCACCGCGCAGTGAGAGAGGATTCGAGGAGACTAGAGAGGACTGAGACGCCGATCTGATCGAGACGTAGTGCAAAGAGTTAGAAGATTTCTGTGAGTTGTGGAAATATAAGAGAATTTAGAAGGTAAGTGCAAAATTGACTCTCTCTGCTAATAAGCAAATGTTAAATTTCTCTATCGAGATCATTAGAGTTAGAAGGTTGCCTTTTTCTTGGTTTAAATAGAGAAAATCGAGGTGAAAATTTTTTCTCCTCTCATAAGATAACCGGAAAAAGGCATGAAAATATAAAACGGAAAAAAAAAACATTGCTTAACATTGGTGAAATATTAAAATCTGCCGCGAAACGAGATAGTTTTCACATGGCAACGAGCCGGCCAGTCGCGGCGAGTCCGAGCAGGTCCGTACAGGTCCGAGCAAGTCCGAGCGCGTCCAGCGCGCGTCTTTGTCTTTAGATGGCGCCTGGATGACGCATGCATCGAGCTGCCGGGCGCGCTATGCAAACAAAAGACTCGAGCCGAAATACAATAGTAGTCACTCTCATGTGTGCAATAAAACGAAACATAAAATTACTGGTTTTGAAAGTCATTACTATGCACACAAGTACACATGTGTATGTACATATATAAATGTGCGAGTATAAATACATGACTTAAAATCAAAAATATCCGGGTCAGTGGGGCGAAACTTGCTGTGCGGTTGAGCCTAAACACTGTAGAGAAATCGCGTTAATTCGTATGGGTCCCGCATGCGTGCGTGATCAACCTGTGCTTCGACTGATCTCATGTGCAGTGCTAGGGATCGCTGTTCGAAGAGTGGTGTGCGTGTGCGGATGGCCCTGCGGAAACGTTCGAGTTCTCGCTCTGAGCCATAATGAATTGCTGTGCGTTCTGCGTGGTAACAGTAGCATAAAAACATACTTTTTAGAGGACTGGTGTTAGAGTTTATTTGAATGTTTAGAGAGTATAGAGAAATTAGAGATATAAAAAAAAAAAATTTTTTTATAAAATTAAGAGATGTTTTAGAGAGAAATGAATTGTATATTAAAATACAATAATAAGTATGGTCTAAATCCTGGATTAGATGTCTGCAATTTGCGGAAATGAGGAGAAAGACGGGGATATATTATCCATTAACGAGGGAGATTACCATCTTGTTGAGTACTACAACAGTGATGAAGGAAGCGTGACTACTGATGTAGAAATAAACAAAGAGGAAATAGACGACATTATAAACAAAGATGATAAAGAAAGAGGTAAAGTATTAGAGGAATCGAGAAAGCTGTGAAATGTAGAGATTAGACGAAACTCAATGGTTTAGATGTATTAGAAGTTTAGATGGTAAGGCCTTACATGCAATTAAGAGAAACCCAGTCAATAATTAAGAGCTAATAATTGAGTAAATTTTTTTCTCACAGCAAACACCAAAGAGATAGAGACTAGAGGAGCAAAACCTAAAGAGATTACGAGATTAGAGAAGCCGACAATTAGAGAAAACATAAGAGTGGATGATAAAATGGCATACAAACGACCTATTCTTCCCAGCAGCAGCAAAATATCATATGAACAACAGGAAAAATTAGTAGACAAAAGCGAGGATGTTGCTAATAAACTTGAAGGAGCACTCAAGTTTTTAGAGAAAGTAATGGAAAAGGCGAACACTACGATAGAAAATATGGTGAAGATGTCCGAAATCAATCTGGAAACAGAAAGAATTAAACTAAGAAGCTTAGAGGTGAAAGGACAAACTGGAAAGAAGTTAGAGTACTTAGAAGCAAGCCAAGTTCAAATAAATAGAGATTCAGAACCAGAACCTAAGAGACAGAGAACAGAGGAAATAACTGAAGCCGCCAGCGCAAATAGAAAAGAGAATCTGCTAAAAGATAAAGATGTAGACATGCTAAAGAGAACAATAGAAAAGGAACTAAGCGATCACAAATTAAATATTAAAAGAGACTACAAGCTGACGCAGAAATCTAACTTTGACCTGTGGCTGGATTACTTAAAATCCGAGTTAAGGACCAACAATTTATTAGACGTAATAGATTCAAATATAAAAGGTCCAGAAAATCCTACAGAGATGCAAATTACTAAGAGAAAGGGTCTTGTCAGAGATATAATCATTAACCATATAGATGAATGTTACCATAAGAGAATTCTGTACGAACAAGAACCTAAAGAGATTTTAAAGAAATTAAGAGGCTATAAAAAGAGTGAAGTTAATGTAACGCATACTTCTGTGAGGGCACAACTTTATCAAATCAAGATGAGAAAAGATGAAAAAGTGAATGATTTCTGTGAACGCTTTGACTCAATTGTTAGAGAATATGAGTCGTGTGAGGATGCAGTACCTCTCACTGAACAAGAAAAAAGATCGTCCTTCTACCAAGCGATATCTTCCATTACGCCAGAGATTAGGAATGTCGACTTGATTAGAAGACAATCAAACCTAAAAGAGATGAGTTTGGATGAAATAAAATCATTCATTCTACAGCTAGAGGCGGAAAAGAAGGCTGACACCAAAGAGGAAATGAGAATACAAAGGATCGCACAAAGGTATCAGAATAACAAGACGGAGAATCGCTGTTACAGATGCAATAAAGAAGGACACTGGTCGAAAGACTGCCCGTTAACTGATACTGATGCGTGGTTTTGCTACAATTGCCAAAGAATCAGGGACCACAAAGGAAATGACTGTCCCAAAGCTGACACGTATTTCGCTGAGAAGTTTAAAGGAAAACCGCGTAAAAATAGAATATTTAATAGTCACTTCAAAAGCAAACAAGAAGCAGTTAAGAGAGGACAAAATAAGAGTAAATTTGAACAAAAAGGCTTTAAGAAGGTGAATAATAGAGGGAAAATTGCCAATAAAGAGAATCAGGATAAAGGTAAATTAAGAAAGGAGATAACGGCAAAATCAGCACAAAAGAAGAAGATAGAGTCAGGTAAGAGTGCATTACTAGTAAATTTAGAGAATTCAAATGAGTTTATTAATTTTATCGCGGATTCAGGAGCAACTGATCATGTGATAAATAACAGTATGATTTTATCTAATTTTAAAACTTGTGAAAATGGATTCATTAAATGTGCTAATAAAAACGAACTAGCCGATATTGTAATAGATGGTAGAGGAGACCTTATACTACAAACAGATGAAAATAAAGAGAGGGTTATAAAATTAACAGATGTAATTGCAACAGGAGATGTGTCGGAAAATCTATTGTCTTTAAGAAAATTAGCAGACGAAGGGTTTAGTATTTATTTAGATGATAAATTGTTTAGAGTCTATAATAGAATCACAGATAAAACTATTTTAAAAGGAACGTATGAAAAACCCAATTGGGTTATACGTTTTAAAGTAAAAAAGAGTAAAAATGATACTGATAGAAATGTAGACTGTACATTGTATAGTTGTAGTGCAAGAGTAATTACAAATAGTGAGCTTCCCAGTCAATCGCAAGCAAACATTCAGGACAACGAGTTGTCAAATTCGGAGGGAGAACTTATAGAAAGTGGGAATGTTGAACATGCGATTGGGAGGGAGTGTGAAGAGAAGCTCATTAATACAAATAGAAATGTAGAGTCAGAAGGAGAGTTAAACGATTCAACAGATTTCCGACAAGGTATCAAATTGGATGACTTAGAGTCATTAGAGAGCATAGAAGAAATATTCACAAACTCAGATTTAGTAAAGCCAAAGAATTCTGAAAGGATTGATGAGGCAATGTTGTGGCATGTTAGGCTAGGTCATGCATCACTTAACTATTTAAAGAAGTTACAAAAACTAAATAAAAAGTTAGAGAAAGTAAAGTTCAGTGATTCCATATTAGAATGCGAAGTTTGTATAATGGCAAAAATGAATAAGTTACCTTTCAGAGAAACAAGGAATAGAGCGCAGAGATCACTTCAAGTCATACATACGGACGTTATGGGTCCAATAAAACCTAAATCCTATCCAGGACAAAAGAGATTCATAATCATATTCGTAGATGATTACTCTAGATTAGCTAGAGCGTATTCACTAAAGACGAAAGATGAATCTGGAGATGCGTTAGAGAAATATTTAATTTCAGTCAAAAATCTATTGGGCAAAGATGAGAAGGTTTGTTATATTAAGTCAGACCAAGGTAAGGAGTTTACTGGAGGCAAATTTAGAGAAATCCTGAAAAGAGAAAAGATAGAGGCTGAATTCTCATCACCATACACACCAGAACACAATGGAGTTGCAGAGAGATTCAATAGAACTCTTCAAGAGAAGATAAGAACTTACATGTTCGACTCAGGATTGCCTAAGAGTATGTGGGAGTTAGCTGTTGAGGCTGCTGTGCATGCTTACAACAGATCTCCGCACAAAACCATAAAGTATGAAGTCCCGTTGAAGAGATTTGCACCGGAGGCAAGTTGCCATTTTGATCAGATAAAAAGATTTGGATGTATTGGATACGTAAGAGTGCCAAAGCTAAATTCAAAGTTTGACAAAAGGGCGATTAGAGCTGTACTGGTGGGGTATACAAACACGGGTTACATACTGTGGCATCCTAACACAAGGAAATTCATAGAGTCTCGACATGTAAGATTCAATGAAAAATTAGTGTACAAAGAAGTATATAAAGGACAACTAGAGGAGAGTAAGAGTACACAGATGCTAAGAGAAAGTGAAGAAGATAGAGATGAGAATTGGTTGAAAGAATTTAAAGAGGACGATGAAAAACAGGAACCGAGAAAAGAAGAATTAGAGGTTCGGAAAAGAGGAAGACCTAGAAAACAGCAACAAGAAATAAATAATCAGAAACAAGAAGTCGCACAAAGAGGAACTAATGGTCCAATAACAAGAAGTAGAGTCAAAAATAAACTAGAGTTAGCTGAGCAAGACGAAAATATTCAAGCAAGAAATCTTATAAAAGATATTAGCTTTGCGAGTTATATAAAGTCAAATGAAGGTCAAAGAATAGAGGATAAACTGGAACACTGCCTTTTGGCATCTCTGCATAAAGATCCAGTTAATTATGAGGAAGCAATGACAAGTAAAGAAAAGGAAAATTGGAAAATTGCTATAAGAGAGGAACTAGAGTCCATGAATGCAAACCAGGTGTGGACTTTAATCGATAGACCAAAGAATGTAACACATGGAAAACAAGTTAACATTATAGATTCAAAGTGGGTCTTTAAGAGAAAACTAGATGTAGATGGATCTACAAGACACAAAGCGAGGTTGGTAATAAGAGGTTTTAAAGATAAAAATGTATATGATCTGAAGGAGACATATGCACCTGTGTCAAGGATGTCCTTAGTAAGATCAATGCTCGCAGTAATAAACAAGCTCAGCTTATATGCTTATCACTTAGATGTGAAAACTGCATTTTTGAATGGAGTAATAGAAGAAGAGATATATATGGAAATTCCAGAAGGATTAGAGGTAGATGAACATATGAAAAGAACAAAAGTATGTAAATTAAATAAGGCTCTCTATGGCTTAAGGATAAGTCCAAAGAAATGGAATAAGAGATTTTCAGAGGAAGCTCAGATGCTTGGTTTAGAGAACGACTTGCATGAACCATGCTTATTCACTTGGAGAAAAGAAGGTAAGATGGCAGTCGTATTACTCTATGTAGATGACATGCTACTTGCTGGTAACGACTTAGAGAAATTAGAGGAAATTAAGAGAAAGTTGAGTAGAGTCTTTGAAATGAAAGATCTTGGAGAACCCAAAAATTATCTAGGGATAACTATAGAAAGAAATAAAGAGGATAAGTATATGTTCATTCACCAAACAAAATACACAGAAAGTATTCTAGAGAAGTTTAACATGAAAGAGTGTAAACCTCACGGTACACCAATGGTCACTAGACAGGTGAGTAATAGACACAAAAAATGCAAACTTGAAACTCAAGAGACTAGGGATGTGACTCCGAAGGAGGAAATTAAAAGAGTGCCATACAGAGAAGCCATTGGAAGTTTGATGTATTTAGCAAACGCAACTCGCCCTGATATAACTTTTGCAGTTAACTATTTGGCGAGAAAACAAATGGAACCAACCGAAGAAGATTGGTTAGAGGTAAAAAGAATTTTCAGATACTTAAGAGGAACTGCTGACATGGGATTAACATTTAGAGGTAAATCAGACGAATTAGAGTCATTGACAGATGCTAGCTTTAGAGACTGTCTAAATTCCACATCTACAGGTGGATACATAATTAAACTGTTTGGAGATGCAGTGGCTTGGAGAAGCCACAAGCAATCTTATGTTACACTATCCACATGTCAAGCAGAGTATTTAGCAATGAGTGAAGCTTGTCAAGAGTTAATCTATTTAGATAAGTCCATCAGACAAATCACAGGGAAGACGTTCTTTCCAATAACAATATGGTGCGATAATAAATCTGCTGGAGACTGTACCAAGAAAGATGGATGTCACAAACTCAAGATGTTTGATGACAGCTTAGAGGAAATTAAGAGCAGCCTCACTGAAAGAGAAGAAACGGGAAATAGAAAACATATGGCTGAAACCCATGGAGACTTCATAAAACAATGTGTTGATCAAAATAAAGTCACAATTAAATGGATAGAAACTAAAGAAAACCTGGCTGATATTATGACAAAACCTTTGCCTTTAGAAACTTTCAAATATTTAAGAGACAAAATAGCAAATTTAGAAGATAATAATGGAGTAAAGAAAAGAGTTAGAGTATAAAGATGTAAAATAAGAGGTTTATTAAATAAAATGATTAATATAATGTTAATGTTCACAGATAAAGAAAACACCCAATAAAGAGATAGAGTCAAGAGTAAGAGTGATAAGAAGAGTTCATATGACTGCCTGTGAATCGACAAAGGGAGGGAGTGTTGTGAAGCTTTGACGATATACGAGGCACACTCTCGTGAGTCATAGCGTGCAGCGGTGCTACCATGGCAACGCCGTGCCGCCGAAGCGCAGCGACGCTGAGGCGGCCGCGCCGCCGGGCCTAAGGCCCCACTTCTCGAGCGTCGTTCATGCCATGCGGTTTAGTGTTTTGAGTCAAGAGTTTTATAATAAAGAATTATTATAAGAAAGAGCTGTTGTCCAGAGTCAATCGTTCCTGTCTCTGTTCCTCTCGTCGGTACCGTCTTCGATCCCGCGGTCAAGCGTCCAACAGTATTAAATTTAATATATTTTTCAGGATAAATTCTTGAATCTTGTACAAACGTGCGGGTTATGCGAAACAATTTGTGACCAAGCAGATATTGCAAGTCATGGTTGCTTAAAAGGATATAAACAATATACAACTGATTCTGACACATTATATTTGTATCCTTTATTAGATAAATTAACTTTTATAATTGTATTTCAAAAAGTTGATGTTTTAATTTCATAGTTTGCAGATAATAGAGCGACCGAAATAAAAAGCAGAGTGCTGAGCAAGAATAAAGAACAAATAGTAACAACGCAGTCGCACAAGAAGAATATAAGTAATTAATTGAGAATTCTCTAAAAATAATGTGAAGATTTTTTAATTATTTATAATGTATTTGAATTTTGCCTTTAGATTTTGTTAAGCCAGGAATAGGTTAAAAAGGAATATTATCTGAGCAATATTGGTTCAACTCAAAAGCGTTTTTATGATAAATTTTTTCTTCTTGTAATTCGTTAATTAATAATGCTGCTAGTATTATTTTTCGCTTATTTTTTGTTTTTTCTTATTGATGATTGTCGTACATTTATTTAACTATACATGATATTTGTATGTAAAAGACATTTCCAATATTAATACAAATATTAATGCATTTCACTTTTTGATTGCAATTATAATTGCGTAATTTAGAAAAAATTACAACTTAAGTTTTTGTTTAGCTAAACTAGATGAACTAAATGAAAGTTTATCTTTTTCTTTCCACATTTAAAGAAAAAAGAATAATTCTATATTAAAAGATAAATTCTGATTTTACTATTTCTTGTATACATATAGAACGTAAATACCAAATTTGTTAAAAAAAACGTGCAAAATGATAACGTGCTTGTGACTGTATACTGCTACTGTATATGCACTATTTCTTCAAAATAGGTTAAGTTGTCGCTCAAAATTTGACGCTATATCCCTTTTCATGGATTTTAGTTGACGCTAGCGTCAATAATGGTCACATGACCTTTTTGACGCTGAAAATGAGCGTCGAGCGTCAGCATGAAAAGGACCCTTAAAGGTACCTTTTCACGCTGACGCTCGACGCTCGTTTTCAGCGTCAAAAGACGTCACGTGATCAAAAATAAACATACCAATTCGTCATTTTTGGTCACGTGACATCTTTTGACGCTGAAAATGAGTGTCGAGCGTCAGCGTGAAAAGAGTCCTTAAAGCTGCGATTTCATTGACGCTAGAAACTAGCGGCGAATATAGTCACGTGACTAAATTTGCCGCTCGTCTATATTATAATTTATTAATACCCTAAAAAGCAGCATATTTATGTACAAATAATCAAAATATTCCAAATCTACCATATAATATTAATATATTACTTACTTCATTCTCGTTGTCATTTATTGTATAACTGTAATTGTATAACCTTTGAATTTTGCGGCACGCTGAAAAAGCTGAGACGGTCTGAACTTCTTTGTTTGTTCCCCCATTTTCTTGACGCCAAAAGTCACGTGACCCCCATTTGCCGCTGGTTTCTAGCGTCAATGAAATCGCACCTTAAGGGTATATAGCTATAAGCAGTGATGCTAGGTGAGCCGCTTTTTCGCGTATGCGCATCAGGTAAAGCGTCACTGTAATATCAATTTCGGATTTTTATGGGTTCTGTAGGTGCCCTTTCTGAACACTTATAAAAATTATATAAAAATTTTTAGAAATACAATGAGATTGTAAAACTAAATAAAATAGTACACATATATATATATACATATTACACTATATATTTTATTATATATTAAATAATTTATGAAGTAGTAAGAGCCTTATACAGAGGAATAAAAGAGAAGGTAGGATTTTTAAATAATTATATAAAGAGAAAAATTTTTTTTAATATAAAACATTTTATTTGGCAGAAATTATAAAGAACACCAACATTCATTGCAGGAGTAAGGAAAAACTGTCAAAAACCTTACCAATGTTCTCAAAACAAAAATACATTCTTTTAATAAATATTAAACTTAATATTTATTAAAGTTTAATATTTATTAAAAGAATGTATTTTTGTTTTGAGAACATTGGTAAGGTTTTTGACAGTTTTTCCTTACTCCTGCAATGAATGTTGGTGTTCTTTATAATTTCTGCCAAATAAAATGTTTTATATTAAAAAAAATTTTTCTCTTTATATAATTATTTAAAAATCCTACCTTCTCTTTTATTCCTCTGTATAAGGCTCTTACTACTTCATAAATTATTTAATATATAATAAAATATATAGTGTAATATGTATATATATATATGTGTACTATTTTATTTAGTTTTACAATCTCATTGTATTTCTAAAAATTTTTATATAATTTTTATAAGTGTTCAGAAAGGGCACCTACAGAACCCATAAAAATCCGAAATTGATATTACAGTGACGCTTTACCTGATGCGCATGCGGGAAAAAGCGGCTCACCTAGCATCACTGCATGGGGAGCCCGACTACTGAAAATCTGAACAGAACGATTCTGATTGGTTAACCCCCACTATGCCGCCTTTCCGATTCCGTTCCAATTCCGTTCCAATTCCGTTTTCCGATGCCCATGGGATGGCACCCTCTATCTAGTTCAAAAAAATAAGGAGTATAACACATTTTTTATAAAAACTATTAAATATAAACAAATAAAATATATAAAAATGATAAAAAAATTAAAAAAGACAAAAAACAAAATGGGGTCTTGTTTGCCACGTCCCCAGTGAGAAAGCTAATATCAATTCGATGTCGAATTGATATTAGCTTTCTCACTGGGTATTGCCTACTACTTCATTAATGGTGTAAGTGCTGAAGAAAAGAAAAATCTTTTATTACATTGTATTTATACAGTGCATGAATATAACATAAAAGTAGTTCCTGTTACTTTTGATGGTCTTTCAGCTAATTTTGCAATGGCACGTTTATTAGGAGCAAATTTTGTTTTAAATTATTTACAGACATGGTTCCATCTGTCGGACACATTAGACAAAATCTTTATTTTCTTAGATGTGAGTCATTTATTAAAAATTGTTCGAAATGTATTTGGGGAGAAACGCACCATAACGGATCCAAACAACAATATAGTATCATGGGAATACATTAAAGAGCTGCAAAAATTACAAGAAGAAGAAGGTTTACATGCTGCTAACAAACTACGGTCCGCACATGTAAACTTTTACAAACAAAAAATGAAAGTGCTTCTGGCTACACAAACGTTCAGCAATTCAGTAGCAGCTATGGTCAGAATGACTTACTTTTGTTGAAGAGCTCGGGTGATTCGCTCTTCTGGAAGCGCTGAGTTCGTAGGAGATGGATCTTCTCGAACGATGATACGCGAATCGAACTCACAACTGCGAATCGCGGCTAATAAGCGCTACTTGTAATTACAATAAGTGATAGAGTCGCGCACCGTAAGATGGTTACTAACTGCGGATGGAATATCGCGGAGTCGCCAAGTCGCCCTTTTTATAGTGAATTCTTAGGGGAGGTGGTCCTTCCCAATTTCCGCGTAATTCAATTTGATTGGTGATGCGACATAGATAATGATCTCCAAATAAGGAGATTTAGAATTTTTCGGCTTTCTATTGGCCGAATTATGGAAGCAGTGCACACGGCTCGCAACTACTTCTCAGAGCTATTGACTATAGATATTTTAATTTTTCTTTATGTCGCTATCTAGATTAGGCATATTTTTTGAGATCGCTTCCCAGAAGTAATAACACATGCCTTCATGGGATAAAGGGATGTTGACGAAAAGTTTTTAGATAAGGGATCATTGAGACCGCGTTAGATTCTTATCGGGCCGCGCTCGGTGACTTATTTACTATTTCTGTTTATGCTTCGCGAATGGAAGAAATCGTGGAGTCTACGGACGTAACACGTTATATTGTAATAAAAACTCTCAAATAATTTCGAGGTTTTCTCGTAGTATTATATCATATATTGCAGGCTTTATAGTACGATTTGTGTAAGCAAAAAAATTAAATGTGAAGAATGTGTTAATGCATTGACAGAACCAGTGATGAGTTTTTATCATCATGATTTAATTTCAATAAAAAATAAAAAAAGTTTACTATATCCTTCGAAAGATGTTACATTTATATGCGAGGTTTGCGAAAAACTTATACGTATGGCTCTTACAGAAAGCGATTCTACTTTATTACATCCGAAATATAATGTCAATTTCTTTCTTACTAAAATTTTACCTTATTTTACTAAAGATAATAGAATATTTTTCCAACTGTACGAACATGCATTAGATCAAACTGGAATTGATAATCATATCGTTCATTTAATTCGAATAATTGCAACTAAATATGTGAACGTTCGCTTACAATACATGTGTAAAAGTGCAACAGATCTTGGTAAGAGCGATCGACATTATTTTAACAAATTGATTTTATTTAAAGGACAATAAATATATATATGTTAAAGGAAATAAAATTTTATTTTGCAAATTAATATATACGTATATATATATTATATACGTATAATATATACGTATATATATATTATATACGTATATAATATATACGTATATATATATTATATACGTATATTATATACGTATAATATATACGTATATAATATATACGTATATATATTATAAGGAGATCAACCAATCAAAGTTCTCCATTGCTCTCTCCAGGTAGGAAATAAAGAACTCTGATTGGTTAATTTCCTTATGCGTTATGTATTATGCGTTATGTAAAAGTCTGTGCTCCCTGCTTAAGGGTCAATCCAGATGCTTGCATAAGTGCATAAGCATATGCATAAGAGAATGGATTGGTCTATTTTCCTTATGCACGTGTTTAAGGACCAATCAATTATTGTGCAATTGTGCAATTTTATGTGCTTCCACCTTTATAGGTGCCGAACGAACCTGTATGGTGTGTATGTTTTTAAGTCACGCTGACGCCGCAGTTTAATTCAGTTTAATTTACGGCGTGTTGTGTTGGCCCGATCAACAATTGTTTTGTGTAAGAAAAAGAAGAGAGATCGAGGAATTTGGAGGAATTTAAGTGTTACGATTCGAGACGTATTTGAATTTCTCTTTCTTTCTAGAACGCCGTCAATTGAGAATGGTTAGTCACTTTGGAGAAGTGGTATTTCCATCATCACGAGCATTTTGGGATGATGAGGACGAGTATGAGCCAGCGGATAATACACAGCCGTGTCCGTGAGTTGAGATTACAATATATACATATATTAAATGACACACGTCGTGTCCTAACGTCCGGTATCTTTCATATTCGCTCCATCGTGTTATGAACGCGAGATGAATCAAGAGCACGCGTGATTTCAGCAAGTTGTCCGTTCGATGGCTGAAACCTGAACCAGAACGTGTACAAAAGTTGATTGTAATGGAGGGAGCGGCATTAATTTGTAATATTAACACTTGTTTTTTTTTTCTATCCATCTATCAACTTTCTTGAGAGATTTTCTCCGCTAAATCACGTGTTTCATTCTAGCTTTCGTCGAGCACAGTTTGTGTCCCAAAATGGAAGAAGCATGCGTCGTAGAAGATGAAAATCACAAAAGAGTTTCAGTCATTTATCACCATGACAAGCAAATATATATATGTCTAATTTTACCACAGTTTGACGCAAAAAATGCTGGAAAACTTGTAAACCAGGCATGTACTTGATCAGTCGACGAATGTCACGCTCCGCTCGCTGTCTTTCAACCTTTTACTTTGAAATTTAACACGAAGAAATATATATTTACTCTCTTACAGATGTATGATTTGCTACAAAGTTCGGAGAGCGCAATTTCAATAGTGTGTTGCCATCGCACGCAATTTCAAAGTACAAGGGTCCCAGAGACTCCTTCGTTTTTGAGAATACTGACTACCAAAACGGTGACGGTGACGAACGGCGAGATTGAACCATTGGAACAACCAAATATTGTGTTTGGAGTCGGTGCAGGAGGTTTGTATTCGAAGCATAGCATACCTACAAGATGCATACCACAGGGATGTGATTTCTGCAAAAGTCGAGCCGTATAAATGAAACCGTTCATCTATCTGTTGCAGTCTTGTCTTGTGCTGAATTCACAGGCATACCAGCAAAGTTATACGTCGTATACGTCGACAGTTTCGTGTTGGATTCCAAATGCGCGGAACCAATTTTACATATTTTAACCAATGAAATACCCTGTAAATTACAGCAGCTCAAATTTGCGGAAAGTTCCTTCAGTAAAGGGAATCTTTACATGTGAAATGTTTTATTTTATTCGCCCTTGTACGCTTAAATGCTGAACCAATTAAATATAAACTGAATGCCACGTCTCTCTGTTTCGTATACATATTAAAAGTTACAAACAGGGAAAAAAAATTAAAAAACAATTGTTTTATTTATAAGATGTTACAGAGATAGAGGTTTTACAATTATATACTGTATATGCTATAAAAATACAATATATGTACACACACACACACACACACACACACACACACGCGCGCGCGCGCGCACGCTCATACATAGAGCAGCAGACACGAAATTTACGACTAAATTGATATACTTTATCTTCACTATTCCATGGTGTGATCTTTAATTCGAATAATGATGCTGATACATTGTTTTCTATTATGGTTGCGGTGGGTAATAGCTACGTGGCGGTGCGGTCGGCGGAATTGGCGTCGTCGCTGAAAAATACGACGCCGTCGTCGGATAGGAATATGGTTGGAAAGCAGTTTGATTGGTAGCCGGCGCCGACGGTGGAGTAGGGCGAATAGCGGTGGACGATCCAATATGATGTATCGTTGGTACGATATGATTCATTGTATTTATAGGAGGAGGAGGAACCGAAACGTTCGTAGGTGGAAACGCCGGTGGATACGTTGTGTTGTTGGATGCAAAATTCGTCGAGTATGTGGGAAAGTGTGCCGTTGAGGTGTCTAGCGGTTTAATCGCGGTCTCCGCAATGTCTGTAGCTGGGCCGCCGTTTGCGGAAACCGTTGCGGACGCTTCGATGCTCTTGGAAGGCTTTCCGGGCGTAACTGTAATCATCGTGGAGACAACATTCTTTAGTTGTTGTATAATTACTTGACTATGCTATAGCTTAAATGCTCCGCGACATATACATACACATTATACATGTTTAACAACTGATAACGTTATGGCCATTGTTGTAAAACTTACCGTTGGGTGTACTAGATGCAGATTCTACAGTAGTAGCAATGACGGATCGTTCTCTAGAAATTTCGCTAGATGGTATCATAGGTGGCGAATCTGGTGGTTTTGTATTAGCTTGTGAGTATAAATCCAACACCTGATGACAAATATCTAGAAATATCAGAGATCACATAAAGTATGACGGCCACCATACAGTGAGACACGAGATGGAATGTGTGCGACCATACCTTCCAAAAGATCCATAGTCACATCTTCGACAAACATGTCCCACCAGCGTAAATGCTTCGGTTGTCTTCCAACCCAATCTACTACTTCGAATTTGCTTAGCTTCCCTGCCAAATACATTAGAGCGACGGCTATGATCTCTGGCTCCCACTGTAGCGACAGAGTGGTACACAAACTACAACAAAGCACGATGTATAATACGAGACACCTTGTGTCCTCTGGACTCGACGCAAGTCAAGTGTCAAATCCACGTAGGATCACATTGTATTTGTCGTCGTATGGCTTCGTACGTGTATACGAGACCTACCTGTCGTTAACAAACGTCCAAGCCATTTGAACCATCTTTTGCAACTTGTTTTTGTCACCTGAAAAGGAGACCGCGTCTTAAGAACGATCCATGTATATATATTTACGAAGAGCATCGCTCTTCGTAAATCAGAGCTAACACAGTTGTAGACATGTTAACACGCTTACAACATGAAACGCAAAGTTATAGTACCTTTTAGACACTTGGCGTATTTTAATAAATAACTATATGGGTGCTCCACTTGTAGATCAAATTTAATAGTTTGCAATAAGATCCTCTCCAAGGTCAATACTTCTTCCTGAAAGAAAGACGTCACTATGTAAGTAGAACGATGTGTTGGCGAAAGCTCAAGTGTCTCTTTGGAAACAACTCACTTTAGGATCTTCTCCAAACGTCATCAACTTTTGTTCCGACACTAAAGTTTTGGCAGTTCTTATGATATCTTTGCATTTCTTTGGAGTTTCTTCAACTTTGCCAGCTAAGAGTAAACAGCAGCAAGCCGTTACCTACAACGGCATGTAATACGGTAACGTAATGTACATCTGACACGATGAGATGTACATCTTGTCAAAACCAAAACAAAAAAAAATATGTATATATATCCGTCTACTTGCACACTTACATATCGTGGAAAGTTCTTGAATGAGTGAAACATGTAGAATCGATGAAAATAAACAACACCCGTAGCCATCGTGTTATAACCTAAATCCATTTTCGTCCCGGTGTCGATGATAAAACGTGCGCCTTCTTTTCGATATCTACACTCGGTCTCGTAATCGATACCATCCTGAATAGAGGGTGTGTTGCGAAGTTCTTTCTTCTCGTAATACCAGCACGGCATGTTTCAGCTACTTGAAATGCTTCAAATAGGACTCGATCGCGAAGGAAATCAACCACGCACAGCAGTTCTTCCGTTCTCTCTCTCTCTCTCTCTCTCTCTCTCTCTCTCTCTCTCTCTCTCTCCAAGATGAAAAGAAACAACTCTGATTGGTTGATCTCCTTCGGCGCGTTATGTCGTCGGCATTTGGCAAAAAGTGATAATATATCTCAAAAAGTTGTCGAAAAGTTTACACATTTCTCAAAGTTTATGTAAAGAATTTGAAAATGTTCCATTTTAAGCTCTCGTCGAAACAGTTGTTTTACCGTAAATCTCGCCGGTTACGCCCGTTGTGATCAGCAGCCTAGCCATTGGCGCCACGAGCTAGACCAGTCACAGCAAGTCACAGCGGACGTGATCACCGTGGCGATTAGATTACGCGCGCGGAGCTTGGTAAAGTCGCCCTTAGGTTTCGAACCGGGTCAGAGGCCCGTATTCATAGTCAATTCTTATATTTAAGATCATCTTAAGTAAAGTCTTATATGGTTCTAAACCAATCACAGAGCCGTATTAGCATCTTAAGACGTTACTTAAGACGGTCTTAAAATAAGAACTGACTATGAATACCGGCCAGAGTCGGGTTAGAGTTGTGGCGCATGCTAGAGATGTCCACTGCAGCGCTGACGTAGCAAAATCTAGGGAATAATCACTATAGCCACGATGTTCGAGATAGATCGATACAGCCTTAAGAAGAAGACATTCGTCGTTTAGAAACAGGGGCTACAATCTCCCATGTATTTTTCGTGGCCAGCGTTTGTGGCGCCACCATTCTATGACACCCAGTCAAACGGAACTAAATATCAATATGGCCACTCGCGAAATCAATATGGCCGCATATGGCATCATATGGCATACGGCCGTTGTATTGAGTGCACGTGGAATACATATATAACTTGATCGTAGTAAGCAGCAAGCAATATATCGTTTTTAATTATAGTCGTACGCAAGCGTAATTTACAATGGTACGAGCGTGTTGCGTATGTGACTCAGAAAAAAATGTGCCAAGCCACATGTTTCCAAAAAATGTTTGTAAAATTTCTCTTCTCATATTTTATGTCAAACGCGAAATATATACACATATGTACATAATTTTTAACAAAATTATATATACAATTATTGCTAACATATATGTGACATTATTATATAATAAACATATTTTGTAAAATTCTTTATAATAAATATATACTATGAAAACAAAATTTATTTTATTATCAGCTTTATTTTTGTATGCCTACGTGTGTGCATGTGCATACGTACGTGCGTGCGCGCGTGTGTATGTGAGGGAAGGGAAAAAGGGAGCGGCCATATTGATATTTAGTTCCGTTTGACTGGGTGTCATAGAGTGGTGGCGCCACAAACGCTGGCCACGAAAAATACATGGGAGATTGTAGCCCCTGTTTAGAAAGACTGCGATCCGGACGTGTACGGTCGGTTAGCCAGTCGGTCCACGTGCCGACGTTGTATAGTTGTTTGAATAAATGAGCAATTGTTAACTAAACGTGTCCATCGTAAGTTACAACCTTAATTGACTCGTCCCGTAAAGTCTCTCCCCACAGAGTCGAATTGGGGTGAGCACTCTTGCGGTGGAAACACCAAACTCGAACCTGAACCCTACCCAACAAAATTTTAAGGTAGGGTCTAAATGAGGTTCGGTGGAAACGACAAGAGTTGAGTTAGGGTGCAGTCCCATTAAGCACGGATCGGACACGGATCGGAATGACGGATCGGATTTGTTACTAGAATTGAGCGATCTGTTCCGGTTCCGTTCCGTAAAAACTTTTTCTACGAGTCCCATGTAGCAAAAACGGAACGGAATGTCGCATCGGTCACAAGTTAATGTGCTTAATTTGTTGATATTTCGTTATTTTGATGCGACTAAAGTAATAATATACATAATTTGTGCAATTATTTTGCTAATAATAGTTATAAGTACTCTGAAGCACTAAATTGTAAGAGTGAAATATATTTTGTAACCAAGATTACCAGGATTTCCGTTCCGTTTTTGCTACATGGGACTCGTAGAGGAAATTTTTACGGAACGGAACAGATGTGTGTGGTTGAGTTGGGAGAGAAAGTGTGAAAAAAACGTAAACAATACTTTGTAATATTGTACAGTTTTAACTTTAAACGTGTGAAAATAAAATTTTGAAACACATAACGAGATGGATGAAAAAACAGTCCTACTAGTTATGTTAAAAATACTGCGAACGGCGAATAATTTGCCAACTTGGCATGCTGTATCAGTGTTCGAGAGAGTGTGAAAGCTGTATTTAAGTTACATCATTTTATTGCAAAAGCAGGAAAATATAAGAAAGAAACGGAAATTCTGGGTACGGCCAATGTTCACGCACATAATGAGGCATTTACAAGGTGCAAGTGACAATTTAGTCATTGAAATGCAAACAACCGATCGTGAAATGTTCTTCAATTACTTCAGAATGACTCCGGAAATATTTGAAGAACTGCTAACGTTAGTTGGACCACGGATTCAGAAAAAAGAAGTTTGTCGAATCCCAATATCACCTCGTATAAGATTGCAGCTGACTTTGCGCTGGTTAGCATCCGGTGATAGTTTAGCATCTCATTCGTATGCATTTCGTATTGCATCCAATACAGCATCCAAAATTGTAAAAGAGACTTGCACTGTATTGTGGAAAGTTTTGAAAGATAAAGTTTTTCTGCAATCTACTGTTGAAAATTGGCAACAAGTTGCTGACAAATTTCAGGAAATCTGTCAATTTCCAAACTGCATTGGATCTATAGATGGAAAGCACATTATCGTTCAGGTACATATCTAATACAACCATTTTTTGTACATTTTTTAATACATCTGATATCTTATTGTATTTTGTTAATTATAGGCACCACCGAATAGTGGCTCCTCCTACTACAATTACAAAGGTAACCATAGCATCAATCTACTTGCTGTGAGTGATGCAAATTGTTGCTTCAGCATTGTGGACATTGGAGCAGAAGGGAGGCGTAGTGATGCTGGTGTATTCGCTAGCAGTGACCTTGCTCATCTATTGCGTACGAATTTAGAGTCCCTGTAATAAGAGTCTGGCCAACACAGTTTTGGCAAAATTCTGCAAGAGAGAAAGAAACATACGCTCTCTTGTTCTAAACGACGCATGCGCATGACGGTGCTGCACGTATGGTCGTGTAGTATACGGAGCAATACGAAGTGTAGTGAGTGTGAGATTATATTTACGGAAAAATGGGTGGTTAATATTTATTAAAGTTTAATATTTATTAAAAGAATGTATTTTTGTTTTGAGAACATTGGTAAAGTTTTTGACAGTTTTTCCTTACTCCTGCAATGAATGTTGGTGTTCTTTATAATTTCTGCCAAATAAAATGTTTTATATTAAAAAAAATTTTTCTCTTTGTATAATTATTTAAAAATCCTACCTTCTCTTTTATTCCTCTGTATAAGGCTCTTACTACTTCATAAATTATTTAATATATAATAAAATATATAGTGTAATATGTATATATATATATATATATACTATTTTATTTAGTTTTACAATCTCATTGTATGTCTAAAAATTTTTATATAATTTTTATAAGTGTTCAGAAAGGGCACCTACAGAACCCATAAAAATCCGAAATTGATATTACAGTGACGCTTTACCTGATGCGCATGCGCGAAAAAGCGGCTCATCTAGCATCACTGTCCCCATGAAGGATTTTTACGGAAACAGAAAGCGCGTGAACTTGAACGGACATGCTCGTATGATTCTTCACGTACAATTGTGTTGCTGTATACTTTCTTGAAAAAAAAAAGAGGAATAATGTCATCTGTAAGTATTCAAATTATTAGCGAATTTGGTTGGACTGCATATGAAAACCCATATACACAATTCTAATCTAAAAGTAAAATGCAAGTACCTCAAAATGTCCATTATCTGTACAGTTATGTGCAGAAAACGAACAAGACGAATACAGCTAAGTTGTGTTAAATTATAATGTTGATGTAATTATAGCATTTATTTATTATTATAGGCAGTAAAATGTGGCTACTGTGAATGGGTGTTAAAAATGAATGCTATTTTTCAACACTCATGTTTTGGTATCTTTAATTATACATCTCATATTTTAAGCATGGATAAAAATGGAAAAGTTATTATGATAAGTATGAATAATTTTATATAGTATTTTTTTGCTACGTAAACGAAATTTTTGTTACAATTAATGACTCTGTATTCCTTGTATAGATAAAAATGTAGAGAAAAATTTGGAAACATCAGCTTGTGAAAGTGCACGAAATGAGGATGAAAATCATACTCCAAAAGAAATAGACGAAGAGTTAATAAGTATTGTCCAACAACGACCAGCTTTGTACGATCGTCGTACACCACATCAAGAAAAAACTAAATTAAGGAAAGGTAAAGTTATGATTTAATTAATTTTATTTATATACATATATGTATATTATATATATTTTTTATTTATATATGTATACTATGACGTGACAGGGTCCGTCACAAGGGCTCGCCTGACCGAACGGGGTCCGAAAGGGGATCGGAGTCGCTTCCGCGGGGCGGGAGCGCGGCGATTCCCTTTGGTTGACGTAATTTGGTCGCGTTGCGGGGCGTAATCCGCACGTCTCGTGTTGTTGGTCCCGCTTGCGGAATTAATGTCCGTATACTCATGATTTTTCGACTCGGCAGGAAAATTAAAGACGACTGGAGTGGTGGGTCGCGCGACTGTGGTAAATGTATAGTAATGAAGAGGACGAGTGGAGGAGCGGCGGAATCGGCGGGACGATAGCGAGGGCGGAGGAAAGACGAGATTGGCGAGACGAGGGAGGATCGGAGCGGAAACCTACGGGACGAGGCGTAGGGCGAGGGCCTCTCCCTGAGCGACTGGCGAACATCGAGAATCCCGGGTCACGGGCGAGTGGAGGGTCGCCAGCCGGAGGACGCTTCGGTGGGACCCCACTGGTAAAGAGCAAGCCTGCCGACGAGACGGAGAGGCGATGGAGAGGCGAGCCCTGGCCCGGCCAGCCGGGGAACTCGCGCAAGGAAACACGCCTGACAAGCGGCAAACAGGACACACGGGCGTACTGACGAGTCAACGAACTAAGGATGATTGTTATCGACCGTCACGATCGACCGCCCTTATCGACCGCCCGGGATCGAAGGGTAATAATCGATGGGAAATGCTAGGCGCTGGATGGCGCGGAAGCAAAGGGGGGGCCCGACGCTGCGCCGGAAGCGTCCCGACGGCACTGTCTTGTGGAATGCCAAGGCGTGAAGATCGACTCCGAGACCGTGTGCCGCATCGCCCGAGCCGACAAAGAGCCCAGCTGAGGACGAGACCCCGCTTGCGACAGACCTTCGGCGAACGTTTGTAAGGCCACCACTCCAGTGCGTCGCGACAAATCGAGACCGGGAGCGGCAGCTTCGTGGTAAGGTCCTCGGAACAGGACGTCGAGCCGTAATCACGCGACGGCCAAGGTCACCGGATCGGACGTCGTTGCGATAGTCCCGCGAGGAGGCTTGCTGCCCCGGGCTCGTCGTACGTTTCGTTGTTTCGTTTCTTTATCGGGGGAAATCGCGCGCTGTCGCATCTCACGAGCAGGCAAAAAGAATGCGTTCGCGAATTCGCGGTATAGCGGCCTGGTCATTGTCTCGCGGTCGAATCGTCGGTATCGCGGGTTCGCACACGCTTCCGATCATCGTGCGTTAGTTTCTCGCGTCATGACTTGTGTCCAGTTGCGATTGCGTCAATTGCGTAATGCGTTTATGTCTCGCGTGCGCCTCGTGTAAATTTTGTCTGGGGACGTTCGTATAGTACTAAGATCCCCGTGTCGTCGTGGGTGTAAATTCGTCTCGCGTTATTGTTAAGGTTCAGTCATTTTCGCCGGAAAAATCGAGGATTCAGTCCCGCGTCGGTGTGCTAAATTGTAAACGTCGCCGCCGCTCGGTTTCGCGCATTCACATACTCAATCACTTGCGGCGGGCCGTTATAAGATCGCGTTCGGAAATCGACGCATGCTTGGCGTCCCTCGTTAGTATGCCCATGCAATAGAGTCGTGAAAGCGATTGCGTATAATTTTATTTCCGTTTTCGAGAGCGAGTTCCTTGGCGCTCTACCGCTGTAGGAATAGTTGCGATCTGCGCCCCGCAAACGCGGAATTTGATTCTCGAGTCCGTTCGTATATACGTGTCGGGATTTCGTTATGTTTTTTTTTTAAATATATAAAGATCCTTGCCTATTTTATAAAGTGATGCTTTGATTCTTTGTGATACGCTAGCCTCTCCCTCGTCCCTGATCGCTTCTTCGTCGGCTATCTAAGTTAGGGAAATAGTATTGTGTGGCACGAGAGTCGTGCCTGGCGCCCAATTACCTTTTGCGTACTTTCTTGATTTTCGCGGTATACTAGACGTGTCGATATTAAATCTGGTCAGACTCCCGCGGGGTCAGGCGGACCCGCGGAGATTACTGTCGCAATACATATACGTAAGTAATAATAAAGACAATTTTAATTTAATATATTATTTTGTTTAGCTCAATTACTTTTTATGATAATGTTAATGAAGTGGCGACGTAGTCCACAATTATCTTGGCAAAAAGAGCTTTAAAGAAGACAACTGCTGAAAGCTTTTATTATTTATAAAAAAATAAAAAGAAAAACCGAGAAAAAACGACAATTTTGGGTACGTCCAATTTTTAATGAAGAACGAAGACGTTTACAGGGAGCAAGTAATAATTTAATAAGAGAAATGCAACACATAGATATCGAAAAATATATCGAATATTTTCGTATGGACGTATTAACATTTTATGAATTATTACGACTTATTGGACCGAAAATCGAAAAACAATATGTGGTAAGATCTCCAATATCTGCTAAAACACGTCTGGAAATATGCCTACGCTATCTTGCATCGGGAGACAACATGTCATCAATCTCGTTTGATTTTCGAGTTGGACTTAATACAGTCTCGAAGATTGTATTAGAAACTTGTGAGACTATTTGGAATGTACTGAAAGACAAAGTTTTTCCCGAAATCACTGAAGATCTTTGGAGAGAAAAGGTTTATGAATTTGAAACGAAATGGAATTTTCCTAACTGTGTAGGGGCAATAGATGGAAGACATATGACAATAGTGGTATGTTTCTTTTCTGATATAATATAATTTATTTCCTTTTTTTTATTATAATTGAAAAGTAAGAAAAATTTTATTTTGATCAAAGAATTAAAATAAATTTAATATCATGTTTTAGGCTCCACCTCATAGTGGCTCCACTTATTATAATTATAAGGGTACTCATAGTATCGTCCTCCTGGCAGTTTCAGATGCAAATTATAGTTTTACAACAGTAGATATTGGAGCAGAAGGCAAACGAAGTGACGGAGGAATTTTTATGGAAAGCCAAATTGGACGTCATCTCATTAATAATACATTAAATTTACCTCCACCAAGATCGATTGTAGAAAATGGTCCACAATTGCCATTCATTTTCGTAGGCGATGAAGCTTTTGCATTAACACCTTTCATGATGCGACCTTATCCACGTGCTAACAATTTAAATTTACAACAAAAAGTTTTTAACTATAGACTCAGCCGGGCTCGTAGAATTGTGGAATGTGCTTTTGGTATTTTAACAGCACGTTGGAGAATTTTTCGACGACCGTTGTCGACAAATATAGACAATGCAATTGCAATAGTAAAGCAACTGTATGTCTGCATAATTTTCTAATACAAAAAGATCTTGCAGTTTCCACTAACAAAAGACAATATATGTTCTCATCTCCTTCAGAGCATGTAAATGTATGGTAGTAATAGTACTTTCCAAATATCACATTATAATAATATAGAAAGAAATAATGTAATAATTCAACGTGCAACAAACATCCGAGATGCATTCACAGAATTTTTTTGTACTGCTGGAGCCATAGAACAGCAATGGGAGAAAGCATTACATAATGAATTTTAGAAATTAATTTAAATCATTTTGTGTTTATTAACGCCTGTTATATTCTTGATTACAACAAATATATCTTATCTATATTATAAAAACTAATAAAATAAACTGTAATAAACAACTATAATAAACTGAAGTAATAACAGGACCCCAAAAACTGAAAAATAACAAGACCCCAAATATATTATTCTAATCCCAATCTTTCCTCTGTTTCACGTAATTTTGTTAAAAAGTGCAATTCTAAATTAGCTCTTTCTTTGTAAGGAAGTCGACGCATTCCTTCTGCCAGTCGTAGCATAACTCCATCAATAGGACTGAATTGAATACTTGTGTTTAAAGCCTGTAAAAAAGCTGCATCCAATTCGTCTGTGTTTGAACGTCGTTTTTCTAAAACAAAATAATGTATTTAATTAAAAATTATGTCGTTATTATTACTAATATATATATATATTATATATATTTATATATTATTATACATATGTATTATTAATATGTACTATATGTATAAATATATGTTCATTATTAATATAATATATATGTAGTATCTATTTCAAAACTAACTTATTGAAAATGAAGTCGCGGAAGATTCAGAGACATCCGGTGATGACATTGAAAGTGGCCTGTTTTCTAAATCGTTGCTATCGTCATTGCACATTGCTGAACCTGAAAAGAAAGTTGAAGGAACAGCAAATTTGTCGTTACTAGATACTCGAGCTGTTTCTGTCCTTGACATTCTTAAAGATGAGCATGTTCTGAAACAGGAAAAAATAGAAAATTAATGTAGTATTAGTTATTTTCAAATATCATTTAACACAATATAACTTACTCTTTATATTCTAATGTATCATTTAAAAAATTCATTGCATCATAATAACGAAAAGACGGCTTTTCATAAATAGGAGTACCAGCGGCACCACTCCTTTTTTCAGTGCTTTGTATTTTCTTAAAATTTCTCCTGGCTTTTGTATAGCAATCTCTTAAATATTGCCATCTTTTTTCAGATTCAACAGGTGAATATGTTCCTAAAATATTAATTTCTTAAAAAAATATGCTTACAAAAATAATGTAACTATAATATAAATAAATAAAATAATTTAATGTAAATAAAAAAAATTAATTAAATCATAAGTTTACCTTCTAGACAGTTACTGACTTCTTGCCATAGATCTCTTTTCTTCAATTTGGTTCTTTCTTGAGGTGGTGTACGATGATCGTACAAAGCTGGTCGTTATTGGACAATACTTATTAACTCCTCGTCGATTTCTTTTGAAGTATGATTTTCATCCTCATCTCGTGCACTTTCACAAGCTGATGTTTCCAAATTTTCCTCTACATTTTTATCTATACAAGGAATACAGAGTCATTGATTGTAATAAAAATTTCGTTTACGTAGCAAAAAATACTATATAAAATTATTCATACTTATCATAATAACTTTTCCATTTTCATCCATGCTTAAAATATGAGATGTATCATTAAAGATACCAAAACATGAATGTTGAAAAATAGCATTCATTTTCAACACCCATCTACAGTAGCCACATTTTACTGCCTATAATAATAAATAAATGTTATAATTACATCAACATTACAATTTAACACAACTTAGTTGTATTCGTCTTGTTCGTTTTCTGCACATAAATGTACAGATAATGGACATTTTGAGGTACTTGCATTTTACTTTTAGATTAGAATTGTGTATATGGGTTGTCATATGCAGTCCAACCAAATTCGCTAATAATTTGAATACTTACAGATGACATTATTCCTCTTTTTTTCAAGAAAGTATACAGCAACACAATTGTACGTGAAGAATCATACGAGCATGTCCGTTCAAGTTCACGCGCTTTCCGTTTCCGTAAAAATCCTCCATGGGGAGCCCGACTACTGAAAATCTGAACGGAACGATTCTGATTGGTTAACCCCCACTATGCCGCCTTTCCGATTCCGTTCCGATTCCGTTTTCCGAGGCCCATGGGACGGCACCCTAGGACTCTAATCAAGAACGGGAGGGTCCCGATAGCGCACGGTGCGATAGCACACATCCCGGTAGCACACATAAAATTTAACTCATTTCCCGATAGCTCACATCCCGATAGCACACGTCCCGATATCGCACAAGATAGAAAACACATTTTCCCGATAGCGCACAAAGAAAGAAACATGTTATCCCGATAGCACACATTCCCGAATACCCTTTATCCCGATAGCGCACATCCCGATAGCGCACGTCCCGATAGGGACTGAGCCAGGCGACCCCCGTTAACCGGGGTGTCCAGGTCGCAAAGATCGAGACGTATGGATCCGCCACGAGAACCAACGGGCTCGGCAGCACCGGGGCACGCGTAGGGACCATGCTAGGCGATTCCCGTCAACCGGGATGTCCGGGTCGCGAAGATCACAACTCAGAGGTGCGCCACGAGAACTAACGGGTTCGGCGGCACCGGGGCACGCGTAGGGACCGTGCCAGGTGACCCCCGTCAACCGGGATGTCCAGGTCGCGAAGATCACGACACAGAGATGCGCCACGAGAACCAACAAGTTCGGCAGCATCGGGGCACGCGTATGAACCGTGCCAGGTGATTCCCGTTAATCGGGGTGTCCAGGTCGCAAAGACTGCGACGTAGAGATCCGCTACGAGAACTAACGGGTTCGGCGGCACCGAGGCACACGTAGGGACCGTGCCAGGTGACCCCCGTCAACCTGGGTGTCCAGGTCGCGAAGATCACGACACAGAGGTGCGCCACGAGAACCAACGGGTTCTACAGCACCGGGGCACGCGTAGAAACCATGCCAGGCAATTCCCGTCAACCGCACGATTCGACTCCGCACTTAATTTTCTTCTGTTTTTCATACAAAACTAAGTCCACGCTGTTCATTTCCACGTTGTTGAATGTGGAGCTCTCTAGTTATGTTATAATTTTTACGCGGGGTTGCAGGGGGAGGGCGAAGCCCTCCCCCTGCACCCCGCCCACGCGTTATTATCCAACCTCACTACTTCCACATAGGTTTACAACTTAAATTTTGCGCGTTTTCCTTGACGGCGGATCCCTACGTCGTCATCTTCACGACCCGAACATCCCGATTAACGGGAATCGCCTGGCACGGTTCATACGCGTGCCCTGGTGCTGCCGAACTTGTTGGTTCTTGTGGCGCACCTCTGTGTCGTGATCTTCGCGACCTGGACACCCCGGTTGACGGGGGTCACCTGGCACGGTCCTTACGCGTGCCCCAGTGCCGCCGAACCCGTTAGTTCTCGTGGCGCACCTCTGTGTTGTGATCTTCGCGACCCGGACATCCCGGTTGACGGGAATCGCCTAGCATGGTCCCTACGCGTGCCTTGGTGCTGCCGAGCCCGTTGGTTCTCGTGGCGGATCCATACGTCTCGATCTTTGCGACCTGGACACCCCGGTTAACGGGGGTCGCCTGGCTCAGTCCCTATCGGGACGTGCGCTATCGGGACGTGCGCTATCGGGACGTGCGCTATCGGGACGTGCGCTATCGGGATGTGCGCTATCGGGATAAAGGGTATTCGGGAATGTGTGCTATCGGGATAACATGTTTCTTTCTTTGTGCGCTATCGGGAAAATGTGTTTTCTATCTTGTGCGATATCGGGACGTGTGCTATCGGGATGTGAGCTATCGGGAAATGAGTTAAATTTTATGTGTGCTACCGGGATGTGTGCTATCGCACCGTGCGCTATCGGAACCCTCTCATCAGAACTGATCAGAACTTGTTAGTTTAGGATTTAGTTGTGCAGATGTCGCTACTAGTAGCTTAGGTGTAGAGGTTTATGTGGACGAAATGACACGATTATCTTGATATAACAATTTTTTAATACTTTCTTGATTTACAGAACAAAAAGGAAATCACTAACTTAAGATTTTTTATATAAACGAATGAAGTAAGAAAATTAAAATGTGGAACTTGTGATTGGCTGAGCCTTTATAGGTATTTTAGTGTTGCCAACTGTTGAGCGAGTCCTCGGAGGTGCCACAGTACTCCCCTCCGAGTGGATTATTATTTTTTGAATTGAACTCTCTTGGGTCCTGAGTAAGTACGAAGAGGTACAGGTTGGTCTTCAGGGCTTAATTCTTGATTGTCCGCTGCAATTTCGAAATATGCTGGTTTTATCCTTTCAGTTGAAATAGTTGTGGGCTGTCCTTTGAAATCAATCTCGTAAACTTTATCTGTAATCCGCTGGAGTACTTGAAACGGTCCTTCGTAAGGTGGTTCCAATGGTTTTCTGGTTGAATCGATCCGTACAAAGACGTGTGTACATGAATTAAGATCATGATGAAAGAATGATTTGCCTTTTTGATGATGAGCTGCTGGATTGGGCCTTATGGACCTCATAGTTTGTCTTAAATGCTCTAGAAATAAACGAGGTTCTCTAGTCGGTTCGATATCAATAAAGAACTCACCGGGGAGACGCAATGTGGTTCCATAAAGAAGTTCTGCTGCAGATGCCTTGATGTCGTCCTTGATACTCGTTCGGAGTCCTAAGAGGACGGTAGGTAGTACGTCAACCCATTCGCAATTGTTGTGACACATGATTGCTCCTTTTAAAGTGCGATGCCATCGCTCGATCATGCCATTTGAGGAGGGATGGTAAGCCGTGGTGTGTATCCTTTTGGATCCTATCATCTGAGTTAGGGTTTGGAACAGTCGAGACTCAAATTGCGCACCACGATCTGTAGTGATAGTAGACGGTGCTCCGAATCTTGCAATCCATGTAAAGTAAAATGCGTTGATTATAGTATCGGCCGAGATATCAATAATTGGTACAGCCTCCGGCCAACGTGTAAAACGGTCTATAATCGTGAGACAATACTTGTAGTTTCTTGATGGTTGCAGAGGACCGATAATGTCCATGTGTATATGTTTGAAGCGTTCATCCGGTATGGTGATTTGTTCTGGTGCGTTTCTAATGTGTCGGTAGATCTTGCTACGTTGACATGGAAGGCATGTACGGGCCCATCCAGAAATGTCCTTGCGCATGGATGGCCACACAAATCGCTGAGCTATGAGTTTTTGTGTTGCTCTTATACCTGAGTGAGCCAGGTTGTGAACCACGTTGAAAATCTGTCGTCTTAAGCACAATGGTACGTATAGACGGATATCACTTGCTGATATATCACAATAAAGAGTAGTATCATCGTTATCACAGCGCAATTCTTTGAGCTTGAGTGACGAAGAATTTGAACTTAATAGGTTCTTGAGTTCTTCATCTTTCTTTTGATATTTGGAGAGATCTTCCGTGGTGACGATAATTGGCATATTAATTTGTTCGATGCGGGATAAACTGTCTGCTACGATATTTTCTTTGCCGGTCAAATGGATAATTTTGGTTGAAAATTGACCTATATAATCCAATTGCCGCTGCTGTCTTGGTGAAGCTTTATCACATTTTTGATGAAATGCGTAGATTAAAGGCTTATGATCTGTCTTGATTATTAATTGCTGTCCCTCAACGAAGTAGCGAAAAAATTTTAGGCCTTTATATACAGCGAGTAATTCGCGATCGTATGTGCTGTAATTTTGCTGAGCAGAGGATAATTTTTTTGAAAAGAAGCCTAAGGGCTGCCAAGCTCCTTCAACGAATTGCTCAAGAGTTGCTCCCATGGTAGTATTTGAAGCGTCAGTAGTTAGGGAGAGAAGTGCTCCCTCACGAGGATGGAAAAGGAGTGATGCGTCCGCTACTTGCTGTTTACAAAAATTGAAAGCATGATCAGCCTCTGTAGTCCATACAATCTGACGTTTGTCTTTTTTAGTTGCGCCTTCTAAATAAGCCTTGAGAGGTGCTAGTACTTCTGCTGCACTTTTAAGAAATCTGCGATAGAAATTAAGTATTCCCAAAAACCGTCGAAGCTCTTGAATAGTCTTTGGTTTAGGAAAATCTTGAATCGCTGTAACGCGTTCTGAAAGGGGTTTAATTCCAAATTGGTTAACCCTATATCCGAGATAATCAACTTCTTCCACGCCAAAGATGCATTTAGAAAAATTGATGGACATGCCAAATTTTCGTAGTCTGTCAAGTACTAACTTTAAATGCTTTTCGTGTGTTTGGAGGTCGGGCGAAGCTATTAAGATGTCGATATATGGGTGACAAAAGTTCAGGCCTCGCAGAGCGGTGTCTATTACCCTTTGAAATGTTTGAGCTGCATTACGGAGTCCAAACGGCATTACGTTGTATTTGAATAACCCGAAGGGTGTGATTACTGCGGTCTTGGCTTTATCTTCTGCAGCTAGTGGGACCTGATGGAACGCACGAGTTAGATCAAGCTTAGTGAATACTTTACATCCTTGTAATGCATAAGAAAAATCGTATATATGTCGCAATGGATATTTATCCGGTACGGTGGCGGCATTGAGACGACGGTAATCTCCACATAATCTCCATTCACCATTCTTCTTGAGCACCATATGGAGAGGGGAAGCCCAAGGGCTTGACGATGGTTGACATATACCTTCTTGAAGCATAATGTCAAATTCGGCTTTCGCTGCTTTGTATTTTTCGGGAGGAAGTCTTCGGGATCTCTCTGCTATGGGAGATCCATTGGTAACAATGTGATGTTGAATATGATGGACTCCTAGTTTGCGAGGAGAGGTTTTTGTAACGTCTATATATTCCTTTAGTATATGATGATATTGACAATTGGTATCAATAGTAGTTAGCGAAGGCGTAACTGTTTTACGAAGATAACCAGAAGAGTACAACTTGGTGGTGCTGTCCACGAGACGTTTATTTGCTAGATCTACCAATAATCCGAAGTGTTTTAAAAAATCTGCACCGAGAATTGCGTTGGTGACGTTGGCGATAGTAAACTTCCATAGGAATGAACGTCTAAGCCCTAAATCCACTTGTATTACCTTTTTTCCATATGTCTTGATTTCCGCTCCATTGGCTGCGAATAATTTGAGGTCATCGCGTAAACATGAGCCGTGAATGTATTTCTTGGGCAATACAGAGATGTCAGCTCCTGTATCAATGAGGTAGATGAGGTTTGACTTATGGTCTCGAAGAAACAGGCGACTTTGATTATTGCCATCCGCTAACGCCTGTGCTTGCGGTGACGAAATTAGTTTTCCGGTTTCTTTTCCGTTTGATATGCGCACGGTTGGATACACTTCTTTGCTTTCTGATTAAATTGACGATGATACCAGCAAATGGCGTCTTTGTTGCGTTCTCCTGATGCTGATCTTCCTCGAGGATTTCGTGATTGTGAGCGAGATCTTTTGCGATGATAGCGTAGTTCCTTCGTAAGCGCATCTATTCGTTTAGTTAAAATGTCGATTGGATCTTTCGCTGAAACTTGAGACGTAGAAGGTTGGTCGATACAAGCTAGCGTGGTTGTAGTTGGTTTAGAAATCTCGTGAATTTTATCGGCTTGGGTAGCAAGAATGGATAAGTCCGCTACTTCACTGATAGCTAAAACTGACCTTATGTTCTCCGGAAGCTGTTCAAAGAACAGTGTGCGTAGTATAGAATCGTTGCACTGTCCAGCAGCGAGATTTCTGAGTCGCTGGAGGACTTTAGATGGCTTATCGTCCCCTACTTCAAGACCGCGTACGAGCTTTCTCAATTTAGATTCTGTAGTTTCATCAAAAGAGTTTATAATTCTGTCCTTGAGAGCTCGGTATTTATCAGTAAGAGGCGGGTTTGCGACTATGTCTGGAACGAACGGTAATGCTGTGTTATCCAGGTTCAAAACAACATACCTAAATTTCGTGTCGTCGCTTGTAACTCTGGATATTGAAAATGCGGCTTCGATCTGTGCAAACCAAAGGACTGGATTTTCTTTCCAAAACGGTGGAAGTTTGGCTAATGTTGTTGCCCCAATGACAGACGGTTGCGGAGGATCTGAAGCGGCTTCCAATTGATTGTTCGACATGTCTAACAAGGATTTCTGCTCGGTGGTCTGTGTTCCGTTCGAGCCTGATGTACCAGCTTTTGTGGGTGTATGTTCGATAGGCATTATAGCCTCGAGTGAGTATATCGCGGATAACGCCGGGCCGTTGAATATCGTGTCGAGCCGTCGAAAATCACGTCGGGGTCACCAATTATTGTAGAGGTTTATGTGGACGAAATGACACGATTATCTTGATATAACAATCTTTTAATACTTTCTTGATTTACAGAACAAAAAGGAAATCACTAA
This sequence comes from Tetramorium bicarinatum, assembly GCA_928718305.1. Classification (NCBI taxonomy): domain Eukaryota; kingdom Metazoa; phylum Arthropoda; class Insecta; order Hymenoptera; family Formicidae; genus Tetramorium; species Tetramorium bicarinatum. The sequence continues at coordinate 6,447,604 of OV788319.1, read as the reverse complement.
CTTAAGATTTTTTATATAAACGAATGAAGTAAGAAAATTAAAATGTGGAACTTGTGATTGGCTGAGCCTTTATAGGTATTTTAGTGTTGCCAACGGTTGAGCGAGTCCTCGGAGGTGCCACATAGGTTCGATTTCAACATTATATTGGCCAGATGGCTCTGCCAAGGTATCTTTTTTGACCAATAAAAAAAATTTCGACAATGAGAAACAACGAATGAAGAATAGATAGAATGAGTAACGGTCGGATGTTTTCTTCTTTTTTTGCGATCCATTTATTAAAAATATGCAGTAACTTCACACATCGTGTATGCCATTACTTTCAGTTAGAGTAGAGAATATGACACAATAATATAATATAATATAATATAATGTAATGTATAATATAATATATAATATTGTCCTCTATCTACGCAGGCTGCCCTCGAGACGCTTCTAGCACATAACTTTCAAAATATACGTTATTCTGTGTTCATCGTTTACAAAAGATTTAGATTAGATTCATTCTCTCTCTCTCTCTCTCTCTCTCTCTCTCTCTCTCTCTCTAGACATTTCTCGGTATAATTTGGAATTTCTAACTAGAATATCATGGACTTTCCTTTTAGAGATAAAGATATTTTCACTCGTTTGGTCGGTCTTTATTCGTAAATGTGCTGCAAACTCTCGCGGAAATTTGCATGGGAAATCAACGCCACGTATGGCACAGCATGGCGTTGGCCGTTGGCCCTCTCATGTGTGGCCAAACTTACGGTACAGAGATTCTTATTAATTGAGGAGAATCGTGTGTCATCGCTTGCTTGCTTGATGTAACTGGTAACATAAACACGAAATATAATGTCATCAACGCCAGACAACAAATTCACATAGAGTGCACAGGCTACATACTACATAGCGGTTTTACAATTATTTCAAGTAGTATTAAGGATCTTTGAATAAATTCGGGACAAGTTAGGTGACTTGAAAGTAAAAGAATAAAAGAGAGAGAGAGAGAGAAAGAGAATAACACGCGACAGTCCAAGTTTAGCAAATGTAAAACAGTGTTGTACAGTTTCTTAAGTGCACGCTCTTGAGACGTCTAACAATAAGTGCAACGCCTCGAGAACAACCAAACCTGTTGCGTCGGTCTACTCGCAAAAATCCCGTAAGGATGACTGCGTCGCTGCAGGGGTCCGTAGGACTTGGCGAACTCACGGACCCCTGAGCTCTGTATTGCAGACTCAACACTGCAGACCGACGCACCAAGTATACTATGTTTTTGTACACAAGTGGAAATGAAAACACGCGATCTATATAAGAATAGAATAGGACAAAAAGAATAGAACGGTAGTTATATAGTCGGCTGACGGCACGTTAATGTACCTCTAAAAAAAGAAAACCTATTCGCAAAGATCCTTAATTGTACGTGAACCGTGTTTACTTTGTATATCAAAGACAAGGCAAGCTACTTAAATTATATAGGTATAAATCGGAGCGCAATCTTTTTTTTTGTGTCTCTTATGTCTTATATGAACATCGCGCGACGTTATCAGTGTTGTCCCTCGATCGAATTTCATGCGGCGTGAGATTAACGTGAGAATGTCGAGCTCGCGCGATGCAGGACGCGGTAAAATTCGGAGTATCAAGTTGTACACGTGGCGCTCGCACAATGTGTACTTTCTGTCCAAGTCCACGCCGTCCTCCATTTTCTCCATCTTTTACGAAACATGCCATTTTTTTACATAGTTTCTATTATATCCTATTGTTTTGTGCTTAACCATGTTACATACATGCAGTTGGAAGATTACGCACGTAGAATACAAAGATCTTTATTTAAGTCACACGGCACACGTGCTTTCCGCCTTTCTTAATTTTTGTTTAATACACAATTATTTCTTTGGAAAACTTTAAGATCCTTGAAAATATGTATCACGTCGTCGTGGGAAGAATTCGAAAGGAAAACACACTCGTTACAAGTATCTTTATCCTTATGTAGAGAAAGAAAAGCGAGCAACGAAATATTGTCTGTTAAACATTCTGCATTTTGCATTTTGCAATCAACAAAACGTAGACTTGTACGTTTTTTCCGCGACAAGTTGATCTCTCTCTTTCTCTCTCACGCAAAGCTTGATGAATATAATATAATATAATATAATATAATATAATATAATTCTGCTACAATAATTGACTAAAATCTGCATCGCTCTTGCTAATAGAATAAGAGAATGGTATTTTACAAAATGCACACTCTCTGACTCTTTTTTTGATATACGACGATTTGTGGCGATTTTGGGCAGGCAAAAGAAAAAAAGAAACACCTGTGTTAGAAATACATACATTTGTCAAATACGAAAAAGGGAGTCGTAGCTAAAATAGTATATTAGTATAGAAAATCGCGTATAGACTCGCTCTTGTGTTATGTACGTACGTACAAAAGTGAATCGAGCACAATCGTATATAAGCGCGACGTTGAAACCGAGCAGTTTAATTTCAAATGTACAACTCTACATTATACAACACCGTGTGCATGATCTTTCCTGATTTAACGTGATTTAATGTGATTTAACGTGATATCAGAAAGAAAATCCAAGCAGACCTTTCTGTATCTTTTGTACGAGTACGAGTGCGAGTGCCAAACGAACAGCTCAACGTGGCCTAATAGAGAGAAACTGTATACAGTTCTTTCATAATGCCGTGTACGCTGCGCGCACGTTGTTTAACTACACTCAAATGACGAACACGATTTTTTTTCTTAGCCTAACAAGGGCACGGTCACGGCGAAACGTCCTGACGATTGTTATTTAAACATCATTTTCTCCTTCTGGAAGAGAGGAATATAAAAAGAGTACAGGAGTATTAGTAAAAGAGTACAGCTCATCATATATCGATAAAATATACCAAGTAAATACCAAGTTAGTAGGTGTTAGTATCAATAAAAAATTAAAAAAAAAAACGTTACGTTAGATTACAAAGACATCAATAAACTTGTCCTAATCTCATCTACAAAGAATATTTTTTCTCCTATCGAGTGTCCTATCGACACAGAACGGGGAATCGTACGTAGTTTGCGTTCGCATTTGGAAAAAAAAGCACTGGACGCCTCGCAAGAATCTGATTATGGCACGATGATCAATAATTATCTTCGATTACAATATAAGCCGATTACATCGGATTTGTCAAAAATTCATAACTATTCTAAATCTGTATATGTGTTTGTGTGTGTGTGTGTGTGTGTGTTTTCTCGCATTGACTACTCATCGGAAGAAACAGGTTTATGTTAAACCTTTAAAAAATAGATTGATATCTAATGATATTTTCTTCATTTCTGACATTATGGAATTTTTTAATTTAAGCTTCAGAAACGATATCGATTCCGTTTTAGCTAGTTTCGCGCAACTACTAGAGCCATGTGTCTTGGAACATTCTGCTGGATGATATTAGAATTTATCAAGTTTATTTAATCACTAAATATTCCTTCGTCATCATTAATATTAATTTTTGGGCAAGGCAGGGCAGAGCGGGACGGGGGGGCTTTGTCTTTTTGTCTTTTCTTTTTGTACTCCGCTATTGCATTAAGCATTGTGGGAAGACTTTTTCTGTCTAATGATTTTATGTCTACTACGTTCTCTTTTCAATAACAGCAGATCGTTGATAGAGAAATATTATTTGTACATGTATATATCATTCTTTGTGAAATGCTCGTCGTCATTAAATAATAAGTAACGTCATTAAATGCGTAACGATTTAATGCATATGAATAAAAAGCGCAAAATCTGTTTGCACACATACACACATGTAAAAGAAAAGCATGCTTAACACAATTAAACTATCGCTTGTGTAAAAATATTCAAAAAATAAATGAAGAATAAAATATACGTATATACGTATATATTAGATCTATACGTAGCACACATAGTAATCAATAAATTACTGAAAAGAATAATATCGAACTTTTAGTCAATCATCCAGTTTTCTTTACCCAGTGAGTCGATATCGTACAAATTGGCACTTGTTCGGCTTATTGGAATAAACCGTTTTTTTTTTCACTTTAATGCTATGGGTTCCGATGCGTGGTCAACCGAGAATATCGCGCGCGCGCGCGCGCGCATCGCGATGTACGGTCAAGCGTTCTCTTTAAATTGCGCTCACGCGGCGCACTTTCCTCTTCCTTCTGTTTCACGATGATAGAAACTTTTCACGACTATTCGTCACATACGTGACTCTAAATATGTACAGCAACTACAGGTGGCGACAACGCGCACGTCCTGAATTGCGTTAAACATCTATTCTTTCATCTTTTCTCTTTTGTTAAATCACTTAATTATGTTGAACACAATGATATCGAAACGCTCTTAATCATATTGATTATATATTTAAACTTTGAATTTCGGTACTAATTAGTTAGTGGCTGTTTAGTTGTGTATTGTGTTCTAACGAGTTGAGTGGAATGCATAAACTGATTATATATATATATATATATATATATATATGTATACACATTGAAAGAATCTTAATTTCTGAGTAACTCAATTTGCTTTCTTTCAAGTAAAACAAATGTATCCTAATACGGTAATTATTGTATAATCAAAAGGGGATGACATGTGTATACTGGTGTATTTCGCAGCAGCATTTGTCCGAAATAAAATAAAGATGAATACCCGTATAGAAGAACACTCTGTTTCCATTTGCCACGAAGAATTGAACGTTGAATACGAGAAATTAATATTTCTAGCGATTTTTGTTGGCGCATGCATTTATCGTCCCTTTCTTGATTGTATTACGAATTACAAGATAAGATATATGTATATCTTGTCCTGAAATATGTCAAATCAAGAAGTGTTTGTGTTATAACTTGTTGAAAAATATTTTATAAAATATTTCACTTGTGGAAGAAGCAAAATGGATTTCTATTTCGGCAGTGATTTTATTAGGCTTATTTCTCATTTGATGTCTCAAATTTGTGTATCGCGATTACGACTCTCACGTATAATTCACCCAATGCTAGTAATTTCTATTCTTAAATTTCCTGTCTTCTCGTTCTAACTTCGTGCTTCGTGAATGCGGAAGCGAATAGGATTTCTGATACGTACGGTAAACGGTGCTAAAAATGAATTGAACAAAGGCCTGTTGGTAAATAAAAGACACGAGACATGATCTTTAATATATGTTTACGTGTAAGTGTCGCGTCACTTTATGCATTCCAGTAGCAAGCGGTCGTATTTGCAGTACCGTCTTAATCGTTTCTATCTTAGGCACGGCCATGGGCAGTGCTTCTTTTCGAAAAATTTAGAAAGCGACCAACACTTATAATTGGAACAATAAAATATATGAAATGTATGAAATATATGAAATCTTTGAAATCTTTGAAATCTTGAAAAGATTGTCGCGATTTTTCGCATGCCAACATGTATTTTTCGTGTTGCGTTACGCGCCCGTCCCCTAAGTCACAATAACATTACAGTATCAGTATCACACCAACAAAATACACACCAACATTATCACGGCACACACACGTACATATCGTGTTTAAGATAAGGAACGTGCGAGTACGATGCGAGCAACTCGAATGGATTTCGTCGCGCGACAAGAGATAAAAAAGAGTGCGACGCTGCTTCGAGACCGGACTTGAGGTAGAGCAAAAATTCGGGAAAGAGGAAAAAGCGCAGAGTCGGTGTCGGTGTCGTGTCGACAGATGACGGAGTAGTAGCAGAGAAACCTTTGGCAGTACATATTTTGCCCTTGTTCAAATTCATTAAATCTATTCCAAATTTATTCGCCTGGTCGCCCTCCTTGAATTTACATCGCTCGGCATTATTTTGCTCCTGGTATTTTTCCCAACACCTGCACATGGAGTAACGTTAGTTACACGAGTTACTTAATTTACGGACTGCGAGAGTTTACAAGAGTCCCGTCAGTATCTCGCGCTTATGCTATTACGTAGCATACTACGTGTAAGCGTGAGAAACGTTTCAAGACATGCGTTTGCTACTGTTTGTTACAGTCGAATTTATTAAGAGACGAATGAAAAGGGAAAAGGGAGAAACACATTGTTACTTTTGAGCTTACCTTGGAAAGATCTACACCAGTGAGCGCTTGTACAGCTGGGGGTACCTGCCCAACGAGACGCGTAAGTTCTCCGCTGGTCGCGTCGCTCCCACCGAGAAGTACAATTTCTTCCGTTCTTGCTAACGGTGCCGCGACTTCGGCTGCGATCTGCAGAAGAAGAAACGTTATTATTACAATATCAACGTGTAATTACACACACACACACACACACACACACACACACACACACACACATTACAATGTTTAAACGAAATGCAGATGGCATCGCTCACCCTTGGCAAGGCATTCAGAGTGATGTTGAGTATCGCCGCTTCGCCGTACTTTTTGTAAATCACTGCTTTCATTCGCATGCGTTCGGCCTCCGATACACCGACAGCTTCTAGAGCATGAGCCTCGGCTTCTCCGAGCAGTCTAATCTTCTCAGCGTCGGCTTTCGCGGCATTCACAGTTTGAGTTCTGTATAAATGATGATATTCAAACGTTGTGGGGGGAAAAAAAGTAAATTCCTTGAAAAGCAAAAATTGCTCTGTCGCGAAAATTGTACCTCTTTCCCTCGGCAATTCTTCCCATTTTGTAGAATTCAGCTTCGGCTGGTAATCGAACTGTGCTCTGGAGCTCGTGTTCCTTTCGACGGACCTCCTGTTCCTCGACTTCTATTTGTTTGCGCCTCTCCACGACTTCTATCTGTATCTCCTCGTTTCGTATTCGCTGTTTTATCTTTGCCGCTTGAAGCTCGTAAGCTAACTGGGCCTCGGCTTTCTGATGACAATCGAATGAAATAAAATAAATGTGTAAACACATTTGATTGACTTTGTTAACAATATTGATTGCGTATATAGACATACTTCGTAAAGAATAAACTTACCGCTGTATTTACTTCTTGATCGAAATTAGCCTTTTGCAATTGATAGAGTCTCGCATTGTCCTCTATCTTTGTGTCGGTATTATATTTTATGTCCATTGCCGACTTTTCGCATTCTGCTTCCTGCATCGTGAAACAAGGAGAAAATTATTTTATCGCATCAATAGGGAGAGAGAAATGAAGCTTTGTTTGAAAAACATATTTTTGTCGCCATAATTATATCCAGAATGTATGTGTTTGTGTGTGTAAGCATAATTTACTTGGAAAACTTTTCATTTTCATATGGGGCAGGCACAAGGCACCGGCCAAGACATACCCTGATACCGGCATCTCGATTCGCCTCGGCGACGCCCACATCAGCGTCTCTCTTTACAGCGGCCGTCTGAGCTTTACCGAGCGATGTTAAATATTGAACCTCGTCGTAAACATCCTTTATCGTAAACGAAAGGATCTCGATGCCCATGCGACCGACGTCCGGTGCGGCGACTTCTCGCACGAGAGCCGCAAATTGATCTCGATCCTTGTAGACTTCCTCCACGGAGAGAGTACCTGAGAAAAAAATCCTTTCCTTTTTTCCAACGGATTCACGCATTGAATAGTATAGTTTTAATTCGATTGACGGGCCCACGTCATTTATTATTTTTCGACACGTTTCTCTCTTGTCGAGAGTATAAGATACTACGTTTCAGTCAAACGATCAAAATGACAGATTTGGAACAAGTACTTGCAAGGATTACTCTTCTCATATCTAAATTAGACATGCAATATTAATATGAAAACAAAAGAGTTCCACATACGTGTTGTTGTGTCTAGGATACAACAACAAACTGTGATTGTATTTATCAAAATGTAATAACGTTACAATTACGTGATCTGTAATGAGGTATGCTGTGTAGTGAGAGGAAAAAATAGTGAGGGAGAAGCGTGAAAGGTGAGCGCAGCTCCTAGTTGGATCTGCCTAATAATAATTAAGATGCGACGCGACGCGACGCGACGAAACGTACCCAGGATAGCTCGAAGATGACCCTCCAAGGTGGACAGAATCGTAGACTTGATCTCGTGAACGCTTTTGCCGAGAAACTGTTCACTGGCAGTATGCAACAATTCGTCGGCCTTCATGATTTTGCACTGTGCCACTCCGGTGACTGTGAGCGGTACCCCCTGTGCCGTTTCCACGCTCTCACACACTGGGTTTAGAGTCATCACCTCCAGCGACAGCCGTTGCACGTCGGTGACGAACCACCAGGTGAAGGCGTAGCCGCCGACGATGGTTCTCTTTCTCATCGAGCCGCAGCATCCTCCTGCGCAAAGAAACGCAAAGACGACATTGTTATTGACGACTCGACATTGTACGGATCACACTTTGAGTATCACAATTTGTGTTTGTTTCAGCTCAGAGTCACCGTTCTATATTGGAATAAATGAAATTAATTTTTCTTTATGACAAATCATTTGCTTTATCTGCTCGATTGAGAGGAGGGAGAGCGATCGGCCTATCTAGGCTGAACGAAGTAATACTTTAGTATCGAAACGCACCAGTTGGGCTTAACGATATCGAGAAACGTGTGTTTTCCAAATCTTACGACGCCACGATATCGCGGGAGATGCGACATTAGAAGTGTATTCAAACAGATGAGAAATTTACATTACATACGTGCAATCTATCTACACATAGATGTACGATTACTGATACGTTTCACTAAATAATAAACCATTTCAGTCAAGTAAGAGAGAAAGAGAGGAGAGAAAAAGAGAGAGAGAGAGTGTGTGTGTGTGTGCGAAGAGAGAAAATGAAAGAAAAAGGAGTTAAAAAAAGATATACTTTTCTAGGGTACGCGTTGCCATCGATTAGCTTGTAATTCCGAACGATCGTTAAACGCATGCCTGGTATATCACCAACACGAACTAGGTCAGTCCCGATAACGCGGATGAGTAGTATATTCTTTAGCCACTAAACTCTCGGGGCATAATTACCGAGTTCCATCGAGAGAGCCAAATGAGACCTGTCATCGCGCAAACACATAGAGATTCTTCTCATTAGAGATTACGTACGCTTCTTGATTTCAATCTTAATTTCAATTCAAACTGACAACTGACAGCAATTAATAACGATGCAAAGATAATTCAGTAATAGTTTTCGACATTAACTAAAATAAATTAATGCCCGATATATATATATATATATATATATATATATATATATATATATATATATATCATTATATATATATATATTTTTGTGTGTGTGTGTATATTGTAATTGCGTCATATTTACAAGTAGTTGAAAAAGATTAAAAACTTTACGTCTTCTCAAAGAAAATGACAAACGGTACAATAGCAAAAATCCAAGCGAGCCAGCCAAACGGCGGTGCTTCTTTCATTTCCTCGATGAGAAAAAGTAATTGGACAAATTAGAGAATTATCAATTTGTTTGAATTATTTTCGCGTTAACTTGAATGTCATTCTTTTGCGTCATATTCAGCTGAAGCGTTGAGCTGAGATCATAATTTTTAAAGGCACAAGCAGGAAAAGGAATGGAGAACGGGATCGAAAGGAGAAGGGAGATGGGCGGTGGTATGAAACGAGCGAGAAAAAAGAGGAACTGAAGGAGAAAAAGAGAAGACACCGCGATGACCGTTATACGGGATTGAAGAGCCCATAGTCCGTAGCCCAGAAACCATGGCGGATCGTACACTATCCTCAACGAGACATCCACACTCCATGCACTCGGCTACGTGCATGTAATCGAGGCTGTCATAGCAAGGTCATGGTCAATATCACTCCGACTTGTTCATCGAGTAACATCCGAACGTCCCCGAACGCGCGTTTCGCCAACGGAATAGATCGCGTTCCGTGTTTGCGATCTGCTCCAATTTTGGTCTTTTCCAAGACCAAGAGATTCAAGAATAGGCCAATACGCGAAAGAATGGAAGAATCATCTCATATTTTTCACAGCTCGTCGTAGCGCCTTGCTGAATGCGCTATTGTGCATACGTGTGTGTGTGTGTGTGTGTGAGAGAGAGAAAGAGAGAGACAATATTCGCTTTGGTGTGTGTCATTGAACCCTGCAGCTCATCAGGAACGCACGTAAGAAAGCAGGCAGCAGGCGATTTCAGGCAAATCAGTGTACAGGTTGGATGACACTGTTTAGAAATTGGAAACGATACTAAATTTCAATCGCAAATTTATTCTCTTAGAATTTATTCTCTCTCCCTCTCTCTGAGCTCCTAGTTGGCGATTGCACATATTGCAACAGTTTACAATAAGAATCATACATTTATTATGATTATAGCAGTTTCCAGAATATTATGCTTTCGATATAAAATACATAAAATCAAAGTCCAAATCATTTTTATCTGCTATCGCGCAGCTATGATATAATTGAACCAATTGAAAATGATTTATCACTGGTCACTTGTCCAAATTCATTTGTCATCTCTGAAAAATCGCGACAGCAGATCGGTCAAACGGATAAAATTGTTTAATAGTTGATAGGGGCTTAAGTGAAGATATGCGAGAGTGTAATAAAATTGTAACAGGTGTTATAAAATTCGCTTCAAGCAATTATTATTCAACAGATTTGAAAGTTTCACGAGTAATTGATATTCATTTTGCATCGTCAGATTGCTCAGACCGCGGCACCGACCGCGTGGCTTGGCTTCCTCTTTGTCAATTTCTAACGGGATGTTCCTTGTCGAGCTATTGGTTTTATTTCAACAGTACAGCGCGTTGCTTCGATCCGGTTAGATGCTGTCTCGTCACAAAAATCATTCCTCGATTCTTCTCATCAAATCTCTTATTTAAAAGGTAATGAATGTTATTTACGTTTTTCGTATATATCATATGTATAAAGACTCCTTTTTTGCTAAAACATCTTCCGCAAGAAGAAGAGTTACATTCAAAAGTACGGTAAGTTACACATCTCTCCTCGTATTATATATTATATATAGGATAATGATAAGATTTCCATTTCTCTTCATTTGTGGAGTTTGATAATAATCTTGGAAATTACTTGAATAAAGTGGTGTGTAATCATCCATTTTTTTGGTGGAATGCAATAGTGAAGTAATAAAAATAAATAGTAGCGTGTGGAGAGAGAGAGAGAGAGAGAGAGTGTGTGTGTGTGTGTGTGTGTGTGTGTGTGTGTGTGCGCGCGAAATGTAAGGAAATTTAAATTTACGCATGTCAGAAATGTCAATTTAATTTTTCAGTAAGCACCGCGAGAAGGTAAAATGGGCATTGAAAGCTTTCTAGCGGGAGGTTTGACTTCTGCGTCCACCAGCGGACTTTCATTATTCTTTCCGGTTCTCGCTGCGACACTTGCCTACTTTCATTACGAGGCTCTGGATAATGAGGCGCCGCCGATCAACGTGCCACCGGATATGCTATTACCCTCGTATGACTTTGTTATTATCGGCGGAGGAAGTGCAGGTAAGGGTCGACACGTTCCAAGCTCGCTTGCTCACGCTCACTCTCTCTCTCTCTTGGATGTATTTCGTCACCTAACGAAACGTACACCTGTCCTCGTTTCATTCTCTCCTTTTTTCCCTTCTCTTCTTCTCTCTCTCTCTCTCTCTCTCTCTCTCTCTCTCTCAGGAGCTGTAGTTGCCAGTCGTCTATCCGAGATGGAGGATTGGAACGTATTATTGCTGGAAGCAGGCGGTGACGAAACCGAGCTCTCGGATGTACCTCTGTTTGCCGGCTATCTCCAATTGACGCAACTGGATTGGCAATACAAGACCGAGTCACAGGATGACGCCTGCCTAGGCATGTACCTTCTGGCGACGCTTCCGTCTCCGTCTCTTGTATTAAATATTATTTAATGCTGTTGTATTTGTTTTGTAGCGATGGAGAACGGCCGTTGCAATTGGCCACGTGGCAAGGTTTTGGGCGGCAGTAGCGTTCTCAATTATATGCTCTACCTACGAGGAAATAAAAGAGATTACGACATTTGGGAGCAGCAAGGTAATCCTGGTTGGGGCTCGCGCGACGTTCTACATTACTTTAAGAAGAGCGAGGACAATCAAAATATTTACTTGGTTCGCACGCCGTATCACGCTAGCGGCGGTTACTTAACAGTGCAGGAAGCACCGTATCACACACCTCTAGTCGCTGCCTTCGTCCAAGCTGGCCAAGAAATGGGCTATGAGAATCGCGACATCAACGGCGAATTGCAAACTGGCTTCATGATCGCTCAAGGCACTATTAGGCGAGGCAGTCGTTGCTCGACTGCAAAGGCTTTCTTGAGGCCGGCCAGACTCAGGAAGAATCTGCACGTGGCGATGCATGCGCATGCCACCAAGGTGCTCGTGCATCCAAAAACGAAGCACACTTACGGAATAGAGTTCGTCAGGGAAGGCAAGGTCTATCGCGTGCGCGCAAAGAGGGAAGTGATTGTGTCCGGTGGCACGATAAACTCGGCGCAGTTGCTCATGCTTTCCGGGATCGGGCCGAAGGAGCATTTGCGAGAGCTCGGCATTCCCATCATCCAAGACAGCAGGGTTAGTAGTAAGAATTTAGGCAAACAATTTCTCTCTCTTATATATAGATATACATGCATTCATAATATCATACGTTTAGCAATCTCCACCTTTATTTATTTATTCTCATACGCAAAATTTCCCGAATCGGCTCTCCAGGTCGGCTACAATTTGCAAGATCATATTGGCTTGGGCGGGCTGACGTTCATGGTCAACAAGGAGATTTCAATGGTGGAAAAACGGCTGCAGAGTGCTCAGTCGGTGATGCAGTACGCTGCGCTGGGTGACGGACCCTTGACAGTATTGGGAGGCGTCGAGGGCATCGCTTTCGTCAACACCAAATACGCGAACGCTTCGCTCGACTTTCCCGACATTGAACTGCATTTTGTATCCGGCTCGACTAATTCGGACGGTGGCACGCAGATAAGAAAGGTTCACGGATTAACGAAGCAGTTCTACGACGCCGTTTTTGGGCCGATCAACAATAAGGACACGTGGAGCGTGATCCCGATGTTGCTGCGACCGAAGAGCCGCGGCGTAATCAAGCTGCGCAGCAAAAACCCCTTCGAGTACCCTCTCATCTATGCCAATTACTTCAAGGAACCGGAGGACATTGCGGTCTTGATCGAGGGTGTCAAGATCGGCGTGGCTTTGAGCAGAACTGACGCCTTTCGGCGATTCGGAAGCGAGCTCAACTCGCAGCAGTTTCCAGGATGTAAACATATATCCATGTATTCCGATCCCTATTGGGAATGCATGATCCGTTACTATAGCGCGACGATTTACCATCCGGTGGGTACATGCAAGATGGGTCCTTACTGGGATCCCGAGGCCGTCGTTGATCCGCAGCTCAGAGTCTACGGCGTCACTGGCCTTCGTGTCATCGATGCCTCGATTATGCCCAACCTCGTCAGCGGAAACACGAACGCGCCCACCATAATGATCGCCGAGAAAGGTGCAGACATGATTAAAGAATATTGGTTGAAGTGGAAGAGCAGATCCGACCAGCAGCCTAGCGAACGCGAGGACGCCTCTCCTCGCTACGACGATACACACAGGGTGTGAGCAATACGAGAGAGAAAGAGAGAGAGAGTACAAAGAGTGCGACACTCTTTGCGACATTTGGAAAAAACTTGGAGATGAAGATGAAACTCTGGATTTTACTACATTCCTTATTAGTGAGAGAGCCATATTAGTGTAGGAATATCAGCGAATCTGTGCACGCTCGAATGTGGGTATGAAAGAATCTTTTCCTTAAAATCTTTGACATGATATAACAATACGACATACCATTTATAGCCGACTGTCAAATGGGTGACAGTGGGTGACAGCTATATATTACTGTTACACATACAGTAAATATCCGCGAGATCTATTCGTAAACTTGAGAAAAAATTGAAATGGCTCTTTCAAAACCCGGCCTTTTCATGCTCACTTTTCTCTATATTATATTTTACGTAACGTATACGCTTTTATAGAGAGAGAGAGAGAGAGAGAGAGAGCGCTTGTAAAACGTTCTCGGCGGAATGTTTAGAATAACCAATACTGTGTGATGCGACGCATCGTTTTAAATAATTAAAATGTCAACAAGTGACCGATGCTCGACATGAAAAACAAATATTTGCGCGAAATCATTGATTATTTCTTACCTTAATTATACATATAATTATACAGATAAAGTTTTTCTTCCAAAAACAGTCTCTTTCTCATCGCGCATTTGACAAACCATCTACTTTCATTTCGTATCACAACATTCAATCCATCTATAATTTATAGCGAAATATAGCAGTAGCAAATTTAAGAACTAGAGACCTTATTTCAAGACATGTGCGACATGTGTGTTAGATAGGGAAATAGAGCACGTGGCACAGATTTCTTTTGTGTAATCATTTTATTACGATTCAATGTGGCTGATATATTATTAAGTACACACAATAATGGCAGTAGAACAACTCAACGTTGTTGTGCACGAAATATAAATACGTTCTTCTTTTTGCATGCAGATAATAAGTTCGATAAGGTCGATAATTATACTTGCCATGATTTATAAAGGCGTAAAGGCGTGAAAGTGTTTATCGTTTTTCACGTGTATCGTATACTATTGTAGTATACAATGTGTGGCAACGGTAACAACGGCGTTGCAAAAGAGTGCCAGAAGTATTGTACTATTTTGATATTTACTATGAAGAGAAAGAAGAAATTCATTTGGGGACGACGATATACTTTTATCCAAATCCGCAAATATTTATAATACTTATAATTAGATAATTACAGTGAAATAATTTATTATTGTACTTTGACGTTAATTCCTTGCTTATTTATTGCTTATTTATTGTTAAATAGCATATTTTTCACGTGCTTTTCAATGTAAGCTACAACTATAAACTACAACTAAACGTAAAACGCTACTCAAAAATCAAAATATAAAACTATAGAAATTGCAAAATAAAATTTATCTATTTTACTTGTGTTATTTGTGTGCGTTATCATTATTATTTCATTTTGATTAATACTACGAAAGAACTTGTGAATCACTTGTGAAATGTGTTAATAAGTAAAAACTTTGCGAATCAATTACGATATCAATATTTTATTTATAAGAATTTTATATATCATCAGTGTAAAACGTATTGAAAAGAAAATTACAAAAGATCAGTAACAGTTAGAGAGAGAGCACAGGTCAAGCGTAGTAGAATAGTAGCAGACGACATTGTTAAACATTTTACATTGAAATCGTGGCTCGTGATGCTGCTGCATTATTCTGCATAATTAACGTTGCTCACGTTAAAATGTTGCAAAATGCTGGAATATCGGCTGTGATAAGCGTGATAATCGTGGTACAAGCGTATCGACAAATAAATAAATCGATATAAATCGGTAAATGAAAATGTTATATATGTATAATATATGTATATGATGTACCACGCGCGGCGTTTTCTTCCTCCTTGTACGACGAGGCTGCCGGTGTGTGAGTAAAATGTTATTTTACACTAATAAATTACATGACTATACAGTACAAACGCGAGCTGTAAGATAGCGTTTCGTCCGAATTACAAATTTAACAAATCATAAATAGGATCTAACAAATCGTTGGAAAAAAATTTCAATCGTAAAAAAAGATTTCTAAAAGAGAAATTTCCGCATTAGGCGGATCCAACATTGATATCTATTCCGTCCGAAAAATTCAAAACAAACATAAATATAACATAATCATAAAAAGAAGTAGATAAGAATACTCCAGCAGCACGTAAGAAAGTATCACAGGGACTTGGAAGATTACGCTGATGGAGAGCGTAAGATTTATAGAAAGAATGCAAGCATCGTACTCTCGCGCGTCTTGTGCGGAAGTTAAATACACGTACATCAAGTGAGCGCGAATTCTCGATATCAGGAACAGCTCACAGTTTGACGGCTCAAATTAGACAAGTATTGTCTGATTTGCTTGCTTCACGCATGTCATTTCGACGCTGTATCATCCGATTGGCACCAGCCAACGATCGCTGATTCAAGCTTAATAAGCTTATGATGAGATCACCATAATGCTCGATATACACATACATACGTGTGTGTTGTGTGTGTGTGTGTGTGTGTGTGTGTGTGTGTATATATGTATATGTATAGTATTGTTGAAGCATAATATTGTGCAATCAATCACTCACATTTGTAATATTCTCAAGCAAAGGGAAAAAAATTGCTTCAACTTTAATTGCATTTCGCATTAATTGTAGCTACGACGTTAATATGTGTATGACAATGATTGGCACTTGTAAAAATTATGTGCGAAATGCTCACTTTCATTGCAGAACGCTGCACTTGATTATAATTTGTAAAATGAGAACATGAATGTAAATTAAAAGAAAAAATTTCCTTATGTCTGCACCTTTTCCATACGGTTTGCGCACATAAACGTGTGCGCGTGTCACCCTAAACTACATTTAAACTCGAGTTTAGGTGAGATGCCACTGGACGAATGACAAATGGCACTCACGTAATAAAATGCAAAGCCTATATGCCTGGTGTATGATAAGTTATCAATTTGTAATATGTGACGCTCATGCAGTTCAAAATATATTTAATCAATTTGCATCGATTCGTTATGTATATGACACGCGTGTGACACATGTGCATACATCGGTCCCGAGTAAATAATGTTTGTGACGTTATGGTAAGGCCAATAAGAACTCTGTTTAATTCTCCGTCTATTGAAAATTAGCACTTGAGGTCATCAGACAAACATGAAATCGACAATTGTATCGTACGGCCACGAAAACACGAGGTATGTACATGGGATATCTTCTTCATCAGTGCACACAGCTACTTGAAGAATGCTGCACCACGAGCGATACACCAGATCGAGAAACATCCATCTATCGCTCTATCGATTTTGCTTTGCATCTTTGCATTTTTATGCTTCATCGCTTAAAAATTCCAAGACAAATCGCGATTGAAATTTGATTGTGACACTTTTATCGTTTTATCGAGCTGCATGAGTGCAGCTTTCTTATTGGAGCCTGTTGCTCCATTCTTGTCGATTTGAAAAATCGCTGGCCTAATAATAATGTGTGTAATGACTAATAATATATAATATTATTATCTGTGTTTCATGCAGAGTGTATGTAAAACGTATAAATCAAAAGATGATGTATTGCGAAATATGTATACAGGTTTGCTCACGCAAATCATGCAAATCATGATAAATGCACATCGCATTAAAATATACGCACACTTTCGCATACTTTCAATTTTTGGTAATTTAATATTAACTGAAGGTGACTCAACCTGAGAGAAACAACCCGTGTCGCTGTAACGACATAACTTTAAAGAAAGATGGAAAATATCGTATCGACATATGACGATATAACGAATAGATTTGAGGGAAGGGTAACCTGATGTATCTCTATTGTCACATGACGTCTCCAAGCAATTTTCTACCCCCAATCATGATGCATCATGCACCATGCCCCCAATAATGGAGCAAGTTCCAGGGAGACTGGGGGTTGTATGAGAGTCAGTTGATTGTCACAACTTGATGGTTTTCACAACTTCACAACATTTCAAAGTAATGCTATTGAATTTTTCGGTTCGACGCTTGTCCCTCCTAAGGTAAAGTTCACCTTTGCGTTTGTGCCGATCATTTGTGACGACAATCTTTCTTGAAAAGCGGTAATAGGACTAGTCACATTTAAGTAAACTAAATTTACCCCGGATGTCCGGATATGTCTCTCCAAAATATCACCATCAATATTGATAGCTCATTCTCCCATGGTAAGTTTTTCCAAAGTTTTAACGATGACGTTCAACATCGATCGATCACAGTTGCTAAAATGCGACGGCATCGTCCCACCATATCCACACGCACGTGTGTGTGCGTATTGACTCTTACGAGTAAATTATAATATAAATATATAATGACGTGTGAGATCAACGTGTGTACAAATGCGTACAATACGCGCGTTGCCGAGTCAAATCCTCTTTCTCTACCACGCAAGTACGCGCGGCGCGATCTCGAGGTATTCGTCGTCATATATCCAAAATGTAAATCGCAACAGAGTTCATTCTTTTTCCTTCACTGACAAAAAATTCTGGTTAAGAAAACGGACGAATCAGAAAATTAATCCTTATAGGATTGATCAAATACTCTGGTTTTTATGAGTTATTAAGTATCGATTTATCTATTATAATAACTAGACATTCTATTATAATAACCAGAATATTTAATCAATCCTACAAGGATTAATTTTCTGATTCGTCCGTTTTTAAGCAGAATTTTTTTTCAGTGCTAAACTATAAGTATAAATTCTTCGTCTGCGATATCTGCGACAAGCAGTATTCAACGATAAGAGTTGAAACTAGTGGAGCCATATCGTCACGTTCAAGGTAAAATATTTTTTTTTATTTAATTGTAAGTAAAATTAAATATAGCAATGTAAAGATCACTTTTGTTGTTCGCTTTTTATTATATCTATACCTTATCAACTACTACAGGCAACTCGTAAAAGTACGTACTATTACGCACGTATAGGATCAAAGTTCGGGATCATCGTTGAATTAAAATTTAAGGGGAAAGGGTGGAAGAGGGAAACGCAATGTTGATACAGAATTTTTGAAATGAAAAAGATTTTAGCGTTCACTTAACAAACGACATCATGAATGCCTGTAACAAGTTTTCATTTATATACTCTAACAAACGAACAATTTCTTTCTCATGTCCAATGAAATTTTGCTCATATTCTCGATTCGGCATATGATTTGTAAATGTGAGTTGCATGAAGTACATAATGATCGTGATTTTGAGACTCAAACTTTTCTCTGGTAATTTTTAATGCATCGTTCATTTTACACACACACACACACACACACACACACACACACACACACACACACACAGACTCTCTCTCTCTTTCATTATTTTTGTCATTTCTTTCTCTTTTCGAAAAAAGACATTTTTTTAACAATTCAGATATACAAAAGTAGGCGCGACAATGTTTAGTTTATTCCTGGCTTCCTTAAAGATTGATCACTCGATCGTAAATCCTAGATGCTTTAATCCACGCAGTGTGAATCCTGCTTGGAGCAAAGACCAAGACTCGGACGATGACGTCACACCACGTGTGTCTTCTTCGTCAACGAATGTTTCTGACCACATGCGACGAGTTTCTCGATTAGTGCATATAGTGTAGTCGTAGTTATGCTGTCCCTTTGGCTGTGCCGAACGGTACGTGTCGAGAATATGACTGTATTGCGAATTCAATATTACGATTCCGAGTCGATCGATTTAAGATGATTTGTGCTTTTGGTGATTATAAAACGAATCATGTGGTGCCTACGTGTCGTACAACAAACGTCGTCGAAATATCGATTACCACGAAATGTTTAGGTTTCATATTTTTATACAGATGTAATATTTTTGAAAAAAGACCAAATTTATACAGAATGTATGGATGGATAATATTTCGAAATTTCCTTTACATTAAAATGTGTCCGTTAGAGATACATATATACATACCCGTCTATGGACGTGTGAAAGTTTTGAAACTTTCTTCAAAGAGCCTGCTTTGTAGCTCTTATGACTAACGTAAGAAAAAAAAGAAAAAAAATCTGTGATCGCGAATATCAAGCGTAATATGACACCATTGTAATCGTGTGAATGACGTTCATTTCGAGCGATGAAAAAAATATAATTTAATTAAAAATGTTAAAATTTTGATAAGAGTTTCTACAAAACTTCCCCAGTTTTTTCTTCTACGTGTAGTAAAATTAGACTCTACTGTGTCATCTAAAATTTGTCTTTGTTTTACCTCTTTGTCTTGTTTGTACGAGTCTACACGATGTTAAACGTTAAAGTTTAACGAAATTTCACTACGTTTACAAATGGAGAAATTTCGCACGTGTGATATTATTCGTCATGTCATATCAGACGTACTCTTTGATCACTGCGACAAAAGTTTAATACAAACGAGCAATAACTTTCACATAGAACAAAACGTGATATCTTTAAAAACCGTGGATAAACTTTTAATACTATAACTATGAGATGTAAAAAAATGCTAAAAATGCTAAAAATTATATATTATTACGTTTTACTTAATATATCGCGCATCATAATATGTATATACTAAAAAAATTAATAATAAAAAATGGACAACAACTGTATTATTACATCAAATTAGGGATCCTTCAATACTTTGGGTCACGTGAGGTAAAATTTAAAATAATACCACAGGTTTAAATGCGGGACAATTAAGTTTGTTGCAAAACGCACTTATTACATTATCGACGTATGTTATTGCTTTCAATGGTATTTTCATAAATCGTATAATCGACGTTTCGTTCCTTTCGCCCAAGTGTTTAGCTGACATGTGTCGAAACTCCGTCGTAATCATTTTCAAGCGATTATATCCTTTAAATACACACACACACACACACACACACACAACATATATATATATATATCCTTTCGAGCTCACGAGCACATCGTAAACGTCTGTATTGTAGTAACAATGTTGTAGTACGATAATGATCGAATGTTCACTTTGTCCGACTTGTTTCCTCAAGAGATACAGTAGCACAAAATGCATTTAGTCAATGTAAATTATAACACACGCGCGAAATGCACGAAACCACATATAGACGCGTGTGCATCTCATTGTCAGTTGATGTCAGTCATTAAACACTAAAATATTATTTAAAAACTAAATTATGTTATAATATAGAAATGTCATCATTCGTTGTCATTCATCTCTTTGCAATTTGCTTCATACAAGTCGCCTTTATATTTCAACATTAACTTTCATACTCTCTTCTCCGTCACACGTAGATGATATTAGTCTTTAAATTACAGACATGCGGTGGTACTTTTTTCGGTTAGCCTTGGCGCATTATATTATCGCTACTTCAATCAAAGCACAGGTGAGTGAGATAATATGCTTTTAAAAATTTCGAAAATTTTTCAATATATCAATCAAGTGTGCTATATCAACTTGAGGACAAAAAAGAGAAAATTTCTTATTTGTCTTCTTTTAAAATAAGCTATCCAATCCCCCTAATGAGCTAGCACAATTGTACAAATATCATTTTACATAATTGGATAATCTCTCTGGATTAGTTTTAAATCTGACACGCTTCAGCGTTTTTTAACTTTGTCACATTATACCTTTACGATGCAATTATGAGCATCAAACAGACTACAGCATGTAAGAAGAGAGAAGTATAAACGCGTATAAAAAAATATATATATAATAGAAATAATCAAATCAAATTATT
The DNA here is from genome assembly GCA_928718305.1 of Tetramorium bicarinatum. Classification (NCBI taxonomy): domain Eukaryota; kingdom Metazoa; phylum Arthropoda; class Insecta; order Hymenoptera; family Formicidae; genus Tetramorium; species Tetramorium bicarinatum. The sequence goes on along the minus strand of OV788319.1, from coordinate 6,426,460 downwards.
ATTATTATTATTAAATTCTCATACAGATTTCACAAGTGTATTCTCATATTATTACATCAATAATAGATAATGTTTGAATGTATGGACATTTTTGGAAAATGAGAAATGTGTTAAATGTGATCGTCAAGAGCGTATCCGCGTATACTTGTACATATGTATAATATATCGTTCGAGTAGAGTTTGCGTTTTCAGGTATATGTGTAGCGTATGCCGTTCTTTGTCCACGACTCTTGATTATTGAAGAAAGAAAAATTAAGCTACCGTGAATTTAATAGCTGCGAGCAACGAGCCTTACAAAAAAATGTCGCAACAATTCAAACGGCGTAATTATAGAATAGTAATGCGGTCAGTATGAATTTAGAGATTAATGATTGACAATGCGTAATGTAATCTGTAGAGAAATGCATTAAAAATCTCTCTCCCTGCTGAGAAATATCTCACTTGCTTACATTTGAGAATGGACGGACTAACGGAGTTACTAGATTACTCTGGATTACTTTAATTCCTTAAAAAAGAATACATAATTCCTTTCTCGACAATTTGGTACGTATCTATTTTGTATTGAAAAGAAAGCATGACCAATATTTGGGATAACGCGTTAATAAATTGAGCTTCAATATGGCTAGAAATATAGCCAATGTTAAAAGTAAGCTCGCTTATGAATCCCTATCTCGGTACAACGATATTTTCTTTTACCCTTTTTAAAGCCTATTTAAAGCAAACATCGTTCTCTAGCCAATTCAAGCAACCAGCGACTATGCGACCAGTGCCTATAGATGTTGCTCTTGCCAGTTCAAAGATACGCGATACACGAGTCGTGGCTGTGACGGTGTCAGTAGTTTTATGACGTTGGCACAACACGTCTTGTCTTCCAGATGCGACATTGTTGATCCTTGTCGACGATTAGGCAGAGACGAGGCACCGAGCGAAAACGAATGGTAAAAAGATTCGCCAAGTCCTATAGCATGGTATATAGCAAAAGGAACTCTATTTTTCTATTATATATTATGAAAAATCACTTCTATATATATTATATGTATATATATATACATATATATATGTATGTATATATATATATGTATATATATATATATATATATGTATATATATATATATATATATATATATATATATATATATATATATATATATATATATATATGTATATATATTTGTATATGTTAACGCGTTTTCAGGTACGACTTTGTAATCATCGGCGCCGGTGTGGCCGGACCAATAATCGCGAGAAGATTGAGCGACAATTCATGGCGAAAAGTTTTGCTCATCGAAGCTGGCCCGGAAGAGCCTAGTATGACAGCTATACCAGCATTTGCGTTCAATGCCATAAATACGTCCCTCGATTGGAACTTTAAGACGGAGCCAACGTTATCACACCCTACCGCCTGTTTAGGTAACGTCATCAATGGTCTAAAATTCCTAGTTTAAAATCGGAATCGTTACATAATGTAAATCTCGGTGTAGAGAAAGAGAGAGACCAGTGATTTGTAACTACAATATACATTAACGAGTGAAATAGATAAACCCGTTTCATTTTCTTTGGAAAAAAAAACAACTATAATATATTTCAAAATTGCGTGTGAATATACACATCTTTTCTTTTTTGTAGGAACGGGCGGTGTCTGCACTTGGCCAAGAGGTAAAATGGTCGGTGGAACCGGCGGTTTGCATGGTATGATGTACATCCGAGGGCACCCTGAAATCTATAATTGCTGGGCGCGGGAGGGTAACTCAGGTTGGTCCTACGATGAGATCAGTCATTATTTTGAACGGGTGGAGAACCCAATCGACCCAGCAATCTTGTCGGACAAGCCTAGAACTCTGAAGGAGGGCGGTCCGATGAATATTCAGTATTATCCGCACAAGCCGGAGTTCGCGGACGTACTGTTGGCAGCTGCCGGTGAGCTGGGTTACCGAACCTCTCGGTTGAAGGAGTACAACCAAACCGGCTTCATGGTTGCGCCGATGACGATCGAGAATAGTATGCGTCTCACGACTTCGAGAGCATATTTGAGACCTGTTCACAATCGCAAAAATCTGCGAGTGCTGACAAATGCGCAAGTCACCAAAATCTTGATCAGCCCGTGGGAGCAAAAGGCTTACGGCGTAGAACTGGTGGATAAGAACGGCCACAAGAGGGTGGTCAAGTGCGATAAGGAGGTAATCCTGACAGCCGGTGCTATCGGCTCGCCGCACATCCTCCTGAATTCGGGCGTGGGACCCGAAAAGGATCTCACCAATCTCGGTATCAAGGTGTACAAAGACTTGCCGGTCGGTAAGAATCTGCACAATCACGTGTCCGTGGGGGTGCCCATGAGTATCAGGGACACTCCGTACGAGAGCATAACGATGGACGCCGTGAATGAATATCTGGAGAAGAAGACGGGTCCGCTGGCCAGCACCGGTATCACTCAACTCACTGCTTTCCTCGAGAGCAGCTACGCGATCAACGGCATACCGGACATCCAAGTCTTCTTCGACGGTTTCAGCTCCACTTGTCCGAAAACTGGTCTATCTAACGAGTGCCCCAACGGTAAGATCCAATCCGATTGTCCGGACAGAAGAGAGATTGTGGCGAGACCTACGGTAGTTTCGACCGAGAGTCGAGGCGACTTGAAACTTGGTTCGAATAATCCTTTGGATCCACCGCTCATATATCCCAATTACTTTACAAACGAGCAGGACTTGATGATTCTGCTCGAAGGTGTCAAAAAGATTAGCAAGCTCATTGATACGCCCGCTATGAAGAAGTGGGACCTTCGCTTGGAACAAACGACAAGTCCACTGTGTAGCGAGTAAGTAGGATGCTACTGAAGAAAGTGATAACTCTAAAGTATATAGGGTATAACAACGTTTCTCACAACGTTACTTCTTGCAGCATTAATGCTGAATCTCTGAATTCGTAGATTGTAGTTTGTAAGATTGTAAGACTGTTAGTCTCTCCATTAGATTTCTCTCTCTCTCTCTCTCTCTCTCTCTCTCTCTCTCTCTCTCTCTCTCTCATCATTTATTATTATTTATTAGCTACCACTTTGGCACCGACGCTTTCTGGATGTGTCAAATAAGGGCGGAAACTGGGCCGGAAAATCATCAATCTGGAACATGCAAGTTGGGACCAAATACCGATCCAAGCGCGGTAGTAGATCCGGAGCTTCGAATACACGGTATACCGAATATCCGTGTAGCCGACGCTTCCATCTTTCCCATTGTGCCAAACTCAAATCCCATCGCCGCGATCATGATGGTGGCTGAAAAGGCAGCCGACATGATAAACAACGCTTGGCCGCAAAAATTTTAAATGTACAGTTTTTGGTATACTGGATTGTAATAATAAAAACCAGTGGTAAACCAATAATAAAATCAATAAGTATTACTTCTTCTTTCTCTTAAGATATAATTTTTAATTTAAATTCGACTTTGTACTCGTGACATTACTCAATTGTACATACATCAGCTTACGATATTTCGATGCCTTTCGCGTGTGCGCGCACAATTAGTCGTTGTAAATAGACGTTATACGTCAAAGCATCAAAATGTATCAAAATTTATCGTCTGCTGCATCAATTAAATAATAAGCAATCTATGCGTACGACGTAAGCGTAATAGCGCTCAGTCAATCATTTCCGTCAATAAGTGTGCATTATTATCAGAGAATTAAGAATACGAGAAATTACTAAATAAGACAACGTTTCAGCTATACATTACATTTAGATTATACATATTTATTTGATCTCAAGCTTAATAAAATAACTGGCATCTCTTAAAAATGATGCTTAAATGCTATGAAACCATTTCAATTTAAAATATGTATAAATTATTGAGAAGTAGAAAATTTTCTTGGAAACTTTTCTTTTTTTTAAATAAAGGAAATATATGCATAGAAAATGTAAATAGGAAAAAAATTTGTACACGTTGGTTTGTCATGATAATGTCAAAAGAACAGAAAAGAGAGGGTACGATATCTCGTGATATTCGTCTTTTAATGGAAGGACATTACAGGCTGACATTGCCGATTGAAATACTTTGAGTTTCACTTTTAGTTTGAGTCGAGCTGTTGTTTTAACAGCTCCAAGGTAATTACTTTTCTTGTTACTTGTATCATTTTTAATATTTAATATCTAATATTATCTGAGTGTTTACACATCTGTATATCTATATATACATATATATATATATATATATATATATATATATATATATATATAGATGTGTAAACACTCAGAGAATATTAATTGAGATAAATTGCTGGCTTTAATTAGTGGATCTTCTATTTCTCAATCGCTGTCATAAAGATACTTGGTAAAAATAATGATGATATACGTATATATGTATATATATATATATATATATATATATATATATATATATATATATATATATATATATATATCATCAACAGTTAGAGATGTCAAAATTAAATGTATGTAAAACTGTTACATATGCACATCATGCACTGATATGCCGTATTATAATTATTATTATTATTTTTACCAAGTATCTTTGTGACAGCAATTGAGAAATAGAAGATCCACTAATTAAAGCCAGCAATTTATCTCAATTACTATTATACGTAAACAGTTTCGAAAAACATAGTGCCTCTCAGGATAGACGCGTATCTTATTGGGCTTGGTAACACAATAACGAAAATTTAATCGCGATCTACAAGATTAGTTCTTCTAACCGCAAACCAGACATCATCTATACAATGAACAATTCAACAGATAGTTTATGACATGTTGTTTGTCGTGCACAAGAGTGCAGTAAAATAAGTTCTTGGCGATTTGCGGCTTTGAGAATGCATAGAGAAATTCTTTCTTGCTCACATAAGCCAATCGATACCAAGTAGTGCGTCTCGGCAACTTTTTTCTCACTCATTTATAAACAATAAATAATCAAATAAATTAAATAAATAAAAGTTGTTAAAAAAACTAACAAATCAATAATTAAATATGAAGGTTGAAAAATTAAAGTGAAGAGAAATGCGAGAAAGAAAGGGTACAAACATATACATGTGTATCTTAAATATCAGAACGTATATCCTCTTCAAGGGTGTGTTTTAATACGTACCGGAAAAAAAAAAAGTTATACATGTACTATTTTCATTCTTTTACAAAGAATTTCTGCTCATATTGTATCATATTATTCACTTTGTGAATCATTAGTCACTTTGTACAACATAATTTTTCTCTCTTTGGTTTTCGATAAGTTTTGGCTTTCGTTGCTTGCACACACATGTGAAGCTACACATGTATACAAGGGCATTTCGTAACAACTACGATATCGAAGAACAGAGCATGTTACGTTTATTAAGCTTAAGCATAGCATAGATTAATTGCTCGTATGTATTTGTCAATGTCAATGTCAAGCAATGATCTTTAAATGATATTGAATTGTACATTGAATTGTATATTAAATAAGATACGTTATCTTTCTCGCATCTCTACTTCTCGCGATCTCCACTGTTTCTTTTACGAAAAAAAGAGTTATTAAAAAAGAAATTTTATTTTGTCTCATCTGTATTGAAAAGCTGTGCAACATATCGATATTTTTGTGTGTTAATTCGTGCTTGCAATTTATTGTTGAGCGAGAATCTTGGAATTTTATCTACGAATTTAATTTTAAAACAAAATATTAAATGTATTATATTATTTACATAACAAGTCATTTGTTTATTTCGTTTGATATTCTCAAATACCGCATGGTCGGTGGTGCCCTATATTTCTGATCTCTGACCTCTCTCTCTCGGATGTAGCTCTGATAAAGCTGATGACAATTGAAAAAGATTTTCTTTCGACAGAATTCGAAGCCGTCGCCAATCGTGTTTAACTGGGATCTGGTGTCTAACATGGAGATATGTCTAGCTGACGCTGCAAACTCTGCAATTGCAACGAATGACGTTCCCGCGAATGTCTTTGTACATCTGATACAAACACTTTTAACGGCACAATGTAGCTTAGGCGATGTCACTTATCCTCCAGATCGTTCGAAGGAGATCGCGGCTTCTCAGAGAAACAGAGAATTCGACTTTGTGATCGTGGGCGGTGGAAGCGCTGGGTGCGTACTGGCCAATCGTTTGACCGAGATAGAGGACTGGAAAGTATTGCTGATCGAAGCTGGTGAGGATCCATCGATACAAAGCGAAGTTCCCGGAATGTTCTTCTCGCAGCTACACTCGCCGGAGGACTATTCCTACAACGTCGAACCTGAGAAACTCGCCTGCCACGGTTATAAGAACAAGTTGTGCAAATGGTCAAAAGGCAAGGCTCTCGGCGGATCCTCGGTGCTAAATGCCATGCTCCATGTTTACGGCAGTGACGAGGATTACAACGAATGGGCAACGCGGTTGGGCAACAAGGGCTGGAGTTACGACCAAGTCCTACCGTATTTGAAGAAATCTCAAAACTGCGGCGGTCACGGACACAGCAACGAGTGGCGAAGCGAGTATTGCAGCCACGACGGTCCGTTGAGCGTCAGACATTACAACAACAGCCAACAGCCGGAAGTATACGAAATGATTCTGCGTGCCGCTCGTGAGCTGGGCGTGCCTACACTGGCGACCATTAACGGCAACGTCGGATACGGCGTAGCTCAAAAGACCTTGGACAAAGGTCGCAGAGTGAGCGCTTCGAAGGCCTACTTGTCGCCGATCAAGACGAGAAGTAATCTCTACGTGATGAAGTCGACTCGAGCCGACGGCGTTCTCTTGCAGGATGATTCTTCCCATCGTGCTGTCGGGGTACGCGTGACTCTGAAGGATGGCAGGTCGATCGACGTGAAAGCCTCGAAGGAGGTAATCTTATCGGCCGGCAGCGTTGCCAGTCCGCAACTCCTCATGCTTTCGGGCATCGGGCCTGCGAAGCATTTACGCGAAATGGGAATACCTAGAGTCTACGCTGATCTACCTGTCGGTAAAAATCTTCAGGATCACGTCATGTGGTGGGGCTTGTTTCTCGCCTTCGGGAACTCGAGCGCGAAAACTGAGTCACCGCCCACGTATGTCCTAGATGCAGCTTACGAGTATTTAATACATAATCGAGGACTTTTGGCATCAATCGGCACCGTCGATCTCATGGGTTTCGTCAATGTGGACGATTCCAAGGCGAAATATCCCAATGTGCAGTTTATTCACAGTCATATACCACACGGGCATGTATTGACGGTGATCGATGTCTTGGATGGTTTTTACATGGACGCGGAGATAACTCGAGAGATTATACGAATCGTAACGGAGGCGGATCTGCTCCAAATCGTACCGATTTTGTTAAAACCCAAGAGCTTGGGTGAGATACGGTTACGTAGCAAAAACCCGGCGGCTCCTGTTAGGATTTACGCCAACTACTACTCCGAGCAGGAAGATTTAGATACGATGTTAAAATCCTTGAACTTTCTCAAGAAGCTACTCAACACCGAGACGTTCAAACGGCACGAGGTGCGATTGCGTCACCTGGACATTTCTGATTGCCGTCATACCGAGCCCGACTCCGAAGAATATTGGAAGTGTAACCTGCGACACACGTCGTCTTCGATCTTTCATCCTGTTGGGACTACGAGGATGGGTCCTCGGGGCGATCCCACGGCCGTCGTGGATCCATGGCTCAAGGTCCATGGTATACAGGGATTGAGGGTCATTGATGCATCTATCATGCCAACAATCACCGGTGGAAACACAAACGCGCCTACGACAATGATAGCTGAAAAAGGCGCCGATTTCATCAAGGCGGATTGGGCGGTCACGGTAGGCAAGGACGAGTTGTAGCGAGAGGAGAAGCAAGCCTTATAGCAAGCCTTACCTTACCTTGCGTACAAGTTTGTAAAGATAACTTTGTTTCTCGTATCTTTTCTTTCGTTTCACGCTTTTGTCTTATCGCATATAAAGTCAACTGAGCAGCCGTGTTTAGCGCCCTTCTAAGCATATTTTTCTCAATACATATACAGTAACAACAGAGGAAGCCTACGTCACACGCACACACATCTAATTTTATAATTGAAAAGAATTGTTTCCGCACACGCGAAAAATGCCTTTTTACACATGAAATGAATCTTCAGTTGAACAAGCTCTAGAGGGAAACGTAATCGAAGCGTTCTTTATCGTCAGTCGCGCTATCATAATAAAAAGAAATTGTGAAACAAAAAAATCTTTTCCTCTCGCGTTTCATTTCTATGTCTATTTCCACAATTCTTAATAGACGATTCTGTCATGACGCATCAAGTTTCAATTCAGACCCTCTCTCTCTCTCTCTCTCTCTCTCTCTCTCTCTCTCTCTCCTTTTTCCGGATCAGATATGGATATTGGAAATATGCAAAGTAACAGGATATATTCGTATCTCTTATCTTGCAATAATAAATATCACATCTTCAATGCAAAAGTATCTGCGATACTTTTACTGAGAACAATATATAGTAGTAATGAAAGTATAGTAATAATGAAAGAGAACAATATATAGTAGTAATGTAATAATTAATTGGAATTGAATTTATACATTTATATCTACCAAAAACATTTACCAAGAGTATTCATGTCATGTTGTCAAAAATATATTTGCTAATTGTTTCTTCCTAAGACATATGCGGATGTCGAGTAATAAATTGAACGCATAATTTTAATAACAATTCGATATAATATTACCCATCGTTAACCATCTTGATCGTACGACTATAAAGACGTAATGACAACAACGTCACAATAGACAAATGTTACAAGAATTAATTATCAGCTCGTAAAAGTGTTTTATGAATTTGAAACATCTATCTGTGTATAAGATTACGAAATAATTACGAAATAACAGATTTGAGAGGTCACTATTTTACAATATAATCTACAATACTAAAAATACTAAAATATTCTATATGTAAGTTTTATATAAACATAATTTCAATAATATAATAAATTTTATTGATAACTTCTGCACTCTTCTCTGTCTTAATATCACCTACAAGAATATATGTACAAGTATTCGTGTATCATGGAATTGGAGTGGAAAGGCAAGGTATAAGAAAGGATTTGAAAATCGTTCGGCGAAAGTAAAACTTTCCTCAGTGTACATACGTTTAAGAAAGAATGCTTTTAGAGCATGCATAATCTATACATAAAAAGTGCTTTATAAAGTTTTGAATATTTTTCAAGACCGAGCGATATATGTGACCTTACACATTATTTCAAATATTAATAGAAATATTACATGTATTAATATGTGTGTGTGTGTGTGTGTGTGTGTGTGTGTGTGTGTGTGTGTATTCAAATACACATAGAATTTGTGAGTTTAACTGCATCTAATTTGCTGTGAATACACACATTCGTAATACATATCAAGCTCTATTTCATAAAATTAAAATTTGACATTTTTCTATTGTTAGAATAAGTTTGTTAATTTTATCTACCATTAGTTTTAATATCTACATTTAAGATCAATTATGGACCTTGCGCACCTTGTGGATGTGGGAAAGGTTGTATGGTAGTGGTAAGTCTTCGTGGTTTATATGACCAACATAATGCTTAAAGACACAGTCTTTCGCTTTCTCCGCCACGTCAAACTACTCGACATCGCGCAACAACGTTTCGAACCACGTGCACCTGTGATTCTATTCCATTTTTATCGAGGCACCCTTGTATCAGTGTATACCGTGATGCAGAGTGATACTTTTGTTGGAGAAAGGAACTTGGAATCGATTTTTCTTATCGCACCGTAATGTTTTCATAGGTTGTATATAGACATCTCTAGACAAATACGGTATAATTATGCAACTGACGTTTCTGTCGAATTTTACACGCTGTTCCGACTGGAATCAGAAAAGCAATCGAGTTTAACTTTTTTAAGATTTATGGAACTGGTACTTTTGGTATATGATATAAACAGATACTTTGAATTAAAACTTGAAGTGTCTTCAAAAAATTGCCACTCAATGCATCGGCTCTTAATTAAAGATAAGAAGAATAAACTTGCGAAAATTTTTATTACATTTTTTAAAATCACATATTTGTTTTGATTAAAATCACAGAAATATGAAACATAGAATTCATTATCAAATCACACAGTGCTAAAAAAAAAAGGACAAATAAAAAAGATCTAAAGATAATTATAAGATATAAAAATATATTGTTGAAATTATTGTTTTGTTCGCCAACATGAATATTTAAAGTAATTCTAGGATAATTCATTTTAGAAAGATAAAGTCAACATTTACCTATTTATGGATCCTTTGTTCAATTTGAGATTGATCTTTCCACAAACAAATATGCCTGATGAAGGAAACTACATTTTGGAGACGCACAAGCGTAACAAGCATAAAAACTTTAGTCTTATTTCATCGAGCAAACTTTAATTATTTAATTTATAATTTATGTGATATATAGATATATGGATATGGATTTGTGATCAATTACAAACATATAATTAAAAACTTGTTATAATTATTGCTTCTCCTTTTCGCGAAACAAATTGAGTTGTCTCAAAATTGGTCAAAATTGATTCCAAAGGAACTTGTAAATAAATAAATCTATACCTATTTTGTAAGATTTTGTAAGATTAAGGTAAATTTAATAAATTTGAACAATTATAGAAATTAATAAATTTTGCAGGAAAATGTTCTTGCGTTATTAATAAGTTAATTAAAAATTTGTAACAACAACAAAAATATATTTTCTTGGCGCTTAAAAAAAAAATGAATTAAAATTAACAATCACAAATTAATGAAAATTAACGAATGTGATGTAAATCAACTTTCTAAATTGTTGCCATATTCGTATATATGTATATGTATACATGGAATATTCAGGGATTCGGTATTTCGGTAACGGTCTCTAGTTTCATATCCTCTTTAACATTTTAGTATTCATGACCTAAATATTTTTTAAAATCATTTATTTATGCACCGAATTTCGCAAGCTTATATTATTTACTTAGAATTGCTTATTATTTGCTTGGAAACCACGCTTGAGAGGAAATGTTAAGTATGCTACATGAATGTCGTTTCAAAAATTTACGAGTTATGCAAAAATCAATTTCCCAATTTCTGAATTCAATTTCACCTTATCGAGAAGGTTAATCGGTTCTGATCGGTTCAAAATATAAATTAAGCACTAAAATAGAATTAATTATGCCTATTAATGCTGCCAATAGTTTTCTATGTCTCATAATAGAGATATTGTCAATTGACAGTTTATTTCTCGATTGGTAAAATATGTGTTATTTAAATCTATAATGATAAATTAATTAAAAATGAAATCCCCTCCCCCTCTCTCCATTGGTCCTCAACATATGATAAAAAAATGAAGGAAGAAAAACAATTTTTTGATCGCGTATCAATCTTACAAACTAATTGTATGTCTTTCCATCATCGAATGAAATAATAAGAATAATAAAAAATATTTTAATGACTGAAATAAAATAAATTTTTATTTCGTTTCAGATTCTCGTTCAAGTTCTCAAAGAGAAGTGTTCCGACAACCATTATAATTAGTGCGCGTGCCCTACGATGGTTTTTTGACCTGTATATCGTTAAGCAATTTCCGTTACATGTGTTTCTGAATTTCCTTTGACGGCTGGGCTGATTCGTAATCGCGCGATAGTTGCAATCACGAGCACAATGAAATCACGAACGAGACGCAATAGATGAGATAAAATAAAAACATATTTTTATCTGTTATATACAGTTAGAGAAGATAGTTTTTGTTAAATATAATCTCGCGCAGATAGAAATATGAAGTGAAATAAGGAGCTACAGAGGTATTCATAAAATTGAATTTTCGAATGCCTTGGTAAGTTTCAGAGAAGATTAATATTAATATTATAATATCAATATTAATAAGAGAGTGCACGATCCCAGAGCTAGCAGAGAGATGAGCATCGCGACGGTAGTCGGCGCCGCTATAAAAACGGCTACCATCCTTCTTGGCGTTGGTATCGGCAAGATAACGATAATCCCAATACTGATTGCCGCGCTCGCGTATTTCAACTATGATCTTATGGATCCAGAAAATCATCCGCGCGTGACGAAGCAACTGAAGAGGGATTACGATTTTGTTATAATTGGCGGCGGTTCGGCCGGCAGTGTGCTTGCCAACAGGCTGACTGAGAATCCTGAATCGAGCGTGCTCCTACTGGAGGCCGGTGGTCACGAGACCGAGATAACCGACGTGCCGATACTCTCGTTGTACTTGCATAAGAGTAAGCTCGATTGGAAGTATCGCACACAGCCGCAAGATACGGCCTGCCAGGCGATGGTCGATCGCCGATGTTGCTGGACTAGAGGCAAGGTACACACGTATGCGCGCATAGAAGAACTAGAAGTCAATCGACAAAACTTTTCTATAGTAGACGATAGTTAGTCTCAAGATAAGAAAACCAAGAGCAGCTTTAAAATAATAAAAGAAAGGTATCGCGCGAGAGATCAAATTGAGAAAACAAATTCTTATATTTGTACGTATGTATGTACACAGAGAGAACGATTTGTTTGGAATTATAGGTGGACGAAATTATTTATTTGAAGAAACAAATACGATTATTTGATTTTTCAAACAACATTATATTATACGAAATATTATTTTTATTGACCAAAAAAAATATTGTTTCGTTGTATTATATCTGTGAATAATACGTATTATTTGAAAAATCAAATAATCGTATTTGTTTCTTCAAATAAACAGTTTTGTTGGTCTATTCCAAAGAAATATTTCTTTGTCTTTAATCAATTTTATTAAATCTAAAGAAATCTCTCTCTCTCTCTCTCTCTCTCTCTCTCTCTCTCTCTGTAGCAGAGATCTTTTGACGTAGAGATTTATCTGTTTCTATACCTTGGACAAACTCTCGACAAAATTACATTACAAGCAGTCGAGAAGACAACTGTACTCGAGTAAAATATTTCAGACATTTCAAAAGTGTTCACTTTCAAACGATATGCAATACCATATATGCAATACTAGATCTGTATACGCTATGATCAACATACCATCTTATTATCATCTCCATGATCGCCGAGGTTTAATTATTTCGTCAAAGATCCGCTCTGATTGAGTTCAAAAATCGAAATTATAAATTAACAGTAACAACAAATTTCAGTCATTATCGGACACAAAAACGTTCAGACTGTTGTCACAAACTACAGACTATTGCGAGGTGTCGAAGGTATCAAATATACATGCGTGGCATGCAATCGAAGCTAGAGTGAAAATAATTCTTCCAAATGGCATTACTCAATAATACAAAACGTCTACTTTTGTCATGTATAAAGTCTACATAATGCCTATAATGTCGCAATTATATTTCCTACCCCATAGCAATTTATTTATTATAATTTCTAGACATAAAAATATTAGATTAAAAAAAAAATGCTAGAGGCCACATTGAGAAATCAAACTAATTAAGCTGTTTTTTTTATGGCTTAGAACAGCTAATGCAAACGCTGTTTTCTTTTGCGTCATCTTTACAGTCGATTAAATAACATTTCAGGTTCTTGGAGGCTCAAGTGTCCTAAATACAATGCTCTATGTACGAGGCAACCGACGCGATTTCGATCAATGGAAGCATTTCGGAAATTCTGGCTGGGGATACGAAGACGTGCTGCCATACTTCTTAAAGTCGGAGGACCAGAGGAATCCCTATTTGGCACGCAATACAAAATATCATGGTACAGGTCCGTACGCTTTATATACATATTGTTAAGGAAAGGGGAACAATTATTCATCATCCCATCGCACGCGCGCGAGCGCGTATATCTACACTGGAATGTGATATTTTTCTATTCTTTTCGAAAGGAGGGTACCTGACCGTGCAGGATAGCCCATATATCACTCCGCTGGGCGTAGCATTTCTGCAGGCTGGAGAAGAAATGGGCTACGATATTTGTGATGTCAATGGCGAGCAGCAAACTGGTTTTGCCTTCTTTCAGTTCACAATGCGACGAGGCACTAGGTGTAGCACCGCCAAGGCATTTGTGCGACCGATTCAGCTTAGAGAAAATTTTCATCTCTCCTTGTGGAGCCACGCAACTCGCGTGCTGATAGATCCGGAAAGTAGAAGAGCGTACGGAGTAGAGTTTATCCGAGACGGTCGCAAGGAAGTAGTGTTGGCAAAGAAAGAAGTGATTCTCTCGGCCGGCGCGATTAACAGTCCACAGTTGTTGATGCTTTCTGGAATAGGTCCGCGCGCACATCTGGAGCAATTGGGAATTCCCGTGATCGAGGACTCGCCCGGGGTCGGGCAGAATTTGCAGGACCATATAGCGGTAGGTGGGCTCGTTTTCCCAATCGATTACGAGATTAGCATCGTAATGAATCGAATGGTGAATATTAACTCGGTGTTGAGATATGCCATTACCGAGAACGGCCCGTTAACGTCCAGCGTCGGCCTCGAGGCGGTCGGCTTTATTTCCACCAAGTATGCCAATCAGACGGACGATTGGCCTGACATCGAATTCATGTTGACGTCCTCGTCAACCAATTCCGACGGTGGCACTCACGTGAAGAACGCTCACGGTTTAACTGACGAATTCTACAACGAGGTGTTTGGGAAACTTAACAATTACGACGTCTTCGGGGTATTCCCGATGATGCTCAGGCCGAAATCGCGCGGCTACATTAGACTGAGATCCGACAATCCTTTGGATTATCCATTGCTCTACCACAACTACCTCACTCATCCAGATGACGTGGCAGTGCTTCGCGAGGGTGTCAAGGCGGCTGTCGCCTTTGGCGAAACTAGTAGCATGAGAAGATTCGGCTCCAGATTCCACAGCAAGCCGTTACCCAATTGTAGGCACATCCCCCTCTACACCGACGAGTACTGGAACTGCGTGGTGAGGCAGTACACCATGACCATCTATCATATGAGCTGCACCGCCAAGATGGGTCCGCCCGACGACCCGATGGCAGTCGTCAACCCGGAGCTGCGGGTCTACGGGGTCGACGGCTTGCGAGTGATTGACGCCTCGATCATGCCGTCAATTACTAGCGGCAATATCAATGCGCCCGTAATCATGATTGGCGAGAAGGGCGCAGATATGATTAAGGCAAAGTGGATGCAACAGACTCGTTTCAAGAGGGACAATGTCACTGCCGCTGCTTCTCGACTACGTCGTCCTACGTTGCGTAATCGCGTAATGTAATATATTTTTTATATATATATATAAATAAAATGTGTGTGTGTGTGTGTGTGTGTGTGTATTATATTACGCGATTACGCAATATATATATATATATATATATATATATATATATATATATATATATACACATTTCTACAGAGATGCATAGGCAACAGGTGAATCGAGTAACATCTTTAATTAGTAGCATCATGTATTTTCGTGAAAAATATTACATCTGAATAACTTGTGGGAAGAAAGTAAAAAAATCAGATTAAATGCGTTGGTAATATTCGTATAATATTGAACTTGTTGTGGGAATAGAATTTTTCTCGTATTCAGGATTCAAATATTTAGAAATACAATTTACGTTCACGTTAACATAACGTAACAATATAATGTAATATAATAACTCGTACTCTCATTGCATCAGTTTATCCGATTCGTCGATTATTTTCGAAAATGCCATCTCGCTTCAGAAAAGAGAGTATTATTTCGTCAAATGTACTGCAGACCAATTAAAAGATTCATTTATTTGGCGTAAGACTCTGGTGCGTTCTTCATTATGCGTTTTCGGCAGAAACGACAACGTGTTTCGTGAAAATTTAGCACTGACAAGCGCATACTTGTCACTTGTCGGAATTTTGTTGATTAAAACAACATTGCTCCGTGAGTAAGTGTTTCAAAATATTCACACAATTAAAGCTTACAATTAGATAGACTCGCGCGAAGACTGCCGAGAAGATGAGTACTAGGGACATTAAATGTTGCGTATTGTTGCGAGGTTTGCCATAATTGTGCCAGGAGTCATTTCGTCGGCGAGATTTCGTTACGCATAATAGAGATGTTAAATGAAATAAGAGTTGATTAATAGTAAACACTGTTCCACTTTTAACACAAAGATTTCATTATAAATAAAATTATTTTATTGATAATCTTCCTTTAAATCGACTTCCCTTAAAACTCGTTTCGTCCGTGTTGCGATCAAACCGTCAAACCGTTAACGTTAAAACATTAAATTATTTTTTAGCACTTAATTAGCTATTCTATTATTATATTAATCCGAGAGATCTCTATATGTAGAACATTATAGAACATAGAAACGATTGTGATACGTAAAACTAAACGACGAATATGGAAAATTATGTTATGTTTTTTTTCCATTTGTAAGAGAGCAGCAATCCAGAATATAATAAGCGCGGGTTACAGTCAAATGAGAAAATTGTGCGGCTTAACATTTCTAAGGTAGAAAATCGATATGAAAATTTGCTCAACCGCGTTAGATCGCGTAAAGTGCATCAGCCGTAACTAATCTGCAATTGCGTCAGTACTGCGCGCCACGCTCTCCATTATAACGACATGGTACCATTACAAGCTGCTGTAATTTCAGTTCTGTCGTAATCAACTAACTTTTTATCGATTCACCCGTACAAAGGTACTGCATATACTACATACAATGATACAAATATGCTGCCATAACTTTAGAGATATTGTGCAAGCTCAGGAGAAAGTGTATCTCGTACACGACTCCAGAGTGTACGTGTAGTACTCTCGAGTCTTTATTGTATCGAGACTCTTACAATACCAATGAAAACTATGATCATTAACTTAAAAGTGGTCAATAATGCATTTAACATCAGTTATTTAGTAGTTGGTGATGCGATACATGCGGGGCAAATTACTCAATAATCAGCAACAATCTATAACTATACATACACAGAACAGAAATCAATTAGCGTGCCAGCAAAACAAATAAATTTGAATAAATTTGAAAATTTAAAATACACACATAAATTCATCAATTTTCATAATATATATTTCATAATATATATTTTGCGTAAGAGAGGAATTTTTGTAAGAAATGAAATAAAGAGGAAGAAGGTGACACAGAGTTTGAAAAAGAAAGATTTTTGTCATTTGAATGGTGATGACTTTACTTAATTTCAATTGTTCGATGAAAATTGAAGGCTTTACTTATATTCTTATACTATAATATTTATAAACTTTTTTACTCTACGGCTCTTCCCCTCTTTTCAATTGGGACTGATCAATTTGGGACAAATTTGGATTTGGAAAATTCAAAGTCGATTCCGCAGCAGATTCTTGAATGTGTCATGTCACTTGAGAAATGAAAGTAAATTTCACCTGCAAAATCTCTTAGTAATCGATCCAATATATCACTGTGAGAGATCGTTCATTTTCACCATAGATTCTTAGATATGTCGTAAATTCGATCTTAGATACGTCTATATTGCAAAAATTCCTCTCCCCCCCCCCCCCCCCGTCAAAAAGGGTATGCATGCAGAGTTACAATTGAAAATTAGTCGCGCAAAACAATCATGACGTTAACTTTTAGTCCTCTATTTTCAAAGAGAATCAATGTGTGCTGAAATTATATCGTTGGAAAAATTTAAAGAAACATTGGCATTCGTGTCTAACAAGCACAAATTAATGTTAATCAAAGTAATTAAAGAAGAGTCTGTTGTTGTAACGCTCGACACTCCGGCAAACGAGATCTGTTTTCTGACTTTTCTTGTTTTCTTGGATACTTTCAGATGAATAAGACAATGATACACGTGCCAGCACGAAGACAACACAGGCATCTATAGAACATGATACGTAAATGCATAATTCACGCGTTCAATGTCTTTTATAAATCTTAAATGTTGCGTTATGTATCGCGAGCACAGAGAAGCTTGGATGATTTCAAAGAGATTTATTTCGCATAAGAAAGATTGTAGTTTTGACAATTTTGAAACGAAAAAATTGAAAAGAATAACAAAAATCTGACAATTAATTACTAATTAAAGAGAGAGAGAGAGAGAGAGAGAGAGAGAGAAAGAAAAACATACAAAATGTACATACATAGACTCCTTGAAAACTTTTCACCTTCGTCAGAAACGTTTCTTTTCACGTTGCCAATAGGTATCTAGGAATATTTTCACCAGTGCGGCGTCGACTGTAAATTCATTCGAAAATATCTCATTAAAATTAAAGTCGCGAATTGTAGGACATTATATGCCAAACAAACAAGGAGTCCGGCGAAAAACGTCGCTCTCTCTCTCTCTCTTTCTTTCTTTCTCGGTGTAATCGAAATGCACGGCATGTTTTGATAAAGAGAAATGAGATGCCAGTTTGCAATATGCACGCAGAATGAAAATATTTATTTCTTATCGGCGCTGTTTTTATTTGTTACACGCTTATTTGACGCGCATATAATTGTATAATTTTGTAAAAAAAATAACGATGATAATTGTGACCCAATGAAGCCGTGAAATTATAAGACTTCGTGGGAGGAAAAGTGGAACATTGCTACTCAAAGACCACGCTAGAATATGTGAATCGTTGTCGATAGCGAGCTACTTGTATTATTATGTTTGAATTTGAATGATCGCTAAACCGCTCAATGTTTCCGCAAATGCATTTCACTGCGGAGTTACAGGATGTGCAATTATAATACCATTGAATTAATTATTCAAGTTAATTCAAGATCTGATTATATAAAGAGATTCAACATTCTCTCTCTCTCTCTCTCTTTTTCTCCCAGAATTTGTGAAATAAGGTGATTGTGTCGAAAAGTCATAAAGGCGAAATGCGGTTAAGAGAGACAAGATCATCACAGCTTTATTTTCCGCCGATTTCTGTCGAACGAGCTACCCAAGTTTAACCAAGAGAATCGAGAGAATCGAAGCGCAACGCGTAGCGTAACGTAACGTAACGAGACGTAAATGTATGGATTGGAGAGGTGCTGCATGCTGAACGGCACGTAGACATCGCAGAAGAGAGAAAGTGTGCGCAAGAGAGTAAACTCGTCGCCCCGTGCCATACATCGGCCACGAAAGTAAAGAGAAAGATGCCGACACCGTTACCACGCGTGAAAGAGAGGAAAGTCGTACGCGTTCGAAAAGAAAACGACGTGTCGCCAGAGCCTCCTCTCCTCTCCTCTTCTTCTCTTCTTTTTTCCTCTCTCATTCGACAACGTTCGAAATCGTTGCAAAATCGCGTATCGCGAACGACGGCAAGAGAATATGCCTTTTGCTCGCGCTTTGCTTTGCTTCTCTCATAAAGAAAGAAAAACATTTTTATTTACCAGTTAATTACTAAACGAATGACACAAATGATTAAACTTATTATTTATTATTCTTTTAACGTATCTATTCGTTTCGTGCCATACCGTCGCGTCGCGATGCTGTACCGTAGAAAAAACAGAATACTTGCTTATTTGAGAAATGTTACATTATGTGGTTCGGTTTCACACCTCGCATTTTACATAACATTTCGAATAAACGCTTGGCAGTTTGGCACACTAGTTTCCCTGCTCGTTTTTCGCTACGCTTGCCATAGAAACATAAATGTATATGTTTGTTTTACCATACAAAAAATATACCTAAAGGAATCTGTCACCGCCTTTCGTATGTCGTATCACGCCTCGAATTGTAAAAATATATATTCTCAATGATTATTCCTATTGAGGTGAAATTAGACACGAAGAATAATTTGGGGAAATTCCTACATCTATATTCTATATTTTGTGCAAAATTAAAAAAAAAAAAATATATATATATATACAAAGAAGAGATTTTCAAAAGCAGTGCAAAAATAATCTAGTCTGTCTGACAAGACTCGGACGCGCCGAGAACGTCTCTACGTGGCCTCACGTAAACGTGCGCGACGTTGGCATTGAAAGGATATACTAGCCGAACTGGTTTTCACTCCGAACATTCACCGACTGCACCGCAGTCTGGTTCTTACTGGCGCTAGTCTCATTTGCCGCTGCCATTTTGCCGGTTTATCATCGAGCTGTTCTACGACACATTTGTTCGTCTGTTCCGATAGTTGAAGTTGAAGTTGAAGTTTATCCGGCAAATTGGTGCAGTATCGGATGCTCCGCACCGTGCAACCGAACATGAATGAAAAGCGAGATGTGATTTGGCTCTGGCTGGAAATATCGAAAGACCACTACCGGAGAACATGTAAATGTAGTAAGTAAGGAAAGAGGCTCTCTAATAAAGGCAAATAAAAGGACACACACAGCTACTACATTGTGAATAAGCAACGTGCAGAAATGCACGCGAGTGCGACGGATGCGGAACACGTGAGCGTGATAGATGTTATCATTGTTAGGATATCTTTGTAACGAATAATATTCGCGTTTGAAAGTGTGCCAGCAACGTCAGACAAAGTCCGGCTCGGACAAACTCGATTTTTGCTGAAAGAAACGACGTTAACTGACGTGACTGTTGGTCACGTTGTTAGAGAGGAGAGAGAGAGAGAGAGAGAAAAGTGGCCAGGAATACACGGCATATACGGAATGCATATGAAAATCACACCGACGATGACATTCTCAAGTAAGACTTTTTCTCCTAAATTTGTGAAATCTGTGATAATATAGGCTTACAATGAAAACATTTGATGTTCATAAAATAAAACTAAACATTTAAAACATTCCTCATTTCTCTTCGCCCCCTTTTCTCTCTCTCTCTCTCTCTCCCTCTACTCCGTTCCGCACTATCGTACACCATGCGACGGCACGTCCGTGTAATCTTTAATTGACTTACATTCATTTATTTTGTTACACTGTAAGAAATATTGTTCTTTACTATTTCTTATCATTTCCTTCCAAAACGTACATTATTTTTTTCAATCGTTTTAAACGATGCATAATTTATGACGTTTAATGTTATCATGTGATGCGGTTACATTTACAAATATCGATAAATGTTTTGTTCCTTTGATTAGATAATTTACTTTCAGGCGATTCACATTTTTCCGTTCACGCTTGAAAGAATCTTTGGATGACATGCATTCGGACATTGATGTTTGGCGGTGAATGGAATATAAATGGAAATGGCAGCAGTGTTAACAAGCTTGATCGGCACAACTTCCGTTCTTGGGCTCGGTTTAATTCCACTTTTGGCCATCGGTCTCACCGTATACAGATACAATAGTCTCGATCCAGAATCGCATCCGCAGGATGCACGAGAGGTACAAAAGCAAGCTGGAGAGAGAATTAGGAAGGAAGAATTGGAATTGTACAACTTGTAGAAAACTTCCAATTAGAAACAATCTTCTGTAGAGTCGATAAAGTAGTGCTCGCGATTCACCGAATACCGACCAAACGGATCTAGGGATTTACGACGATTTAGAATCGCGAACGCAGCGGTATATGTATATGTACATAAATATAAAACAAAGAGGAGGCTGCTTCTCGTATCATGGGCTGAGCTCCCTCCTCTCTTAACTGGAGTAGTTGACAGTACATTACTTGAAAAAATGTTTAAACTATCAATAAACGCTTTCCAATTGCTTCTGATTGATCAATGATCTTTCCAAATGCATCGCGGTTGATAGCGGATATTATAGGTTGATGATATCGATAGCATATACCGCGATAGAATAATAATGTAATAATTGGTACAATGCGTCTTGATTGAGAATCAATGTTACATTTCCTCTTGAAAATCAAATTCTCTTTCGCCCTCAAGTATCCGCATACTCGATGTATTTGAACTTTCAATTACACATTATGTATGTACACTACATATGAATCGCGATGCGATTTCAGCTGCTACGAATGTACGACTTTATAGTGATCGGAGGTGGCAGCGCGGGTGCCGTGATAGCCTCGAGATTGTCGGAAGTAGCTAATTGGACGGTGCTACTCTTGGAAGCTGGTGACGATGAGAACGAATTCTCGGACGTCCCCCTGCTTACCGGATACAATCAACTCACAGAGTTCGATTGGAAGTATCAGATCTCACCGCCCAGCACGTCCGCCTACTGTCTCGCCATGACGGGCGACAGGTGTAATTGGCCACGTGGCAGAGTTCTTGGAGGAAGCAGCGTTCTCAACGCCATGATTTACGTTCGTGGCAATAGGCAAGTATATATACACACACGCACACGCACACGCACGCACGCACATGTCCTACAATCTGCACTTGCGTTTCACTTTCGATCGCTAGTTATCAGCTAAACTCGAAACGACAGAACAGAGTTTGCTTGCTTGTAGGCACGATTACGACAACTGGGCTCGAGCGGGTAATACGGGATGGAGCTACGAGCAAGTGCTTCCTTACTTCCTCAAGTCTGAAGACAATCGCAATCCGTATCTAGCGAGAACGCCTTACCACGAGGCAGGAGGTTACCTGACGGTGCAGGAGCCAACCTGGAAGTCTCCTCTGGCGATCGCCTTTTTACAAGCTGGCCAAGAGATGGCCTATGAAAATCGCGACATAAATGGGTCCAATCAGACCGGCTTCATGTTGACGCAGGCGACAATTCGACGTGGCAGTCGATGCTCGACGGCCAAGGCCTTCCTACGACCGGTGAAGAATAGACCGAATTTGCACATAGCGATGCACGCTCATGCCTTGAGAGTGCTCTTTAATGCGGAGAGAAGGGCAACGGGCGTGGAATTTCTTCGCGACGGCCAGCAGCGGATCGTAAGATGCAGAAGGGAAGTCATCTTATCCGCCGGTGCGATCAATTCGCCACAGTTGCTCATGTTATCCGGGATCGGTCCTAGCGAGCACTTGACCGAGTTCGGTATACCAGTGATATCCGATCTACGAGTCGGGGATAATCTTCAGGATCATGTGGGCCTCGGCGGGCTGACCTTTCTGGTGAACGAGCCCATCACTCTGAGGAAGGAGCGATTTCAAACTGTCTCGGTGATGTTCGAATACGTCGTGAGAGAGCGAGGACCTCTGACTAGTCCAGGAATCGAGGCAGTGGCCTTCCTCAATACCAAGTACGCCGACAAGTCTGGTGACTATCCGGACGTGCAGTTTCACTTTGCGCCAAGTTCCGTCAACTCCGACGGCGAGCAAATAAAGAAGATTCTCGGTTTGAGAGATCGTGTGTATAACATCATGTACAAGCCGCTGCACGGCGCCGAGACTTGGTCGATCCTGCCCCTTCTACTGCGGCCCAAGAGCACAGGTTGGGTCAGGCTGAGGAGCAAGAACCCTTTGGTGCAACCGGATATCAATCCCAACTACTTTACGCGCAAGGAGGACATGGACGTTCTCGTGGAGGGTATCAGGCTAGCGTTGCGGGTCTCCAACACCAGTGCGTTTCAGCGATTCGGCTCGAGACCTCACACGATTCGTATGCCAGGCTGCCACAAATATCCATTCGATACGTATGAATATTGGGAGTGTGCCGTACGACACTTTACCTTTACAATTTACCATCCGACGAGTACCTGCAAGATGGGACCGCGAAGCGATGCCACGGCTGTCGTGGACCCGCGACTGAGAGTTTACGGGGTGAAAGGGCTCAGAGTCGCCGATGCTTCTGTAATGCCGACCATTGTCAGCGGCAATCCGAACGCTCCTGTCATTATGATCGGCGAGAAAGCCAGTGACATTATCAAGGAAGATTGGCGGATGAAGGAAAAGCGAAATGCCGGACGTAGATGACGGATCTGATTCACGAAATATATCTCCATAGATTTAGAAATATGTGTGCATGCGCGCTTGTGTGTGTGTGTGTGTGTGTGTGTGTGTGTGTGTGTGTGTGTGTGTGTGTACGCACACATATCTCTCATCGCATCTTCGGACATAACCGAAATTCAAATTATACCAAGAAAGACTACTACACTTTCTACCTCCTAGAGTAAAACTCTCTTTTTTCTTATAACATTCTTATTAAGTATACTTTTTATGAAATATCTCTATTGTTGCGAGCGCGATTCGAGTAATTTTCACCTTATCTTTATGCGACGAATCCGATGAAAGAATCTCTTCAATATATTCACATTTCTCATTGACATCTCTTTGCATAATAATATTCTAAATGGGGGTCAGTAATCGATATATAAAGTTGCATTTATAAAAAGTTAATATGCTAAGATTTAAGATCAATGCTCATGAGATATCGATTGTGCGATCTGAAAGAATCTCTTATTAGACATTTTTAAGTATTAATGAGGCATTCATGAACATATAGAGGGAAGGACATATCGAGGAGGAGGGGGGGGGGAGAGAGAGAGAGATTTACGGGAATAATATACATGTCGTGTACATATTAGAGTGTCAGAAACATCGAGGTTTCAGAGTCATTGAACTAGAAATTTTTATGATATTAGAATGGCAGTGCCATTCTGTGTGAAATAATGTAAAAAATATTGATTAATTTATTTCATTAAACATCATCTAATTATATTGTGTTTATTATTGTATATCGAATGCAACACTCCTCCTCTGTGTACATGTATAATTATATACATATACATATACAAACAGGTAATTTGGATCAACCTCTCTTGACGCGATGTGAAATCGATAAGGATACCTTGGACCAATAAATGGTATTAAACTTGCTCTAACGATTCAACGATAACGCTTATTCTTACAATTAGTAGCGCGTACACATTTCCGGTTGCGGGAACGCGAACGCGAAAATATTATTTGACTACTCGATATTTCCGACGTGCGAGATCGTGACGACTTTCGAATCACAAGTGGGCGGATGTGATTTTATATAACACGTTGCATCTCGTGCCAAAAGTCGCGCGTGGCGAAGCGCATATTCTCACGAATGCGTGCGCGTTTTTGCTCTCTATTTCCGCTTCCTCGTCTTATCTGTTAACATATCCGACAGAACGAATATAGCAATTCAACGAAGCAACGCGTGCCCGTTGCAAATTATATGCATCAATGTTATTTCCGTTCGTTTCTCCGACTATCTGTAGAAATTTGTAGTTGACATTTCTTTAAATCACATCGCTCTCTCGGTGTCTCCGTTAAATCCGTCCGATAAATCCGTCATATCCGCTAAGCATTAAGCGAATCCTTCTTTCCAATGTATAATATTTGCGTATGTACGAAATATTATTCAGTACATACGAAAAGAGGTGGATTAGCAAGAGAGTGAAAGTAACCGACCTGCCGTCGTGTATTTACATCAGACTTTAGTCTGTTAACTTTATGCGTGAAAATAGCTTGCGTAAAGTACTAAACTAATGAAAGAAAGTGTAGACGAGAGAAGAATGATGTATCCCCGAGAAACTTATTACATGGAGTTTGAAAAGGAGAAAAAAAAAACCACTTGCCTACATACAAATTTCAATCAAATACCGTTGTATTTGTATCGTGGGAAATACAAGCTACTTTTGGAAATACGAGAGACGCGGTATATTCGGTATATCGAGTATAATTTGTTCATTTTTTGCGCGCGACATTCCGATTTAATCTACCTTGATACGTGATTTTGTCTCGTGACAAGTCTGACACTTGTTAAAGTCACCTGCTACTTTTACCTCCTCTATTTTTATTCGATCATATTTCTATTTATCAACACCTGTCACGCTATCCAATTGGATGTGTGTTCCTTTTAGCGACTTTACTCTGTTACTTTACTCTGTGCGCGCATGTTTTTTTTCTATTTCCTTCTCTCCCTCTTCCTCCTTCAAAAAACGCTTTTAAATCCACTTTACTTCATCGACGAGATATGTAGAAAGACAAACTAGGAGAAATAGATTTTCTGTCGCGCGAAAATTAAACATAATAACGTGTTGATTATTTCGCGATACATTACATTCTGTAAGACAGAACGGTACTAAATTATCTATCGAATATTACTCATTAATAACGCATTTCCGCAAAAATACTGATAGATTTTAACATTATGATTTGGCGTAATTTATGTGTGACCGCAATAACGCGATATTTGCATGCAATTATCGCATGCAAACGATAAACGATACTAGCGATAATTATTTATGAGCGTAAGTGACAATATGTTTTTAATCGATTCGTTGAAAGCGAAAATTTTATAGTCTGCGCAAAGCTTTCCATACAGCTTTACGTATAAACATAACAGAACATAACAGAACATATGTATATGCTACCTAAGGGAATGCATATTTTTCTCGCTTTATCCCGATGGGATTTTGTCAATCCTCGTGAGACTATATTATTTTTTCACAAATGTACAAGAAGTAGCAACGTTCATGCTGCGAATGTCAATCGGTTACTACACTGTTGCTAGTTAAGATGAGTAGGTAGTTAGGTAGTTAGGTAGATAGGTAGGTGGGTAGGTGGGTGGGTAGGTAGGTAGGTAGGTAGGTAGGTAGGTAGGTAGGTAGGTAGGTAGGTAGGTAGGTAGGTAGGTAGGTAGGTAGGTAAGTAGACAGGTAGGCAGGTAGGTGGGTGCGTGCATGTAACCACAGGAAGAGAATACTTTCACTGCCAGAGTGCGGTTGGGAGCATTCGGGAAAGACAAGAAGAAGACTGGCACAAATGAAATCGACAAGGACGGTGAGAGTGAAATGGATGGAGGTATATCGGTGCAGTACCGTACCGCTCTTCCGACTATCATTACCGACTTCATAGCGGGCACTCGACCGTTGTCCCGTCACCCGGTAAGAGCTTCCAGTATCCACAGAATTCTTCTGGTAACGGAATTTTGGCAATAACCATTGATTTTTGTGATAACCACCGACATCAGAGTCGTTGACGAGCTCCGCAATCTTTCTTACGTGTGGAAAATTATCGACGAATAGTATTCATTTATCGAGCAGTGACAAAGTGTTGGTGCAATGTTGATCCAATCGCGGAAGAAGCACATTGACGCAGCAAAGAAACAGATGATACAAACACAAATTTTCCGCTAAAGATAGTGTTATTGTGTATGTAACGTGCAATGCTTCTATTTTGGGACTATATTACGTAAAGACTGTTATAAGAACTTGCTTTATATGATAACAAGTTCAATGAAGTTAATTATACGAGAATGTGGGAATGTGGGAATATTATACGATATTAATGCATGACATTAATTCTTTATGACGCACAATGCGCCCTTGATAAATTCTTAGTAAACTATAACGGCAGGATAAACTCGGCAAAATCATTAACCAGTTTCGATCTCAGAAATTACAAAGAAAAAGAGAAACTATTATCGACGATCTCCGTGTCTGTCCGAGATGGAAAATTTTTATCATCATGTCGCAAAAATCGAAAGAACAAAGCTACGTTGTAATAAAAAAAATATAATATAACTCGAACTTAAAAGATAGTATCGTCTATCTGATTATGCATTGACGCTTGCGTGAACACGTTTATTAGTGATCAAAACCCGTGAAGGGCGATCTTTAACGCGCGACGTACGATAGTATGAGTACTAATATCGTAATAGTTGATGCCTATATAAAGTCGCTGCTTATTTTGACGTACTTGAAACTTATTTCTCGTAAAATAATATAAGAAAGCTATCAGAAATATATTGACATTAGAATATTAATATTCCGTCGCAGCGTTAGAAGCTCGCGTTAAAAAGTGATGTTTCAACCTCTCAAATAATTACGATAAGCAAGTAGATTTTAACTGACACACAAATTCTCAATATGGCTAGACGTAGAAATGTAAACAGAAAAAATCAGATTTTTCATCAAATAATTAAAAAAATATTTAAAAAACAGCACACTTTATTTTTTCAAAATTTTGCTTGTTTTTCTTCAAATGTATATATATATATATATATATATATATATATATATATATATATATATATATATATATATATATATATAGGTCATTAAAGATTCAATTTTTTACTTTATTTTTTTACATAATAAAGTTAAACTACCACAATTTTAAGTGTAGCTTACATTAAAACTGATTATAGTTATGGAATTAGGTAAAATCTAAAAAAAATTTTTAATTAAATACTTTGCATGAGTATTTATTGTAGATATAAATTTGTAATAAAAAAAATGTACTTTTTATTCACGCTATAGAAATATCGATCCCCGATCCCTTTTCAAACAATTGAAGATTCTTATGCTCTATTCGCGATTTGTGCCATCATGCTATGTCACCAGAAAAAATCGAATATTTCAATGGGGAAAAAACATGTTTTTTTCCACCAAATGTTTTATCTACTAGGAAAAAAATATTTTTTTACATCTCTCGCCAGACGTATTT
The DNA here is from genome assembly GCA_928718305.1 of Tetramorium bicarinatum. Classification (NCBI taxonomy): domain Eukaryota; kingdom Metazoa; phylum Arthropoda; class Insecta; order Hymenoptera; family Formicidae; genus Tetramorium; species Tetramorium bicarinatum. The sequence goes on along the minus strand of OV788319.1, from coordinate 6,398,432 downwards.
TTAATTTGTTTTCAAGCAAATTTTTTTCTGAAGTAACGTAAGTAATAAAACAAGACTTTATGCTTTTTCGCTCGCATCTTTTACCATTTTTTTAATAAAGATTTACGTTCTCGATAATTGCATTGTAACTTATTGTTGTATATATCGTATATTTTCACGCTGTTATTAACAATGTATATTTTTACTCATTCTTGTCCGTAATCAACTTTCTCATCTGTTGCATCTTTCACGACAAAAAGAAATTTATGTAACATTCGGAAGTGATTATCTCGCGGACGCGCAAGAAATGATTATTTACCCGTGATTGATCTACAATAAGATCATATAGATTGTATTTGTTCTACAGTTTCACCAAAAATATTTGGGACGAATTATTTGCTGAAGACTGTTGCATAATTCACAAATTTCTGTTCTTTCAACATAATGTTGCAATCGGCGAACTTTCACCAATTGATGACTTTTCTTTACGCTTTTTCAATTTTGACATCTTGAAAACTACACCGTAATATATTTTACGAAACGCGAGTATATTATTTTTAAAATTAATAATTTCATGTGATTTGACAGGATATGTAAAAGCACGGTGTAATGCACAAATTAAAACTAATACTCACTGCATGACGATGTTTCACGTTGAGAAATTTAAAGAAACTTACCTGAAACAAAAAGAAAGACTCTATTATATACATATATACACACACACACACACACACACACACACACACACACACACACACACACACACACACACACACACACACACACACACATCTATTATATATTTATTATATACATATAATATGTATAATACATCGGTATACATATAATACATAAAAACAAACACGCGTACATAAATAATATATGCCAGCATATAAGCAGCAATAACAAAATAAAAATTATTTTTAAGCTATTATATAAATGCATAATATTTTTTTTGCGCCGTTCCCTTTCTAATTAACGAACTATTTCAAATATCAAATCGATACGGGAAATATACAACTACCATTTGAGATTATTTACAGCATTATCAGTTAAAATTTTAACAATTCTGCCGTAACCGATATCTGAGATGTAATGAGCGATTTCAGAAAAAGTAAAGATAGCTTCCGCGTCGCTTTCAGTACATAATACATGAAATCTGCCGAGCGTTCTCCTCTTTCTTGTACCTTTCACAATTTCTTGTTTTTTTGTATTTTTCTTATTTTCTTCGTAATGACTCGACAATGCCATAAAATCACTTTAATGTATTCTACACGTTGGAAAACAGTCCACAAAATTTACCACACAATTGATGCCGCCCGAGGAGTTTGGTGAAAAAGCTCCACAATACACGATTTACCGATTTTTTCTCCGCTTTTTCAACAAAATAAAGTATATAATTAACTGAGAGAAAAAAATACTCATTTTTCAAATATTACAGACACTGAACTGCTGAGTACCCACGCACCGAATAGTATGTTCAACTGTAACACTCCAAAAAGCACTATTTATTCTCATCATTGTGCGCCAATAAGGAAATCTTTGGCAGAGGAGATGTTTGAGAGAAATTGAGAATAATACATCAGCATAGAAATTGCGCACCGGAAGTTGTAAAAGTTACGAAATTGGAATTAGCCTAGCGATTGCAGGTACGTGATACGAATATACGTTACATTTCATACAATCTATGTTTATAAATGTTATAAATTATTTTAAAAAATCTCTCTCTCTCTTTCTCTTAAATAGAAATCCCTGTCGTTTGTTTCTTGCCGATAAGTGTCGATAGACCACAGATGTATTTGCGATTTTACGCTTCGCTTCTCACAATAATCCTTTTGCACTGCTAAGATATGAATTAATAAAAGAAATACATGAATTAATAGACTTGACTTATATCCAATTAATGTTAAATCGGAGATATTTTTTATGAAACAAAAGATATTTTGAACTGATGATAATAATCGGTGATAAAACTAGAAAAGGACAATAAAAAAGAAAAACCATGCACGCGTGCGTTGTGTGTTTGTGTGTGTGAGGGGGGGGGGAAGAGAGAGAGAAAAGGAAGAGAAGGAAGAAGAGGGGTAACATAACGTAACTCTACGAGTCGTCTCGTAAAAAGAAACGAATCACAAGTTTATGCCGGTGAAACACTTTCTCCTTTCCCGTTATGAGATCACCATCTCGTTCTTCCGGCGGATCGGAAGATAAGGTATAACGAGGCACTTTGTGCGCCGTTTACTCATTCAATTTACACGTGGATTGAAGTTTGTGTTGTGTGGCTATCCAAGTGAGTCTTTTTAAACTTAAACGCTGGCGCGCTTTGATGGAATACGATCATCTTTAATTCGTTAAGACTTTGGCACTTCCTTGTTCCACGTCGCGCGCGATATCCGCATTAACCACTTTTCCTTCCGCGATCAGAAATATATTGCTATTTCGACATCGTGTCTCGCTACACGCGAGTCAAGTTTTACATTATTCAACATTACTCACGAAGAATTACATTACTCAACAGATATTTCGACAAATTTCTTCTAATACATAAAACGGTATAAATAACAATGGTTGGTGATTCTAAATCTTCCCGAGTTATGCAACTTAACAAGTAGTTGAACAAATTTAAGATTAATGAATTTCATCTTTACAATTACATTTACGAAAAATTCATAAAGTCGCAATCAAGTTTTAAGAAAAGCCTTTGCGTGTGTTGCTTTTATAATATATTTGCCATCATACATCCAACGCTAGCTTTCTCACATATTTCAATTTCTATCTAATTTTACAATCTCTCTCTCTCTCTCTCTCTCTCTCTTTTATTATCAACATCATCATCGTCATTCTCATCATCATTATTGTTACAGGACGAAACAGTATGGAAGCGATCCATCGAAACCAATGGAAGCGTCATGAAAGGTATAAACGGCGACGTGTCCTACGATGTTCGTGAGACTGAAAAGATTGGTACACAGAGCCTCCATTACAACTAATCCATTCCATTACTTTGGACGAAGCAATGCAGAGGTCAATGAGATTGAGAACGGGACTAAACTAAAATACTAAAAATTGATAAGACAAGGAATTGTTTTCGCGTCAGAATGGTTCTCAACGCGATAGTGGTGACGTCGGCCTTGAAGGGCGCTATCGGCTTGATGGGCACAGGTTTATGGCTTGTGCCACTGTTGGTCGCGGGTCTCTCTTACTATCGTTACGATCAGTTGGATCCCGAGAGTCGACCTGTCGACAAGTATCCTCTCTACTCTGATTACGATTTCATCGTGGTCGGGGGCGGATCAGCTGGAGCGGTAATTACCAGTCGACTGTCGGAGATACCAGACTGGAACGTGCTGTTGCTAGAAGCCGGTCCAGACGAAAACGAGATTACCGACGTGCCGTCTTTGGCCGCGTATCTACAGTTGACCAAGTTGGATTGGAAATACAAGATCGAGGCTACAGGTAAGGCTTGCTTGGCTATGAAGGGCGGCCGTTGCAATTGGCCTCGCGGTAAGGTTTTGGGCGGCAGCAGCGTTCTCAACTACATGCTGTACGTGCGCGGTAACAAACAGGACTACGATCACTGGGAGTCGCTCGGTAATCCCGGCTGGGGATACGACCAAGTTCTCTACTACTTCAAAAAGTCGGAAGACAATCGGAATCCATATTTGCGGAGGAGTCCTTATCACGCGACCGGCGGCTATCTAACGGTTCAGGAGTCGCCGTGGAAGACGCCCTTGGTGGTCGCCTTTGTTCAAGCGGGTGTTGAAATTGGATACGAAAACAGGGACATAAATGGCGAAAAGCAGACAGGCTTTATGATATCGCAAGGAACCATTCGCAGAGGGAACAGATGCTCCACCGCGAAGGCCTTCCTGCGGCCTGTACGATTACGTAACAACATTCACACAGCTATGAACAGCCACGTGACGAGAGTTCTGATCGATCCGTTGACTATGCGAGCGACTGGCGTCGAGTTCGTCAGGAACGGTCGCAGGCAGACAGTGAGGGCGCGCAAGGAGGTGATATTGTCGGCGGGTGCCATCAACAGCCCCCAACTTTTGATGCTGTCGGGGATCGGACCGAGGGAACATCTGCAACACGTTGGTATTCCTGTCATCAAAGACCTTCGGGTCGGCGACAATCTTCAGGACCACGTAGGCATGGGCGGTTTGACCTTCCTGATCGACAAGCCGGTCGCCATAGTTCAGAATCGTTTTCAGGCGGTTCCGATGATGATGCACTACGTGGTTAACGGAAGAGGCCCCATGACGACTCTGGGAGGCGTCGAAGGTTACGCCTTTGTAAATACAAAATATGCCAATCACTCTATCGACTATCCGGACGTGCAGTTTCACATGGCGCCAGCCTCCATTAATTCCGACGCGGGTGTGCAAGTCCGGAAAGTTTTAGGACTGACGGACCAAGTATACAATACCGTCTACAGGCCGATCAGCAACCGAGACGCCTGGACCATCATGCCTCTTTTGCTGAGGCCCAAGTCTCGCGGCACTATACGCTTGAGAAGCTCCAATCCTTTTCACAATCCAATCATCGACGCAAATTACTTTTCCGATCCTATGGATATCGCCACCCTGATAGAAGGCGCGAAACTTGCGATCAAAGTAAGCGAGGCGAAGGTCTTCAAACAATTTGGCTCGCGAGTTCATCGCGTCAAGCTACCGGGATGCAAACATCTCAAATTCGGCACCGACGCCTACTGGGAATGTCACATTCGGCACATCTCAATGACAATCTACCACCCCGTGGGCACCGCCAAGATGGGACCACCTAGCGATCCCACCGCTGTCGTGGATCCGAGATTGCGGGTCTATGGTGTCGCGGGTCTTCGTGTTATCGACGCGTCCGTCATGCCAACGATATGCAGTGGCAATACAAACGCTCCTGTCATTATGATCGGTGAGAAAGGTGCTGATCTCATTAAGCAAGATTGGTCGGCTACCATCGTCTCGCGGAAGTATAATTAATCAGCGAGAGCTGAGAGCTCTAAAGGAACTTGTGATTTCGATGCGACCCGCAGTCGCATTATTATATTATAATAACGATTCGACTTTGTTGTTTTCGACTGTTGTTTTCGTGGTGGCTAAAATTTGCGTTTTATCGCGTAGAAGCGATTCTTCTTCTTCTTCTAAACGAGATGAAGAAGGAGAAAAAATGCAAAGACGTTTAGAAATTTTAAGCTACATGCATCTATGTGCGATACGTTGCGATTGACTCGTGTCTAATCGTTCCGACCGATAATACATATATTACCTCTCCTAATTTTCCGCACAACATCTGTGTTGATAAATAATTTATAATTATTCCATGTGTAACTAGGAGTTAGCTACCGTATGTATGTAAACAACATACACCCCGAGGTAGTCTCGATTATTTAAAATTATATAATTAGAAGTATATAATTAGTGAGAGAGGGGGAGATGTTGGGAGCGGAAGGGGGAGGGGGCGGGAGGGGATTCATCGTATATACCTGTTATGTTGGACATTAATACGCAACAATTTGATATTTTCGTATCTTTATCAAACTAATCATTTTCATTTTATGAAACATATCTAATCCGCTTGATAATGCAGCAGGAATGATTATCGTGCGTAATGTAAAGCGTATCTCTAGACAAAATTGATGCAAGGACAAAAACTTGATATAATTGATGAAGTAAGCAGTCTTATTTTCTTATTAATAATAAAACTAGGCCAGTTCAAAGTAAAGAGTCAAGAGGTTAAATATAAAAATGATTAAATGTGTCGTGTATGTTTCTCAGGTACAGCATTATTGAAGTTTCTCAATTTTCTCATGTGCCATATATGACGAGTCTAGTATTTTCTAGCATTGAGTAAGTTAACTTGTAAGTTTCATTATCTAAACGCGTTGCAAAACCCATTGTGTGTACTTCCATAATCCCTAGTAGCACACGTTGGTTTTTCATACGTTTCCTAAACGTTTCTAATATTTTAAATACGTTTAGGAAATGTATATAAACCATCTTGAAACGTATCATGTGCTACCTGGAATATGACGCGAGAAAATAACTAATGATTCTTCATCGTGATTCTTCGAGTGAGATTATAATCTGCTACTTGTTACTTTGTTGTCTATTACAGTCAAATACACGTTAAATTAATCTAGAGATTAATTGCGTTATAAGAATTGTTAAGAATTGCATTTCTCGTTGTACACTGCTATTCAATAATGGCTGGATCCCCGTTTGCCTGGAGTGACATTTTTAACGTGCTTATTTCCATCTATGAATCTGAAAAAATTTAAGGACATTATTTTCATGTATAACCTGCGTAATCTCTGCATTGATTCACATAGATGGGAATAAGCATGTTAAAAATGTCACTCCAGGCAAACGGGAGCCCAGGCATTATTGAACAGCAATGCACATTGCATGTACGCTTGTAAAAAGAAATGATGCTATAGATGCGATAGAAGAAGAGGTTCCCGTTTATGTTTCCTTCTTCTATTCTTATCATGATCCTTTCCTTTTTTTTTTATTCTTTGAATGTCGTAATTATGCTTCTTGTATAGATTATAAAGCGATAATCATAGAGAAGCGGCGCGCATGTAATGTAACCTTGTGAATAACTTGCCGATAGAATTAAGTTTTTCAACGGAAGACGTGATTGTTATTCTAATGCTATTTCTTGCAATTTACTTCCAACCGACGTAACTGCATTTTTTAAAAGAACACATCTGGAATCTCATTGCCTTTAACAGGTCTTGTGCAACTGTAGTACGCGTTGGAGTACGCGATATTGATGTGAAAAGTACCTTTCGCGTACGCATATATCTACCGTATATATTTCGTACATTTTAATGCGCATTCATTATTTTCTAAGTAATTCACTACCAAGTGACGGTTAAAAAATCGAAAATTCGTTCGTATAATCGAACACGAAATACCGGTTAGAATACCGCGAAAGACAAGTTGGCACGATTTTTTTTTTCTTTCTTTTCCGTCACTCGCTGTACTTTTCGCGGTTCTTGAGCTTGCGTCACACCCACGGACCGAAATAACATTTTTGAGAAATTTTGAGAAGCAGATTAGCGGTAGATTTTCAACAAAAAATGCATCGCCATAATCAAGTAGAAGATTTTTATGTTTGAAACTCAAATTGTGTCAGATATGAGGAGACTTTATAATATCTAATAACAGAGCTTGGCAGATAAAGTAAAAAAACTTTAGAAAACAAACATTTTTGTTTTACATTCGTACCTGAGATAATTTTCGGTAGCATGTTAATTTATGATTTGGTAACTCCTTATCAAACATTTTTAAACAAGTTTAAATTCAACATATGCGTATTAACGCGCATATGTTGAACTCGCGCGCGCACGAGAGAGAGAGTTTTGTTATTGAATACTATTTCGGTTCGCCGATTTAATTTTTTATGGAATGATATCCAAACTATTTTTCATCAAATAAGATGCAATAAGATAAAACGAATTATCGCAATGCTTGTCACGTATATCAACGTAACAATAGTAAGCATTACGATAACCGACGAGATGGCTTATTACGTGCTTTGAGTTTTAAGGACTTGAATTGAAAGAATATTCGACTTGTGTAATGCATAGCGAATAATTGCACCGATCATGCATCTGACGCATACGTTTTTCGAATATCGAGACATCCAAAGGTACATGTCACTATATCATGTATCTAAAAAAAATTATGTCGCCATCAGAGAAGATGTAAAATAAATTTGATTAATTCTTCAAGCACTTTTCATCCACGATTATATTGTCATCCCGATAAAATGTTTATGCACGATGTTTCAGGAGAAATGGTTAATATTTGAAGACATAATTGTACACATTATTTTAAACAAACAATTTTATATTAACATGTATCCTATTCTGGACGGTTACAAAAGTTGAACACAGCGTGTCAAGGGAAAGGGGGGGGGGGGAAACGAAATCATGACTGATATTAAAAAACACCGAGTGTTTTGTGGAAATGTTTAAAAAAAATAACATTTTTGTGTTTTATACATCTTCATCAGTTTTGTGGAAGAGCAGTCAGAAAAACGGTTCGTCTTCATCTGTTATGTTATTCATTTTTAAATTGATTAAACTACGATTAAATTTGTGATTTACTCACGTCATTATCCTTAAGTCTTCTTGAGCTTCATGCCCATAATCCTAGCTGCAGGTTTATTTAACGTAAGGAAACGAAATTTCACGTGCGTGCACTACTTTTCATATTAGCCATTTTCATCTCGCAAGAAAAAGCTCTCTACGTGACATAATTACAATGAAACCTACGTACTTCTTAGAGTACAGTTTTTTTGCTTCATTTCTCAAACCTATTAGTTGAGTCAAATTTCTACACAATAATTTTTACTTACATAAAATATAATATAAAAAGTAGTAAAAATAATTTTTACCTTCATGCCCTCTTCTTGATGAGGTTACTCTCATCATCTGGCTTCATTTCGTCATGTATAGAGCCTTTTCTTGTTGCAAGAAAATTGTTGAGTAATAAATAAAATTGCAGACAGCTACAAGAAAGGCTTTTGACTAATTACATGACGCTCTCGACACAATGACACGTGGCAAATTGTTTGTAATACTACAGATATTGCACACTTGCGATATTTAAGACGCGTAATCCTGACTAACTACAGTTGACACGAGAGAAGCAAATTTCGAAAACATCCGAGGAAAACATCCGCCCCTCGCATATGTATTGATGTTTGAGGATAAACAATGACACATATATTGTAATTGACAATTCTAGTTGCGATTACACGAGCATGGGAAAGCATGGAATGTGTCTCTTTATATATTATGTGTGCAACATACATTCTTTATGAGAAAAGACATGGGAATGTCTGCGAGTAAATAATAATAAGTTGTCATATTGACATCTTAGGAGTATTACAATATTACAATACTTCCAAATTCAATATAAAATAATAGTAATAATTAAATAATTTTAAGTTCCATGTATTAATGTATTAATATTGTAACTACAAGTCTCACATAAAACTTTCGCTCAATTTACTCAGGGCCACCGACTGAAAATTTTAGCAATCGGGAGAAACCGGTATTGAAGAATTTATCGTGAGTTCAATCTAAAGGAATTGTTTCAAGGACATAAAAAAAGAAAAAAATTGCAATTTTACTGCGCGTACACACGCATACACACATATACATAAAATTTAAGATTATCAAAAATTTAAACTTATATTTTTAATTTAAATTTAAGTAACAATTAAAGTAATTGGCCCTATTATACAGTTCTATTATAATGAGCTAATTATACAGGATCAATTTTATTCGAATTGTCCTCAACGTATCTAAATCGTTATTTTCTCTTTTCACATTTCGATAGACAGACAAATTTTGGTTCAATAAGATGATTCTTTCTCTTTCTTTCTCTCATTAGCAGGTGGTGCCGTAAGTCTGGGACATGATGCATACAAGAATTTTGAAAATCATATTTCTTTCTCAAAATAACAATAACAGTAATTTCACTTGTCCATAATAATTCTCTATAATTCTTAAAAACCGAAACGCGGAACAAACATGAGAAATCAACAAACTCAAAATTTTGTTGATTTCTCGCTCACAAAACGCTCACATATCTACATAAATAAAAATTAAATTAGATATTTTTAATAAAATTTTAAGTTTAAAATATTTTTATTTGTCACGGTCGTATATTAATATCCTAAAGTAACACGAGTAATAAAAAAATGGTAATATCTTTTTTCTATTATCCAATCATTTTTCCTCTATAGCCATTTGACATCTATTGACAAACATGAAATTTTTTGCAAAAATAAAATATCGCTTGCGTCAAATAATTCATTTTTTAAATAATCTCATAGAGAATATTTTATCGGGGAAAGGTGTGCAACATCATCCACACAGAGTAATATCAAAGTTCAATCGATCTATTAAAACTAATTTCACGATTAATACGTATATCTCGCGTACGCGTTACGCATTCTCCTTGCCCATTTTCGCAATTATTATATTTTCCACGCATCTCACAGATTTGTCTCGTGATTCATGTAGAAAGGAAATTAAATCATTAAATAAAATTACATTAATCATTAAAGAAAATACACATACACGTTTTTTGCAGCTACCGCTTTGCACCGCTGCAGTACTATGTTCAAGTTATAATGACCTAGTTTTTAAATCTCAATATTATTGACAGAGTTTTAATTTCTCTTGCAAAAGAGGGATGTAGAGTACTGTACTGTCAGAGTTCGAAACAGAGCTTTCATAAGAAGAGTTTGGCGATTAAATATAAAAAAAAGTGGCCAAGGAATGTATGCAAGACAAATTATTATTTCGTGTCTAATGCGAATCAAGTATTCTGTTAAATTTATGGCAGTTCTCGTATCGAATCTCTGTTCGCAGAATTAAACAACAAACTGATTTATCCTCGTTATCATTAAGTGATAATGCAATATTAATATCAACAACACAAAAAGGATTGTTACATTAACTAAAGATGGAAATCAACACAATGTTCATAATAATGCAATCATTTTCTTTCTTGCAATTGAGCTCTTGGAATTAATTAATTGGCAGCGAGATACGTCTTCTTTCTTTTTTCCCTTTACAGGATCCTTCTTGCCACACGATTAATTTATTTGTTTGTTTGCGACGCAATATTGCAGATATTTACGCGCACGCACGCACACACACGCACACACACACACATACTGATACACCTGTAAAACATGGGTTACAGGAACAGGTATATATTCCACGTGGGTATATATGCTAACATCCCGATGCTGACTCTTTATTCGTATCGCGCCCCACTCGCAAGATACGTTCAATAGCCACTTGCCAATATGCTGGGCAAGGTGCCGAGACTCTTTTACCTGCTCAGTGCCGTCGCTGTAATCGTTCCGTTTGAATCGGGCGGACAATCGACGTCGAAACGGTACAGCCTTTACGGCAATGACGTGACTGGCAATGAGTTGACGAACATATTTGAGCTAGGTATCGGGGCTCTAAATTTCCTATTGCAAGGCCAACGTTACATGAACCAGGAGATACCGGATGCGAATCCGCAGCCCGGGGCCGTGTACGATTTCGTGGTGATTGGCGCCGGCACGGCCGGCGCCACGATAGCCGCGCGACTAAGCGAGATTCGTCAGGTCGAGGTGTTGCTAATCGAGGCTGGATCTAGCGAGAATCTGCTCATGGACATCCCGATTCTCGTTCACTTGCTGCAGCTGAGCAACGATATCAATTGGAAGTATCGAACGAAATCGTCCGACAAGTACTGCCTCGGCATGACCGACAATAGGTGCAACTGGCCTAGAGGCAAGGTTTTGGGTGGCAGCAGCGTGCTAAATTATATGATCGCGACCAGAGGCGCTGCCGAGGATTACGATCGATGGGCTGAGATGGGGAACGAGGGCTGGGCTTACAAGGACGTCCTCGAGTACTTTAGGAAGCTCGAGACGATTGACATCCCGGAGATACGATCGGACGCTATTCACCATGGGACCGAGGGACCGTTGCACATCAGCTATCCGGCGTTCCACACGCCATTGGCGGAGGCCTTCCTGAGAGCCGGCAAGGAGCTTGGGTACCCGCTGTTGGATTACAACGCGAGGAATATGATAGGATTCTCGTACCTGCAGAGCACGATTAAGAACGGCACCCGTATGAGCAGCAACAGAGCCTACCTACATCCTGCGAGAGATCGTCGAAATCTTCACGTGACACGCGAGAGCATGGTGAGAAAATTGCTGATTGATCGTCGCGCGAATCGAACGGTCGGCGTGGAGTTTGTCAAGCACGGTCGGGTAAGCCGCGTGTTTGCGCGCAAGGAGGTGATTTTGTGCGCGGGTGCTATCGGCTCGCCGCAACTGCTCATGTTGTCCGGCATCGGCCCAGCCAAACATCTCGGCGAGCTCGGCATAACTGTGGTCCGGGATCTGCCGGTTGGCGAAAATCTGATGGATCACGTGGCCTTTGGTGGGCTGACGTGGACAGTGGACTATCCGGTAGGTTTGCGCATGAGTGACCTCGTGAATCCTGTCTTTCCGTATATAAAGGATTTCCTGATGGAGCGAGCGGGACCGCTCACGATTCCGGGTGCGTGCGAGGCCCTCGCTTTCATCGACACCAAACATCCAGAGAAACGTAACGGTCTACCGGACATCGAGCTGCTATTTATCGGCGGTGGATTTAAAGGGGACATCATCTTCCCGACTGTAATGGGCTTCAACGATCGAATGCGCCAGATATGGCGCAAATACAACCAGAATTACGGCTGGAGCATCCTACCGATGCTGCTGAAACCAAAGAGTCGCGGCCGGATAAGACTACTGGCGAATGACATTAACGTTAAACCTGAGATCGTGCCCAATTACTTCGACGATCCGGAAGACGTTGAGACGATGATTGCCGGCATTAAAGCTGCAATGAGCGTCGGTCGAACGAAGGCGATGCAGACGTTTCGATCACGATTGTCGAACGACACTCTTCCCGGATGCGAAAAATACGAGTATAATTCCTACGCTTATTGGGAGTGCGTGATTAGAACGGCATCTATCACCATCTATCACTATTCTGGGACCTGCAAGATGGGACCGAGAGGAGATCCGACTGCTGTCGTCGATCCTAAATTAAAGGTATTTATCGAATAGATAAACGCATTTGTATACAGTATAAACATGCACTGTAAAAAATGAGTGTAAAATTACACGTAATTTTGAGACACACTTAATAGTTTTAAACTAATTTATTTCTAATTTTGCACTATAGAAGTAAAATTAATTTCTTAATATGTTTTTTACAGCGTGTACAGCGTAAAAAATTTATTAGAAACTAAAAACTTATTTTTACTTTTGACTGCAAAATTATAAATAGTAGAATTTGTCAACTATCATAGTGAATCTTATAATTACATGTAATTTTGTAGAAATTGTAAGATTCACTATTGTGTACACATTGTAAAAAAAACAAATTAAGGAATTACTTTTACTCCTATACTGCAAAATTAAGAAATAAATTAATTTAAAACTATTAAGTGTGTCTCAAAATTACATGTAATTTTACACAAACTTTTTACAGTGTGTATTGTATTGTGAAAGTGCTCGTACTTGCGCCAAATATGAGTGGCAAGTGAATATTCCTGCGTGATACGCACATTCGCGTACATTCACAATTTACGATGCATTTATGTACGATACAGGTGATCGGCGTTCAAGGACTACGAGTCGCAGACGGTTCCATCATGCCCGAGATTATATCGGCCCACACCAACGTACCTATTTATATGATTGCCGAAAAGCTGGCCGATATGATTAAGGAGGAATGGGGATACTCGGACAAGTCTCGAACCTGACCCTATTGTAGGTACTCGATAAAGAGAACACTCGACGCCGAATATAAATAAAAATCTTTCTTGAAAACGAGCGAGAGTCACGGTTTAATTAAATTGTCGGAAAATTGATGCTACTCTAAGGATTGTTACAACAATTAATATTAATTTGGCGCAGAGAGAGAGGGAGGAAGGGGGAGGGAGGGAGGGGGGAAGAGAGAGAGAGAGAGAGAGAGACTGGATTTACATTTACCTGATGATATCTGTTTTTTTTTAGATACAATCTAGCATATTTAAACTAACAATAAGAGTACTAGTTTAACTTTATGTATACGTATATTCTCTGCCCTCGAGATATTCCGAATTGTGATGAGAGCGTCTAATTTATTTATTTTGATACATCCTCCGTCATCTCTCTTAACTTTTTTGGATAATTGGCAATTCTGTTGAGAGTTCTAGAGTTCTATATTGATTTTTTCTATATTGATAGAACTCTTAGGGGGACTACCAGAACTCTAATAAATTTTTGGTATTTTTGATGTTGAGGGGTTGAGGAGCTTCACAGAGATCATGAACTCGTTTTATTTTATCTCATTTCTGATTCCTCCATCTGTCTACAATTCAGGTTTGTAATCTTGATGGTTAATTGGTGCTTAATTTCACGTAATTACTGCAAAATGTTTGTAAATTATTATTTTCGTCGTAGCCTGTCTAAGAATTTCAGTTTATATTATGTAAAATCGCGTACGTTATTACTGACACTAAAAAAGTGATTAAAACGTTTATTTATTTCTTTTCAATACACGTTGAGGCATGAATAATGTGGCATTGGGCTCTTTTGCTTTGTATTTCAATTTGATACTTAATTATTGGGGAGCCTCTTTATAATTCTTATTTATACTTTCAACTACATATCGTATTATGCACATTTATCTAATATATTTTCATTTTCAAATTTTTAAACAAAATCTTCTCCCCCCTCCCCCCTCTCTCTCTCGCGTGCGCGCGCGTTGTAATATTAATATATTATTTTTCAGCTATGGAAATTATATTGATTGTTCGGTCTAGTTTCGATGCTGACTATTTTTGGCAATGAGATATTGCTATATTATTTTAAACAAGACAGATGAGGCAGATTAAATTTGCAAATATTTTGCCCCACACACACACACACACACACACACACACACACACACGCGCGCGCGCGCGCGCGCGCACATACACACAATTTAGAACCAATATTCTCGTGCACTGTTAATTCTCTCATTCAAAATATTCAAAATTTCCATTTTATTAAAAAATAATATGAAAGATGACTTTATTACAAAATAAATACTTGATAATGATTCAACACGGAACATTTCGACTTCACAGAGTCCTCTTCAGCCATGAAATTACAATTTTATTAGAGTATCATAAAAATTATATTGTTAGCTTCATATCGTCTCTGACGAAGTTTAAACTCTTATTATTCTTACGAGCGTACAAATGTCTTTACTTATACACATGTAGTCACCAAATTAATTTATCACAGAATGGGACATAATCTCATCCTTGACTTCGATATCATTTCTTCACTGGACTATAAATGTTTATCGCTAACGAACGATGAACCATTATTATTTTCAATTAAAGACTGCGATTTTCAAGGTTTTTTACTATCGACGATGACCTTATTCTGTTTGATGTTTGTAATAATATGTGGCTGTAAGCGAGTCTAAAAATTACGTGATATCCATATTTTGAAAACATTTTTTATATACTTTTTTATATACTCTAATTGAATTTCACGGCTGAAGAGAACTCTGTGAAGTTAAAACGTTCCGAGTTGATTTATTATTGGGTGTCTATTTTGTGGTAAGCTCGAGTCGTTTTTGATATTATTCCTTAATTGCTTGTTTGGCCTTATTTATTCCTTAATTATATCATTTAAAATTATTTATTGAAACAAAATGAATATTTTTGTAATTTGCTGTATATTTAATAACTACGAGCTACGATTTGCCAAGATAAGTGAATTCGCCCTTGATTCAACTAGTTTTTATAAAACTTGAAATTCTGGACGAAATGGAAAGTCGTTTATGTGAATACTTTCAAGAAGGATTTTGCAATCACGCGTGCATTAAATAACACAACGCTTTCAAATATATATTTTCAAATAGAAAATATATTATCAAATAGAATAATATCAAATAGAAAAGTTATTAAAAATATTTGACCAGTAGGTTTTAATAATGATTTAAAATTTGATAATGTCATCTTAATCTTGATAATTTTGATACTAATTACCGTGGATACACGTAAATTCTTAAATATGAGTTTTTATCGTGTTTTGTGTTTTATTATGTTATGAGTTTATTGTGTTTTGTAATTTGACAAATTAAATACCGACGAAATACCTTACTAATTCACATTTTGATTTATTTAAACTTTTTGTCAGACTTACTTAATCCTTTATTGAGTTAAACACTAGCAGATACACGTGTAAAACGAAAAGTAGTTGAAAACACATAAAATTAGACGACAAATTGTTTACTTATAATTATAAAAAATGGATTTACCAAAAATTAATATTATCGGAATTTAAATTTAGAGATAGCTATTAAAATAAACATAGAAAATTCATAATTGTTAATGAAAAATAGAAATAAAAATCGTCACACACATATATCATAATCGGCTACAAATTGAGCTGATGTATATTATTGTTTTCTCTCCAATGTATTTAAAATAGTTGTAAGCTTTCGATATTTGCTCCTTTATTATTGCATAACGATTAGATTCAGCGATATATTAGCAGCATGTAGAGTTTCAACGCTAAAAATTCAAGGAGGGGTTCTCGGTCCAAACTCCATTCGAGTCCGGCAAGTATTACGTAAACGAGACGAGAAAGTGCATTTCTCCAGTGGATCTTGAAACGGAGAGTAGTCGATCGTAGGCCGTTGTACCAAACTGGTAGAAAAATTGTTCTCTGTAGGAAAACCCAATATCCCGATACAACCACGGCACAACGTGCGAGAGAGAAAGAGAGGAAGGAAAGGAGAGAGAGGAGAGAGAACAACGAAGGAGCCTACGACATACGAAAAACGACCGTTCTGTGATCTGTGATTCATCATTATCGTACATATTACCGAATTATTTCAAAGAAATTGTTTAAGTTTATGATATATATATTAAAATCCCAGTGAATAGCGGAAAGGCATTTCATGTGCAGAAAAAGATTGAATAGGCGAGCTACCGCGCGGGGATCCACTTAAGGTGAGGTTTTAAAAAAGTCGTTTATAGATACATTTCGTTAAAACGAAAAAGGTGATCGATATACGAAGTCTGTTGAAATAATTGCTCAACTTTCTCTTAATCATTTTTCTTGAGGTTTGGGTACTTCCTTATTAAATTATTCAGTCTCATCTCTTCGAAATATTCTTTCCTTGAGTTAGTACACCTCTCCTTCCAACGTTTTCACTTTTGAAATTGTATCAATGTCGTGCTTGTCGCGTACACGTACAGTGTACGGCGAAACTAAACACAAATAAAGAGAAACCAAGGAAAATTCGCATGAGACGGCCCTTGGTGCGATCTCGCGAAAAACATGATATCCAGCATCAGTACTGTTTCCAGAAGTGAAAAACGGAAAAGTGTGTTAATCGAGAAGGAAAATATTTTCCGGAGAAGAAAACAAGGCAAAATAAGTCAAGAGGTAGAAGTAATTAAGCTTTCCGTGAAAGGCGCCAACAAATTAATTAATAATATAAGAAGAAACTTTTTCAACAGATCGCGTAAAGGGCAGCATCGTAAAGATACGATAGTGTAATTTTATAGAATCTCGTACAATATGAGGATTCTGTGGGCATTCATCATTATCATAGTGACCGGCAAGGTTCGTAGTTTCCTAAATGTCAAGAACTATGACTCTGTTCATTCATCTGGGAAAGAGGATGGATTTACAAGCGGCCCCAAGTATGACTTTATCGTCGTAGGAGCTGGAT
This sequence comes from Tetramorium bicarinatum, assembly GCA_928718305.1. Taxonomy (NCBI): domain Eukaryota; kingdom Metazoa; phylum Arthropoda; class Insecta; order Hymenoptera; family Formicidae; genus Tetramorium; species Tetramorium bicarinatum. The sequence goes on along the minus strand of OV788319.1, from coordinate 6,381,139 downwards.
CGGCTGGATCTGTATTAGCCAATCGTCTATCGGAAAACAAAAAATGGAGAATCTTATTACTGGAAGCGGGATACGTGCCAAACTTCTTGAATCAGGTTCCATTATTAGTCAGCTATTTTCAACTGACTAATTTCAATTGGGGTTACAATGTGGAGCCTCAGAAGAACGCCTGCTTGGGAATGATAAATCGTCAGTGCGCCTGGCCGCGAGGTAGAGCTTTGGGTGGAACGAGTATTTTGAACTATATGATCCATACACGTGGCAACAGATTTGACTATGACAAATGGGCCAGTTTGGGCAACGTCGGCTGGTCTTATGCGGACGTTCTACCGTATTTTAAGAAAAGCGAAAGATTTAACGTACCAGGTACTTGTACAATATTTCTCCTATTTCTATATCTCTCTCTCTCTCTCTTTAATTAATTTTTTCAGATTATTTAATGAAACATTACCAAAATTTCTCTTCATGAATATACATGATATACAAAACACTCTCCAAACTTATATAAATCCTATATTTCTCTCTCTCTCTCTCTCTCTCTCCTTGCTACATTTGCTTACTATATATGTTGCGTTGGTGAAAACGTTGGTAATCTTTTTTTCTTAATTGAAAAGCTTTCAATAATTCAAAGTTTAATTTAATGATAAAATCTTAATACATATAAAGTTTCGATCAACATTTGATAATTATGTAAACAATCTATACAGACCGTCCAACTTTAAATATGATAATGCTTTTCTCAAAATCATTCCTCTTTTCAATTTGAGAAAAATTGAAATAGAGAAAATTTCAAACATACAAGTTCTATGGTCTGGCGCGGCCGAACAAATAACGGTAAAATAAATTTATGGAAAGACTGATCTTTTAAGATGACACGAAGGTCGCCACTTTTCAAAAAATGGAATTATATGTATAATTCTTCCAATTATTCGGCATTCTAAAAATATTAAAGTAAAATTGTCGAAAGATTAATAGTTTGAAATATTTTCTACTTTGTCGTCATAATTGATAATTTGACATGAGATATAAAACATTTCGTAAGCTTGTTACTTTCTTTTAGAGATTTAAAAAATTTAATACCTTTAATGTCTTACAAAAAGTAATTGCACGACATAATCTTTTTGAAAAGTAACTATGCGTTTTTCTTACATCATTTGACTCATCTTATTCCCATTATTATTCTGTGGATAAAAGTGATAGCTTAACACGCGACTCTTCGTACGTACGACAAACTTAATAGAAACAATGCCAATTTTTAAATCCTATTCGCGCGCGCGAATCAAGCGATTAAAAATAATGCGATTCTTTGCACTCTCAAGATTTTCTCGCAAATATCAAGATATATCAAAGCTATTCAAATTTGAAGATTAAATTTCAAATTAATTTATCTGAGCAAAATAATTCTAAAATTAAAGGGCGTCAGTCTGTTCTGTTAGACTGGATTAACTTAATTTTATAAGTACCATAGCAAGCCGCGAGTCCCGCGATGCCACTGAAGAAATGCATCATTCCTATGTTCAGGCATCAAGAACTCGTCGTATCACAATGAAAAGGGCTATTTGTGCGTGGAACACGTGCCATATCACACAAAGCTGGCGACGGCGTATCTAAATGCCGGACAAGAGCTGGGATACAAAATCGTGGACTACAATGGCGAAGAGCAGAAAGGTTTCTCGTACATCCAGGTAAATATGGATCGTGGGACGCGTTGCAGTGCCGCCAAGGCTTACCTCGAGTCGATCGATCGACCGAACTTGGAGATAATCACCGGTGCTAGAGTGACCAGGGTATTAATCGACACGGACAAACGCGCTTACGGCGTCGAGTATGTCAAGGACCACGTATGGAAGAAGGTGATGTGCTCGAAGGAAGTTTTACTGTCAGCCGGCACGATCGACTCGGCCAAGTTGTTGATGCTGTCGGGAATTGGGCCGAGGGAGCATCTCGAAGAACTCAATATTCCGGTGATTCAGGACTCCAAGGTCGGTTACAGCATGTACGAGCACGTCGGTTTCCTGGGATTGACTTTTATGGTGAATCAAAGCGTGTCGCTGCTGCAGGACAAGCTCCTTAATCCGACCTTCTTCCTGGAGTACCTGCTACGTAAAGACGGCCTGTTGACAGTTCCAGGAGGTGCCGAGGCGCTTGCTTTCGTGAAGACTAAATACGCTCCTGACGAAAGACCGGACGTAGAGCTTCTCTTCGTGTCTGGTTCTCTACATTCGGACAACGGTCTGGTCTTGAAGAAGGCTCTGAGGATTTCCGATGATCTGTATGACGCTGTCTATAAACCAATCGAGAGTCAGGATGCTTGGTCGATCTGGCCTATCGTTCAATATCCCAGAAGCGTCGGGCGTCTCACGTTGCGATCCAAGGATCCATTCGAGCCACCCAAAATGGATCCTAACTTTTTCAACCATCCGGCCGACCTAGAGATCATTTTGGAGGGAGTAAAGCACGCCATCAACTTATCCAAAACTGAGGCTTTCCAGGCTTATGGCAGTCGACTGCATGACTTGAAGATACCAGGCTGTAGGCAGTATGAGTTTGCTACTGACGATTATTGGCGTTGCGCCATCAAGCATTTGCCATCCATGATGAATCACGAGATAGGGACCGTGAAAATGGGACCTCGGACGGATACTTATGCCGTCGTCGATCCGCAGCTAAAGGTCTATGGTATCGAGGCGCTCAGAGTAGTGGACGCTTCGATCATGCCCACGATGCCCACTGGCCACGTGAACGCGGGGATATACATGATCGGCGAGAAGGCCGCGGACATGATTAAGGCGAACTGGGGCAGCGCGATGTAAGACGTAATAAGCCTTTTACGAGAAAGGCTTTTTATGATTCGGGGAATCCCCTTGAGACATATCAACGCGATGTCGGAGCGACATCCTTGACGTTAAAACATTGAGGAGAACGCGCGCGTATATCTTTTGACAATATTGCTCAATTTACACTATCTAATCTGTAACCAGACATATAAAGACAAACGAAATAAAATCACGAAAGAATCTATGATTTTTCTTTAGTGACCTCACGTCCATCTCTTGGCTTGGCTTGGCTTGATTTCAAATTATGCGATGAGTCTAATTAACTGTCTAATGAACTGCATGGATAATATTGTCTAATCCCTGGCGATCACTAAAAAAAAAAAAAATTATCAGGTTTGCGTAAATGGATGCTCTTGCGCGATATGCTCGTAAAAGATGATTCCCATTTAATGTATGACATATATAAATACACACACGCGAGCTCTCATTTTAATCTATCACTCTTTTCACTCCTGACCTTGACCCAAAATCAAATAAAAGCCATCAACTGAACAACTTTTGTCGGAATATATTTTTATTTCGACCCATCTTTGTAAAGATAAAAGAGGTGATGGACTTTAATCCTTTTAACCCATTTTAATGGGATATTTCATAGCATACACACACACACACACACACACACACATTATCGATCATTTTTTGGCGCGCGAGTATGTATGTGCGTGTAAGCGGGCGTGCAAACTTGAAAGTGCAAACAGACTTTTTTGTGAGTCTCAAATTGTAAAAGTATACAAGTTCTATTAATCATTATCAACAATCGAATGATAAATCAAACTATCAATTTTTATTTTCAATGTCGAGAACAATTATTTATGATAAGCTGAAAACATAATTCTTTCGAAAAGAACTATCTGGTATTTTTCACTTATATTTATGTCCTCCGTCGAATGACGTTCGATTAAATGAATGTCTTTCTAGTTATTATGTCATTAATTTCAATAATCAAGCAAAATTATTATCGATGCGTAGTGATTATTTTGTTCAGTGTTTATATATATATATATATATATATATATATATATGTATACGTATATACATGTATAGACGTAAGTAATTATTGCTCAAGAATATTTCTCGAGGATGACATCAGCCGGATCGATCGTCCTTGTTAGTGATGCATTTTTGTCATTGTGAAAATCGTTCGCGTTACATTTTGCTTTGCGTGTCGTGTAGCAAAGCATTTGCAAATGGATTAATGGTGAAACGTAGAAACGATGTTTCAACGAGGAAAAAAAAAATGAAAAACATACTCTAATAGCGAATGGCAATTTAGAGTGCGTTTAAATCGTGACGTAAAAGCGGAGATGAGGCAGTTTTCCTTCTGGTCTATTTGCTTACAATATGTAAGACAGATAACATCTAGAGAGGTACAAAAAATTCATTCTCCGTAAAACATCTGCATTGCTCTTTTTGCAAAATTAAAGCTTATTTTCAAATCCTCCTGTAGACAATATTGTAGCTAAACGTTATAATGTATCCGACAACAATTGGCTTGAAACTCAACATTCCGTTCCGACCAGAAACAATGATCTATTATCGGGATGTATTTTTTTGTTTCCTTCTGAAGGACATAACGAGATACATAAACGAGATTCGATTTCGGTTAGCGGTCGTTCGAATAAGAGCAGTCGTGAAGAGACTTACTCGGTACTTGTAACATACTGTAATAGAAATAAAAGACTCTGAAATTAAAACTTTGCCTACACTTCTAAGAATCAAACTTTATGCGTGATTATAAGCTACAATACTCGACAAGCTAACACTCGTAATCGTAAACCTACTAAAAATTACGCGCAGCAAAAATGCGTTTTAATAAAAATTTATTTCATTTGTTTTCGTGCCTTGAAATAAAAACGATTCTTTTCGAGAATAAAGCTAAGGTCGATATTCATAGTCAGTTCTTACTTGAAGATCGTCTTGAGTAATGTCTTAAGATGCTAATACGTATACGGTTCCTGTGATTTAGAATCACATAAGACTGTACTTAAGATGATTTTAAATATAAGAACCGACTATGAATACCGGCCTAAGAAATTTTGTCACGTTATTTAAAATAAAACTATCATCATATCATTTTATTACAGAGTCTTATATGTATATTTGTATGTTCGTTTTCATTTCATATTAGTATCAAAAGCATATCTTACGTTATATACTTTCATAATTTTTTGTCAAAACCCTTTCCAACGTGATAATAGATGTCAATCGATTTCATTTTGCGTAATTTATCACATGTGGAAGCAATTTATTAAAAACTTGTCACTTCACTCCAAGCATGTGTTATTACGTCACGTCGCATTGGCACATTATCTAACAGTCGACATCTATTTTCGCCCTCATCACTTGTGAGACCAGTTTGTAATCTTATAGTAAATCTAGCAACTTAAAAATGTTGCAATTTTCACTGCCTATTTTACTGTGGCAGGTTAAGAGCACACAACTTTGGTTCGTAAGATTGACTTAAAATTGATCAATGTCTATGGAGCATTACAAAATGTAAAAAAAATTTACATGACGTTTAACGTAACATTTAATAGTACACTCATATGAGCGATGAAGAGATAACAAACTGCTACCGAGCTCTTGTTACCTCTTAGATTAGTCGTAACCTGGAATCTGACATTATTTTTCATTCAAGACAATAGTATTGTGTTACAAAAGACATGTAGATTTGTAATTGCCTTTTCTTCTTTTTTTGCTCTTTCATTATTCTGTCTGAAATCCAAATATTGCAGATAATTATCGCTTTATATTATATGTTTCATGATCTAAACTACTGATATAATCAATGAGATATGATGAAAATATTTGCAACTTAATATTTCATTTTACACACAAAAATCACTATGCGGACTCAAACTATGTGCAGAGAAATAGTCACAGTGAAATAAATTGTCACCGTAAAGCAACAGCCTATCTCAATAAAGATGATGCTGCCATGATGATGCATTAAAAAACTATTTTATTTAATCAAACTATTGACAAATAGTTTGATCGTGTATTGCAGTGCAGTTAAAATTACATGTGTCATTGGTCTTTGAAAAATTAATATTGCACTCACCTGATACCACGAGAGCTTCGTTCGGACCGCAGGTGTGAACGTTTCCCATCGTTAGAATTAACCCTCTTTTCCTTCCAATCAAAATAATGCTCCAATTGAATATGAGGATAATGATGATGATGAAGATGAAGAAGATGACGATGATAATGTTGATGAGAATGTTGATGTAAATGACGATGACGGTGATGACGTCGACGTCGACGTCGACGACGGCGACGACGGCGGCGACGGCGACGGCGACGACGACGGCGGCGACGACGACGGCGACGACGACGACGGCGGCGACGGCGACGGCGACGGCGACGACGGCGACGGCGACGGCGACGACGACGGCGACGACGACGGCGACGGCGACGGCGACGGCGACGGCGACGGCGACGGCGACAACAAAATCCGACGAGACCGGAGTGAAAAAGTCAATACTAACTTGGATATCGATAACACTGGATACACGTGACGCGATATATAATAACGTAATTTAATAAGAAATTGTTTCAAAATGCCCGGCGAATCATTAATAACATATAATGCGTTAATCGTCACGTTAATCGAACAAGGTTACGATATCAGCAATAGCAACTGTATGAAATCGTTCATGGTATTCCAAAGTCCCTAAATTCCCTATCAAAAGTGAGAAACATATACAAAGTCTATACAAGAAACGCTCTAAGATGTCATATTCTTGTCAATATTAACCAATCGTTCTCTGTATTTTATATAGGGGACGATTGTATATTTCTGAAGAAAGTGAAAATGTAAAAAGTAAGCAGCACTTTCTCTACACTGATTGGTATATACTTTTATTAGAATTAAAGATATACACCAATCAGTGCTGCTCACGTTTCACATTTTTACTTCATCAAAATACATATGGTTCCTGCACACTGAATGCGGAAACGCTTGTCACGCGGCGGATGTTGGCTCGATAGCCAATCAAATCTTCCGCCGCGTGGAAAAAGTTAAATTCCATCCAACTTTGATTGGCTATCGAGCGCAGCAAGTGTTTCCGCGTTCATTGTGCAAGAGCCAACATATGCATAAGAAAATTGATTGGTCCATAAACGTGTGCATAAGGAAAATAGATCAATCCATTCTCTTATACATATGCTTATGCACTTATGCAAGTTCGTCTGGATTGACCCTAAAGCGGGGAGCACAGACTTTTGCATAACGCATAATACATAACGCATAAGGAAATTAACCAATCAGAGTTCTTTATTTCCTACCTGGAGAGAGCAATGGAGAACTTTGATTGGTTGATCTCCTTATGCGTTATGTATTATGCGTTATGCAAAAGTCTGTTTTGCGGCCTTAAAAAGCGGGGAGCACAGACTTTTGCAGCTTGGTGAAAGTGGCTTTAACCGTGGTTGGTGAAATTGACCTTGTTTATACCTAGTCGTCCAATTCCGATTTACTCTAAAATGAAATGAAATTTCTTGGATGTAAACGAGCTCCCTAACATTTTACTTTCATTCCGCTCTTCACAGAGATAAGACCAATCTGGTGTAAACGTTACTCTAAGGCCCGTATTCATAGTCAGTTCTTATTTTAAGACCGTCTTAAGTAACATCTTAAGATGCTAATACGGCTCTGTGATTGGTTTAGAACCATATAAGATTTTACTTAAGATGATCTTAAATATAAGAACTGACTATGAATACGGGCCTAAATCCAATTTACTCCAGAATAATCGGGATTGGAGACGGCTGAGTGTAAACAAAGTCATTGTCCCTGAGGATTGACTTTTCTTTTTAAAGCTCGATTCTCATTGAATATTGCGCTTCACGCGCCATGTTAATCGCGCTGGTGTGTTGGAGCCATGATACAGGCTTTAGGGCTTCAGTTGGCATCCTGCAAAGTCTTTGAGAGGGATCCCATTACGCCAATTGGCCAATTTAATATAAAATTTTCTAATTGGTAGTTTTATAGCAGCATTAACATGCACCTGCGCGCGCTGAACAGGGTGTAAGAAGCTGAATACATTACAAGATTTTAACTGTTTACAAGTTTGGACTTGGCATAAAAATTTCTTTACACTGTCCGTTAGGAGCAGGTAGAGAGTGAGAAACGAAGATTTTGCTGAATTCGGAAGTTGTAATGGAAATTAGATAGAAGTATATACTCTGCACTGGTGAACATTCGAGGTTTTATCACGAAAGAACAGAGGATTTCTTCTTTTCTCTTAATAATTTCAAGTATTAGCTTCAGCGTGGGCGTGTGTAAGACGTCGTTTCTATTTATAAAGGAAAGAGAGAAAAGTAAATATTGCCTACTTGAGAGAATGGAAGCGGAGCCATTAGAGTTGGAAGATGGTGAAATCGTCGATGATGAGGTTAGAAATACTGAGACTAACTTTTTATTTTACGCAAGTTTAACCTACATAAATATATGCATATATGCTACGAGACAAGGCATAGAATGTCAAATAGCCGGTGATTGAGTTCGGCATATTAAATATTCCTTCACCCTTCGCGCAAAAAAAACTTTAAAGAACAACTCGCAAGGATGGCTGATCTGCACAGTCATTTGGGCTTAGCAGACCCAAGCTCGTTACACTGCGAACATACATATATATTTACTCTACATATACACATCTAAAAAAGAATGTAAGAATAGAGTGTCAAATAGCTGATTAAGTTTGACTGATGGCACATTAAATATCCTCTCCAACTCCCTAAAAAATCATATATGCATATGTATATGTCGAGTATAAACCAACGTTATTTTTCCAACTATTTGATTGGAAAATAATTGGGACTGTAATGTATCACTTTTTGGAGTATATTTTTCTATTTTCACGTAATTATATGTGTCATGTAGCCTAGATGTATAGTGCAATGTGCCAATGTAAAACAAGACAGAAGAAAGTGCAGGTAATTTAGGCGAAATATTCTTACTATAACTCTATAATTGTTTCGATATTCAAGTAAGGTGTTGAAAAAATAAATAAAATATTGTTACATTGCACCATATATATATATATTGAGAGAGAGAGAGAGAGAGAGAGAGAGAGAGAGAGAGGGGGGAGGGGAAAGAGAGAGAAACACACACTCTTTCTTTCAACTGTTTCTTCTTATTTCGTATTTGTAGCATTGCATATAATCGATTTTTGGATTAATGAGTGTCTCATAGTTACGTTTTTGTTTTTCTTCCATCTAGCCCAGTGATGTCTTTGGAGCCTATAAAATTTTGGAAAGACCTCACATAAACCAGACACCTGTCACAGACACATGTACGAAGATGCGATATAGCGATGAATCTGATGATTCTGCAGATTCCGAAAGTGATTCAGACTCAGACTCCATTCAGACTAATGTTAAAAAACCTAAGCTTAAATTGAGGAAAAGTAAGCACTTATGGAAGGATTTGACAAGCAAGAATGACAAATACAAAGTATGGTGTACTCAAATGCAGGAAGAATCCTTGACCGAAGATTTAACGTCGTGCGGCGTGACAAAGAAGTTGTATCAAGAACGTAGTGTCGAAAGTTATAATTTTACTCTATACGCAGGGAACGGCAGAGAACCTCGCAATAATAATAGCTCTGACGAGGAAAAAGACTGCGAACGTAGATTAACTAATAAAAGAACAACGTCAGATAGACGTGACGTAAAGTTTAGATTAGGAAAAAGGAGAAATTCCTTTCAGATGGATTCAGATGGTCAGAAAGGTACGGTTAGAATAATAGCAGATTTATCTACAACTGTGGATTCGACTGCGGCTGACGTTGCTACTGACATAGCCGCGAAACTCAGCGAAAGAAAGGAGTTGTTGATAAGTAAGAAAATACATGTTTTATATAAATATTTAAAACATTGAACTTCCACGTTATAAATATGTGTGAAAGTGATTCTCTTTCGAATCCACATTTCATACGACGCACACGCGCATGCGCAAGTTTCAATTTACACAAACGACACAAATATACTCTTTATACTAAAGCTGAGATTCTTTTTATCTCTTTTGATTACACGGCGATTATGATGAGCGATTAATTACAACACGTAGTACAATACATATTTTTACTAATTTATGCTTGTTAATTGTAATGAGTTGTAAATTATTAAAATTATTTTAAAGAGCGCTATTTTTTGTTTTCCCTATGATGTAGAGTACGAAATGCTAAATCTACATTTAAATATATGTACTTGAGATATTGCTATGCACTTGTAACATGTATGCTTCATATCTGTCGCAGGACGAGTGGTAGATATACTTGGTAAGCAGAAAGCCATTGATTTTTTTCAAAAAACGAAAGGGATCGAAGAAGATGGTGGAATGTTAATAATGAATGGATCTCGTAGAAGGACTGCTGGTGGAATATACTTGTGGTTGGTGAAAAATGACAAGCATATCCCTCAAGAAAAGATAAGGGAAATATTTTACGATGACCAAAAGGAAAGTGGCGAACAAAGAAAGAAAACTGGTGATTCGGGACGACAGAAGGCACAGGAATTGATGAGAAGCTTTGAAGGTTGATATTATAACATTTATTTCAAATGAATACTCACTTTTCTGAGGCTGAGTATTTAAAGAAGTGTAACGCAAATAATAATTTGATTTGAAATTGCAGATGGATCCGAAAAGGATTTACCAGCTTTATTAACAAGAGCAGAACTCTCAACAAGACAAATCGCAGAGGAGGCAAGATTGCGACGTGGCGAAGGCATGGACAGAATGCCAGTAGATTCCGATCGCACGGTATCAAACCCACCACCTAGTCCTGTAACGGATGATCCAGATCATTCCGAACATTCGCTGGTACAGAGACAGGTTCAAGATTATACTGACGATTTCCTCGATATTGGAGTCGACATAGATAGTATGGAAGTGCTCTAAAATTATTTCATCTTTGACGTTTGCACATACTTCAATTCTACGGTGACTTGTACAAATATAATAAATACTTCAGTAATCAATCGCATGAACCATACATATATACATAACTTGTATAGGTTGTATATTTATTTCATACATGTTTATAGATGGACTGAAAATAGTGATTAAAACATATGTTTGGTTTCCGTCAAGTACACGCAAAATTCAATTGTTTTCCTTCCGTCATCCATTCGACATTCGACATCGAAATATTGTTTTAGATGAATTGGCTCATTTTTTTATTCAATCTTGTATTCAAGCGTGTGTATGCGTGCGTGTATGCGAGCGTGCGTGTGGAGAGAGAGAGAGAGAGGAGGGAGGGGAGGGGAGGGGAGAGAAGGAGGAGGAGGAGGAGGAGGAAAACAAGTACACTATAATGTTGCGAAAAAAACCATTCTATTATGAAAAGCGAACGAAATGTCTATATAACACGAGAAATTGAATTTTGTACAATATTTAGATCGAACACGATACTAATAAATAAATATGAACAACTTTATGCACAATTAGAAATAAAAAAGAATGATTCGTCCTTTTTCTTTCGTCCCGTTTTGTATAACTCCATGATACGTGAAGACAGCATACTTAATACTTGATTACATATATACATATAAGCACATGTTGCAAGGATCTTGTTGAGTTACGGAGTCGAGAAATAAGTGATTAATCTTTTGGCAGAAACAGATTTAGCGATACATACGTTACTTCATTGCCTTAATAAATAAAGATGTATAATATTACGAATATTACATGTTAAAATACTATAGCATGGTGGCGCGTTAACGTGGTATCGCCACCACGAGATCGTTTCTTCTTAAAAAATATCTTTCGCTTATATTTTGGTAACCGAAAAAGATATGAACACCACGCCAAAAACACGTTATTCGACATGCTCTGTGCTATACGGATCGATGAATTAGAATATCATAGATTAATACATCTTTGATTATTACGGCAAAACAACGCGTCAATGTTGCAACTCACTCACGAGATGTGTTTGACTGGAAAACTTTTTCCTTTTCTTACATCTCAGTAATTAAATAAGATATGATGACGCAAGATATAGGCAACACTCGATTTTTTTGCATATGCTCAATAATAAAATTATAAGCAAAGTTCGGTAAGCAGGAAATAATTAACAATTTGGCGTACGGAATGACCAGATATAGAGAGCGACTTTATTGGCGTGTCTGTATGACGGATTGCCAAGAGCACAGGCTCTGCAAATTTATTTGTTAATAACTTTTCATATTTGCTTTTATCATAAGGAGATTGTTACGATGGTTGAAAGTGCTCGTTCTATCGGGATGACTGCAGCGATAGCATTCTACTATTTCTTTTTGTTTAAAAGTTAATAGCTTCCTTAGTAATTATACAGGATGTTCACTGACAGATTCTGTGGAATATTTTAAGTCGAAAATTCTTATGCGAAAATGTCGAGGCTGTAATAGATTTTAAATGGGAAGCACTTAAAGTTAATCAATCAGTTTGTGGAAATTATAGCATGAAATTAACGAATTATTAATAAGAACATATTATAAATAAAGAAATCGCGCGGCGTGTGTAACAAAGAAAAAAGATAACAAAGTAATTTTGACTGTGCACAGCAAGGCCACGTTTAACGACAATCAAATAATAAACAAACGATAATAAAATTATTGACTTCCAAAATAAAACAATTTTGATAAATTTTTAGTAAGTAGAAGCTGTCGAAGAAAAGAACGGCGCGTCTCACGTATCAAGGATCAATGTAAAAAGAGTACGATTATCGAAAAATTAAATAATAAAGTAAAATAATATTCACAAGTTATTAATTGAAAGACTTCATCGACGAAATGTAATGTGACAGTGCGGTGCTCTTCGCGGAACGTGTGACTCGCTCGAAAGCCTTGGAAATATTGATTACAAGGTAATTTCGACTGTGCACAGCAGGGCGCCGTTCAAGGCTAATAAAATAATAAACAATCGATAATAAAATACTTGAATTCCAGAATAAAATAATTTTCATAAATTATTAGCAAGTAGAAACTGTCAAAGAAAAGAACGGCGCGTCTCACATATCAAGGACCAATGTAAAAAGAGTACGATTAACAAACAATTAAATTATAAAGTGAAATAATACTCACAAGTTATTAATTAAAAGATTTCATCGACGAAATGTAGAGTGACAGTGCGAAGGTTTTCGCGGAACGTGCGACTCGCTCGAAAGCCTTGGAAATAATGATAACAAGGTAATTTTGATTGTGCACAGCAGGTCGCCGTTCAAGGCTAATAAAATAATAAACAATCGATAATAAAATAATTGAATTCCAAAATAAAATAATTTTGATAAATTTTTAGTAAGTAAAAGCTCGAAGAAAGGAACAGCTCTTACGTATCAAGGACCAATATAAAACGGGTACGATTAACGAACAATTAAATTATAAAGTGAAATAATACTCACAAGTTATTAATTGAAAGATTTCATCGACGAAATGTAATGTGACAGTGCGGAGGTCCTCGCGGAACGTGCGACTCGCTCGAAAACCTTGGAAATAATGATAACAAGGTAATTTTGACTGTGCCCAGCAAGGCCACGTTTAACGATAAACAAATAATAAACAAACGATAATAAAAATATTGAATTCCAAAATAAAATAATTTTGATAAATTTTTAGTAAGTAGAAGCTGTCGAAGAAAGGAATAGCTTGTCTCACGTATCAAGGATCAATGTAAAAAGAGTACAATTATCAAAAAATAAAATTATAAAGTGAAATAATACTCACGAGTTATTATTTGAAAGATTTTATTAATTAGAAACTGTCAAAGAAAAGAACGGCTCGTCTCACATGTCAAGGACCAATGTAAAAATTTTACACATATCGTATTGATTGAATCTTTCAGCGATTGTCGATCCATCGTTCTGCTTAATTTTTAAAAGAATATTGTATTTTAATTAAAATGAAATTGTATTATAAGACGAAATTCGAGAATTATTAACATATTATAAACAAAGAAACCGCACGGCGTGTGTAATAAAGAAAAAAATAGAAACGATATGCCGACAGCTCTAATTTAATTTCTCAAGGATAATGTAATAGTAAACAAACGATAACAAAAAATTAAATTACTCAATAAAATAATTTTCATAAATTATTAGTGAATAGAAATTGTCGACGAAAAGAACAGCGAGTCTCACGTATCAAGGGCCAATGTAAATGCTGGCTTCTTTTTCTTTGTTACATTCGCATTCGGTTTCTTTGTTTAAAATACGTTATTTATTAATAATTCTCGAATTTCGTTTCACTATACAATTTTATTTAAATTTAACATAATATATTTTTAAAAATTAAGCAGAACGATTGATTTTTCGGCAATCTCTGAAAGATTCCGCAGAAACGATATCCGTGCAGTTTTTACATTGGTCATTGATACGTGAGACTCGCCGCTCTTCTCGTAGACAGTTTCTATTATCTAATAATTTATAAAAATTATTTTATTGTGAAATTCAATTCTTTCATTATCATTGAGAATTTAAATTAAAACCGTTGTCATATTTTGTTCACGATTTTCTTTGTTACACTCGCATCCGGTTTCTTTGTTTAAAATATGATTTTTATTAATAGTTCTCGAATTTCGTTTTATAATACAATATTATTTAAATTTAACATAACATTCTGTTAAAAATTAAGCAAAACAATTAATTTTTCGGCAATCGCTGAAAGATTCCGTCGATTCGATATTTGCGTGCAGTTTTTACATTGGTCATTGATACGTGAAACTCGCCGCTTTTTTCGTCGACAGTTTTTATTATCTAATAATTTATAAAAATTATTTTATTGTGAAATTCAATACTTTTATTATCATTGCGAATTTAAATTAAAACCGTTGTCATATATTGTTCACAATTTTCTTTGTTACACTCGCATCCGGTTTCTTTGTTTAAAATGCGTTCTTTATTAATAATTCTCGAATTTTGTGTTATAATATAATTTTATTTAAATTACACGTAATATTCTTTTAAAAATTAAGCAAAACGATTAATTTTTCGTCAATCGCTGAAAGATTCCGCCGAAACGATATGCGTGCAGTTTTTACATTGACCCTTGATACGTGAGACTCGCTGTTCTTTTCGTCGACAGTTTCTATTATCTAATAATTTATAATAATTATTTTATTGCGAAATTCAATTCTTTTATTATCATTGCGAATTTAAATTAAAACCGTTGTCATATTGTCCTCAAGATTTTCTTTGTTACACTCGCATTCGGTTCCTTTGTTTAAAATATATTATTATTAATATGTTTCGAATTTCGTTTTATAATGCAAATTTATTTAAATTTAACATAATATTCTTTAAAAATTAAGCAGAACGATAGGTGTTAAAATTGCTGAAAGATTGTCGAAACGATACGTTTGTAATTTTTACATTGGTCATTGATACCAGAGACTCGCCGCTCTTTTCGTAGACAGTTTCTATTATCTAATAATTTATAAAAATTATTTTATTGTGAAATTCAATACTTTTATTATCATTGCGAATTTAAATTAAAACCGTTTCCATATTGTTTTCAAGATTTTCTTTGTTACACTCGCATCCGGTTTCTTTGTTTAAAATTCGTTATTTATTAATAATCTTCGAATTTCGTGTTATAATATAATTTTATTGAAATTACACGTAATATTCTTTTAAAAAATTAAGCAAAACGATTGATTTTTCGGCAATCGCTGAAAGATTCCGTCGATTCGATATTTGCGTGCTGTTTTTACATTGGGCCTTGATACGTGAGACTCGTTGATCTATTCGTCGACAGTTTCTATTATTTAATAATTTATAAAAATTATTTTATTGAATAATTTAATTCTTTTGCTATCATTGCGAATTTAAATTAAAACCGTTGTCATATTGTCTTCACGATTTTCTTTGTTACACTCGCATCCGGTTTCTTTGTTTTAAACATGTTTTTTATTAATAGTTCTCGAATTTCGTTTTATAATACAATTTTATTTAAATTTAACATAAAATTCTTAAAATTTAAGCAGAACGATTGATTTTTAGGCAATCGCTGAAAGATTCCGTCGATTCGATATTTGCGTGCAGTTTCTACATTTGGCCTTGATACGTGAGACTCGCTGTTCTTTTCGTCGACAGTTTCTATTATCTAATAATTTATAAAAATTATTTTATTGTGAAATTCAATTCTTTTATTATCATTGAGAATTTAAATTAAAACCGTTTTCATATTGCTTTCAACATTTTCTTTGTTACACTCGCATCCGGTTTCTTTGTTTAAAATATGTTATTTATTAAAAGTTCTTGAATTTTTTTTTATAATAAAATTTTATTTAAATTTAGCATAATATTCTGCTAAAAATTAAGAAGAACGATAGATTTTTCGGCAATCGCTGAAAGATTCCGTCGATTCGATATTTGCGTGCAGTTTTTACATTGGGCCTTGATACGTGAGACTCGCTGCTCTTTTCGTCGACAGTTTCTATTATCTAATAATTTATAATAATTATTTTATTGCGAAATTCAATTCTTTTATTATCATTGAGAATATAAATTAAAACCGTTTTCATATTGTTTTCAAGATTTTCTTTGTTATACTCGCATCCGGTTTCTTTGTTTAAAATACGTTATTCATTAATAATTCTCGAATTTCTTTTTATAGTACAATTTTATTTAAATTTAACATAATATTCTGCAAAGAATTAAGCAGATCAATTGATTTTTCGGCAATCGCTGAGAGATTCAGTCGAAAAGATACGTTTGTAATTTTTACATTGATCATTGATACGTGAAACTCGCCGCTTTTTTCGTCGACAGTTTCTATTATTTAATAATTTATAAAAATTATTTTATTGTGAAATTCAATACTTGTATTATCATTGCGAATTTAAATTAAAACCGTTGTCATATTTTGTTCACGATTTTCTTTGTTACACTCGCATCCGGTTTCTTTGTTTTAAACATGTTTTTTATTAATAGTTCTCGAATTTCTTTTTATAATACAATTTTATTTAAATTTAACATAATATTCTGTTATAAATTAAGTAAGACGATTGATTTTTCGGCAATCGCTGAAAGATTCCGTCGATTCGATATTTGCGTGCAATTTTTACATTGGTCATTGATACGTGAGACTCGCCGCTCTTTTCGTCGACAGTTTTTATTATCTAATAATTTATGAAAATTATTTTATTGAATAATTTAGTTCTTTTATTATCATTGTGAATTTAAATTAAAACCGTTGTCATATTGTTTTCAAGATTTTCTTTGTTACACTCGCATCCGGTTCCTTTGTTTAAAATATATTATTATTAATATGTTTTGAATTTTGTTTTATAATGCAAATTTATTTAACATAATATTTTTTTAGAAATTAAGCAGAACGATTGATTTTAAAATCGCTGAAAGATTCAGTCGAAACGATACGTTTGTAATTTTTACATTGGTCATTGATACGTAAGACTCGCCGCTTTTTTCGTAGCCACTTTCTATTATCTAATAATTTATAAAAATTGTTTTATTGTGAAATTCAATTTTTTTATTATCATTGAGAATATAAATTAAAACCGTTTTCATATTGTTTCAAGATTTTCTTTGTTATATTCGCATCCGGTTTCTTTGTTTAAAAAACGTTATTTATTAATAATTCTTGAAATTCGTTTTAGTATACAATTTTATTTAAATTTCACATAATATATTTTTAAAAATTAAGCAGAACGATCAAAATCGCTGAAAGATTCAGTCGAAACGATACGTATGTAATTTTTACGTTGGTCATTGATACGTGTGACTCGCCGCTTTTTTCGTAGACAGTTACTATTATCTAATAATTTATAAAAATTATTTTATTGTGAAATTCAATACTTTTATTATCATTGCGAATTTAAATTAAAGCCGTTGTCATATTTTGTTCACGATTTTCTTTGTTACACTCGCATTCGAAAATATGCACGCGAGTAGGGAATACGAGAGAGAGAAAGAGAGAAACAGAGAGAGAGAGAAATTCGTTAAAAATCAATAATCAATAATAAGAAAATATGCACGGGAGTAGGGAATACGCGAGAAGGAGAGAGAGAAAGAGAGAAAGTGTAATTCGTTAAAAATCAATAATCAATAATAAGAAAATATGTACGGGAGTAGAAAATACGCGAGAGAGAGTGAGAAAGAGAGAGAGAGAAATTCGTTAAAAATCAATAATCAATAATAAGAAAATATGCACGGGAGTAGAAAATACGCGAGAGAGAGTGAGAAAGAGAGAGAGAGAAATTCGTTAAAAATCAATAATCAATAATAAGAAAATATGCACAGGAGTAGGGAATACGCGAGAGAGAGAGAGAGAGAGAAGAGAGAGAGTGTAATTCGTTAAAAATCAATAATCAATAATAAGAAAATATGTACGGGAGTAGAAAATACGCGAGAGAGAGTGAGAAAGAGAGAGAGAGAAATTCGTTAAAAATCAATAATCAATAATAAGATAATATGCACGGGAGTAGAAAATACGCGAGAGAGAGTGAGAAAGAGAGAGAGAGAAATTCGTTAAAAATCAATAATCAATAATAAGAAAATATGCACGGCAGTAGGGAATACGCGAAAAATTCATTAAAAATCAATTTGAAATGAAAGATTTAGTCGATACGATATGCGTGCAGTTTTAACATTGGTCCTGATACGTGAGACTTGTTGTTCTATTCGTCGACAGTTTCTATTATCTAATAATTTATAAAAATTATTTTATTGAATAATTTAATTCTTTTACTATTATTGCGAATTTAAATTAAAACCGTTGTCATATTGTCTTCACGATTTACTTTGTTACACTCGCATCCGGTTTCTTTGTTTAAAATACGTTATTTATTAATAATTCTCGAATTTCGTGTTATAATAGAATTTTTATAATATAATTTTATTTAAATTACACGTAATATTCTTTTAAAAATTAAACAAAACGATTGGTTTGTCGGCAATCGCTGAAAGATTCCGTCGATTCGATATTTGCGTGCAGTTTTTACATTGGGCCTTGATACGTGAGACTCGCTGTTCTTTTCGTCGACAGTTTCTATTATCTAATAATTTATAAAAGTTATTTTATTGTGATATTCAATTCTTTTATTATCATTGAGAATTTAAATTAAAACCGTTTTCATATTGTTTTCAAGATTTTCTTTGTTACACTCGCATCCGGTTTCTTTGTTTAAAATATGATTTTTATTAATAGTTCTCGAATTTCGTTTTATAATACAATATTATTTAAATTTAACATAACATTCTGTTAAAAATTAAGCAAAACGATTAATTTTTCGGCAATCGCTGAAAGATTTCGTCGATTCGATATTTGCGTGCAGTTTTTACATTGGTTTTTGATACGCGAGACACGCCGCTCTTTTCTTCAACAGTTTTTATTCACTAATAATTTATGAAAATTATTTTATTGAATATTTTATTTTTTTTATAATCATTGCAAATTTAAATTAAAACCGTTGTCATATTGTATTCACTATTTTCTTTGTTACACTCGCATTCGAAAATATGCACAGGAGTAGGGAATACACGAGAGAGAGAGAAAGAAAGAGAGAGAGAGAAATTCCTTAAAAATCAATAATCAATAATAAGAAAATATGCAGGGGAGTAGGGAATACGCGCGAGAGAGAGAGAGAGAGAGAGAGAAAGAGAGAGAGAGAAATTCGTTAAAAATCAATAATCAATAATAAGAAAATATGCACGGCAGTAGCTAATACGCGAAAAATTCATTAAAAATCAATAAGAAATGAAAAATTTAGTCGATACTATATGCGTGCAGTTTTTACATTGGTCCTGATACGTGAGACTCATTGTTCCATTCGTCGACAGTTTCTATTATTTAATAATTTATAAAAATTATTTTATTGATTAATTTAATTTTTTTACTATCATTGGGAATTTAAATTAAAACCGTTGTCATATTGTCTTCACGATTTTCTTTGTTACACTCGCATTCGGATTCTTTGTTTAAAATACGTTATTTATTAATAATTCTCGAATTTTGTGTTATAATACAATTTTATTTAAATTTACTATAATATTCTTTTAAAAATTAAGCAAAACGATTGATTTTTAGGCAATCGCTGAAAGATTCCGCCGAAACGATATGCGTGCAGTTTTTACATTGGTCATTGATACGTGAGACTCGCTGTTCTTTTCGTAGACAGTTTCTATTCACTAATAATTTATGAAAATTATTTTATTGAATAATTTAATTTTTTTATTATCATTGCAAATTTAAATTAAAACCATTGTCATATTGTATTCGCTATTTTCTTTGCTACACTTGCATTCGAAAATATGCACGGGAGTAGGGAATACGCGAGTGAGAGAGAGAGAAATTCGTAAAAAGTCAATAATCAATAATAAGAAAATATGCACGGGAGTAGAAAATACACGAGAGAGAGAGAGAAAGAGAGAGAGAGAAATTCGTTAAAAATCAATAGTCAATAATAAAAAAATATGCACGGGAGTAGAAAATACGCGAGTGAGAGAGAGAGAAATTCGTTAAAAATCAATAATCAATAATAAGAAAATATGCACGGGAGTAGAAAATGCACGAGAGAGAGAGAGAGAGAAAGAGAGAGAGAGAAATTCGTTAAAAATCAATAATCAATAATAAGAAAATATGCACGGGAGTAGAAAATACGCGAGTGAGAGAGAGAGAAATTCGTTAAAAATCAATAATCAATAATAAGAAAATATGCACGGGAGTAGAAAATACACGAGAGAGAGAGAGAGAAAGAGAGAGAAAGAAATTCGTTAAAAAATCAATAATTAATAATAAGAAAATATGCACGGCAGTAGGGAATATACGCGAAAAATTCATTAAAAATCAATTTGAAATGAAAGATTTAGTCGATACGATATGCGTGCAGTTTTTACATTGGTCCTGATACGTGAGACTTGTTGTTCTATTCGTCGACAGTTTCTATTATCTAATAATTTATAAAAATTATTTTATTGTGAAATTCAATTCTTTTATTATCATTGCGAATTTAAATTAAAACCGTTGTCAAATTGTCATCACGATTTTCTTTGTTACACTCTCATCCGGTTCCTTTGTTTAAAATAAATTATTTATTAATAATTTTTTAATTTCGTTTTATAATACAATTTTATTTAAATTTAACATAATATTCTGTTAAAAATTATGCAGGACGATTGATTTTTCGGCAATCGCTGAAAGATTCCGTATATACGATATGCGTGCAGTTTTTACGTTGGTCCTTGATACGTAAAACTCGCAGTTTCTTTGTCGACAGTTTCTATCCACTAATAGTTTATGAAAATTATTTTATTGAGTAATTTAGTTCTTTTATTATCATTGCGAATTTAAATTAAAACCGTTTTCATATTGTTTTCAAGATTTTTTTTGTTACACTTGCATCCGGTTTCTTTGTTTAAAATACGTTATTTATTAATAGTTCTCGAATTTCTTTTTATAATACAATTTTATTTAAATTTAACATAATATATTTTTAAAAATTAAGCAGAACGATTGATTTTTCGGCAATCGCTGAAAGATTCCGCCGAAACGATATCCGTGCCGTTTTTACATTGGTCATTGATACGTGAGACTCGCTGTTCTTTTCGTCGACAGTTTCTATTATCTAATAATTTATAAAAATTATTTTATTGTGAAATTCAATTTTTTCTTTATCATTGAGAATTTAAATTAAAACCGTTGTCATATTTTATTCACGATTTTCTTTGTTACATTCGCATCCGGTTTCTTTGTTTTAAACATGTTTTTTATTAATAGTTCTTGAATTTCGTTTTATAATACAATTTTATTTAAATTTAATATAATATTCTGTTAAAAATTAAGCAGAACGATTTTTCGGCAATCGCTGAAAGATTCCGTCGATTCGATATTTGCGTGCAGTTTTTACACTGGGCCTTGATACGTGAGACTCGCTGTTCTTTTCGTCGACAGTTTCTATTATCTAATAATTTATAAAAATTATTTTATTGTGAAATTCAATTCTTTCATTATCATTGAGAATTTAAATTAAAACCGTTGTCATATTTCGTTCACGATTTTCTTTGTTACACTCGCATCCGGTTTTTTTGTTTAAAATATTTTATTTATTAATAGTTCTTGAATTTCTTTTTATAATACAATTTTATTTAAATTTAACATAATATTCTGCTAAAAATTAAGCAGAACGATTGATTTTTCGGCAATCGCTGAAAGATTCCGTCGATACGATGTATGCGTGCAGTTTTTACTTTGGTCCTTGTTACGTGGGACTCGCTGTTCTTTTCGACAGTTTCTATTATCTAATAATTTATAAAAATTATTTTATTGTGAAATTCAATACTTTTATTATCATTGCAAATTTAAATTAAAACCGTTGTCATATATTGTTCACGATTTTCTTTGTTACACTCGCATCCGGTTCTTTGTTTAAAATACGTTATTTATTAATAATTCTCGAATTTCGTTTTACTATACAATTTTATTTAAATTTAACATAATATATTTTTAAAAATTAAGCAGAACGATTGATTTTTCGGCAATCGCTGAAAGATTCCGCCGAAACGATATCCGTGCAGTTTTTACATTGGTCCTTGATACGCGAGACACGCCGCTCTTTTCGTAGACAGTTTCTATTCACTAATAATTTATGAAAATTATTTTATTGTGAAATTCAATTCTTTTATTATCATTGCGAATTTAAATTAAAACCGTTGTCACATTTTGTTCACAATTTTCTTTGTTACACTCGCATCCGATTTCTTTGTTTGAAATACGTTACTTATTAATCCCAATAAACATTAAGACATTCTATGTATGTCCTATGTATATACATATATGGATATTTCATATTCTATGTATATGTAAAGAATGTGAAAAGTATATACAGCGCATATCATATGTATGTGAAATAATTACCGCATGTATGTACATACTATATCCATAGTACATACATAGGTATATTCTAAAAATATGCAATGTATATTCATAGTATATACATAAAGTATATTTCAAGAATGTGCAATGCACATTTATAGTATGTACATGGGGTATATACCGAGGATGTACATTACACATTCGTGGCATGCGATATATTTGAAAAATGTGCATTACACGTTCATAGTATGTACCTACATACGTGTATCCCATACAGCACATAAATATTGAAGCAACATCTCAGAAATATTGCGTTATAATATTGCAATGTTATACCAACATTGTAAACTATGTGTTACTTTCAAAATGTATATATTTAAATTAAAAGCATCTATTTCATAAGTTAGATGCCTTATTGAGGTTACATTCAACGCATTTATGCGAAGAAGCGTCGTGCTTTGATTAGTTAAGAGATAAACTTTAAGCTTATTTATATAGTTTCCGGAACGTAATTTACTTACGAGAAAACGAATAATCCTTGCGATTCCTAGCGGCGTGAGTCGAACTTATGCGAGTTTGTGGATATCTAATCTGACCAAGAAAGAGCGCTTTCTCGACACGCGGTGACTTTTCTATGAAAGGATGTTATAAAAATTTTTAAATGATATTACTTATTTTGTTACACACATTGCTATATACATATATATCCAATAATGACTAATTTCTGCGTAATTCAAAATATATTATAAGAGATATTACAAGTATATTCTGAGGATGTACAAGAAGAATACTATACGAGATATTATAGGAATTTTCTCTGTAAATTATGTACATGATATATATTTATAGTATGAATATTGAATATTTGACTGATATCATGTGTTGTCTCGGTTATAATTTATTATTCAATGTTCTTTCAATATTGTAGTGACATAAAAAATTAATGTTAAAAAAATCAACATAAATTTAACATTGAAAAAATATTGATATCTTAACACTCAACGTTGCAACGTCTCAGCAATGTTATTTTAACTTTTGTGCTGTATGGGGTATATATACAGGCAGCGGTCTCGTTCGAATATACATGTTATGTAAATTTATATAATATTCTATGTACATCCATATACATCCATAAATATATCTACATCAGCATATATGTATAATATGTATAATATATTGACAATATACTAATTTATATTATTTAAATTATTCTTTGTTGGTTATTATTGTAGTATTAACTTTTATAAGATATTTATTTTTATGTATAAGATGATCTGCAAATTCTATATATTCTTTAATTGGTATAGTACAGGTTATTGCACAAATACTTTCTTATGAAGTTAGATTTATTATAATTATTTTGGTATTAATAATTTTAAGTGAGAGATATTCATTTATAGATTTTTTTAAATGACAGATTTATATATGATATAGGGTTATTATGTTACCAATATTTATTTTATTTTTTATTAGAATTTTGGCTGAATTAAATCGATCTCCAATAGATTTTATTGAAGAAGAGTCTGAATTAGTATCTGGGTTTAATGTTGAATATTTTAGAGGTGGGTTTGCTTTAATTTTTATGGCTGAATATGATATAATTATTTTTTGAAGATATTTAATTATAATAATATTTATAGGATTAAGTGGAATTATGTGATATTCTAGTATTATTATATAATATTTTTATGAGGTTTATAGTTTTTTTAGTTATTTTTATACGGGGTTTATTGCCTCGTATGCGATATGATGAGTTAATGTATTTATGTTGGAAAATTATTTTACCTATAGTTTTAAATTATATGATTTTAGTTGTTAGGTTTAAGTTTATATTTATTTTAATTAATTAATTATTATTTATTATATGAATAAATAAATTAAAAAATTAATAGAAATTTATTATTTCTTTATTATGTTTTCAAAACATATTCTTATTCAAGATCATTAATTTAAATATATTAATTAACAATAAAAATTTAAATAATTTTATTATTAATTAATATTATAGTTAATATTAGATAAGGTTATAAATCAAATTTTATTTATAATAGGTATAATAATAAAAAATATAAAATATAAAGAAGATAAAATTTGTCTAATTTGTATAAATGGTGTTTCAATTAATTGAGCTCCTGCTCAGGTTAATAATATAAAAATATTAATAAAAATTCAGTATATTAATTGAATAAATGGTGAGAATATTATAGATGGTATATTAATTTTTAATATTGGTAAAAAGTATAATACTAAGATTGATATTAATAAAGCTAATACTCCCCCTAATTTGTTTGGGATAGATCGTAGGATTGCATAAGCAAATAGGAAATATCATTCAGGTTGGATATGAATAGGAGTAACTATAGGATTAGCTATTAAAAAGTTATCTGGGTCTCCAAAGATATAAGGATATTGGAGAATAATAATTATAAAAAATATTATAAATATAATAAATCCTAATATATCTTTATAAGAAAAATAAATATGGAAAGGAATTTTGTTTATATCTCTTTTTGATCCTAGGGGGTTTGAAGATCCGGTATTATGTAAAAAATAAAGATGTAAAATTACTATTATTAATAAAATAAAAGGTAAGATAAAGTGTAATGAAAAAAATCGATTTAAAGTAGCATTATTAATTGAGAATCCTCCCCAAATTCATATTACAATTGTATTTCCAATATAAGGAATTGTAGAAACTAGATTTGTAATTACTGTGGCTCCTCAGAATGATATTTGTCCTCATGGGAGTACATAACCTAAGAAAGCAGTTCCTATAGAAATTAAAAAGATTGTTACTCCAATTATTCATGTATGTGATAGTTTAAAAGAAGAATAATAAATTCCACGACCAATATGAATATATATACAAATAAAAAATATGGATGCACCATTTATGTGAATATTGTGTATTAATCATCCATTTGATACATTTTGAATAATGTGAATTATACTTTCAAAGGCAATTTTAGTATTTGGGCAGTAATGTATTGATAAAAATAATCCTCTAATAATTTGAACTATTAGAAATATTCGAAAAAGAGATCCATAATTTCATCAATATGAAATATTAATAGGAGTTGGTAGATCTAATAGTGATGATTTTATTAATTTGATTAAATTATTCATAATTTATTTGTGTATTTTATTGGTGAATATTTATTTTATATTTATTTATTTATTTAATTTTTCGTAAAGATCTAAATTTAATTGAGGAGATTTTAATAATAATAAATAAAGATATAAGTAAGAATATAATACATATAATTGTGATATTTATAAAAGAGTAGTTATAAATTATTAAAATATTGTTAAATTGTATATTATTAATGTTTATAAATATATTTGATGATTCTCAAAAATTATATGGTATTGGAATAAGTTTATTAGGAGTTGTTAAAAATATATTTATTAATAAAAAAAAATTTATAATTAAAGATAATATAATAAAAATATTTATTGTGAATTTTGTTTTTTCATTTGCAATTAATCTAGAGAAATGTATAAAAATAATTAATAATCCACTAATTATTATAAGAAATGTTATAATAGAGTATATAAAATTAAATGATCATGAGGATATAATAATACAAATTATTCTTGCATAAATTAAAAGACTAATTGTTATAAAAATAGGATGAATTATTATTAATGATAATATTAAAATAATTAATAAACATATGATTAGTATTAGATAATTAATTTTATTCATAAATTATATTTAGTATAGAGTAAAGTAATTATTATCAAAAAATAGTTTAATTATAGAATATTAATTTTGGAGATTAAAGGTATGTATATATATTATATTTTTTTGAATAATATAAAATTAATTATTTTTGTATTAATTAAATAATATTTATTATAATTTTTTAAATAAATAAATTTGTTTTAAAAATATTATTTTTTTTTAATTTACAAAATTAATGTTTTAAATATAAACTATAAAACAAAATATTTAATTTTTTATATTAATTATATTTTATGATATTATAATTTATTTGCAAATATTTGGTGTATCTTTTATTTTAATGGTATTTATATATAAATATATTTTAATTTTATTGATATTAATAGAGTTAGTAGTAATAAATGTTTCTTTAATTATGTTTATTATGTTTGGTATTTTTAAAATAGAATTTTATTTAGTTTATTATTTAGTATTTAGAGTTTGTGAAAGATCTTTAGGGTTAGGTTTATTAGTAATAATTGTACGTTTTTATGGTAGGGATTTATATTATATATTTAATATAAGAAAGTTTTAGTTTATTATGTTATGATAAAGTTTTTATTTATGTTAATATTTATAGGAATTATATTATTATTTTATAATTTTATAATGTTTTTATATAATTTATGTTTTTTTATTACTTTTATATTAATTTTTATATATACTAAGCAACAAAATTAGCGCAACAAAAATTTATACCAAAACTTCACTCAACTTCTAATAACCGTAACTTCGCGAAAACTTATCGTATCTGAACAATTTTTTTTTCATCTTGAAGCTTGAAGTCTCTTTTTTAAAGGGAAATTATCAGATTTTGAGCTTTTCCTGTTCCCTTTTCGTCATCACTTCAAAAGTAAGGGCATGTTTTGTCTGCAAAAATTTTCATAGTTTGACGCCCTCCATGGGGTCCAATGAATTTTTTTCGGAAATTTTATAAAAATTATCGTAAAATTTGAACTTTTCTTTACAAATTAAAAAAAAATTGAGGTCTGTACGATTTTTTTTGGCGAAGTTATGACGTATCAAAATTACCTATGCATTTTAGTCTGTTTATGCCTGTTTGCGCCAGCATTAGCATTACCCAATGCGCACCATGAGGAGGTTGCTGGATTTGCGCATCGCGCGCGCGCGCGTGCGTGCGTGCGTGCGTGCGTGCGTGCGCGTGCGTGCGTGCGTGCGTGCGTGTGTGTGTGTGTGTGCGTGCGTGCGTGCGTGCGTGCGTGCGTGTGTGTGTGTGTGTTTGCGTGTGTCCTGTTGGACGGATGATATAAAAAAAATATTGCATGGAAGAAATGCCTATTTCCATTTAATAATGTGTATTACCTCCTCGTCTTTGAATCACTTCTTGAAGACGTTCGTGCATATTGATGCAGGATCTTATTGCATCCTGAGGAATTTCGTGCCATATGTGCTGTAATGCTATCTCGAGCTGTTGAAGATTAATTGGCAGTCTCTCCAAATTTTGCAGCCTTCTTCCCATCATATCCCACACATGTTCGATGGGATTTAAATCCGGGCTTACTGCTGGATGTGATAGCACCTCAATGTTGTTTTCCTCAATAAAGTCGTGGACAATTCTGGCAGTATGTGGGCGAGCATTGTCATGCATCAAGATGAAATTGCGTCCCATTTCACAACACATCGGAATGACGTGAAGACGCAAAATTTCCTCCACATAGCGGTTCGATGTCAACCCAGGAGGTGGTAAGGTGACAAGATTCGTGCGTCCATACGTCCATATTCCACCCCATACCATGATGGAACCACCACCAAACGCTCAATGCAATTCTGTTCAAAACGATGTCCATTACGACGCCAAACACGAATTCTTCTATCGGAATTGAACAGACAAAACCGTGATTCATCGGTGAATAACACGTTATTCCACTGTCTCGCAGTCCAATTCAAATGAATGCGTGCATATTGTAAACGAGCACGTCTATGAACCATAGATAACATTGGCACTTGAGCACGAGCCCGTGATCTCAGGTTTACTTCGTGCAAACGTCTCCTGACTGTTTGCGTGCTAATCCTTCTATGCGGGAGAACTTCGGTTACAATTTATCGCGCAGATCTTGACGGATTTCGCGTTACTTCATTGACAAGGAGGCGATCTTCTCTAGCTGATGTTACTCGTCTTCGACCTTGTCCTCTTCTTCGACGGAAAATGCCGGTCTCTTGATAACGAGACCAAACTCGAGAAATAGAGGATCGAACACCCATTCTTCTTGCGATATGACTTTGGCTCAATCCTTCTTCCAAAAGAGCAATAACTTGCGCAGCTTGAAGTTCATTCAAGAAAGGCATTGTTGCGACTTTATCATAGTGCTTTCTGAATGAAACTGAATGAATAAGTTTACACAGAGTTGTAGTGCTTTTTAACCTTGACCTTGTAAAAAAATGTAAACACTGTTAACTCAAAGTGCTTTTATTATTGTAGATGATAGTAGTGCAAAACCGCATTCTACAACGTTTCTTTGACTTTTTTATATCATCCGTCCAACAGGCACACGCAAACACACACACGCACAAACACGCACACGCACGCACGCACACACACACACACACACACACACACACACACACACACACACACACACACACACACACACACACACACACACACACACACACGCG
The DNA here is from genome assembly GCA_928718305.1 of Tetramorium bicarinatum. NCBI lineage: Eukaryota > Metazoa > Arthropoda > Insecta > Hymenoptera > Formicidae > Tetramorium > Tetramorium bicarinatum. The sequence goes on along the minus strand of OV788319.1, from coordinate 6,352,129 downwards.
CGCGCGCGCGCGATGCGCAAATCCAGCAACCTCCTCGTGGTGCGCATTGGGTAATGCTAATGCTGGCGTAAACAAGCATAAACAGACTAAAATGCATAGGTAATTTTGATACGTCATAACTTCGCCAAAAAAAATCGTACAGACCTCAATTTTTTTTTAATTTGTAAAGAAAAGTTCAAATTTTACAATAATTTTTATAAAATTTCCGAAAAAAATTCATTGGACCCCATGGAGGGCGTCAAACTATGAAAATTTTTGCAGACAAAACATGCCCTTACTTTTGAAGTGATGACGAAAAGGGAACAGGAGAAGCTCAAAATCTGATAATTTCCCTTTAAAAAAGAGACTTCAAGCTTCAAAATGAAAAAAAAATTGTTTAGATACGATAAGTTTTCGCAAAGTTACGATTATTAGAAGTTGAGTGAAATTTTGGTATAAATTTTTGTTGCGCTAATTTTGTTGCTTAGTGTATATATATATAAAGATTTATTATGGATTAATTTATCTTTATAGTTAGGATGTGAATATTATTCAATTTGATTGATTATGTTAAGATTATGGGTAGTTGGATTAATATTTTTAAGATTAGATAATAAAGGAGAAGGAATTTTAAAGATAATAGTTTTTTTAGTATTATTAGTTGTATTAGTTAGATTTTTTGTTTCATTAGATGTTATTTTATTTTATTTTTTTTTTGAAATTAGAATAATTCCTACATTTTTTTTAATTATTTATTGGGGTATAAATTATGAGCGGTTAAGAGCTGCTTATTATTTAATAATTTATATGTTAATAGTTTCTTTTCCTATATTAATTTATCTATTAAATATTTATAAAAATATATTAACATTTAAATTTACATTATTAATAGAAATATTAATAATATGGGAATTAAATTTAGGTAGATATTTAATTATTTATGGTGCTTTTTTTATTAAGATACCTATATATGTATTTCATATTTGATTACCTAAAGCTCATGTTGAGGCTCCTGTTTATGGTTCTATAATTTTAGCAGGAGTTTTATTGAAAATAGGAGGGTATGGATTAATTCGATTTTTAATAATATTTATTAAAAGTAGATTAAAATTTAATTATTTAATTTTTAGATTAAGGATTGTAGGGGGAGTATTAATAAGAATTAATTGTTTAATTCAAATTGATATAAAAAGATTAGTAGCTTATTCTTTTGTTGTTCATATAAATATAATAATAGGGGCTATATTAACTTTATTTAAATTAGGATTTATTGGTGGATATATTATGATAATTGCTCATGGGTTATGTTCTTCAGGATTATTTTATATAGTTGATTTATATTATAAACTTATTGGAAGACGATTAATAGTATGAAGGAAAGGAGTTATAAGAAAATTACCATCTTTAGTATTTTGGTGATTTATTTTATGTTCTATAAATTTTTCTTTTCCTGTATCTTTAAATTTTATTAGAGAAATTTTTATTTTAAGAGTAATTATAAATTGAGATATAATAATAATGATTTATTTAATAATAGTTTGTTTTTTTAGATGTGCTTATTCATTATATTTATTTTCTTATGTTCAACATGGTAAAATAAGTAATAATCAATATATTATAGATAATACTATAAAGGAATTTTATATATTAATTATTCATAGATGACCATTAGTAATATTATTGTTAAATTTATTAATATTAATATATTTAAGTAGTTTAAAAAAAATATTAATTTGTGGGGTTAAAGTTATATTAAAATAATATCTTAAATTATTTATATTTTTATTTATTCAAATTTAATATTTATTGGATGAATTTTTAGGTTCATTATTAGAATAAATTTATATTGAATAGATTATGGAATTATTATAGAATAAATGGTTATAAGAATAAATTCTTTAAATATAGAATTTATTATTTTGTTAGATTGAATTTCAATATTATTTATTAGATTTAGTTTTTTAATTTCATCTATAGTATTAATATATAGGTATTTATATATATGGGGAGATAAGTTTTTAAAACGGTTTATTTATTTGGTTGTTTTATTTATTTTTTCTATGATCTTAATAATTATTAGTCCTAATGTTATTAGAATTTTAATTGGGTGAGATGGTTTGGGATTAGTATCTTATTGTTTAATTATTTATTATCAAAATTATATTTCTTATACATCAGGGATAGTTACAATAATATGTAATCGAATTGGTGATGTAGGTTTATTAATAGGAATTAGATTATTGATTATTAAGGGAAGGTGAAATTTGTCGGCTGTTAGAGGAAAGATTGAAGTTTTTATATTATTTTTAGAGTCTATTACAAAGAGAGCTCAAATTCCTTTTTCAGTATGATTACCTAAGGCTATAGCAGCTCCTACTCCTGTTTCTGCTTTAGTTCATTCTTCTACTTTAGTTACAGCTGGGGTTTATTTAATAATTCGATTTAATAATATATTAATAAAAAGAAATATTTGTTATATTTTATTATATTTATCTGTATTAACAATATTTATAGCTGGTCTTATAGCTAATGTTGAAAATGATTTGAAAAAAATTATTGCTTTATCTACTTTAAGACAATTAGGATTAATAATAATAATTTTGAGATTAGGTTGAAAAATAATTTCTTTTTATCATTTATTAACTCATGCTATTTTTAAGTCTATATTATTTATGTGTGCTGGTATTATTATTCATTCAATATTTAATAATCAAGATGTTCGATTGTTTGTTAATAATTTAAATTTAAATATTCCTTTTACTATAATAAGATTTTTAGTAGCTAGATTAGCTTTATGTGGGTTTCCATTTTTGGCAGGATTTTATTCTAAGGATTTTATTATAGAATTAATTTATGGATTACAAATTAATTTATTTATTTTATTTATAATGGTTGTATCTTTAGCTTTTACTGTTATATATTCTGTACGGTTATATTATTATATTTATTTTAATAATATAAAATTTTATAGATATTTTAATATAGGTGAGAGAAATTTAATAAATTTTTCTATGATGATTTTAATATTTTTTAGGGTTATAATAGGTGGATTATTAAATTGAATATTTTTTTTTGATTTTTATTTTCTTTATTTAAATTTTAGAGTTAAATTTGTAACTTTATTTATTTGTTTAGTAGGATTAATTTTTGGAATTATATTAAGTATAATAAATTTTTTTAAAAAAATTTATTATTTAAATTTTTTTATAAGATCAATATGATTTTTAGATTATTTGTATTTTTGAGTTTATAATGCTTTTAATAAAATAGGTATTAAAATTTATGAAGTAGATAAGTTTTGAATTGAACTTATATTTAAAGATATAATCAATAATTTTATTAAAATTATTAATATAATTACTAAATTTAAAATTTTTATATTTATTCAAATTTTTATTTGAATATTTATTTTATTACTTTTATTTTTATATTTAAATAGTTTATATATAAAACATAATATTGCAGATATTAAAAAAATTTTTTATTTTTAAATAAATAAATATATTATATTATTTTTATAATGAAAATATAATGTTTTTTTTAAACTATATTTATTTATATATTGCTATTTTTGTATATTTTTGAAATAATATGAATTTTAATCATATGTAATGAATTAGAAGTTCATTTTAATTTATTTCTTTATATATATGATAAATTTATTATTTTACAAATAATTGTATGAATTTTAATTGGTTGGCTCTCTTAGATTAAATATTTAATCAAAAATTTAAGTCGAAATTAAATTGTAAAATTACTTTAAGAGTTATTTTTTATAGTGAAGTTAGCATAAATTAAATATTATTTAAATTATTAAATTAATATAATAATATAGTAGGTATTGATTTAACTAGAATAATAGTTCAATTTAATTATTAACAATAATTTACCTCTTTTTGGTTTTAGTTAATATAAGATTTATATATTAA